>CAOKZL010000841.1:0-1200000 GCA_948472985.1 Iguana delicatissima | reverse complement strand
TTTGCATATTTCTGGGGCAGCAGATTTCCTAACAGTTAACCTATTAGGTGATCATAGCCACTTCGAGGACCCTGATATGATAGGAACTGGATTTTAGGAAGCAGTTGAATCAATTTAATTTAATTTAATTTAATTTAATTTAGTTTAATCAATTTCAGTCAGAATATCAAAATCACTGAAATTTCTTTCTATGAATGTGAACACAGCCTGTTTTTTTGGGGGGGGGGGGTAGCCAGGACACAGTATTGTGCAGAAAAGGGAAGAGGAAAAACAGTTAAATATGGGAAATGTTTGGTTGTTAATGAATTTTCGGTAGATGTGGTTCATTTTTTCCCACTTTAACCAAGCAGTTAGCATAACCACAGCAAGAGAATGAGGAACTATAGCATGGTGGTGAAAGCAATTTTGATGTATATCTACTTTCATAATGTACCTTTGAATTTATGAATAAGTATCCAGCACATAATAAATGTGCTATTCATTAAAAGGTTGAGAACAAAAGCAACGTTTGGAAACTAATTTTTAAGCTCTGGTTGGATGAAATACATAAGACACTCACAGTTGTAATTGCCATGCTTATTTATAGTAATGAAAATAGAAGCTCTGGGGAAAGAGAATCAATTTAAATTGAGGTCATGGTGTGCATATGTGTTTGTATTAAGTGCTAAATGCCCTTTCTCTACTCTCTACAGTCCTGATTATGTAGTACTACTGGGAGGGAAAATGTCTCTGGTTGATGTTTATATTACCAAAGTGTGCATATCAATAAATTCATGAAGGAACTACACAAGCAGTTTGCAAGTCTTCTCCTCATAATCAGAGGCAGATGTAGTGATAGTTAGTTAGTTTACATGTTGCCTTTCTTCCAAAATGAGACTCAAAGAAGCCTAAGCAGATCCAACTGGGACAACTGTCCAATCCTCCCAATTCTCATGCATTGTGAAGGGCTTGAATTATGTTTGGGCTGTTTCTGTTTTCACCTTTGTCAGCTATTTTATGTACCAGGCTGAGGAAAAGATGGGATAACAACAATATCAGCATTGTGGTCACAACAAAACAATCTCTTCTAACAGAATAAAACAAAAGCTGCAATTTTCCATAGATAAAGAAGCATCTCTTAGTGATTTCTTCAAAATGTAGTTAGTTTTGTGCCAATCAGTGCTAGTGCACTTTCAGTGAAGGTACTGTTCCTGCCAAGAGGAGTTAATGGGATGTGCAGAAACTCTGAAAGCCCAAGCACTGGAGCAAAAGGAATTAATCAAATGAGGTGATGGACAGAGAAGGCAATTGTCACACAGGAGCTGTCTTAAATCACAGCTGCCCAGGGCCCTGTATCTGCAATAACCTGGACCAGCTCTGACTTTCTCTTCCTGTGCTACGTGGCCATCAGAACAATGAAAGTTCTGAAATGTATACAATTATTTGGGTGCTAAAAGTCTCTTATGCAATAGAGGAAGAACTTTCTGATATGTAAAACTAATCTACCTACCTACCTAGCTATCATCTATCTATGATTGTAAGTAGGCAAGGGCAGCTGTACCATTTGGTGGACTGAATTGCTTCTGGCAACAGTTGCATCGGGTTAGTATTGGTGGTCTTCTGACTGTTTCTCCTGATCTATTCTTCTTTGCCCACATGTTGACTTACACAATTCAAATTCTACAAAACAGTGATACTTTTATTGGGTCAACTAAACTGCACAAAATACATCGTGCAAGCTTTTAAAACTTCTTTGGCTTTGAAACTTATCCCAAGCTCACTAAATGAGTCTCTGGTATATGGAAAGACACTCTTGTCCGTTTTGAAAACACGAGGGAACTGCCAGCCTCTCTACATGAAAGGAGGATGGGGTTTCTTCTTGTCTGTCCCCTCAAATAGCAAAAAGTCTTGATTTGGTCTTGCAGATGGACAAAGAGTTACAAGATCTATACAATGACATAACACTTCTTAATAAGGGATCGCATTTAAATCACAAGATCCTGTCTTCACAGTGAGCTTTTATTCCTGGTGGATTCAAGGGGGTGGTCAAAGGTTCATAAATTAGCTGCAGAATCAGCTCTCCTGCCTTCTCTTCAGCCATCTCCATTTGATGTGTGTCCCCTGTCTGAGACATCTGAGATTGTCCCCTCTCTGAGATATTTGATGTCTCAGGTGGTCAAACTCCCAATGGCCTGGCATACTGTGTTGCCCTGGCTACTTCAATCCTAAAATGAAGCTCGTATCAGGGTCCTCGAAGTGACTGCAGTTACCTAATAACTTAACTGTTAGGAAATCTGCTGCCCTAGAAATATGCAAATACAGGAACAATTTCTTCTTCTAGCTTTGCATTATTAATGTGTGCCCAGAGTTGCAGTTTAACAAAGTAATTAATTGGCGATTAAGAAGCAGCTTTTTCAGGGACACTCAGCTCTCATCAAAATCAATGATTTACTTCCCTTAAATGTAGGCTGGATGAGCCTTTGTGGCCAGTTTATTATTTTCTTTTCCTTATGTCACTGACTTTAGTTTGCCCGCAAGGAATTTCTGCTCCTTCTGCTAATTTACAGTAAGTGTATATGTGTGAATTAAGGGGTGCGCTCAAATCTTAGCTTGAAAAATGGAATTACCACAGATGATCAAGTGTTTCAATCCTAAAACAGGAAAAAGGTAAATTCATACTGCCTTAGGGATCTATAAAATGTGCACCTGTTCTGTATATTCCCTCTTCTAATTTTACAGAAATCAGTTTCCTGATAACTATCTTTCCTATAAACTTTCATCCTTTGATTCACGTTTATAACACCAGTGACAATACTGGGACTTTACAATTGTTTTTTTCATTGTACACCACCTGACTTACCTGGGACAGGGCAAAAATGGCTTCCCAAAACTCCATACCTCATTTGCTGGCAAGGAAATGAGAGACAATATTCTTTTTTGAATACTGCCTGGAAAGGAGGCAAAAATCTCCAATAGAGATTAATGAGGAGGAATGAAATTTCTATTAAAGTTCACTTCTTTCCCATGGAAATTTTATTTTGCAATGAAGTTTAAATAAAAAAAGGAGAGAGAGAAGCAACAACAACAAAACCTGAGAACAAAATGCAAATAAGTCCCTAAAGATACGAAGAAACTTCACAGGTTATGATCCTCAGCATATATATTGACTATTCTTTAGGAAGAACTTTCCAATGGTAAGAGCAGTTCAACAGAGGAATGCACTGCCTTGGAGTGTGGTAGAGTTTCCTTCTTTGGAAGTTTTCAAGCAGAGGTTGAATGGTCATCATCTGTTGGGTCTGCTATGGTGCGTTTCTGCATGGCGGGGGTTGGACTTGATGGCCTTTGTGGTCTCTTGCAATTCTATAATTATATGATCCTTGTGGGACAGCGAAAAGAAAGTCACCTAAGTAAAGGTTCACTGTCTAATGAAAGTCAGGATATATAATGGAGCAATCCTAAGTGGAGCACAGAACTTGCCAAAAAAAAAAAAATTAAAAGTACCAATTCAACATATGAAAGCGAATGAGTACATGCACATGCATATTTAGGTATATACCTGTTTATGCCTGAAAATATATGAAAACATACAATTTTAGTCCAGTTAATGTGAATAGAGCTATATATGAATGGCCTCTTAAAATTCTCCACCACGATTTTGGTGAGGAAAATGGTGGGAGCATGAGATTATTTGACTGCATTTCTCAAAGAAAAAAAAAATTCCCTCATTTGTTTTTACCTGTTATGTTTCTGGGATAAATAGTGGGAGCTGGCAATGTTGACACCCTAACTACTAATGTGCATCCCCCACGATACTTCAGAGTTAGTGTGTTTTCAAAACATTGGAGAACTATGCAACCTCTGATAGAATATTTGGAGGAAATTCTTTAAAATGGCCTTCTTTAGGTAAGAAAAAGAAAAATAACAGTATTTTTCTAAGGAAAAAAGAGTCTTCTAAGAAATTTCAACTCCTATGAAACTGAATTGTTAGTTAAGGGTAGATGAAAGAAGCAACAGACTAAGGCCATTCCCACACTACACCATTATAGTGCTATTATTCCACTTTCAACTTCCTGATAAAGTGGCAAGTCAGAGATCAGACCTCGGTTTGAAAAAAAGATTTTCTTTATTTTCCTTCTGGCCAGCAAGCTGTACCGGTTGGGATCACTCCCAAAGAAACCGGCCCCGCCTCTTAGATTGTTCGAGTCTTTATACATTCCGACAAACGTGTCATACATTACAACATAAGTTTCGTTTTTCCATACAATGAACAATGAACCGTTCTGCTGCTCGCCTGGAAATGTTTCAACTAAGTAACTGGTTACATTTCTACTGCAAGGCAAAGCAAGATTATAATTCAGCGTTTACAGAGTTCTATTGTTTTCGTCAAGCACAGAGAAAGGCCGCATCTGCAAAGACAATTTTTCTGTTTTTCCCCACTCCTTGTGGTCATCAGGCCTGACCCACTTCACTATGGAATCCTGGGGTTTGTAGTTTACTGAGGACAAAGAGCTCTCTGGCTGAGAATTCTAAAGGCCTCTCCCAAAACCGCAAACCCCAGGATTCCATAGGTGGAATAATAGCACTATAACAGTGTAGTATGGAAATTGCCTAAGAAAAGAGAACAAGTAGGATCTAAGCTGGTTTCCTTGAGCATAGCTCCACACAGAACACTTCAGCAAAAAGGAGATGTTCCCCCTTCATTGAGTCCCCTTTTGTCTATGGCTCCCACTGCTACCTGTCCTGCTATTCTGAAGAGTTCCACAACTAAAGGAATGGGGGGAGTCAATGGATATCTCTTCATTCAACCAGCATGATAATTCCACATGATCAGAAGACTTCCACTGATAGAGCCCCTGCATTCATAGAGGCCTGGGCTCACTTGTTACACAGAGCATGGGGGCAGTTCAGCCCTCAGATCTGGTATGACAGGCTGTTACCTATTTAATTTGCTTTGATTTTATTTCTATTGCTAGGGATGAGAAGTGTTTGTGGAATTTTCTTCCTTATACACTAAAATTCCATGCTGGGCTCTATGTTCTCTGCACCTTAGGATGGGGAAAACTTTCTTCTTTGGATCTCACAGCAAAATATCTTGGTCCAGGCCACGCATTGGTTTTAGGTCCATTCAAAAAATGTCCTGGGCTAGGCCTGCAGACACAGAAGGCAGATTGTGGATACAAACCAAGCTTCCCATCAACAATATTAAAATAATATTAATAATACTAAAGTTGGTCACACTTAAAATCCCCCATTCCCAGGTGGTGGAACTGGGGAAATTATTTTGCTAAATATTCCACGAGAGAGAGAGAGAGTGAAAATTACCAATATACTTTAGAAGGAGCTGAGAACAAAGCAATTTTCAGAAACTTTATTCTTTTCTAAGAGATTATAGCACCTCTGAGGATACTTGGAAGTATATAAAAGGGTCCCCCGCCCCCCGCTTTGCACTGCAAATCATGACATTCAGTTTTAGGTATATATTCAGTTGTTTATTTACATGTCTCTTCCTGCCCTCTTTCAAACAATCATGGTGAGCAATGCTGAAAACAGCCATAAATCCACTAAATAAAATATGTCCTGAAATATAAAGCAGAAAAATATAAATATAATTCACAATAATCTTGCAGCAGTGCTAAATAAAGATACACTCACTGACATAGTATTGATATAAAGACTGACTCCTAAATAAAACATCAGGTTATATTCTTCAGTCAAACATGGAGTTCAGTTGACATGATACACCTTAATTGCACTGAAGACATACTACTATAGAATGCGCTGTGCAGGACCACCTTCTAAGAGCACTCAGAAAGTTCGGCTGGTACAAAATGCAGCTGTGAGGTTTTGAAATGGATTTGGTTTTATGGCGTGTATAATTCCAAAACTGTAGCAACTTTACTAAGCTGCCAGTTGGTTTCCAGGTTCAATTCAATGAGCCAGTTAACACATTTGAAGTACAATTCTATGCTTGCTTACCCGGAGACATGTCTCTTGGGCTTACTTCTGAGTAGCCATGTATGGGATTGTACCACAAAAAAATCCTAAATGGCTTGACAGAATGATACCTCAAATGTAGCCTCCTTTCATAAGGCCTTGCCTGCCTTTTGTGTGTTTCTCCTTGTACAGTATCCAAGGTGGCTTGCAAGCATTTAAAAGCTGGGTGCAGTTAATATAATTTATGCAAAAGTTTAAAAAGAATTAAATGAAAGTTCAATAACCCCATTAAAAACTCTTTCTGACAAATACATTATAAGCCAAAGGCCTGCCTGAATAAAATGGTCTTGTCTGCTGGTGAAAGGAAAGGAAAGAGAGGGCCAATTGAACCTCATGCAGGGAGAAACTTCAGAACCAGGGAGCAGCCACTGATAAGAGAGAACAGGTCTCTGCCATGTCCTCATCAAATGTGCCTGTAACGGTGGTGGGACAAACAGAAAGCCTTCTCCAAATGATCTTAAAACACAGTGTTACCCTGGCTTCTAGGGGTCCCCTGGGGACACCTTGATTCGCTCCAAAAATGCAAACACTGGGGAACAGCGGAGCACTAGCTTTGGCAGAATGAGGGACAGGGTAACCCAGCGAGACCTTCCACCCAATTTTTATGAAGTCAGACCAAGCAAAAGCCAGCCAATTGCAACAATAATGAAATTTATTAGCAAATATGTTCCCACACACAAATGCAGTCACTCATTCATGCACACAAGGCCTATTGAGAAGGGAAGGAGGTGAAAAATTATAGGGGATAAAGTGGAGAGGGTGTAAAGGTGGTAATACTGCACCTGGCCAGAAGTCTTTGGTCCAGGAAGTGGCGAGAAGGAAGTTGTTCAGTGAAGAGAGGCGGCTGAGAGGAGCACTTGGCTAATAGAGTGCTGGTCTGCTAGTGTGGGGGGAGTTCTCCAAAGAGGGTTTTGAAAAGGGGAGCTACTTACAGGACAGAACATACCTCAGGGGCAGACCCTTTCCCAGGAAGAACAATGGTCAAAACACAAGGAAAATACCGCACAATAGCGACTTGATGGCTTACGTGATTGTTTGATGTAAATGGACCTCACCCTCATAGGATTTGCCAATGCAAGCGTTGCTCAACAGGGGAAAACCCAGTAATCCTCTCAAGTTGGCTTTCTGGCTGAGGACCCTTTGTTTGTGTGGATGTGCCTTGCCTGAGGTCTTCTTGGGAATCGTAACTGGGGATTTTCCTGGCCTTGACCTATGTCCGGTCACTTGACCTATTTGTCTACGCACCCACCCAGGCAACCTCTATGGCATAGCTGATATATTTGTGATATTAATTTTATATTCCCCTGGGACGGGCTCTGCTAATGGGGGCAACAGCAGCCAGGCTCATAGAAGGAGATATGGTCTTTCAGTGTACTCAAATGGAGAAATGTCTCTGTCTCCTAGCACCATGAGCTGAGATAGTGTGGTTATGGTGAACAAGGGCAACACGTGGTCTGAGCAGAGGGCAAGTGCTTCACACTGAAATGGTGGAGTGAGGAACTTCCTTCTTGAACTGCGAGCTGGTTGAGTTGAAATCTCCTGATCCGAAGAATTGTAGTACAGTACTCTGTAGAGACAGGGAAAGATTTCTCCAGCATCATATGTTGTAATAAAATATCACAACAGAAGTGAGTGGCAAAGGTGGAAATATCAGCTAATGTTATTCTGCACCATAGTTGAAGTTTTGTACCCTGTCACCCAAGGCAATTCTACTAGCCCTTGTTCTGCTGTTTAGACTACTAATTCACAGGCCCCCGTGTGGCTTGCTGAATCAGTTGATTTGACACTAAAACTTCCATCTGGAAGCAGTTTTAATCCATCATCCAAAAACCATCCATTCTGGGAAAGCTGCTGTTATCCCTTGGATTTCAATTGGACATGAGAGAGACAGATCTGGAGTAAATGCATTGTGGATTGCAGCCATAACAACCTTCTATCCAGGCTGAAAAAATGAGTGGTAATTAAGAACCATCCATTGAGGAACTGAGGTGGATCCTGCCAAAAGCTGAACAGCGTTTTCCAGATGTGCTTTATGCTTCATGGGAGCTATTTGTAGCTGAACCATAATGTCATTGCTCACACCTGGGATGATGAGTCCCTACACTAAATTTTAGCAGTTTAGTTTTTTTTAAAAAAAAAGCAGAGCTTGGTTCTTTCTCATACATACATCTTTGAAAAGAAGAAAGCAAAGGGACAACTTTTCTCTTGTAACTTTATTTTCTTCCTCTTACAATCTTTATATGGCAGGTCTCATTCTAACTCTGTGGGCAGGTTTTGCATTCACTGTTGTAGATGACCATGCAGTGTTTCCACATTGATAATCAACCATGGAATAATCAGACCAGACACAGAAAGTAGGGTTAAATAGGGGCCACGTTATTTGACCTAACCTATTTAAGTTGTGTTGGTCTGGAAATAGATCAAGAGAGGGGAACAATCTGATGTAGGTCCAGTTGAGACCAGATGCCATCCTTTAACAACTTCCTTAGCCTTCTCTAGGGCAAAACACCTGAGCACCAAGGGCAATTCAAATACTTGGGCTGGCCCCTACTCAAAATCCTGGGGATGTACTGGAAGAGGGAGAAATGCAGAACTAATGTTGCATTTTACCAACCCTGCCACCAACCAATTCATGTGCATTGCCCTGAGGGTGGTATCGAAAGATGTGTAATGTACTGTACAGAGATCCACAGGAACACCATCATTCGCTGAATCCCCTGGGAAAAGATAAATAGTGAATCAGTCTAAATTCATCAGGTGCCTTCTTGGGGATCCCCCTTAAATTAACAACCAAAGGGGAAGCAAAAAGCCCACTACCCTATCTTCAACTATCTCCTTAGTAATGTCGTTCCTAACAACTTCTTCTAAATCAATAATAACATGAAAATTCTCAGCAAAATAAGGCTTCTGAATGCCCTGAAATGGAATCTAACACCGTTCTCTAAACCCACTTATTAGATAATGAGCAGTCTCATGATTTGGATATATGTGGAAAAAGAATTCAAGGCTGTCCAATTTAATTGGACTGGTCCCCTTTTGTGCAGAGGAATCTCTGGACCCCCTCTTATATCCCTGCTGCTCTCTGGCACTCCCTGCACTTTTTCTTTTCAGGCAATTCTGAAAGAAATGTGACCCATTACAAACAGAGCATTCATGATGAAATTCGTATGGCACCAGCTACAAGAGCTATGCATGCCAAATTCCCGAGAAAACTTGCTCTGACCAGCTGCAACTGCCTGAGCCTGACTCTTTGAGCCAGACCCAACCTGAGCTTTCTGGGCCATATGCCCATTATGATATCTCTCACCCTAGATTGGCCTTGCTGGGGTCATCAAATTGATCCACAGCTGTAAATAAACATGGCCTCACCTACACGTGGGTGTTCATAGCTGCCCACATACAAAAAGGTTCATCATACAACAGCCAAGCTGACTCCACAAAATCACAATAAATCTGATGAATTATATCGATGTAATGGATGAGTGCATAGGTTCCCCAGGGCTATGGTCTTATGATAATACCAGCATGTATACAGAATTCTGAGATCGACTTATGCCATTTCTGATCAACCTTCCTCTTTTCTAACCTTATCCCTTTCTTTGTCATCCAAGTTTTCCCAATCTTTTTTCTTCTAGCTCCCTAAAAAGCAGAGAAAACACATCTACATAATCATCTCTCAGAACCTTTTCAAGTGTCACTGGCAACAAATGGTCCCCTAAAGGCATATTAGGACTACCTGAAAGGATAGCCTCCCCTAT
Source organism: Iguana delicatissima (assembly GCA_948472985.1). NCBI lineage: Eukaryota > Metazoa > Chordata > Lepidosauria > Squamata > Iguanidae > Iguana > Iguana delicatissima. The sequence continues at coordinate 1,190,269 of CAOKZL010000841.1, read as the reverse complement.
AAGGCACTGGTCGATGGCTGTTGCCTTACCCCACCTGAGATGTCACTGTGGCACACAAACCTCAGGATAATGCATCTGAAGGAAACAGAAAACATGGGGAGCTTGTACGAGCACTGACCTGGGACCTAAGTGATTCTGTGTGGTTACTGGCTTGACCCCCTCAACAACAACAACCCCATCTCCCCAACCTGGTCAACCAGCTTGCTCGAGAACACCCCTTGCCCCCCCGGCCAAGTTAGGGTACTGGAAGCATTGGCACTGCTAATGCTACCCCAACTAATGTCATCCATGTGTATGGTGCTGTTGGAATCACCTGTCAAAGAGTGCTCCATGGTTACACCATCCACATCTGGAACCACACTGAATGCCTTGTCAGCACTCACCACTGTCACCATTGAATCTCCAGCCTGCATCTCTCAATCCAGCGCATCTAAATGAAACATTTGGTTAAAGCGGTCCCTGCTCTTTTTAGATGCTTACTGCTTAGTCTAGTTCTCCAGCTCCTTATATTTGGCCAAGATAGCTTTCCTCTCAACCATCTCACCCCCCTTATCTGAAGATACAGGCAACTGAAATGGGTGCTTGACAGGAGGTTTCTTGACTGGGACCTTTCCCTTAGACTTGCCACCACCCTTCTTAGATCCCATGCTAGCATGTGTACAACCAACTTCTAGTCCAACAAGTAAACATTATACAAAAGATCTCCTAGTCCAACAATCAAACCTTATACAACAAGCTGCTAGTCCAACAAGCAAACCTTACACAATGAGCCAGACCAAAGACCCTAAAATATACCTCCAGGCTATGATCAAAACAGACCCTTGCTCACAGACAACAGAAAAGCCCAAGCCACCAAGCAAAAGAAGCACCTATAGGCCAATAGGTCATAATCCGACCTTCTGGCTCAGGTAGGCTAGAGCAGGCTAGCACTCACTGTTAGGCCCCAAAAGCCGCCCAAAACACCCCCTGATAGGTCCCAAAAACCTCTAAATAAGCACCAGGTGCTAGGCCCCAAAGGTTTCAAAACACCAGCCAGAGACCACTAGGCCAAGAAATAACCATGTGGTCCAACTAGTCAAGTGCAACAACCAGACTGTATGGACTACAAACAATTGCACCATCATCCCCACTACTCAGCCTAAGGATCCAGCACAAACCAAGACTCCAACACAAACTAAGACTCCAACAACAGGATGATCTAGATCCTATGTCATAAGGATCCAACACAAACCAAGGCCCTTTCCGCACAGCATTTTCTATGTGAAAGGGTGCCTGGAGCATCATGTGATTATGAGGAGCGATCTGCATGACGCACTCATAATCGTGCGACGCTCCAGGGGCCAGCAGGCGCCGATTGCGCACCTTTTCATTTTTGACTAGAAACCAAAAATGGTGTATGATCGCGCATTGCCTCGGGGCCCGCATGCACTTACCTGGTGTGCGGAGCCTCAGAGCCACGTCGTGCTTCCTGCCCCAGGGCAGCCTGGGAAACTCCCAGGCTGCACTGTGGAAAGAAGAGGCAGGGCTCTCACGCGAGCAGGCAGCTTGTGTGGAGCGGAAGCAGCAGAGGTGCGATAGCCTCTCGCCAGAGGCTGCTCGCGCGATCCCTGCACCCCAGTGCCAGGAAAAGGTAAGGTGCGGAAAGGGCCCAAGACTCCAACAACAGGATGATCTAGGTCAAAAACAAACAAACAAACCTGGCAGCAATGAAGTGGCTGCTCTTATTATATTGCACCTAAAATGGCATTACTTGTAAAATGTGCCACAAATTGGCAGCACAATTATCCTAACAAAATGGCCATTTCCAAATACTGCCCAACAAAATGGCTGCCTAATAAATAAACCAAATGATCCTCCCCAAGGGAGTCGCCTAAAATGGCTACCCTCACAAAAATACAAAGTGGCCACCCATAACAGCATAATACAGAATAGCCATGCCCAAAATGGCTGCCCACAGCAAGAAACCCCAAAATGGCCATCCACAAAGACACATCAGAAAGTGGCTGCCAAGAGAAAAGAAGCAGGAAAAACTGTCAGCCAAAGTGGCAATCCAGGCTTCATCAGCACTGACAACCAACCGAAAAAACCCGCTTGGGCCACCACATGAGAGATGAAACTCTTAATAAAAGTTGGTATATGGCAACAATCAAGACAAATGGCACACGCACAAAAAAGCATGCCAAGAAAAAAACCCAAAATAAAAGGCACTATGGGGCAGCGATCCAGCCTCACAAATTTGACAAATAATGAAATAAATGCCAAGAGACAAAGACAATGCCTACTCCAAGCCCAGCCTGACGTTACCCAAACAGACCTGTTAAGACTAAGATCACTGCTCACACCCAAACAGCAGAAATGCCTCCCTAAAAACTATGCAAATAAAATAAGCCTCCTAATTGGGAAAAGACAGGGGAGGAAAGGAAAAGCGAAAATGAACCCAAAATAATTCCAAGCCCCATGGAGCAGAGCCCGGTGCTTTCTCATACATACATCTTTGAAAAGAAGAAAGCAAAGGAACAATCTTTGACTCATTTTTTTTTAATTTTCTTCCTAGTCCAATGTTTATACAGCATGTCTCATTCTAATTCTGTGAGTAAGTTGTGCATTCATAGTCCACCACTGCCATGCAATGTTTTTGTGTTGCTTCCATCACAGAGGGGAAGGTTTCTTTGTTTATGGTATGAAAGAGACAGGAAATTTAACCACATAATTTGTAATAATTACTATGAAGCTTATGGCAATGAATGAGATGAGCAATCTTTATTGGACCATATAAAATTCAAAACTGGTTTGTGGCCAATTGGCAAAGATGTATCATTCTACCTCAAAACAGCAAGATTTGTTGTGATTGCTGATAAAAGTTCATGGAAATGTTTACATGCTTAATTGCTGGAGAAAAAGTTTGGTGTAGACAGTTGTTCGATTTGTTTGTGTCACTGATGTACAGGTGTAGACTTTTACTCTTGATTCTTTGATAATAGAGGGTAGCAACAGGGGATTGCTTTACTGAAGAAACTGGTAGTCTTTCAAAGCCAAGGAAGGTTGCCTGCTACCACTTGTTATCAGTTGCATCATCCTTTGTATTTCAAAGACTCTGCTGCTATCTTGGTATCACTTATACATGTAACCTATAGGATGCTACCACTCCTAATTCATTCAGATCCTTCTTCAAAAGTCACATTCTTTAAGAAGCCTTGGGTATAACCCTCTGATTCCTGTGCCCATTGTTACTGAGTCTAAAGACAATGCCCAGCCATTCCTTTCTTTTTTGCCCCTTTCTTACCTTTGTTTCTCCTGTGTTGAGCATTAGATTGTAAACCCTTGGGGCAGGACCACCGCTCTTCTACTCTATAATCGGGGCTATTAAACATAGCCTATCGAAGAAACAAATCAGCCCCCACCTCACCCAGCAAAGTTAGAACACCTAAAAGTCTTTACTCATTTGCAGTACAAGCTCACAAGGTTTTATTGAGAATTGTGTATGCGTTGAGCATAAAATAATATTTTTTAAAAAAATATATTGAAACCTAGGCCCTTTTCGCATGGCATTTCTGATGCAAAAGGGCCCCTTGAGTGTCACGCACATGTGAGGAGCGGTCCACATGATGCACTCACATTTGAGCGATGCTTAAGGTCCTGATGCAGACCACGCACACATTTTTCATTTTCGGCTTGAAGCCGAAAATGCTGCATGGTCGCGCATCACTCTGGGGCCCCGTGCACACTTACCTTGCATGCAGAGCCTCGGGAGCCAGGCCAGTCACACTTCCTGTCTCAGTGCAGCCTGGGTGGTCCCAGGCTGCACTGCGAAAGGAAGAGGCGGGGCTCTCGTGCTAGCAGGAAGCTCGTGCAGAGTCAAAGAAGCAGAGAAGCAAGACCCTCTCTCTGGAGGCTGCTCGTGCAAGCCCTGCACCCCAGCACCGAGAAAAGGTAAGGTGAGAAAAGGGTCCTAGTTATATTTTACTAGCACATATGCCCGATGTTGCCCAGGATTTTATTTTCTTATAGGTAATACTTGTTAGGAAGATTTGAGATCCTGTGTCTCTAATTCCTCAAACTGTCTTGTCCAGTACCTGTAACTTTTCCCCATATACCCTAATTCAATCTAGAGTTATTAACATACAGGGTTTGGGTTCCTGAGGGAAATTCGCTGCTCTCCTCCTTGCTGTTAGGCCTTGTCTCCATAGCAACTGGCCTATTCAAGACAGGCCAAAGAGCTCTCTGGCTGAGAATTCTAAAGTTCCCTCCCTAAACTGCAAACCCCAGGATTCCATAGAATCTTCTTAAGGCAACCAATCATATGAGGTCTTTGCCTGACACAGCCAAACATATGGGGTCTTTGCCTGACACGGACGGACAAACTTTGACTTTTATATAGTAGATTATCGATATATAATCATTAGTTCTTTCATTGATTTGTATCTATATTGGCCAACACCTGACAGAATTTTATACATTGCTGTTGTTGTTGTTGTTGTTGTGTGCCTTTAAGTTGTTTGCAATCCTAAGGGATTTATGGGATTTAACTGGCAAGATTTGTTCAGAACGGCTTTGATTTTCCTATCCTCTGAGGCTGAGATAGTGTGACTTACCTAAGGTCAGCCAGTGGGTTTCCATGGCTGAGCAGAGATTAGAACCCTGGGCTCTGGAGCAGTCCAACACTTAAACCACTACACCCTCCTGGCTCTCTGAATTATATATATCATTATTATTTTCTTTGAAATCCACCAGTTTAACAGTGGATGTCAAAACCAATAGACAAATAATACTATCCAGAAAGACAAGAACATATGTAACATACTTGGGCCCTGGGTTCCCTTCTGGACTACCAGGCCATGATAATCTTTAATAACTTCCCCTATTTATCAGCCCTGCCTATAAAGCACTGTGCATACTGATGACCATAATGCCATATGGTCTGAATCCAATATAATCCATCTTTCACAGCCATACATATAAATCAGAAATATGATGGCATGGACAATTCTGACTTTTTTATTCAATGATGCATATGTATACTTCAGGATCTTGTCTAGTTTCTTCATAGCTGCCCTTCCAAATCCTAGGCGTCTTCTCATTTCTTAACTATAGTTTCCATTCTGATTTATGAATGAGCCCAGCTATGGATAGGCTTTAACTATTTCAATGTCTTTATTGTCTCCTTTAAAGTTATGTAAATCGTCTTTGGTCTTTTTTTCTTTCCACTCAATGTTCAACTGTAACCCTGAAGTTCATACTCTGCCACAACTATAATACAACAAGACAGTAGAACCATAACAATAACATATAATTTGCAAATATACAGCAAAGCAGTCTATGCATAAACTTAGTTTTAAATTTCTTTAAATACATGGGCAAATGAATCAATTTTTAAATCAGTTCCAGAATGACAGTAATGGCAGTACCACTTGCATTCCTACAGGGAGGGTGTTTCAAAGATGAGACATGGGCTCTTTCCCCAACTTACCTGCATCCGAAAAGCCAAAAATGATATAGTGTGCGATCAGCGCCTGCTGGCCCCGGCAGCATTGCGCAATTGTGAAGACGTCATCTGAAACGCTCCTTGCAATCGCACGACGCTCCGGAGGCCCTTTCACATGACGAATGCCATGCGAAAAGGGCCATGACCACTGAGAAAGTCCTCTCCCTTGTTCCTATGCAGTCAACTTGCCTTGAGAAAAGTTTGTTTTTTAAGACAACAGGATGAATGAATCCACACACTTTGCTTTCTTACACAATATTTCTTTCTTTTTTTTTTTTAAAGAGTTTCTTCCATTTCATTATGAAAATTTCAGATTCTGTTAGGGGAAAAAAGAAAAGAAACCTTATCCAGTCACACTAGTAAAATTCCCTAGTACAGCCATTTCCAGTGCAAAAAGAGATTGTGTAGTTGCGTCCCATGTAGCTGAAAAAGATAAGGAGTCCAACTAAGGGGCCTGACAAAAATAAGAGATGGCAACCCTAATTCATCATTACCAACCTTGTTGAAAGAACAGGCAGTCAAAGCCAGACTCTGAAAAGATGTCTGGCTGGCTGGATAAACCTGTCAGTTTTGCTTCCACCCACATTTTTATTTTTTTTCTTCTATCCATTTATGAAGAAATTTGTAAATCTTGGAAAGTCCTTATTCTTTTTTTTTTAATTACCCAAATGAAATTCTTCACCATCTCTAATCCTGCAAGAAATAGTAACAACATCCTGACACCATGGCCATTTCCACACTAGACTGTTATAGTGCTATTATTCCAATTTTAACATCCTGTGGAATCCTGGAGTTCGCAGTTTAGGGAGGGGCTTTTAGAATTTTCAGCCAGAGAGCTCCTTGGCCTCAGTAAACTACAAACCCCAGAATTCCACAGGATGTTGGAAGTGGAATAATAGCACTATAATAGTGTAGTGCGGAAATGGTCCATGTTTCATCCTGAGAGGTTAAACCTCAAAAGGAAAAGGCAAAGTGGGGAAAAAACTGGGCCACATCTGCAATGACTCAGCTGGTAGTTCAAGCCAGGAACATCATAATTCTGTCACCAAGTGAAGTTGTGTGTCTACTCCAGAAGCTGTTCCTGGGCCAGGTGTTCCCAGACTAATTGGATGCATGATGTTTGTTTATAAATGAAAAACTTGTAAGACTCAGAAAACTCACTTCTTCTAGTTTTTGTACTCCCACAAATTCTTTTGCCATTTCTGTCTTGAGAACAGCAATTATCCTTCCTTCTTAATGCATGACAAACTACTTGCAAAATTGAAAAACACTTTCAAATCAGCTTTTCATGATGACATGGCAGGTCTTATGTATACAGGGGACAAACAAGATTAAAAATACAGCAGGGTATGCACAAATGTGCAGACAGAGCTAAAGTAGCTTTTAGATTCCCAAATATATTCAGAAAAAAAACATCAAAAAGATACAGAGTTCATGTATTTGGTAGAGAGGACCCTTCCTCCAATGTCTCCCTCATTCATTGGATTAAAATTCCCAATTATCCCTAGCTAGGGATGTGAAAACCTCGGGGTCTAAATTTTGTTAAATTTCTCCAAATCCATTCTTATTGTACCCTTGTCGTATACCAGGTTGTGAGACTTTTTTTTTTCAATATGAGGGAGTTTGTGCATTTCAAACACACCTTATGTACACCTTTTGTATGCACTTCCCAGCTGCTGTCTTGTTTAAAATTGTCCTTTGTGGTTATTGGATTTTCTTGGCCATATTTATTCAAAAGAAGTTAGCCATCACTTTCCTTCAAGCTAGAAAGAGAGAGTGAGACTTGCCCAAGGTCACTCAGGGGGAATCCAGGGCAGAGTCAATATTCAGATTCTGGTGTCCCTGACTCTTAGGCCATTTCCTCATTACACTGTTACAGTGCTGTTTTCCTCTTTCAACATCCTGTGGAATTCTGGAGTTTGTAGTTTACTGAGGCCAAAGAGCTCTCTGGCTGAGCATTCTAAATGCCTCTCCCTAAACGGCAAATCCCAGGATTCCATAGGATGTTGAAAGTGGAGTAATAGCACTATAACAGTGGCCCTTTTGCATGGCATCTGCCATGCGAAAGAGAGCCTAGAGTCTCGTGTGATTGCGAGGAGTGATCTGCACAATGCCCTCACAATCGTGCAAGGCTCCAGGAGCTGGCAGGCAACAACAATCACGCACCTTTGGATTTTCATCTTTCAGCCAAAAATGCTGCACGATCACGCATTGCTCCCTGGCCTTGTGCGCACTTACCTGTCGTGTGGAGCCTTGGAAGCTGGGCCAGTCGCGCTTCCTGTCTCAGTGCAGCCTGGGAAGGTCCCAGGCTGCACTGGGAAGGAAGACGCGGGGCTCTCATGCGAGCAGGAAGCTCATCTGGAGCTGAAGAAGCAGGGAAGCGAGAGCCTCTCACAAGAAGCTGCTCACGCGATCACTGCACCCCAGCTCTGAGAAAAGGTAGGAGGCGGAAAGGGCCAGTGTTGTGCAGAAATGGACTTAGTCCAGCACCAAAACTACTATACCTCACTGCCTCCTTAAAAGTTTTTATTTCTCTGAAATTCTGGAGGCATGTTGGACATTTATCTTGCAGACTCTATGAAGATGCAAAATGAGAAACATAAATCACTGAGAAATATACCTCCGCCACAATCTTTTCTATCCCTAATTCCTGCCGATATGCATGGGCTGCTGCTAGTAGCCAATATCTACGGAGCACCAGATTTGAGAGCGCTAATGAAGAGAAATAGCTCAGTCATCTGTGTGTAAACTAAGCAAAGTTCTTGGGACTGGAAATACCATTGCAGGATAAAACTCCATGTTAATGTTGCTGTTCACTAAAGAGATTCAAGAGGAATGCAGCCTGTCTGGATTTAAATGGTGAGCTACATCTGCAACAGTGAGGCACTTTTAAGAGATACGACTTTCATACATCCCACTCACACTTTAAACAAGCAGGACTTCTGCCAAGGAAAAGATTTCTCCTCTGCTACTGTATGTGTTCAAAATAGCAACATTGGCCACCAAGCTGTATAATTTTGCTATACTGGTATAAAGAAGACCAATATAGCACAAATCTCTTGACCAATGACCAATACAATATAGCATAAATGTTTTGAACAACATAAATGCATTAATCTAAGACATAAAAGTCAAAGTTCATTTGTCTTTGTCAGGCAAGAAGACTTCATATGATTGGCTGTGTTGGGCAAAGACCTCATATGATTGGCTGCCTAAGAAGATTCTATGCAATCCTACGGTCTGCAGTTTAGGTAGCGGCATTCAGAATTCTCAGCCAGAGAACTCTTGGGCCTCAGTCAACTGTGTCTGTCTTTATTAAGCCAGTTGCTATGGAGATGAGGCCTAGCAGTGAGAAGGAGGAGGGCAGTGTATTCTCTCAGGAACCCAACCTCTGTATGTTAATAACTCTGAATACAGATTGGATTGGGGAATATGGTGAAAAGTTATAGCTACTGTACAAGACAGTTTGGAGAATTAGACACAGGATCTCAAATCTTTCCAACAAATATTACCTATGAGAAAATAAAATCTGGGGCAATGCCAGGTATGTATGTTGGGCCATTTCCGCATGAAGGAATTAGAACGTGCCAGTGAGTCCTCTCACGGAGGTCGTCCGCACCTTCGAGCAAACTAGGTCTGGACTACTTACCTGAGATCCGCACCTCAGTCCGCTCCAAAACACCCCCAGCTGGTCCTCCAGTGCGCTTTTTAAAGAATGGGAGAAAACCATTCTTTAATTTTTTGGAGCGCACCATTGCGTTCCTGCTCGCTTGTGCAGATTCGCAAGCTCACACCAATGAGAGCCTGCGATCTGTGGAGGGTGGGCTTTGTGCGTGGTGAGCTTCAGCCATTGGTCAGGACCCACAAACAACTGGAAGCCACCATTTTGGAAGCCGGAGCAGTGCAGATCTAAGACCTTGCACTGCTCCAATTCACCCTGGACAAGACGGAGGAGCCCTGTGGAAGGGCTTAAGGGACAGTCTGCGTTGGTCCATGCCCAGAAGATCGGGTAAGTAACAGCATGGAGCAATTCCCTTGCCTCTTGCAGAAATGGCCTATTAGTCTAATATAAAACATTTATGAGGCATGATGGATAAAGATCTGTGTCCATAGATATGAAGACTGAAAAATTTTTTGATTGATTGATTGGTCTAATTTTTAGCTTACTTCTTTTCCTATGCAGGATCCAAAGAGGCCAAGAATCCTTTTTTGCTACATTTTTTTCTATCCCACCCCAAGGATCTTGGATACATGCCCCCCAGCCCATTTATTCTCAAAACGAGCTTGCCAGGTAGGTTTACTTTACAGATACCCTGTGGTAATTGGAATGTGGTATCCTTGATCATAGTCCAGAGTTCTGTCCAGTGTAACACATCATCTCTGATAACATTTCAGGCTGCAACCTTGGCCTTTTCTGCATTTTATATTTAAAATGGGGCGGCACGTCCTCCAGCGAGGACGTTTACACTTGGGGCGAACTAGGTCCGGACTACTTAATGTTTGTCCGGATTTCAGCCCGCTCTGGAACACCCAGAACTGAAGGTTCCCCATGCTATTGAAAGACTGATTAAAAGAGGACTTTCAATAGCCTGGCACACCCCAGTCCGTTGCTGACCCAAGTGTAGATTTGCAGTCTCGGTTCCGGGGGTGGGTTTCTGACTGGCGAACTTCTCCGGTTGGTGGAGAGCCTCCGCCAACCAGAAGCCTCCATTTTTGTCTCTGGAGAGTGTGTAGCGCGGGCATGCACTGCTCCGGATCGTCGTGGATCGTGGGGGGGGAGTGTGCCAGTCCGGTGAGTAACGGACTGCCCCGTTTCCCCCTCAAAGTGCGGAAAAGCCCCTTGTATGCTAACCTGGAATTAGGGCCCACTGAAGTCAATGGGATGAGCTTCCAAGCAGTCATGTAGAGCTGCACTGTAAGAATGTTGCTTTTTCTTACTTTGAAATTTCTAGAACTATAAATGTGTAAAATGATATTCATTTTGGTCATTAAAAAGCACTACTAAGGAATACAAAGTTAACAGAGTATTGGTAGAGAGGTTTTGTCCTTCATCCAGAGATGCAAGGGACACTACTTGTCACCTTATATGTTTAAAAACTGCATGCACAGTTGCTTTTATTGCATGTCCCCCCTGAGATCTTTAAATAGAGAGTAAGGGATAGATAGATAGATAGATAGATAGATAGATAGATAGATAGATAGATAGATAAGACAGACAGACAGACAGACCAACAAATGGAGGTTCATATTGCTAAACTATGATCTTTATTTTGTCAGGAATGTAGGAAATACTATCTAGAAATGCTTGCTACAAAAATGGAGTTATCTAGTTATTCAGATCATTGGATTATCCTCTCCTATTTCTACAATAGTCAAAGAAGGATTCCTTCAGATCCTAATAAAAATCACACAAGATAATAATAACAGTAAAAATTACACAATAATTATTTGTAGTTTGTTCCTTTTCTGAATAAGAGCAGCAGATAATTAAGCTGAAATATTATAGTAACTTAACAAGGGATGACTTTACTTTTTCTGCAGTGTTACTGTTAACATTTAATATTACTTTATTGTTTCATGGCCACTATATGTTAGAAGGGGGATATCACATGATTAAAGTGGTCGTGCTGTGCCTTGTCTACCATTAGATTATAAAAAACAACTAACACAACTGTTGATAAAATAAAGCATTACTTTTTAAAAAAATAAATATAATTCAGAGCTTGGAAAAGTTGCATGTTTGGATACAGTTCCACTTATAATGGCAACCAAATATTTTTTTGGAGCTTTGGCGCTAAAACTGTAATGGCTATCTAAAAGTAACTTACTAAGCTTTGTATTCCTTCCTAATCCCATTTCCCTCTGCAAGATTCTGGTCTTTGTTTCAGCATAGAACAGAAAGCAGCAACGCTCCATGCTATTCCCTTCAGCAATGCACAGAAAAGGTTCATGAATGATTAATAAAGTTTTAGGTCCAAAAAATCTCTTAAGTAGCGATGTAGCTGCAAGTTTTACAGTGTGGATCTGTTACCAGAGAATGTACCACTTGATGTTTCATTTGTTGGCTATATATTGTGCTGTGAACTGGATAAACCTTTCAGATTCTTTTTTTCCCCCTTCTCTTTTTCTCTTTCAGTTTTCTCTGAACAGTTTCCACTGAAGAGAACCCAGAAACAAAACCTAGCTGCATGTGTGCTATTGAAGGCGTACACAGTGTGTATTTGTATGTGGATGAAACAGGAGTGTAATGTGTGGAAAATGAGGAAAGAAAACCCAGTCTTTTTTTTTTTAATTCTGTTTCTTCAAATCTACTGTAATTTGCATAATTTACCATGGCAGCCTTAACAGATGCTTTATTAATAACCTTTCTATAAAAGACAGAAATACTCATCCTGGATAGCTTTGCTTTGGAAATCCCTTGTCATGATTGAGTTGTTGAGGCTGAGAGTAAAGGATGAATCATTGCAGAATGGAGGCTGCAGAGTAATCTGGCTAGAGAAACAAAGGGAACTGTGGTGGGTGAGAGAGAGGTTTAGCAGAAAAGGACGGGTTTCAGGTTTTTAGGTGTGCCAACTGTCACAATCCTTAGTAGCACTAAAAATAAAGGATTACCCAAAGCAATCTCTTTAGCTCCTTTTCTGCATTATTATGTCAATCAGGGCTCTTGCTTGCTACAAAAAGAATCAGCTGTATTCCAAATATAATACATACTTGTTTTGTTTCCCTTCTGACAATAGTTTTATAATATTGTTACATGTGGACTAGAATCCTGAAGAAGCGAAGCTGAAATGTATATCTCTTTTATAAAGTCTTACGGTTTCACATTTTTATAAACTTACCTACACCCAAGACTTGTACTAGAAAGACTATCCATATGAACAGAAATGCATACGGGGAAATTTGGGGTGTGTGTGTCAAATTCTTTAAACAGTTATGGGGTTCTTTTACCAAGTACTCTACTTGTAATTTAGTCCGCCTCTAGTAGGTGCAGTGCACTAACAGAACTCTAAGCTGGGGATGCTACGAAGCCATCTTGTTACCTCAGAATGTGAGTGACTCAGATCTACCCACGATGCCAGTCTCTCTGTGAAACAGCTCAAAGGGGAAACCTATGAGAGGGGGATAACCTAACAGGATCTTTTACACCTGTGTATACTAGTACGAGTGCAGGGACACCAGAGATTCAAAGAATAATTGTTTTATTGGGAGAATTAACAACAACACATACCCAATATCCAAGCAGTCTTGCAAACACATAAGGATAACTGAAGAAAAGAGAGGAAAAATTGGATAGTGAAAAGTTAGGGCATAATGGGTAATATTAAGTAATATTAAGCCCAGACTAAGAGTCCAAGGGTAGTACCAGAATGGGAATCGGAGCAGCAGAGTGATGGCCTGTGCCCAGAGTACTATGAGCTATCTGGCTCAGAGCCAGGGTGTAAATACCCTTTTCTGTTCTGAGGAAGAAAATGTTAATGGCTCTCTGGCAGAGTAGACAATGGGGTCCAGAATGAGCTAATGGCCTTACCATTACGTGACAAATGACTGATGGGAATCGTGATAGTTCCTTAATGGCAGGACAGGTGAAGGGACAAAAGAAGAGTTTCAGTGGATGGAGGAAGAGGGTCAAAGACAATCAGTCATTCCGTAGAAGCAGTTCTGGGTGCTATTGTTTCTAAAAGCTGAGTTGTTGAGGGACATTTGCAAGTTCATTGTCACCGGAGCTTTCCTGACTATGAACTAGCTATGCCCTGAAGTCCCAATCTGATCTTGTTTTGCAACACAAGAGTGCATACATTTCCTCTTTGCCAGCAGCCTTCCCAGACATAGCAGGAGATAACTTATATTTCATGTCAATTAATATTTCCCAATTAAACCATATCATGGAATGGAAGTGTAAAGTCTGGTAACAATGTGCTATAACAGTGATGTGGGATTGTCTAGTACCCCACATTACAGAAGTTTTGTTATAAATCTTTGCATACACACTTGTGGATTAATTGCGCTCTGTGATACTTGTTTAGAATAATAATATGCAATGTGCAACAGTACCCAATGTACAAGTCTGCTTCTGTGACATTGAAATGAATGCAGACATTAAGTGCTGGACAGAAATGCACCACCAGTTCCATGGAGGAACTTATGCATGCATATAACACCAACAGAATTCTAGGTATTTTGTTATAATTTACAGAAGATCAACTTCTGTTTGAAGGTCTGTGCAGCCTTCTCAGAAAAGGCATCCATTGTTCAAAGGACTTCCCATTCTAAATCTGCTTTAAAGATAAAGAACCATAAAAAGTAACATCAAGGGCCTTGAAGCTATGTGTGTCATAAGTTAGCAGGTAGCAATTTTATGCAAATATTGCCTCCTCTTTTGCCCTCCTTTTTGATGATGCGTAAGTGGCCACCTTACATGAAGCAATTACAAAATTAAAGGGTTTTTTCTGGTATCAAAAATATCAGACCCTTGGGTGGGAGGATACAGCAGAAGCCCAAACAGGCAGACCCAGGGCAGAACCTAGTGGTCATGAGCAGGACTTGGAATGTTACTTCTTTATAAAAAGTTGCTTGTTACTTGTTATTTCTAAATTTGTACAAAATAGTTAATGCCACTCAAAAGTAAAAGCAACATGATTTTAGCCTATAACTAAAGTTTGCCACCATTATGTATTGCAGCTCCCATGTCAGGGACGAAGTGAATCAGGGTCTTAAAAGGAGATTTCCACTAACATGGAAGCCATCAGCTGTTGTTGAAACTAAGGAAGATACCCACAACTTGAAGAGGAAGGTGGGGAAATCCGTGCCTGACATTTTGATGTTTTTTTTTTTCTAAGCCCAGACATAACATCCTGCAAAACTTCACAGACAAAAATAGATAGATGTACAGTTGGAACACCCACATGTTCATAGCAGTGGGTTATGTGTCCCATTCACACAGCACACTGTTCTGGAGAAAGCTTGAACCCAGCCTGGACGGTTTCTAGGTGTGGGACAGCCACACTGCCTCCACCTGAACTCACTGTAAGCTGCACCCTATCCCTACTGTCACTGAATCTGACACTGTTTTACACAAAGTTAGCAACCAGGTCATGGCAAAAAGCCTCTACTTTTGAACAGACTGCCACGGCTTGAGTACGTTGTTTTCAAACTGAATCACACTTCCAAAAGGCTTCCCAGGAACATTACTCACCTTGAAAAGATACACAGTCTTGTTTCAAATATTAAATGGGAGGGTCCCCCCCCATTAAGATTCATGTGGCAGCAAATGCAGTGGTAGCAGAGGTGGATGCGGAAGGGCCCACTAAAGCGGTTTGGCAGGGTATATGCAACCCATGGTCCTCATATTACTCACTTCTTCTCCAGCCCTCTAGTCATTTAATCAGCAATAGCCTTCTCACTGCAGTGGTTTAAAAGCCAAACATCTACTATCTAATGGCAGTTTTAGAACTAAAGTTGCTAGTTCAGGATCACCGCAGGACGTCGCGTTTCCAGGCCAAAACCTGAGACCAAGACCATTTCTGCACAACACTGTTATAGTGCTATTATTCCACTTTCAACCTCCCATGGAATCCTGGGCTTTGCAGTTGAGGGAGGGGCATTTAGAATTCTCAGCCAGAGAGAAATTTGGCCTCAGTAAACTACAAACTCCAGGATTCCACAGGAAGTTGGAAGTGGAATAATAGCACTATAACAGAGTAGTGCAGAAATGGCCCTAGAGTTGGGTCCTGGTGGTGTCATTAAGCATTATGCATTAAATACTATCCACCAGTTGCTTGCAGCTTCTCATTCAAGCACACGCACACACATACAAACACAAATGTGTTTGTGCAGGAAACACCATTTTCTGCATGGAAAATAAGAGTTCAACTATTAATTCCCACGAAGAAATTTGCAGAATATGCTGTTTTCGATGCAATGCAATCACATGTGAATGTTATGCAGAACAAATCCCCTACTACTTGTGCAGAAAATGCTTTTTCTCCCCACAGAAAACAACATTTACTATGCAGGAATTAATACTATTTTTCAGTACAGAAAAGTATGTTTCCTAGGTGGAAAATGCTGTTTCCTGTGCAAAACAATCACATGCAAATTTTGTGGAGAATAACTGTTGAACTGAGAAGATTCTTGTCAGTCCAGGATTCTTCTTGTCAGGGTTTTTTTGCACCCCAGGATTCCATGGGATGTTGAAAGTGGAATAATAGCACTATAACATTATAGTGCAGAAATGGCCTTACTCATCTTTTGATTGTAGGAAAAGGACAGCTGTAAGAGGCTCCTCTGATCCATCTTAATCAGGTTTCTTCTTTTAAGAAAGCAGGGCACTGATGCAAGGCCATCAGATTTTACAATCTAAACAGCTGTGTTTCATGGCAAAGGCAAGATGGTACTCCTTTGGTCCTTTCCATTTGCAGCACATTTACTGAAAAGAAATTCATATAATGGGAATTCTGGACACAAATGCATAATCTTCCTGGGGGAAGCAGGTTAAAGACTCTCTTTAACTGATACTTTACTCTGAATACTATGCTCACTGCATTGCTGCAACAAAAGCATTTGCCAAGCTAGTCCATTGGACGTTAAATCCAGAAGTGACTGGAGTTGTACTTCCTGGATTTTAAGCCTATTTTCAGCCAGTTTTTTTATATTTGGGGGTAGGTAGCATTTGGGCACTTCTGCCCTCCCCAGAATTAAATTTTGAATCATGGTCTGGATTTTCAGGGGTTAGAAGAAGAAGAGGAAGAGAAGGAAGAAGAAGGAGAAAATGAAGTAGTAACAGTAGTGGCAGCAGTGGCAGTAACATCGGCACCTGGGGCTCCACTTTCCCAGCTTGCAATAGGCCTTCAGTACCCCTAGCCTGGCAGTGACCACAGCAGGACCACAGAATGGCCTGTGTGATGTTTTTAGCTAGATCCTTGAGGAAAGAGTGTGTTAGGAGAAAGCTATTTCTTTTTCCCAGGACACTCTCTGCTGTGAAATGCAGTCTAGAAAACAAGTATAGTACCTCAAAGCATACCCAAAGGAGAGTGTGTTGGACAATCTAAATTTGTAATCATAAGGGCTAGAAACATACTTTATCCCTAGAAGAAAAAGTTTTTAAAAGTCAATTGTCACTCAAAAGGAAGATGCCATTAGCTACTGCTCTATGGTATGGAAGTTTAAAATGCTGGCAGTGCATTTGTGCATTTACTCTTAATTAAAGGGCTTGAACACGTTTGTAATTTAACAAAATGGATGAGACTTGTGAAAGAAAGATTGTAATAAGGTTCAGCAATTTATACTTCCAAAGGCATGATGCCAATTTTAATGAATACAACACACGGAGGTATGAAAGTATTATGCCTCCCATTTACAAGATGTGCTAGCTGAAGAATTGAAATGTTGCATTGTTAGCACTTAGACACAAATCAAATTATTGTAGTCATGAACAATAGTGCAGGTTCAAAGAAAGGGTCACTTCTTTCTAACAATGAATGAGCAACAATAAAGGATTAAAGAAAGCAATATTTATCCTTTCGGTGAAACTTCTCCATAGCTTTGATTTGTTCAGAATTTTCTTATTTGGTGAACTTATTCTCTTCCCTCGGTGAACTATTACCTTGGAGGCATGGAAATGCTTCCTTATAATAATAATAATAATAAAATTTATTTCTATCCCGCCTCTCCCAAATGGATCGAGGCGGCATTACAAAACATATAAATATTAAAATATCAAAATGTAGCCCACCCTCCCCACTCACCAACCCTACCATCCCCCCAACACACCAACTATTAAAACAGATTAAAATAAAATTAAAACTAAAAGTTAAAAACAAAACAATTAAAAATAATTAAAAAAACAAAGGGACAATTGATGAGAGGCAGTGGAACACTAGTCTGGGAAGGCCTGTCGGAAGACAACAGTCTTGACTGCTTTTTTAAAGCAGTCAAGACTGGTAATGTGCCGGGTCTCCTCCGGCAGGCCATTCCATAACCTGGGAGCGACTGAAGAAAAGGTCCTCTGGGTAACCGCAGCCAACCTAGTTCTGATTGGCTGCAGTAGATTCCTCCCAGAGGACATTAATGTGCGGGGCGGATTATATGGGAGAAGGCGATCCCGCAAGTAGGCGATCCCGCAATTCCCTCCCTAATTCCTGTAGTATTTGCTATGTTCCCGTCTCTCACTTCATTTTTGTTTCTTCTCTGTAGAATTCATCCAGGCTATCTGTACTACAGGAAGGCCAGGTAACCCACTGCTACTGCTGGGAACAAATAAATACTAAAGCAAATCCAGCCCTACCATTTGGTAGAATGAGTCAATGACCTCTGATGAAAGATGCTGGAGGAAACCAGATGAAGCCCCTGGGTGACTCTTTCTGCGGGTCTGTCATTTTCCTCTCTTGAAGAACAGACTTGACTGTGCAACACAACCTGGACTGTACCCTACTCTTGCCTGTGACTCTCAGATGTGGTGGATTGAAAAGTTGAAGTAAAACCCATCTACCAATCCATAGAATCATAGAGTTGGAAGAGACCACAGAGGCCATCCAGTCCTACCCCCTGCCGTGCAGGAACACACATCAAAGCATTCCCAACAGATGGCCATCCAGCCTCTGCTTAAAAACCTCCAAAGGAGGAGGCTCCACCTTACTCTGAGGCAGCATATTCCACTGCTGGACAGCTCTGTCCATCAAGAAGTTCTTCCTGAGGTTCAGGTGGAATCTCCTTTCCTGCAGCTTGAATCCATTGCTCCTTGTTCTAGTCTCTGGAGCAGCAGAGAACATGCCCGCTCCCTCCTCAACATGACATCTCTTCAGATATTTAAACATGGCTATCATGTCCCCTCTTAACCTTCTCTTCTGCAAACTACCCAGCTCCCTAAGCCGCTCCTCATAGGACATGGCTTCCAGACCCTTCACCATTCTGGTCGCCCTCCTCTGGACTTGTTCCAGTTTGTCGACATCCTTCTTGAATTGAGGTGCCTAGAACTGGACACAGCATTTCAAATTTGGCCTAGCCAATGCAGCTGGCTTCTGTGCATAGAAAGGAAGAGGGAGTCATTCTGCCCTTTGTCAGCACTATGCTAAAATGGTAGTGAGTTATTTCAGTACTCAGCCTCTGATATATATCCATTGTGTGAGATATTTATTTCCATTTTAACTCCCCTCACAAAGGAAGTGGCCAAAACTTTCATCCTCCTTCTTATATATGCTAAATATGTCCCCAGCATATGCTCCCCAATCCCCTTCCCCAAACCACAGGAAATCTGGTTGCCCACCCTCCCAACCACTGGTTTCTTTTTATTCAGGTAGGTCTTTGAATTTTCTATTATCTAGCAGTTGTGTGTGTGTGAAATGCTGGGCTGTATTTTATTTTTTAAAAATCTTTTATTAGTAATTATGTTTACATGCATTTTTAAGTGCTTTAATCATGGTTTAATGATATTGTTATTCTTTTTGACTTTTATAAAATAAGATTTTAATTTAACCTTGTTTTCAGTGTCTGTAAGCCACTTTGGATCCCACCCTGGGAGAAAGGTGGAGTACACGTTCAATAACTAAAATAATAAAATAAATGCCAACTTACTCAAATTCCTTCATTGACCATAGGTACAGCATTAATAAGAAAGAACTCTATATGCGTAAAGCTTCTCCTTGCAGTCCAGAGTGGATGGTCCTGAGGGTAAATGGAGATGCAAAACTTTCGCTACTTTTGCTATTACCTCTGTTTCATTTTGAAACACATCTCTGGGAAGCTGCCAGCTGCCAGCTAGCATTGTCACCTTCCAGAGGACTCTCTGTATGACATTGTGTAATGAGCTAGCATTATGCAGAGCGGGCTTTTGGAAAGGAGATTCTGTGGGAAGACATGAACTGCCACCTGAAAATATGTTGGCCAAGCAGGACACCATCTTCATTTAATGGTTATTGCATTGCGAAAAGAACTTGATGTGTTTAAGATGGCCAAAACAGCCAAGAAATTTTCTTTCAGTCAACCAGCCTCTTTCCCCACTGGTCTGTGACTGCAGATGCTACAGAAGTGGTGTGGAAGCATAGGTTCTTTCCGAATAACGATGGCCATTTCCGCACGGGGTGAGGGAATCACCCCATGCCGCTACTTACCGGGTCTTATGGCTCCCTGGTCTGGTCCAGGCTGCTCCAGAGCAGTGCGTGCTTGTTGCTCCGCACTGCTACGGTATCGAAAATGGTGGCCTCTGGTTGGTCTAGGGTCTCGACCAACTGCTGAAGCTCGCCAGCCTAAAGCCCGCCCCCGGCAGATTGCAGGTTTGCATTCGTGAGAGCCTGCAAATCTGCACAAGGGAGCAGGCTCACACTGGCACGCTCCATGCTTTTGAAAGACCGAAAGAAACAGGTTTTTCAAAAGCACACTGGATGACCACTTGGGGTCATTCCAGAGCGGGCTGAAGTGTGGATCTACGTTAAATAGTCCAGACCGAGTCCACTCCCAGGTGCTGACGTCCTCCCTGGAGGATGGACTGCACCGTTTCAAATACCCCGAGCAGAAATGGCCGATGATGTCCTGGCATGGGGATGCAAGAGGAATGGGACCGTGATAACACTTCCTCATGATGTCGCTGTGGTCCCGCCCTTCTTGCATCACCAGTCATTGTGATCATGGGCTATATCATTGATGGAAAAACTCCGTCAATGACCCCTGATTGTGCAAGCCTTCCATTGCAGCTGACCATGCAGAAGAGCCGGAAGTGCAATCTACATACTTCCTCCCCTGCTGCAGCATGGGAAGAAGGCTGGCTGCAGTCAGAAGGACAAAGTGCATCCCTTGTGCTCCTTTATGCAGGCAGCTAGTCATGTGTGGAGAGGAGCGCTGGGAACACGATTCCATCCTGGCAGATGTGCTGCCAGGATTGTGACAGGATGATGTGGGAGACCATTGTTGTGCAGAAAAGGCCATAATGACTGATAGTCTACTTTGAACAAAAACAAAACAAAGCCAACAAAGAAAGAGAAAGAGAGAAACACCCTCCCCCACACACATTATTTATAAAGTACTAGAAAATTTTCTTAGCATTGCCCAGTCTGATGCTGATTATTATTCTTATGATTTGAATAAAACAAATGTTTGGGTGACAGCACTTGCAATCCATGACTTTGGCCCTTTCCGCATGAGGCGAGTGATCGCTCCGTGCCATTACTCACTGCTTCTTCTTGGCTCGAAGCAATGCAGACTTTCCCTTAAGCCCTTCTGCAGAGCTCCTCTGTTTGTTCGAGGACAATGCGGAGCAGTGCGAGGTCTTCAGATCCGCACTGGTGAGGCTTACAAAATGGCAGCTTCTGGTTGTTTGTGGGTCCGGCCCGACCGCTGAAGCTGGCCGTGCCCATAGCCCACCCTCCACTGATCGCAGGCTCTCATTGGTGCAAATCTGCGCATCCGCACAACTGAGCAGGAATAAAATGGTGCGCTCCGGAAAATTGAAACACCATTTTTTTCCAGTCTTCACATAGCGCGCTGGAGGACCACTTGGGGGTGTTTTGGATCCGACTTAGGTGCGGAACTAAGGTAAATAGTCCGAACCTAGTCCGATTCAAGGTGCAGACAACCTCCGTGACAGGACGCTTTGGCCCGTCTTAACTTCCTCATGTGGAAAGGGCCTTTGTTTCATATCAAGTTCCATACAAAATGGTGAAAAAGAGAGATGGTAGAGAATTACATCCCTCCTTCTCATCAATTTTTAAGAAACTTGGTGTAAAACAAAGTCATGGATTGTAGGTTCTGTCACTCAAACATTTGTTTCATTCAGATCATAAGAAAAAATAATTCTTCACCAGAGAACCAGCATCATGTAGTGGTTTGAGTGTTGGACTACAAACCTGGAGACCCGGGTTCAATTCCCCAATCAACCACAAAAACCCCCTGGGTGACTTTGGGTGCATTACACACACACAGTCCCAGAAAACCCTGTGATGGGTTCACTGTGGGGTCACCATAAGTGAGATACTATTTGAAGTCACATATCAACAGCAATAACAATTCTTCGCCTCTTTCTTCTTGAAAATGTAACAAATAATTTTAACAATTTTCTTCCTGCTATGAGAAAGTATTTGAAAATTATGTAGATTTGGATGCCCATTCACATTTAGAGGCTTAATTCTTTACAACATTCACATATGATTGTTTTACTCAGAAAAAGAATCTTCTTCACAGAAAAAAAACAACCCTGTTTCCTGTGCAAACGATACTGTTTTCTGTGCAAATAAACCATGTCTGAATTGTGCACAGAATACTTCCCAATTTTCTGAACAGAAATCATTTTTTCTTTGGAGAAAATAATAGCTCCTATACATAAAGTGCACTTTTCTGCACAAAACAACCATATGTGAATATTCCACAAAATATGTCCAAAACTGGAAAGTTTCTCATCAGTCTGACAGACATGTTTTTTTTACTATTTTTCTAATATTTTTGAATATTCTCTCCAACTCTAGCCAAAAACCTAAGGAATTTCCTGAAAAGGTGAAGCTTATAAATCAGTCTCAAATTTGCACAAAACAATGTGGGATGTGACCCTAGGTTTAAATGGCATGCTTGATTAAAATTGGTTTATAAATGTGCATTCCAGAAATACGTGCGTGCACACACACACACACAGAGAAGTCTGAGAAATCCAAAGAATTCATTTGGGAGAGACCCAAAGTTGTCAAATGAAAAAAGTATTGGATGGATCTGGTTCAAAACCTTACCAAGGTCTTTGTTTTGGTCCCACTAGCTAACACAGCAATCCTGGTGACTCTATGATCAAGCATGTGTGATTGTATAGCATAACAGACAAATACTTTAGATTATGCCGTAGATAAAGCCTTCCTCTTGGAAATTCTCCTAGTGTAATTTATCATAGATTCTAGAATAGTGGGGGGTCATTGGGGGACTTGGTTTCCCTTGGATTTACAGTACATTTACCTAGAATTATTACCTTGATTAATCATCCATGATGATTGTGCCAGCACTCTCAGACACTTTAAGCTTCTGCAGTTCATAGTTGGATGGCACTGGTCCACTCTGCTGATAGGCCTCCCTCGCAAATAACCTTTACAATTTAGGACCCAGTCCAATTCCCATTAAAGTCAATGAAAAGGCTGTAAATGACTCTAATAAGAATTGGATTGAATCCTAAATGATGACCCTTTGTTCTGGGCTTCTGTGTGCTCATTCTTCTCTCATTCAGCTGTGCTAGAGCACGGTTGCTGAGTTTGCCCAAGTGTTAACTACAGTACAATTACACCCCCTTCTTATTATTTTCATAAAATGTTTACCACACAGGGCTTCATTTGGCAAGTTCCAATTTTTCTCTCTGCAGGAATCCATCTAACAAGCTTCTGGACAAACTGGCTAGTCTGTCCTGGCATCTGTGGAGAAAGCATCAGTTGTTAATGGAGATGTTGTGGTTGGGAAACAAGAAGATGAAAATTTAAAATTGGACTATTCTGTAAGTATTTTAGTCTTTGCTGTATGATGATAGCAACTTAACAATTTTTTTAAGAAAAATCTTAATAAAGAATTTAGGTGTGGCAAGACCAACTTTATCTAAGCCAAAACCTTTATCTAACTTTTATCTAAACCGTTATCTAAGCCAAGTATCAAAACCTCTCTTTTTGGGATGTTTCTTGTTATTATTGTTTTTAGTGTTGTTTTTATGTATTTTCAAGGTGACTTTGACTTATGGTGACCCCATCCTAGAGTTTACTTGACAAGATTTATTCAGAGAGTGTTTGCTATTGCCTTCCTCTGAGGTTGAGAGGGTATGGCTTGCCTTTGGTCACCCTTTGAGTTTCCATGGCTGCACAGGAATTTAAAACCTGGTCTCCCATCATACTAGTCTGTGGCTAAAACCATGACTGGTTTTACTAGCTTTATTACTGAATTTATTTTTTTCTACTTATCAGTTGTATTTCTCCCAATGAACTCTAGGCAGTGTGCACAGCTCTCTTCCTCTCTACTTTGTCCACAGAACATCAAGCCTGTGAGGTAGTTTGGGCTGACCGGCTTATTAGTAAGTTTCATGGTTCAGTGGGGACTTCTCCCAAGTCCTCATCCAACAGTCTATACATTATACCACACTAGATCCCTAGGCACTACACTGCACTGAATGCCATGATAGAAACATAGACTCTAACGGGCATGTGCATAACTTACCATACTTTTGGATGAAGCAACACACACACACACACACACACACACACACACAAACCTTTGAAGAAGGAAAGGACATGGCTCAGTGGTAGAGCACATGCTTTATTTGCCAGACATTTTTGCACTTTTTATTCATATATGAATTGCTTGAACACCAGATCTCTAAACATAACTACAACCAAAGTGCTCAGGATCTCAGTGTGAACATCCTGGTTCAATTTCCAACTTCTCCAACCAAAGAAAACATTAGAGCCAGATAGGTGTCAAAGTTAATCTAGTTTAAACCCTTTCTGATGCAGAGAATGGATTGCTACGGTATTCATAACGGGTAGACATTTTCCTTCTGCTAAATTTAAAACTGTCAGACTGGGAAACCCTTTCCCAAGCCCCATCTGAAACTCTGAATTGCTGCTGCCAGTCAGTGTGTGCAGTCCTGAGTTGGGCAGGCTTAGCTTGATGCATATCAGTTTCAAATGATTGGCTAAACTCAAGCCTTGGAAGCTTGCTGGACTTTAAAACGGTGGTTCTGATAGTTCTTTTGTGTGTGTGTGTGTGTTTGGAAGGAAGTACTTTATCAGCAGGAAACAACTCAATGCCCCACTAGATTTCTTCATATGTGCTGAGCCTGGAAATCACAAAACTGGGAGAACATATCTAAACTTAAGGTCATAAACAAATTTCTTGGAGCTGTAACCATCTCCTGTTCTTGCAGAATATTTGTGCTGAAGTATACACTATTTGTTTCTTTTGTCACAAAGAAATGGATGATGATGTATTGGTTGAAGTTTACAGAACCAGGAAAACATCCATTCCTATAGTTATGGCTAATCAGAACCATTAAACAACTCTTACATAACTCAGAGGTTGTTAAGAATGAATTCTTCTGTTCTCACTGTGGTTTATCTACTGCAGAGCTGAAGACAAAAGGTTGCTGAGTAGACAAATGGAAGCACAATGGCATGGTTTGCCAGTGAAACCCAGGAATCATTGTCTGTCCCCTGTCAAAGCTAAAATACTGTAAAATTAGCCCATGAAGTAGAAGGCTACTGAGCAGATCCCATACAATATTTGTATCTACAACTTATACCTTGGTGACTCTGAAATTTTTTTGTTTGATATGATCCACCATACTGGAAATTTTCTTCCTTGAAAATTAGCTATGAGCTACATCTAGGAATGGGTAATGATCAATATAATATACCATGCATTTATTGTTTCACCTCTGGTGTAAAACTGCATGTCCTCCCCCTCCATAGTTCTATGGATTCTGTGGGTCAGTCAAACAAGATGATAGCTTAGCAAGCAAATGTATCCTCTTTCTCTCTCACTTGGAGGGGATACAATTCAAGTAGGGACCTTAACATGGGGAACAGAGGAAGATTTACCTTTTTGTCACCTGTTGTGGTCCCAGAAGAGAGCTTTTCCCACACCCCATGACTCACACTTTTATTGTCAGCAAAAAAACTGAGTGACAATTTGGTCATAAATACTACAGGTATGGCCCCTGTGGCCTCAATCAGGTCCATAGTAAGGGAAAAGGTTAAAACCCATGCCCCACTCCCTTGGAAGAGTTCTAATGCTGATTGCTCCCGAGCTTACTCTAGAGCAGGGATGGAGGATCATTTTCAGACCAGGGGCTGAATTCCAATGTGGAAAGGGGTTCAAGGGCCACAGTTTAGCAGTAGGCAAAGTAAAGGGCATGAGGTGGGACTAAGGAAAGGATAATTGGCAGTGAGTGGGTCCAGGTTGTTTTAAAAAACAAATCTGAATGTTTTCTACTGCACAAAGAGTGCACAACTCAGTTCTATGCACATCTACTCATAACTAAGGCCATTTCTGCACTACACTGTTATAGTGCTATTATCCCATTTTCAACATCCTATGGAATCCTGGGATTTGCAGTTTTGGGAGGGGCATTTAGAATTCTCAGCGAGAGAGTTCTTTGGCCTCAGGAAACTCCAAACCTCAGAATTCCACAGGATGTTGAAAGTAATGTGGAAATGGCCCAACAGATTCTTGCAAAGCAGAGTTCAGTGTCTGCCAAACATAACTCAGTTTTATGCTACAGCTTTCTTGCCTGTATACCTTCTACCTTTAAATACCCCCTTCCCCCTGTTTATTGATTGGAGATTAAAGCAAAAGAATCTTCCCGATGTGTGAGGAACAAAAGCAAACAACAACAAATACAAATAAAACAGAAAGTATCCAAGGTAATCAATAATGTCAAGCCCATAGCATGAAGATATTGTCAGATTCAGCCTGTGCTATCTTTCCATAAGGGTCCACAGTGAGCTGTAGGAATGTATACCTCGTTTACAAATTCAGTGAAGAATGAAAATAAGAAAATAGGCCTGATATACAAGTTCCTGGATATGAAGAAAGATTCAATGATACAATTTCTTCAGAGTCCCAGATCCTTCATCAGTTGTCTTGCAGTCCATACTCCTGATTGTGTAAGCTCTAATAGGAGAGGCATTCTGGTGAATTAATTCTAGAGTTCCACATTTATCTTCTGGAACAATGAGGCAGGAACTCATTCACTGCCAAGTTACCATCCTTTAGGCTATAACTGACAACCCCAGTGACAGCAGCAGAATTTCCAATGGAGTTTATGAGTGTGTTTTTAGTCTTATTCCCTTATGCCTCATGGAAGTCACTCCTTTTTAGAAAAAAAAATAATCCTCAGAACATACTAAATAATTTCAGGGGTATGTGTATTTTAAGGCTAGGGAATTATAAGCATGATTCATTCTTGCATAGACCAGGGACAGGGATCAGCCTAGATCTTTTTCCTTCCCGGCTGGCTCTTTACATACGGGGGTGGGGGGGGGATTCAGAGACACAGAGATAAAGAGAAACACAGAGAGATGGGCTTACTATTCTGTTTTATTGTGAGTGCTCACAAATGCATATATGCAGCTAGCTAGCTGTGGGCAGACAAGTCTCCTTCAGTCTTCATGAAGTGAGCATAGAAGTGTCCAGCTGTGTCCATTTATATCATATAGTATACCCTATAGTATCCAACTGTGCCCCATCTTTTTTTAAAAAAATGGGGTCTTGCAGCATCTTTAGGGACTGAAAAATAGCATGAAGACACTTGCTGGTTTTCCATTTCTGAAGGTAAGAGACCTAAACAACAGCCTAAATTCAACAGCTAGTTCTAAGCAAGCATATCCAATAGACTGCTGAATGCTAAGTGAATGCTTATGTAAGTCACACTGCTTCAACAGTTCTCCTTTAGTGTGGGATTAACAATTGTATTTAGGCCAATATCTGTATGGTTTGCTCTGGTACCGTCCTAGATGGATATAGTTGAGAGAAGGCAGGACAAATGACATTACTGATAGTAATTCTTACATACTTTTGTTTTGTTTTTAATATCCCACAAAACCACAAATATGGCAGTGGAATTTTAAAGATCCTCCAAGATTTGGACAAATTTTGACCTTTACAGTTTATAATTATTACAACTACTTTTGCAGGATCAGCAGAGGAAGTGATGCTAATTTGCCTATTTAAAGAAGCTATGCATAATGTATCATGATGAAAGAGGGCAGAAACATAGGGAATTTTCATTTCCATACTAACTGCAGTAAGGTCATTTCCCTCATTACACCGCATAAAGCACTCTCTTGTGGCTCAGACTTTGTGCTACCACCTCTACAATCTTCTTACTTTTATTTCCAGTATTCTAGACCTGAGGTAGGGTGTGTGCATGCATGCATGTGCATATTTGCATAATTTAAAGAGGGCAGCTTGAAATGCATTGGGAACCATTGAGGTTGCGTGTAAAAAGTGGGGGAAGATAATAAGCAGAATTTGGAAAAGTTACTTTTTGGAGTAAAACCCCCAGAATCTCCCAGACAGTGTCATAATAGTTTAAAAAATAATTTCTCCAAACTCTAGGAAGAGGTGCAATGTACTAATGCATTGCAACATTAGACTGTTGAACACCAGAGGAAGCGATCTGTAGGGATGCAGTTAATAATGGCATGGTTGTTACATGATGGCTTATTTCATTCAGCTAGTCCCTTGAAGGGGTAGAATTTTTCTTATTTTCTTCTTTCTTTCAGGATTAGATGTAGTTACCAAGAGATCCTGGGTCTCAACTACTTTTCAGAAGCCATGGGATTTTTTTTTTCAATGTAGTGATTTCACATAGAATCATAGAATCATAGAAATGTAGAGTTGGAAGAGACCACAAGGGCCATCCAGTCCAACCCCCTGCCATGTAGGAAAACCCTCAAGGCACTCCCGACAAGTGGCCATCCAGCCTCCGCTTGAAAAACTCCAAAGAAGGAGACTCCACCACACTCTGTGGCAGCACATTCCACTGTCGGACAGCCCTGACTGTCAGGAAATTCCTCCTGAGGTTCAGGCGGAATCTCCCCTCCTGCAGCTTGCATCCATTGCTCCTTGTCCTGGTCTCAAGATCAAGAGAAAACAAGCCCACTCCCTCCTCGACATGACACCCCTTCAAATATTTAAACATGGCTATCATGTCCCCTCTCAACCTTCTCTTCTGCAGACTAAACATACCCAGTTCTCTAAGTCTGTCCTCATAGGGCATGAATTCCAGGCCCCTCACCATTTTGGTTGCCCTCCTCTGGACCTGCTCCAGCTTATCCATATCCTTCTTGAATTGGGGTGCCCAGAACTGGACACAGTATTCAAGATGAGGTTTAACCAATGCAGAATAAAGTGGTACCAATACCTCCCTCGATCTAGACACCATACTCCTACTGATGCAACCAAGAATTGCGTTGGCCTTCTTGGCTGCCGCATCACACTGCTGACTCATGTTCAGCTTGTGGTCTATGAAGACTCCTAAATCCCTTTCTCACGTACTGTTAGCCAGCCACGTGTCCCCCATCCTATATTTCTGCATACCATTTTTTCTGCCTAAGTGTAGGACCTTACATTTTTCTCTGTTGAAATTCATTTTGTTAGCCTTGGCCCAGCTCTCCAATCTGTCCAGGTCCTTTTGAATTTTGATCCTGTCATCAGGCGTATTAGCAACCCCTCCCAATTTGGTGTCATCTGCAAATTTGATCAACGTGCCCTCTATTCCTTCATCCAAGTCATTAATGAAGATATTGAACAGCACCGGGCCCAGGACAGAACCCTGTGGCACCGCGCTAGTCACTTCTCTCCAGGATGAGAATCTGCCATTGGTGACCACCCTTTGGGTACGGTCAGTCAACCAGTTACAAATCCACCTGACAGTAGCCCTGTCCAGTCCACATCTTACTAGCTTCTTTGCAAGAATGTCATGGGGAACTTTGTCAAAGGCCTTACTGAAATCAAGATATACTATGTCCACAGCATTCCCTTCATCTATCAAGTAAGTAACTCTATCATAAAAAGAGATAAGATTAGTCTGGCATGACCTATTTTTGAGAAATCCATGTTGACTTTTCGTAATTACGGCATTGTTTTCTAAGTAATTAGAAACTGACTGTTGATGATCCGCTCCAGGATTTTTCCAGGTACTGATGTCAGGCTGACTGGGCGATAATTATTTGGGTCCTCTTTTTTCCCTTCTTGAAGATGGGGACAACATTTGCCCTCCTCCAGTCTGCCGGAACTTCTCCTGTCCGCCAAGAGTTTTTAAAGATTATAGCAAGAGGTTCCGCAATGACCTCTGCTAGTTCTTTTAAAATCCTAGGATGCAATTCATCTGGCCCTGGAAATTTGAATTCATCCAGTGTGGCCAGGTATTCCTGTACTACCTCTCTATCTATTCTGTGCTGCATTTCCCCCACTTCCTCACCTGCTCCCCAACCGCCAGGTTGAGTGTTTTTATCCTTTTGGGAAAAAACTGAGGCGAAGAAGGTGTTGAGGAATTCTGCCTTTTTTCTTCCTCCTGTTATTAATTCACCATCTTCCTTGCGCAGTGACCCTATCGTCTCCTTCTTTTTCCTTTTGCTGCGGACGTATTTAAAAAAGCCCTTTTTATTGTTTTTAATGTCTCTGGCCAGCCTAAGTTCGTTCTGTGCTTTCGCCTTTCTGACCTTCTCCCTACATCTCCTGGCTACTTGCTTATAATCTTCTTTGGTGATTTCCCCCTTCTTCCATTTCCTGTACATGTTTTTCTTAATACTTAGCTCAGCTGAGAGCTCTTTAGTCAACCATTCCGGTTTGTTCAGATGCTTTCCATTTTTCCTCCTTAATGGCACAGTTTTAGCCTGTGCCTTCAGTACCTCCCTTTTAAAGAACTCCCATGCATCCTGAACTCCTTTCTCATTGACTATTCTTGACCACGGGATTTCAGCCAGCAGCTCCTTCAGTTTACAGAAGTCTGCTTTTTTAAAATCTAAGACGAATGCCTGGCTACACTTGCCTTCTCTTCCCCACTGAATGCCAAATTCTAATAGGGCATGGTCACTCTCTCCTAAAGATCCAACCAGTTCTACGTCATTAACAAGGTCTTCCCTGTTGGTCAGGATCAGATCCAGAATATTTGATCCCCTTGTCGCCTCTTCCACCTTCTGGACCATGAAATTGTCTGCAAGACAAGCAAGAAACTTGCTGGACCTTGCCGCCTTTGCAGAGTTTGACTGCCAACATATATCTGGGTAGTTGAAATCTCCCATTATTACTGTATCTCTCCTTTTTGAATGTGCAGTCATTTGGTCTATGAAAGCGCCATCGAGGTCCTCAGTCTGGCTTGGAGGTCTGTAGTAAACCCCCACTATAATATCCCTATTGTTTCTCGCTCCCTTAATTCTTACCCAGATGCTCTCGACCTGGCTTCCAGTGTTCAAGTCATGGATCTCTTCACAGGTGAAAACATCCTTGACATATAAGGCTACTGCTCCTCCTTTCTTATTTGGTCTATTTCTACAAAATAGGCTATACCCCTCTATTCCTACATTCCAATCGTGAGACTCATCCCACCAGGTCTCAGTGATGCCTATCAAATCATATTTATTTTGCTGTACTAGGAGTTCAAATTCATCTTGTTTGTTTCCCATACTCCGTGCATTAGTGTAGAGACACTTAAGTCCCCGTGCCCTTCCTGCAAGTCCCATAGCATTGTTTCCACCCCTCCCACGATTGGATGCTATTCCTACTTGGCCAATATCATTTGGGCCTTTTTCCCCTGCACTTGCCGAGTCCTTGTCCTGAATAATCTTGTCTCCCTCCCCAGTTGTACTTAGTTTAAAGCCCTCCTAATCCTCCTTGTGAGACTGTTTGCAAAAACGTTCCTGCCAAGTTTCGTGAGGTGCAGCCCATCCCTTGCCAGAAGCCCATGTTCCTGGAATTTCAAGCCATGATCCAAAAAGCCAACCTGTTGGCGGTGGCAAAATGTGCGGAGCCAGCTGTTGACCTCTTCTATTGTCCTTTCCCTTCGTGCACCATATCCTTGAACAGGGAGGATTGATGAAATGACCACCTGCGCACCAAGGTCCTTAAGCTTTCTCCTCATAAGCTCGTAGTCCTTTGTGATGTGGTGAAAGCTGCGATTCACCGTGTCATTGGTTCCAATGTGAACCAAAACAAGGGGCTTACGGTCAGTGGGCTTGACCAGCCTGGATAGCCTCTCTGTTACGTGGTTTATCCTGGCCCCAGGAAGACAGCAGACCTCTCGATTGAGCTTGTCTGGTTTGCAAACTGCCGTTTCGGTTCCTCTGAGCAAGGAGTCCCCAACCACCAGAACTCGCCTCCTCTGGGGCCTGTCCGGGGTTCTTCGACAAGCAGATTCTTCCAGGATTGCCTGGGCATTGTGTTGAGGCTGGGAGTGCTGGTCTTCCCGATGTTGGATGCTGTCCTGTTGGTGTTCAAGTTCCAGTTGCCGAAGTTGGATTCCTTCTTGCTGATGTTGTGTTCCCTCCTTCTGGTGTTCCTCATCATTCACAGCACCAAGAATGTTGAAGCGATTCTGTAGTTTGAGAGTCTCTGTTTCCTTCCTGGCCCTTCTACTTCTCCATGTGACATTCCTCCAAGCATCGCTTTCCTGGGTCATGGAACTGATTTCCTCATCAGGCAGCTCCTCCGCATATCCGGTCTTCAGGAAGGTCCTCTCTGCCCTATCTAAGAAGTCCTCACCTTCCCTAAAAAGACGAAGATTAGAAACCTGTGCCTCCAGCTGCCGCACTTTGACCTCTAAGAAGGTGACCAGCTTGCACTTGCTGCAGGTGTACCCGACCACATCTTGTGGCAAGAAAAGGAACATGCCACAAATGCTACAGGTGTCAGCAGCAGCTCCCTCACCTTCCATACTTGATAATACAGAGAATAGAACAAGAAAACAAAAACAAAAACTGGGCCTCCTTTCTTAATTTGAGCTGTATAAGCTATGTCTGCTCAGCTAACTACCAAGCTCAGTTGAACTCTTCCTAAATTTGTTCAGTCGCTATAAGGATTGGTTGTTCCTAAACTTGAATGGTTGAACTTGAAGGATTGAAGTAGATGAATGAAATTGTGCGCGCCATAGGCGAGCCCCACTGGGAGTTCCTAATAAAGCCTCCTTCCCCTAGCTGGCTCCTCCCCCTAGCTTGATTAACTCCCCCTAGTTTGATTGACAGTTAACTGACTAACTAACTAACAAACAATTAGCTGACAATAGGCTGTGAGCTCAGGGAGAGCACATGGCCAGCGCAAGCAAAAAAAAAAACACAGAGAATAAGCAAACAAACTCAGCCCCACAGTCCTGCAAAAACACCTATCAAAGTTGTCTTCACAGACCCTTCTTACCTTCTGCTCTCTCCTATAGACCACCCTACAATTCTAAATTGCTCAGTGATCTACTTTGTAGATAGGCTTCCCTATCTGTTCCTTGCTTTCAGTCATAGCTTGTACTTGATCCAATCGGTAGGTAGTGGATACATGGATTAAACAACACTGAACGTGGCATTTTCTGATACATTTGCTCAGTGACTAATCTTTATACAAATCCTAAAGCTATAATTTTGTGCAATGCATCATCTCTCCTTCACATTATTCATGCACCCTCCAGACCCAGAAGTTCATTACCAGAACTCTCAGTTATTATTTTAAATCTCAAATCAGGATTGGCCTCCAAGGGCAAGAAAAAGAATATTTTTTCGAGATTCTGCTTTCTTTCTCAGTGGCATTAGAAAACCTATGGAGTGAGATCCTGGGCAGGATCAGATTTTGGAAAGTTTACTTTTGACAACTACAGTTGCCAAAATCTCCCAACCAGGATGGAGGATTCTGTGAGTTGTAGTCCAAAAACAAGTTAGGAAAAAATATTTAAAGTGTTCCCTTGCCTTTTCTGCCTTTCTCTGTTTTGACCAAATGAGAGATGCTGTTACTGCCACCAGAAAGAAAGGGAGAGGATGAGAGAGAGAGAGAGAGAGAGGCCCTTTCCACACCTTACCTATTGCTGGTGGTGTCCTGTGGAGATCCTGGCAGCAGCTTTCCTTTCCACTCCATCTACCTCTTGGATCTAGAAAGCATGATGGCCTCGCCTCCTCCTGCTGCAGCACAGCTGGGTACTGCCCCAGGCTATGCTGGGACAGGAAGCGCAGCCATTGTGCTTCCCAACCCTCTGCACACCAGGTAAATGTGGAATAGTGGCACAATCATGGGTCATTGATGGGTAAAATCTGTCAATGATTTACTCCGTGATTGCACATCTGGGGACAGGAGAAGAATGGGACCGTGATGATGTCATGCAGAACCATCATTGTAGTTCCATCCTTCTCCTGTCCCTATGACTGGTTGGGAGGGTGGAGCAGAAAGAGCCAGAGAGAGAGAGAGAGAATGTGTATATGCAGGAACAATAGGAAGGTTTCACCGCCAGACTGGTTGCTCCCCAAAATGGCACAGGCTGCACACTGGAGTGGGTTGGTATAAGCTATACAAGAGAGATTACAGGAGTGGGATGCTTATATGCATGCCTAAGTATGACTCAGGCATAAGATTTAGAAGAAATAGTTTAAGGAGAGGGAAAAGGAGAAAGAAGAGGGATTTACCTGCTGCTTTTGCATGTGTACCCAAAAATGGGCTCAAGAATTATCTGCCTCTGGACTATTGTTATAACAGGATAATAGTCCAGGGTGTCTGGGTGAGAAGAATATGCCATGGAAGGACTGATTTGTAATGCCTTTTGTATTTTTTTCCTCAGAGTTCTCAAGGTACGATATCACATCCAGTCAGTTGAGTGCATTCCTATATTTTTCAATAGCACAACACTAACAGTAACTCATTAGCAACTCCTCACGTTTCTTTCCTGGACAGCAGTAGCATTAGTAAGTAAATGACCTCTGGGTAATCAGAGTTATGAATAAAGTAGTTCCTTTTAAAAAGTAACATTCCAAGCTTTCATAAAATAATATTCCAAGCTGTGGTTATGCTAAATAAAACTTGTCAGTGTTAATGTTTTTTATTTGCCTTATGCTAAATAAAACTTGTTAGTCTTTAAGGTGCCACATGAGTCTTCATTATTTTAGATATTAGAGCAGCTTTTAACACCATGCCGCCTTCCTACTGTTGCATTTCAAGATGCTCTTTGCTGCTATTCACACTTACGAATTGGACCTGTCAGTCAATTAACATTAGAAAAATGGATGAGTCAGAGAAATGCCAGAAAGGAAAATAAACATTTTGAAAAGTGTAAAAATAGAGGAAGCATTTCATGTGTATCTTGGGTACAGATGTGATGATGTATCGCGCATTTTTGTTGAGATACTTGTTCCATTTCAGTTCAAAATAGGATTGCAAGACTTTTTTTTTCATCCTTCATTATTAATATATCTTGCCAGTTTCATTCCTAATGTATGCATTTGTGTACATCTGCTTCTTCTAAAGTAAACATTTTGAATACAATTTTTCTATTGATTAAATGGTGTTCATGTGCTTTAAAAATGCATAAATTTTACTTGTGCACATTTTTCAAAGGTATGCATAGCTTTGGGCCCATAATTTTTCTCCAAGATGCATTGCAAACCTCAGAAATCTAGGTTTCCCAAGCAAGATTAACTATGTTCTATTGTTAGTCTTGAAAGAAGTGAAATGAATGTTTCTGTACAGAAATGTAAACCCAGTGGGTTTCTTTTCCCTTCCTAGTCTTAGGAAGACATTTTAGAGATATGGGCCTCCAGCAGGACAGATTGGAATCTATTTCTGTGGCCATTTCCGCACTACACTGTTATAGTGCTATTCCACTTTCAACATCCTGTGGAATTCTGGAGTTTGTCATTTACTGAGGCCAAAGAGCTCTCTGGCTGAGAATTCTAAATACCCCTGTTACCCTGATTTTGGGGGTCCCTTGGGGAACACCTCACTATGCTCCATGTGATGGGGAATGGAAACTAGCCAGAGCATGAGCAATAGCAATAGCAATGCAAGAGGCAGGGTAACCTAGCGGGGTCTTTTTACCCAGTTTTTATGGGATCAGGCCAAGCCAAAAACCAAACAAAAATGTCTAATAAATGATTTTATTGAAAGAAAGTCTCACGCACCAACGCAATCACTTACACACTCATTCAAGACCTATTAAGAAGCAAAAGAGAGGAAACTGGATAGGGGAGAACTGAAGGGGTTGCAGCTGGGGTAATATCGCACCTTTTCCTGAAGTCCTTGGTCTGGGAAGACAGTGGAGAAGTGGGGCTCAGCACAGAGAGGGCTGAGGGGATTACTCAACGGATGGAGCAACGGTCTGCTGGGATGACCAGGAGTGATCTAAAGAAACGCTCAAAAACTGGGTTTATTTGTAGGGGAAAAAGTACCTGTAGGACTAATCTTTTCCTGGGGAGAACAATGGGTATTGCAATGAGAACGAAGCTCCACAATGGTAACCTCCTTTGCATGATGGGATTACAAGGTGTTGCCAAAGTCTCAGGATCTTCGGCAGCATTTGGTTGTGGTGTGACTTCGTGTACATGGTCCTCGCTTGATAGGATATTTGCTCAACTTGGGGCAAACATGCTAATCCCCTCAATTCAGCTTTTCAGGGGCTGAGGACCCTGTGTTTATTGTGGGTTTACACATCTTGAGGTCTCCTAGGGCTACGTGACTGGGGATTTTACTGGCCTGACCTGGTTTTCGGTCATTTGACTGTGGCTGCCTATGTGCACTTCCGGGTGACCTCTCAGGCACATGAAATCATATTTAATATCAAATTGTAGACCCCAGGACAGGGTTTTTCCAGTAGAGTAACACCCCTTCCTAAACTGCAAACCCCAGGATTCCATAGGATGCTGGAAGTGGAATAATAGCACTATAACAGTGTAGTGAGGAAAAGGCCTGCTTCCCAGGCAGTAACACACAGACATGTCTAGGATGAACAGAAAACATGATGAGGCAAATGGCAGGGACCATGGTTGATGGGGGCCACCATAGATGATGCTGAAAAACAAGACATATTTTTAATGGTCTGATGGCATGAAGAATCAGGGCTGCTGTACCTACTGTCATCTTCATTATTCTTAGTGCCTCTAGGTCACACCACCAGCACTGTAGACAATTTGGATAACTAACAATAGTGTAGCAATGTGTACATTGTGAATCATGAAGCATTATACTTGGTACTTTTAAATAATGTAGGGTGTATGTTGGGGAACAATGAAACATTAGTTTTTATTAGGAATAAGGAAACAGAGGCACAGAGAAATTATGGAGATGGGTCCATTTCTTGGCTCAGAGAGTAATAGGCAGTTGGGGCTATACTGTGCCCCATAATACCCATGTCCATCTGCACCCTCATATAATTTGTCACAAATAAACACCAGGATAGCATCAAAGTGGGGATGTATCGATGGGGAAGAACAGACAAAATAGGATAGATATTGTTCTCAGGGCTTTCTGTTGTAGTGCTATTATTCCCCTTTCAACATCCTGTGGAATTCTGGGGTTTGGAGTTTACTGAGGCCAAAGAGCTTTCTGGCTGAGAATTCTAAATGCCCCTCTCTGGACTGAAAACCCCAGAATTCCATAGGATGTTGAAAATGGAACAACAGCACTGTAACAGTGTAGTGCAGAAAGGCTCCAGGACAATATGTCCAAACAACATCAACATGGGGATGGCAAAATGTATTAATGGTGAAGTACAGACAAGCTAGGATAGGCTACAGTGGCTTGCTTTTGCCTGAGCCTCCTAGAAAGGGCAAGATTCCAGCTTCTCTTTTCCTTTCCTCCCTGCTGAGTTAAGTGAGTGCAAATTATTTTTGCACGTCGAACTAAGGTTGCAGCAATTGAAGTAAGCTGAGGACAAGTGAAGTAAGCTGAGAGAAAGTGGGAGAAGGAGAGAGAAGCAGCTGAAAAAGTGGGAAGGCAAGGGATTAATCAGGACAGCCCCTGCCAAACTGGGGCATCTGGAGTGTATGCTTTGTGTAGTTCACCAAGGTTATGCTGTGGGTCCACAGAAAGGTATTTCACTCCAGGCTCTGGAAAGAATATTAAAACCTTTGGAAACAACTTTATCATGAAAACTTCTTTTTCATTTCCACACAAATAAAATTATCAACATTTTTTTTTTTTTTTGAGGACTTACTAGCGGCCAAATAATTTGAACTGGGGACCCGACCTGACTCACATCTTGATTTAATGAGATTAAAAGCTTGTGAATATGTTGTATTCAGAGAAAGGAAGCCAACTGTTCACTGTAACCTTAAATTCAACCTAGCCTCCAGCCTCACTTCCTCCATATGTATTTTTGGAATAGACTAAAGTTTGCTGCAGGCCTGCATTAAGAAGTCCATGAGGGAACTTTATATAACTTTTTAAGGTTTATTAATATAAACCTCTTTCATCCAGCAGACAACATCAAAAATATGGAAAAGAAAGTATGTGGTGAAAGATAAAGTGATCAAGACCTTGAGAGGCAGACCTTTGAGCCCATGAACTGGAATGATACACTGACTACCACAACACAGTGTGGAATGTACTTTATAGGTACTATCCTTTTAAAAGGTTAGATGGCCCTGTGTCAATGGGTCATGCAATTGATTGTAGGAAACTCACTAATCGGAAGTAATGTGCAATGTCACCAAAGCAAAGGCAACATTTATGAATAGTCCATGCTGTCAATTTTACTTGGTAGACTCAAAGCTATTATCTTTCCAAAGAGCATCTGAGCTTTTAACACTGACAAAGGCCCTTTCCACACGGGGGGGCGTGAAACGTGGGGAAATGGGGCGGCGCACGCAGAAACGGAGCTTACCTCAATGCGGGTAACTCCGTCGCCGTGGGGAGCAGCGTGTGTTCGCCGCTCTACACGGCAGCGGCATCCAGCAGCGCCCGGCGGCGCCCAAAATGGCGGCTGGCAGTTTCCAGTGGCTCTCCACCAATCGGAGAAGTGCGCCTGCCGGAAGCCTGTCCCCAGGCTAGCGCGCACGTGTTTCATAAAGACCACATGAAATGTGGTCTTTATAAAACACGCAGTGCCACCCCCGCGGCCACATGAGGGCAGTTTGAGGTGTGGAACCTCCGCATTTCTAACCGCCCTAGCGCACTCCACAGTATGGATGACCTTTGGGTGAGGTCGTCCTACCCTGTGTTACCCTGTGTCCCCCCCCCCGTGTGGAAAGGGCCAAAAAATTGTTTGAATTTGCCTGGGTGATCTTTCCTGCTATTTCTGAGGAAAGGCAAACTGATAAATCTTTAGGAATTTGATGATGCATGTCTGATGAAAGGTATGAGTAGTGAGGCACATGCCTGGTTTTGTCTTTCAGTCTGTTGAAGCATAGGTGGCCCAACCAGGGTTCAGAACTTTTGCAGAATTTTTATAAACTAGAGAGGATGGATTTTTAAAAGATCATGTCTGGAGTGAGAACCAATAACAAAAAACAAAAAACCCCTCTGGGCACAGAAAAAATATATAGAACCCCTAGAACATCAATTCTGTATATTTCTTACAGGAATAATATACATACAATATTACATTTACAATGCACAATGCAGGTTCTTCCAAAGGTTATATTATACAAATAAATGAAAATAATTGTACAACAACCCCACAGAGTTTGTAGTCAATCCTTCTATGGTTCTGCAGAGTTTGCAATCAAATTTTCTAAAGATTCAATTATATATACTTCTTACAGAAACAATATACATAAAATATTTGCATTCACAATATGACTTAATGTTTATGTGACAAGTCCTTCCAAAGATTATATTACTGAAATACAATGAAGATAATTATATAACAACTCCAGAGAACTTGTAGTCCATCCTTCTGTGGTCCCCCAGAGTCTGCAGTCAATTGTTCTAAGGCCTAAGCATGTCTATCGTTTTTCCATCATAACTTTTGCAGTCTTGATCACCCTCTGATGTTGCTTGGTCATGAACTTAACAGTTTTGGGCTATTTTTACACAACAGGACTGTCCTGTGACAGGGCTACAATGGCAGCAATCTGAAAGCCATGCTTGTGCACAATGTTGTCGCTGTCTCACTGCCATCCCGTCCCCACCTGGCGCGATTGCGAGATATTCACTTAGGCCCTTTCCGCATGACATCGCTGTTGCATTTTTGCCACAGGATGGCAGTGGTTGGCAGGTTGCACTTCTGCATGGTGTCGTCGCCGTCCTGCTGCCATCCTGTCACAGAGCATCACGCTTGCGCAGATTTCACAAAATGGAAAAAATCCATTTCGCGCTTTCAATCGCGCAGCACTCCCGTCACTTCTGGCCATGTGGAAGATGCGGAAGTGCATTGGTGACACTTCCTTCCATAACGCAGCAATGGAAAAAGCCCAGCTGTGCCACGGAAGGAAGATGTGGTGCCATTGCATTCTCTTCCACATGGACCGAGCGGGTGCAGAGGGGCGTGTTGCTGACGCACTCTCTTCTGGACCCAGGACTGCAGCAACACAATGTGGAAGAGCTTCATCATGCGGAAGTGGCCATAACAGAATAAATCCATTGTGCACACGATCATGCGATGTTCACATCCTTCCTGGCCATGTGGAAGGGCAGGGAGTGTGATGGAGGTACTTCCTTCACCAGTGCAGCATGAGAAAGAGCCCGGCTGCACTGAGGAAGGCAGGCACTTGTCACTCACACTCCTTTCTGCAGAGGGGAGCATTCCCATCAGGCTCCCTTCCCTACAAAGACACTGCTGGGATTGCAAGTGAAGGACAACAGTTAGGGTGTTGAAATGGCCTTGGTCTGTGAAATATTGGAAAGTGCATCCTAGAGGACCTTTCACAATTTAAAAAAAAAAAAGTATGGTGGGAGAAAAGAGCTAATGTACTTGATCATATTCTCCTTTCTTTTGTGTACATGCCCTATCAATATTAAGGACATTTGAATGGGGCTAGGCACGGAAAAGAATTTTTGGTGGTTTTGAGATTCTTGCCAAAATTGCCCATTTCATTTCCTCCAAGACAAAAGCACATCTAGCCTCAGTAATAAGCACATTTATGAGGTCCGTGGTAGGGATTTCATGTACAAAATTCTGTGTGTGCCTTTTGAAAAATTTGAATGCATGTAACCTAAGAAAATAAGTACAAACTAGCCTTGGTCCATAGGGGAACTAGGAAGAATGTGTCTAGAAAACATGTACTAATTTGTGTGGAGAAAGAAAAAAGCAACATCTTGCAAACTGGTAACAAGCAAAGAGTTGAACAAGAACACAGGTGACATTCAAAGAAACACAAGAAAATTGAAACTTAGTGCTTAAAAAAAACCTCTGCTAGATGAAGTTATGCCCTTCCAGATTTTTTTCTGTAGTGTTTGAGTACAGTTTTAATCTGACCAGATATTTTTACCATATAGTGCACTCCAGCAAGAGAACATTATGAACCTCTCCAGTCTAACCTCATCCACTTTTACAAACCTTGAAAAAAAAGACTTTAAGCTATGTGAAGAATTTGGCACTTCGTCTGTTTGTTTTTGCATTTTGAACATATGCTGTATCATTCTTCTTCTCTCACACTTTTTAAAATCTGGTCTTAATTCCCTTTAATTGGGGAATTAAAATAGGCTGGATCTGTTGCCACTTGAAGTTTGAGGATAAGAATATTTTAGATGCTGTGTTTTGATAAAAGGGACTTATTTTATTCTGGACCAGAATATGGGAGGGAGAGATAAATAACTGATTTCAAAGTTTTTAAAAGCCAGTTGTCCTCCTGTGTCAGCTGTTTTACACTGGCTTTTCTTTCAAATAGCATTATTTCTTGTACTCAGCTGCACTGGCTTTTTTTTTCAGATAGTGTTATTTTTTGTACTCAGCTGCACAGAAATGTTTATAGTTTCTTTGTGTCTAACGCAGAAGCAGCTTCTGGCTTCCATACTGACAGTGCAGTGAATCCACTCCAGGTACTAGGTCAGTTTTAAAAGATTCAAGGTGCTGAATCTTATGCTCTATATAGGCTCAGCACCTTGGATAGCTCTTTTAAAGTTTGAACTAAAACCTGGAACAGATTAATTGCCCTACAGACAGAAGACCTGCCAGCTCAGTGGTCTAATGGTGGACTTGGTGTTATATACAGACAGCATCTCTAGCTGGTTTTGTCACTAAGTGACTGACTCCACCTTACTCCATCTGAGTGAAGCCTGGAATTTCCTACCATCTTTCTGTTCTTTTTTGAGGCAGATGAGACAGATAATAAAGTTCTTGCCTAGCCTCTTAATTGGCGTACACCCTAAAGCCAACCATGATAGATATGAGGGAATGGGTTCTGTAAAATTAGGAAGAGGGAATCTGCTTCTCTCCAGATATTGTTGGACTGTATTCCCTATCCATTCTCAACATAGGGCTTGCTGTTGGGGTATCATATAAGTAAAAACCCACTCACCTATTGTCTATCACGGATTTGCTACCCACATTTTAAGACAACCTTAAAGAGGTAATCTTGCATCTGGCTTCTGCTTTGAGTCCCATTCGGGAGAACAATGGGATATAAATCAAATAAACAAAATTATAGTGGAAATTTCTAGGACTTAAAGGGGGGGCGAGACGTGTAAGGATCTTACGGAGCCTTAGTAATTTTCTCTTAAATGAAGCTTTAAGGCTTTTAAGATACTGTCTTGTTTGGCTAATTTGGATTGATAATATTTACTGTCCTGTGAAACTGCTGGGAAACTGTTAATAGTGGACTCAACAAACAAAGTTACTTATCTGGCTTTTGTTTCCATTGGAAGTTTTTCAAGTATTTTAAGTCTTGCTGCCTACAAGCTTCCTCAGTTGCAAATTTTTTGGGTTTTTAATTGATACAACCTGCACTTAGGAAGCAAGAGAAACTTTTAAACTATTGGAGATGTAAACAATATATTAGAAGAGCAGAAGACAGGAAAACAAATTAAACATCTCAAATTTACTGTTATTATCAGTCTAACTGGCATTCAAAAATTAAAAGGGACAACTGTCTTCCTCAATTTTTAATTTTAACCCCACACTAAAGTCTAATAACAAATGAATTAGAATTAGAATGAATTTGAAACTGAAACTGACTTATTCCATTATAATTGTTGTTTCTTGGAGATTAACCTAGGGTAGATTTTTGGAATAAGAATAAAAAAACAGTTGGGAGGTAATAAATAAAGCATTTTTATCAACATCAGATAGAAAAAAAAGAGAAGAGCAGAGGAAAAAGGGGGCCGGGGGAAAACTGGGGGATTTTTCCAACAAGGCCTAAGAAGTTCTTGCCAATTTATATTCCTCTCTTAAAAAAAAGAACCAAACAAAACAAATGGAACAATCAAAACAACTGAACCAAAAAAAAATTTTCCCACGTATTTCTCTCCAAAGAAAAATAAACGACCCAGGCCCAACCTGCCCTCAGATACAGTGCTAGTTTGGGACATTAGAGCACAGACAGTTTCTGTTTGATCCATATAATGTGAGCAATATAAATCTAGCAGATGAAATTTCTCTGGCTATGAATAACAAAAAGCCATGTCCTTAGATGACCAGAGAAGTGAAATTTCTCTAGAACCAAGGAATGACAATGTGAGTACACCGGTGAGCCTTATCTCAGAGCGGAATAAATCGGGATAAAGATGCTAGTGACCTTAGCAGACCTGCAGGGATATGCCAATGATATAAACAAGGACTTACAATCAATTAGACCTATCTGGCTGAATGTAATGGTTTGTTCACAGTTATTACCGAAGTTTTAGAAAACGGAATTCATGTGAGAGAAAGCAACTAACCCCTGAGGAGCATTCGTCATACTCTTTCAAGCAAGGAAAAAAACTTAATAAAGCCAATAGGAAGCATCCAACCAAATCAGGAGCCCCCCAAAAAAGATAACCAATATGACAAAGAAAACTAAGAAATAAAAGTTCAGTGAAACGGGGCAGATCAAAAAGGACCTGTGAAAGAATGAATTTTCAAAATTTGCTAATTTGCTGAAGAAGAATCAAAAAACAACAAGGAATCAAACGAAATCTACTAAATGTCAAAAAACTAAGGAAATAACAACAAATCCTGAAAAAAGGGAACCCCGAAATGGAA
Organism: Iguana delicatissima; assembly: GCA_948472985.1. Classification (NCBI taxonomy): domain Eukaryota; kingdom Metazoa; phylum Chordata; class Lepidosauria; order Squamata; family Iguanidae; genus Iguana; species Iguana delicatissima. Next base: position 1,147,268 of record CAOKZL010000841.1, on the reverse strand, counting down.
GAAGATCCATGGATTCTCATCGGCCTTTATATATATGTGACGGCAGAGGAGATGTGACAATCAAGCCCCTTTGGGGAGAAAGCTCTTAAGAACAGTGTATATCACAATGGAATAAAAGCCTCTCAAGGGAGAATTCCCAACTATCAATTTCACAGGGTATTACAGTAAACAAGATCTGGAGTTTAACCTTAGCTAAACAAAAATTGGTTATTAGTAATTACCCCAAACCCGGGGGGAATTATTAAGTCCGAGAGAAAGAAACATCTCTTGCACCCTTAAACCAGTTAGCAGATAGGCTGCTAACTCTGGAAAAGTGAGCATATAAATACTTATTTTACAACTATACTCGTGCTTGAGCTGTAATAACCTTCTCATGTGAGTGGTCATCTAAAAAGGTATATCTTCTTGGGGGCAAATTTTTAAAATTTGGGGGTATGATTTTTCCCCCCATACTTTGAAAATAATGCACCCCCAATTCCACTAATTAAATATTCCCCTATTAGTGAAATAAATCATAGCATGTCAACTAATCTTATTGATCTACAGGCCCAAACATGTATTCCTCAAGAGAAACTAACAACGATAGACTCTTTTGAGATACCACCATCTAATGCATTTAAATAAAATTTTGATGAGGAAGAGGCACTTTTGAAAACCTTTCAAGCCTTGCCAACTTTGCCACAAATTGAGATTATAAATAGGTTAACTCTTTTGAGAGATACCTTACTCAGTATTCTTAACAGTGGGAAAATAGGAAAGTCAAATCTTAATGACCTAAACCCTGTATATTAGAAAGAGAAAGATAAAAAAGGGACTGGTTCCCTCAGGATCCAAGAACCATCATAACTGATGACTTGACTGTAACTAATTATAATAAGGACCCACCTGATCTCCCAGTGGGGAAATCTAAAAAAGATGCAGACACAACTATTAAGCCTGGGGCGGGAGGCCCATCTGTGAGGGCGAGACATTTTTGGAATAATGGATCGGTTTTTTATGATGAAACAAAATTCTGGCGAAGAGGGAAAAAAACAGATTGACAATCAGGAATAAGTGGAAGACCTTCAAACTGACTAATGCATCTGGTTTCCACTGTCCTCCTCTTATTGTTCAAGCTACAAATTCCCTCCACCAAGAAACCTCAGAAAAATTCCCAGGTAAATTTTATATCCTGGAATATAGCTGGGTGGAATGCCAAATCTAAAGATGCTGAGTTCATTAACTTTTTGCAAGATTTTGATAAAATGTTTTCAAGAAAACGGACCCATCAAATCTGGACTTAAATGGCTATGCACCATGGATTACCTGCGGTATCCCTCAGGGGCAAAGGGAAACCTAAACGGGACTGGCCATTTTGATTTCTACTTCTCCCCAAAGCTTGTAGTAGACGTTTACCAACTGGGGCCAGATGGCCATGGATTTTTAATCGATTTTAGCTTTGTATCTTTAGTGCTTGTCAATGTATATGTCCCTCCAATGGTTGCAAAAGAAGAAATTAACCGGGAGTAGACCCTAGAAAAATATATAGTTAATTTGGAAACACAATCCCTCAAAGCACATTTATGTATAATGGGGGTTTTTAATGCCAGGATTTTTCCCAAAACAACATTTTTTTTACACCGAGACTGGCATTTTAGTAAATTTGGGAAGACTATGTTTTGGACTGCAAGAGTCCTCTAAAGATGCAAAGATTAATTATGCTGGTATAAACCTTACCCAGATGGTAGGACGTCTTGCTTTAAAAATAATTAAGGGGGGATCCACAATTTGAAACACATGGGGAATATATATACATATCATCAACAGGCAGCAGTACAATTGACTATTTATTATTTTAAATCTAGTCACAAATTTATAACAAAATTTAATGTACTAGATAGAATTGAAAGTGACCATTTTCCCCCTTTCTTTTATATTAGATTTCCTACCAGTACTAGCTAAAACCTCATTACCAGCTGAACAGCTCAGTAGTAAAAGTCAGAAATAAAAGACTGAGGTGGCTATAAATTTAGTAGTAAAAACTCAGAAATTTTAAACTCATCCACATGTAATCATATTAAAAAATGCATATTGAATCACAAGATGCTAGCCAGTTCTGGAAAATTACTCATTGCTCCTTACAGTGTTGGCTACAGCCCTGAAGAGCATGGAGAATGACCCAGAATTTGCAGATATAATAGGACAGGTTTGGGGAAAAAAATGCTTTGAGACCAAAAATGCTTTAAGGAATTTGTACCATCAATATAGGAGGGATAATTGTTGATTTTTGCCTAAAATTTATTATAACACAAAGAAACATTACAAAAAATTGGTGATAAAAAAAACCAGAAATTTAGACAAAAGCAATGGTCAGCATTAATTGATGCCTCCCTGCACAAAAACACCAGGCAATTCTGGGCTATTGTTACAGGCAAGCTAGGTAATATGGAGGGCTCACCACACTGTAATATACCCCCACATACATGGGAAAATTATTTCTCTACCCTGTATAGAGGAAAAGGGGAGCATGAGGCTGAAATACCAGAAATATCCACATCCATTATGTCAAGCTTACTTGATGCTCCAGAATGGCCACCTGTGACCCAACATGAGATAAAATCTTTAATAACTGGACTCAGACCTGGAAAACCCCAGGCCCTACCAATTTTGCCCGAATTGTTAAAAACTAACATCACATGGTGGACACCTTACCAACCCCCCCTTTACTCAAATCAATCGATCAGAATTACCAAATAGCTGGTCCCAAGCTATCATTATACCTATATATAAAAAAGGTCATAGGATCGATCCATCAAATTACAGACCCATTAGTCTTTTCAGTAGTAGGCAAAATATATGGTCATTATCAAAACTGACTAATAGACTGGGTAGGCTGAAGTTGTTTGGGAATGAGCAGGGAGGTTTTAAAAAGGGGAAAATCAGCTATCGATCACTGTATGGTTTTGAACCACCTGGCTGAGGTCTCCTGTGCCCAGAATACTAACTTGCATGCCGCTTTTATAGACTTAAAATAGCTTTCGACTCAAACTTAGAAATAGACTCTGGGCCAAACTTTTTGCTTCCTCAATTGATAAAAAGGGTTCTTGGTTAATTATGAATTTATACAGAAATACTACAATTCAAGTAAGAACTGGCTTACAAGGCAATCTTACTAATCCTATCCCTACTGAAAGAGGCATCTGCCAGGGATGCATCTTGGCACCCACACTATTTAACCTATATTTGAATGATCTAGCTGCACATGTTTCATCAGAAACCTTCCACCCCCAAAATTGGCTGCGGCAAACATTCCCTTACTTTTGTATGCGGAATGCGGTTCTCCTTTCCTACACCAACGTTGGACTAAGACATCGTTGAGAGCTTTTACAAATTACTGTGAGGAAAATAAATAAACATTAATTCAGCAAATTAAAATTATGATTTTCTCTAAAAAGCAAACCACAACAAATTGAGTAATACAGGGCAAGAAAACTGAGCAAGTTAAATGCTTTAAATACTTAGGCATTACTTTTCAAGCTTCTGGAGCTTGGAAATTCATTGGGAAGCAGCTATTCAGTCTGCAAATAATAGCAGTAAAGCTATTATCCATTTCTTTTACACGAAAGGAGGCCAGTTTATACCTGCAGCATGTAAGGTATATCAAGCTAAGGTTTTACCTCAACTGTTATTTGGAATACCACTGTGGATTGTGGGGTTTTTTTCCATCAGTAGAATCTCGCTATCAACTTTTCTCAGGAAGCTGTTTGGGGACCAAATTGTGTACCATCAGCACACTCGTTAGAAGTGGGTTCTATCATTAGAGTGACCCCTGGAGATGGGCACTGGGATATTGGTTGACTTCTTTTTTCAGACCCAGGGACTGGCTATATTAGCTTAATAAAAAGATACATATAAAACAAAATTGTTTAAAGCTATTAATGAAAAATTTCAGAGATTGGGTATCTCAGACAGTGTCCTTCTCACACTTAATTTGGCCACAGCAAAGTTAATTCTTGCACAAAGAATTAGGGGCATCGACATCCAATACTCCTTATTCAGCATGTACCACTTGTTCTCCTAGTAATTTAGGTTTGTCATCTGATCCAAATGTGGGGGCAACCTATTTAAAAAGTTTGAATATTCCAAAATATCACTGGGCATTCAGCAAAGCCAGATTTAATGTAATTCCATCAGCTATATTAAGGGTCGGTTCCATCAAATTGATTATAATGAGCGTGTGTGCCCATGTGGAGCAGGAGTAGTAGAATCTCTATTACATGTCCTTTTTTTATGTAATTTCTATAAGGATAATAGATCAAAACTAATAACACCAATACTAAGTAAGTTTCCAGGAAGAACTCTGGATTGGATTAGGATTTCTAAAAGATACTGAAAAAAAAAGGGAACAGAGGAAGTGGCAAAGTTTTTTATTCTGCTATTAGAACTCGTAAAGTTATGTTACAATTGATAATATGACTGGGGGGAAAATAAAGAGTAACCTAGATAAGAATTCCTTCTTGATGAGAGTCAAGTAAATGAAACGATGTCTTGTTAGGGAAGAATGTTTACTACACTATGGAAGAATGTTATTTGTTATTAAAGTATATTTTTTCTACTCTGTTTCTTAAAATTATACTAATAATTTTAATATATTAAATACAGTTATAATTCTAGCATAACTTTTTAAAATTTACCATAAGTGCATATTATTTGTATACGCACTGTGTAGTGTAGTGTATATTCGGTGTACTGCGAATTGTATTATATGTATTGTATATGCACTGTAACATATTGTATATTTATATGCTGTTTTAAGAAGATGTGTGAGATGTGTGGGACCAGAGATGGGGGGAAAAAGGGACATAAAATTCTTCCCCCACTTCAGTCCCCCAAAAGTTTTGAGAAGTTTTTATTGCCTCTGGTCTGTAACTGTGGCCCTTTCCACACGGGGAAAAAAAAACGGCTTAGGGCACTCATCCAGGTCGTCCACACCGTGGAGCACGCTAGAGCGGTTTGAATAGTGGAGGTTCCACACCTCAAACCGCACTAGCGCGGCCGCAAGGGGTGGCGCGGCGCGTTTTTTAAAAACCACATTTTTTGAGGTTTTTTTGAAAAGCAGCGGCCCCATTGCAAAGCCCCGTGTGAAACTGCAGGGACGCGCTAGCGCGTCCCTGAGAGCTGCCCAGGGCAGGCTTCCGGCTGGCGCGCTGCCCTGATTGGCGGAGCGCCGCCGGAAGTCGCCGGGCCCCCATTTTGGGCGCCGCCGAACACCGCCGAAACCCCAGCGTGTGGAGCGGGAACGCGCGTTCCCCGCAGGGACGGAGCAACCCGTTTTCAGGTAAGATCCGTCCCGGTTTCGCTGCCCCGTTCCCCCCTCCCCCCTGTGGAAAGGGCCTGTAATAAAGGCACTGATGATGAAAATTATAGTGTCCATGGAATAACAACCAGGAAGCTCAAATATTATGCATTTCCCGTCTGCATGGCTTGCCTCACATGTAACTGAATTTTTGAAACTTCCCAAGAGTGTAGATATGAGCAGGAGGAAGATGAGTCCATTATCTCCCAAATAAGAATTCTAGTTTCCCACAGTGAAATTTTCCTTCACCCCCTAAATTTTCTTGCATTTCAGAAAGTGAGGCACTGAAAATCATTCCAATGTAGAACTCGTCTATTTCCTGTATCCATGTTACTTCAGCCCCATTCCTCTGGATGCCAAAATTACATTTTTAAATTCTTGAATGAGGTTTTCAGTCACTGCAATGCTAGACATTTGGGGACTGAAGTGAGGGAAGAATTCTTATCGTCCTCATTTTCCCCCATCTCTGGTCCCACACATCTCACACATCTCCCACACCTGGAGATACATAAATAATTTTTGTCTTGTATTTGTGAAAACGCCAACAAATTTTGGAATCAAATACATTCTATGGTATATAAAATGCTGAAAGACAATGTCCAATTGTTAGGATAAGTAGCCAATCAACTAGAGAAGAACTACAACAAGCTTCTAAGATACAGGACCACCACAATATAACCACTATGTACACAGAAGTGGAAGAGCACAGATAATCCCACCAAAGAGAATTGGCTAATAAAACTTTGAGATTTAGCTGAAAAGGAGAAATTGGTGACATTGCAAAGAAAAAAAAACCCAGTAGTGACTATTTTTTTAGACTGGAAACCTTTGATAGGCCTTGTGCAAGAAAAAGATAACAATATACTCACTGTAGGTTTTGACAATTGAGTGTTGATTATTTTTGTGTTGTTCTCTTTTTACTGACAGAGATGAAGAGCACAGTTTCTGGTAACTTCTGCTTCACAAAGTGAAATTAGCTTGGTGTAGATAACATGCACCTTGCATTGTAGATGGGTAAGTGGGGTGGGGGAGCATTAGCTGTTCTGCAGTAAAATGTCATGAATTAGACAATGGGAAGCTCTTAGGGGTTGTATTATCAGTTCCTCTAGTATTTTTGAAAGCAATAGAATCCTTATAAGTGCCAACAATATTTTTTGGACCTTCAGCTGCAGAACTGCAAATCAGGTCTCTTAACAGCTGACATGGAGAAAGAAAGAAAGAGAGAGAGAGAGAGAGAGAGAGCCTGCCTTCTCACTTACACTGCATAAACATGTCTTACGACTCATACTTCTAGTGATTTTTGAGGCTGCTCTCCTATTTCCATTCTCCACAGAGTTCAGAAAGATTTTTGCAATGAAGCTATAGATGGAGCAAACTGAAAAGGCTGCTTACAGTTCTTCTACCACATGGTGACTTTTTTCAGCAGCAGTCATTGTTTGGTATCCACATTCCCTGCTGATCTTTGGAGGCATGGCTGTGCATGCATGCATGCACACACTCACACACACACACAAGGCTAAATCAAGTTGTACATTTTGCCAATGAATCCTGAATTAAGAACAACTTAATTATTTATTGATCTGAAACGTTTATAATTGTGATTTGCGGTTTACAGCATGTAGATGATCTCCTGAAAATAACAAAGGAAAGGAACATTCCTCACCACAAGAACATGGATATGCACATGTATCAGCACACACATACAAGATTCATAAAGGAAATTAACCAGTTCAAGTATTTATACTGCCCTGTCCAAAAGCATAAACAATTATGAGCACTTTGCTGCATTTTCAAATAAAATAAAATAAAATAAAATAAAATAAAATAAAATAAAATAAAATAAAATAATATTTAATAATGCTAAAATGGCTCATGGCTTAAAACTCTACCTAATCCAAGTTTTTTTGACATCTTTCACTATTTGTTAAGATCAAACTAGGTGTGAATTCATGAAAGCCATGTCTGGATTTTGCACTGCATTTTTTTTTCTTTCAGACTACGTAGCATAACTGGAAAGTGGAATCCTTGTTCAAGTATCATTTTTTTTTATGTGCATTATACCCCACCACTCCTCAAAAGCTGCAGTGTAAACACAATAGAAGAAAAAGGTGCAGTGGGAAAACTGTACCTAGAAAGAGGCATTTTCAACAGGCGCAGGGAAAAAGGATTACACCTTGTTTTCCCCCAGTACAAGGATCCAAATCAGATTATAATACACATAAGTGCTGCAACTGCTAATAAACTCAAAATGCAGCAAGAAATAGTATTAACAGACTCCCAATGTCATGTCTAGCAGCATCTTTACATCAGAGATGTATGACTATGCTGTATGACTGCAGCTCCCATCATTCCTCAACATTGACTTATTCTGGCTAGGGCTGTAGGTAACAACACTTTGAAAGATTCATGTTTACCACAGCTGGCTTACGGAAAGCCCACCTTTATCATTGACACCAATGTTGCAGAGGGCATCAAACATAACATTAAGAAAAGAAGTGGTAACAATGAGGATCACAGTGAAAAGACAAAAGAGGTAGTATGGGGCTACCATTGTAGCAAGCTCCATGGATTTTTGCACCAGTTCTTTGTAAAGCACAGTGCAATTCTACACTCATCTATTAAGAAGTAAGGCCATTTCCGCACTACACTCTTATAGTGCGATTATTCCACTTTCAACATCCTATGGAATCCAATTGGCCTCTCCCGAAACTGCAAAGCCCAGGATTCCATAGGATGTTGAAAGTGGAATAATCGCGCTATAAGAGTGTGGTGAGGAAATGGCCTAAGTCTTTCCTGAGTGTGATGGAGTTTACTAGGTAATCATGTAGAAGTTTATATCCATGAAAGTTTGTGCAAAATAAAAACCAGTTAGTCTTAAAGGTGCTGCCACCTTTTCTTTTTCTTTTCTTTTCTTTTCTTTTCTTTTCTTTTCTTTTCTTTTCTTTTCTTTTCTTTTCTTTTCTTTTCTTTTTTCTTTTCTTTTCTGCTCCTCACCCACTCTTCCTTCTTTTTATGCTGCAAGAGACTGACATGGCTACTCCTTTGAAAACTACCCAGTAAACGACTGCAATCTTAGACTGTTCAGCAGCTGTGTAATTCAGCAGCTATGCTGGAGTAACAGCGCAGCAGAATAGTACTGGATTATACAGTTGTGTAAAGTCACCAACAGGATTCTGTGCCTACTTCGCCTGTTTCAGTCCAGTGACCAAAGCAGTAAAATAATTCTCCAGCTTCCCTTGTGCTGCTTGTAACCCATTTTTATGCTTCATCAGGGGCTAGAGATTATAATGGCTTTTTTAAAAAAAATATAATACATACCTTCTCTCATTATACATACAATTAAGCACCAGAGGGGTTTTGTGACTTTGTACTTTTCTTTTTTAAATGATGTATTTTTAGAAGGTAAATGTCATTGATGTTGTTTCAAATGCAATTATTCAATCAGATATTAAATCAACGCAGTAAATGATGGTCTGGTCTAGGAAGATGAAAGCATGATGAGCCATTGTGTCAGTGGCTTTAGGTAATAAATGTAAGCAGACAGCGACAAAGCAATCCACAGTCTGACAAAGTGAAATGGTGAGCACAAGAGTTTTTTCCTCCCCACTCTTCAGCACTCTGGAAATGAAGGTGGTGAACCTGACCTGCTTATAGAGGTACTCCTGGGGGAATCAAGTAATGCAAACATCAACAAAATACTGAGTTCACTACCCTATGCAACAAAATCTTCACCATGGGAGAAAGATGGTGACTTTGTCCATATTACAAAAGAATTAATGTGATCCTTGACAAAGAATACAAAAAAGTGTGAGGAATTTTCCTTCTCTGCTTGACCCTTCCCCATCACAGTTATTAGAAATGAATTGGGTGTAATAAATGTATGGCAGGATCTGCTAAGAGCCCTGATGCTTTGGGTTGGTATTGGATTTTACGGGAGCTACTCTGGGTTTTACTGGATTTTTTTACAGGAGCTATTTTTTTTAACAGGATAACTGCTGTAAAACCAGGGATACCTTCCATAAAACACAGCATGGATTAAAATCCCAAATCCACAAAACAGCACTGCATTTATTGGCCAGCTCCAAAGCAAAAAATACATCATACAAAATTTTGAAGCTTCACTGGCCTCTTCACAAGGCAGAGATGTTAAAAAATCATTAAAAAAAATGAGGAGCCTATATGGAGAATGGTGACAACCCTAAACAGACTCCAGAATAATGGACTGAATACACTGGGATTCATGCTGCCGTGTTAAGGAAAAATTAGGAAACTGTGGTGATGCTCTGAGTCACTTTCATTATCAGTGAAGTGCTCATGAGCTGTTTTAGCTTTATTTTATTTTAATATTTGGTTGAAATACAGTAGGAGAAGAGTACATGACATTGAACAGCACATTACATACATTCCTTCCATCCTTGAAAGATGAAGACCATTTCCACCCTACACAGTTATGGTGCTATTATTCCCCTTTCAACATTCTAGGGAATCTTGGGGTCTGCCATTTGGGGACGGGCATTTAGAATTCTCAGCCAGAGAGCTCTTTAGCCTCAGAAACACAGAATTCCACAGGATGTTGAAAGTGGAAAAATAGCACTATAACAGTGTAGGACAGAAAGGTGGAAGAATTGGGGGAAAAAGAACACACTGCCACCAGCAGCCAAGTCATCATCATCGTCATCACCACCACCATCACAATTACAATTACAAAAACAGGCACAGTTTGAAATGTGCCATATTATCCAACCATATCTCACTGATTCCTAGTTTCTTGGATAGAAATCCAAATCGCTGATGCTCCAAAACTGTCAGTGGTTGTGGTAGACTGTGTGAAGTGCTTATGACTAGGGAGGGCTTGACTTACAGGAATAACTAGGGGGTCAGGCCATAGCTCTATACATTATGAGTAGAACAATTTTTGTGGGATTCTTCATTCCCTGAATCTGTGCTTCCTGACTTATGATTCTGCAACTAGCTCTAGTTCCTGGTCCATATGTTCTAGTGCTGGTGGTGGTGAAGTAAAACTTAGAACCATAGCTGTTCCTGGATTGGCAGCTCAGGTTACAGCAAGATGATGATCAGTTGGCTTAACAAACTGAGGTATGAATGAACCTTGTGTCCGTGCATGCAAGCAACCCTTTTTGTCCTCCTTTCTGGGAAGGCCACAGTTTGCCCCAAAGTCTTTCTTTGTCCCTGGTTCCTCATGGAAACCACAGCCAGTAGTGTGTTTAGAGTCATATGTACCTAAAGTCCCCTTCCAGATGAAATGGAAGGGCCTGCCTCAAGAGACGCTAGATCACTGAGTACACAAGACTGGGCCTTCTTTGTCACAGCACATCTATTGTGGAATTCCTTCCTTAGGGAAATCAGGCTGTCTCTATCTGCACTAAGCTTCTGGTGGACATTTAAAAACATATCTGCCCAACTGGCCTTTTGTTTTTAAAACTGGCTTTTTAAAATTGTTTTTATTTTTAAAGAATGGTTTTATATGTCTTGGTGCATGTCACATTGTGGGCCCTGTTGGGTAAAAAAATGAGTCATAAGATATTCAAATAATAATAAAATGAACAATAGTAGCAGCAGCAGGAACAACATCATCAACAACAACTGCCAGAAGCCAAGTGCATGGCATGGCTTGCAGGGATGTAATTTTTTTAAAAAAAATATTCCCAAAATGGTGTTTCTTGCTGATGGGAAACCCTGACAAGAACTGGACGAATGAGAATCTTCACAGTTCAGGCTTTTTTCTGCACAAAATTCACACACTTTGTTTTCCACAGAAAAGAGTGTTTTCTTATACAAAAAAATTCCTGTTCTCTGTAAAAGAAGAAGAAGAAGAAGAAGAAGAAGAAGAAGAAGAAGAAGAAGAAGAAGAGAAAAATACAAAAAACTATGCAAATTTCACTCTGAATGCCACCACCACCACTCAGAATCTAAAATTCCTCCATTTTAAATGTCTTTGTTACAGTGGAAAGAAAAATGCTAAAAAATCACATTACTTTACACAAGAAAGAACTTAGTGAAGAATTATCCCTAGGCCTGAAGATGGGGTGACACTAGAGACACAGGGTTCTACTTCTACTTTCCCCTTCTATTTTTTTTTTGGGGGGGGAGCAGAGAGACAGTGAAGAGAACATATAGACTAGACATCTCTTGCCTGGCAGTAAGGGGCCTTTCCTCATTGCACTGTTATAGTGTTATTATTCTACTTTCAACATCCTGTGGAATTCTAAGGTTTGTAGTTTATTGAGGCCCAAGAGCTCCCTGGCTGAGAATTCTAAATGCCCCTCCCCAAATTAGAAACCTCAGGATTCCACAGGATGTTTAAAGTGGAATAATAGAACTAGCAATAGCATTTATTTCTATACCGCCTATCAACTAAGTGTTATCTAAGCAGTTTACAATGTATTTTTAGCTAATTGCCCCCAACAAGCTGGGTACTCATTTTACCGACCTACGAAAAGATGGAAGGCTGAGTCAACCTTGGAGCCTGGCAGGATCGAACTCACAACCTTGTGGTTGCAGTACTGGCATTTAACCACTGCGCCATCAGGGCAGTGGTTAAATGAACTATAACAGTGTAGTTTGGAAAGGTACAAGAAAAATGTTCCTCTCCCAGCTTCTCTTACAGGAGTGTCTCCACTTATATTGAAAGACCCTGAAGGCTTTAGATACAGATCTTCTAATCTCCTGATTTCTCCAGCTGTAAAATCTTGATCTTCCTAAATACAGAAACTCTATGACCTTCTTTATGGCTGAACCTCTACTCCCTGAAGCCTCCCTTCCTTTCTTGAATCCCTTGGTCCTCAGTGCCAGTTAAAAAAGTGGAGAGGTACTCCCTTCAAGTCTAGTTCAGTAGAGTAAGATTTGCAGCATATATGCAGGGTTGCCAATGTAGACGTCCATACTAAACAGTGGGTGACAAAATTAAGACCATGGGAGTCACAAGAGATGGCAAAAGCAGATGCAGCTTCGTTGTCTTTTTAATTGTTTCTGGAGTCCTTTTCACCTGACTTAAGTGTGAAAGGGTGGAGCTGTGGTGCCATGACATTTCCCAATATACATTTCTTTATTTTTGTCATTCTCTTCCATTCGTCTGTCATCTTCTATAATTTTCCAATAAGACTGGAACCTCTTCGGGCTATGATATTCCTCCTACTGCTTCCCTTGAGCCTCTCTTAACTTTGAAATCCACACTTATATCCTGATGTATCCGTCAGGGAGTATAACGTGGTAATTTTTTTTGTATCCATGGTTACCACAGAGTATTCACTTTTTATTTATGAGAATTTTATAGCTTTTCCTTACCAGGGAAGATAACTCTATTTTATAAATAAAAAACAATTTTGGCATTAATATATGAAATGAATTAAAAATGATTCTATCATTACAAGAATTTAAGAAACATTGCCTTTCTCAGCTGCTAAATGCCTGTCCAAACAAAAACAGTTTGCATCTGTTCCACGTGGAGGTTTTACCATCTTTCTAGAACAGGAAATCCAATAGCTGAAGAAAAGTCCTATAGCCTGCCATCACGCTCTGTGTGGCAATCAGTTCTTCACATTATTTGTGGACAGACAAATTGCAGGATTATTGCTCTGAATTCTTCAGAATTCGTCAGATATAGATTCCAGGATTATTTCTTCAGAATCTTTCAGAAAAAATATCCAATAGTTTCTTTGCAAGGGGATTTGCTATTAGCACTGGCAGTAGCACTGTGCCCCCTCAAACTTTTTCCCTACATCAGAGCTTTCCAAACTTTTCAAATTGGTGACGCACTTTTTTAGGCATGCATCATTTTGTGACACAGTAATTCAGTTTTACTAGCAAACTGGAGGTTAAACTAACCCCTTATAAGAGATACAGACATATACTTAAATTGTAATAACAAAATGTATGGGGACACAACACATCTCATGAAAACCGTTCATATATTTTTAAAACTATTTGATTTATAAATAATAACATGCATTTCCAAGATTGTAGGCGACACACCTACTCACTTCAGACGACACACTAATGTGTCACGGCACACCATTTGGAAAGCCCTGCCCTACATCCTTTTTCCCTATCACTCAAAGTGGCAGCCACAGGAATTGTGTTGTCAGTTTGACTCCTCTTTGTCTTACAATGGCCCTAGACCAAGCATGGTCCCTGGGTATTTTGAGACATAAAGTGGAGCCCACCATGAAAAAAAAATAAATAAATGGTGGAAAATATTTTGAGAAAATTCGGTAAAATGGTTATGGAGAAGTGAGAAAAAAAAAACCTCAAAAAGTTTCTTGGTGGAGGGGAACATCTTCTGAGAAATGTTTATTCAACTACACTTTGAACTACCATAAACGGTACTGCTATGTGAATATGTATGGCAGAGAATTGATACAGCATAGCTGCAAAATGTAAAATAGAACTTAAAAGCCCTCGGGATGATTTATTAAATTAAGGCGTAATGATGGGCAAAGTGCTCTTTTGGTAATATATCTTATCTAACACATTTAAATGTTATTTTGTCAGTTTGAAGCATTCTAATCCACCTCCTTGGGGATAGAAATTTGCAAATCTCTCAAGCTCAACCACATCGTGATTCTCTCTTTCAGCTGCCAAGCTTGTTCTACCATGGATCTGCATCAGAATGTGAGTCTTTTTATTCCCTGCACAGAAATTCATACATATTTCTATGAACTTCTTCTCCTATTCATTTTTCAGATGAATGTGGGTTTTTTAAATGTAGTTTCAAACTATACACATTGGAAATGTATGGATTACTTACTATCCAAATTGTGTTGGATCTGTGTTCAGGTTCCAGGAGGTACAGATTGGGTAATTTTGCATGAAAAATGGGATTGATAGGAATTTCTTCCTTCATCTTGGGATGGAGGATTGGATGAAGGATGATCTATACTTTTATATTTGGGAGAAAAATGATTGAAGCTTCCTTGACAAGTACTAGAAGAAAGTTTAATTTTATAAAAATGCCTGGTTGGGTTAGATTAAAAAAAAAACTGTTTAAAAAAATGGGTTAGATTAAAAAAAAAACTGTTTAAAAAATGAATCCATGCAGTGACTGGGGCCCTTTCTGTAGCTCACCTTCTTGTGGCAGCGTCCGGTGGGGATCCTATCAGTGGCTCTGCTGGGAAGGGAGCGACAGGAGCGCTCCCCTTCACATCAGCTGGCTCCCCACCAAAGGAAGCACAATGGACATGCTCCTTCCTTCTGCAGTGCAGCTAGGCACTTTCCCAGGCTGTGCTGGGGCAGGAAGAGCCTCCATCATGCTTCTGGTGCTTCTGCAGGCCAGGTAAGTGTGGGATGGTGGTGCAATCATGTGTCATTGGTGGAGAAAACCCTCGAGTGATTTAACCTGTGATCATACCACCTAAGGACAGGAGAAGGACGGGACCATGACAATGTCATGCAGAAGCATTGTCATGGTCCCGTCCTTCTCCCGTCATCGTGGCAAGATGGGAGGGTGCCGTGGAAAGGGCCTGGGGTAGCCAGAGGTAGTCGAAAACATTTTTCTGTCTGAGACAAAGAACAAGAGACAGAAGTTAACAGAACTAAGTATTTGGATATTACTACAAATCAGATGATGGGACACAAAGCTCTACTTCACCTAAGGACATCTAGGCTGCTTAATGTCTAGGGCAACTTGTATGGCGCTCTTAGATCTGTTTTCCAGTATAGTGGAATGGTTAGGGCCTTCTGTCATTGATTCTTCCACATCATTGGGCATTTTCCGCACCAGGTAACCACCTTACTGTATCTAATACTAGGGCCAGCTTTGGCACCAACCTATGAGAGGGATGCCACTCTGGACACACCATTCCAGTTTCATAGGAAGCAGTGAATGAGGCTCAGTGAAGGGTGAGGAATTGTATACAACAGTTGCAACAGCCCCCTGTGTATATTGGGCAGAGCTCAAAAATATGATTTTTTCCCCCTAATTCTAACTCTACCTACCAAACCACTTTTCTAGGGAGTACCTGGCTTCTTCTTCAGCCATTTCTGCACTATACTGTTATAGTGCTATTATGCCATTTTCAACATCCTTGGAATTCTGGGGTTTGGAGTTTACTGAGGCCAAAGAGTTCTCTGGCTGAGAATTCTAAATGTTCCTCCTTAAACTGCAAAGCCCAGGATTCCATAGGATATTGAAAGTGGAATAATTGCAGTATAATAGTATAGTGCAGAAATGGCCTCAGTCTCAGGCCAAGGTCCTCTCCAGTGCTGGCAGAACATCTTATCTTTGCTGTCTGGGTGTTGACAGCTGCTCCTTCCCCCTAGATGCACTCCTTTTCCCCTCAGATGGCCCCTGGGCACAGTTTCCACAGATGGCACCAGATGGCACCAGGGCCACCATAAGCCACTAAGGGAATTCCAGCCACAGAGTGCTTCAACTTCTATGTACCTCTCTGCTAATCTAAATCCAAGAAGCCATAAGCATCAGTGTTAGGGAGAAAGGACGGCAGGTAATTTATCTACAAATAATTGTAACAACTGTTGACATTACTTCAATCACTGGGGACTGCTCCTGATGCTACATCTCACTCTTGGGTGCCCATGTAAACTATAGAAGTCTATCCAGATGTGCAGTTAGCCTTTGATTTTTTCTTCTTCTTTATTGTGCTAAATTCTCCATGTTTCCTCTATAAAGGCACATTTCCTCCTGGAATTGGAGGTCTGAGATTTTTCTTTCCATACCACATTGCACCCACATATGCCCCAGTGTATCTGATAGATGCAGAGGCCAGATCAGTAAGGGGCACTTTGAGGTGGGATTGTGAAACAGCCTGGTTTAGCTTCTACTAAAACAGCTGATACAAATTAGCTAGGTATCTATTGAGAATGAGTATGTGGGTATAATTATGTAAACTCAAGTGGCACACACATAATGAAGGAGATTAATATAGGAGAAAGTATGACACAACTCTTGGGAAATGGGCAGAAAGAAACCTGTATTTGAGACCAATCCATTTCTCCTTCCATTGTCATTATCAGATTATGCAGAATTACTGCCTGGACCTATTTATACCATCAACTGCTTTCCTCAGATGAAAAAAAAAGCACGTCTCAGCCTCTTCTTCTTCAATGGGAAAGTTCTGCGGATGCTTTAGATATGTTGCTATCGATACGTGCCTTATGGCAACCCACAAGCTACCATGGGGTTTTCTATGCAAGATGTTCAGAAGGGAGGTTGAGAGAGTGTGACTTGCACAAGGTTACCCATAGGTTTTCCATGACCAAGTGGGGATTTGAAAACTGGTCTCTAGAGTCATAGTCCAATGTTAAAACCACTACCCTACACCGGATTTCTCAAGAATGTAGATATACTTAGAAACTGTAAAACCATTAGTAGAGCAGCATGAGTGGGCAACTTTGGCAGGTCCTGGGGTCAATTTTGCTCCTTTTCACAGTCAAGCTTCCATGATCCACAGCCCATCCCAACACAGCCACAATGTTGAATTTCACTGTTAAACCAAAAAAAGCACTTAAAACAAGCACCAAATGCTTGATTTAATTAGGGTTCCTTTTTCAGCTTAAAATTTGTCAGAAAATTAATAAAGCCTCTTTAAAAACATGGATTTCCTGCTCCTGTTGAAAGATTTTAAAAGGCAGCACAGTTTGAGGGGCAGTAATGTATTTAAGTCTTGTACTCCTAGTTTCAAGCCAAGTTTCAAGTTTTGAGTCTCAAGTCCTTTTAAGATAATTAAAATCAAGTCTCAAGTCTGGGAGTCAACTTTAGCAGAAAATGGTGGTGGTGGTGGTGGTAGTGTGTGTTCATGGGTTAAGTTGCAAACAAGCAGGATTGGAAGAAAGCCTTTAGCCATAGACAAACAAACAGCCCCTCTGGAAGGAAACTGCTCCCCATTCTGCCATGGTTGGCAATGAAGCCCTGCCTTTCCTGTTTATGTGCAAGCAAGCAGAATTGGAAGGAAGGCCTCAGCCATGAAAGAACAGACAGGCCATGCAAGAGGAAAATGCTCCCTACTCTGCCATGGCTGACAATGGTGCTCTGCCTTTCCCATTTACTTGTGAGCAAGCAGGATTGGAAGGAAGCCCTCAGTCAACGAAGAACAGACAGGGCCTCTGGAAGGAACTGCTACCTACTCTGCCATTGCTGGCAACAAGGCCCTGCCTTTCCCATTTACCACTGAGCAGACAGGATAGGAAGGAAGCCTTCAGCCATCAAAAATAGGCAGCCCTACAACCAACCCTTTCCTCTCCTCCCCATCTCCCACCATCTCCCCCCGCCCCGCAATTATCTGCTTCCATTGAGTGAGCCCTCCCTGATCTTCTCCACTTCACCCCAATGCTGAGACCACTGCATGACCACACTCACAAAAATCCCCCCTGCAATCCCATGTTTACCCCTCTTCAATCTTCACATACTTTTGCTTTCCTATAAATGGCTTCTCACAAAGCATGAGATATAAGGGAGAGGTGGGGATAAAGAGCATGTGCAACTCTCATTGAGTCAACAACATAACGTTCCCTGACGGTTGAATGGGAAAAAGCTGGGTGTGGTGGGACTACCAAGGGCAGCAAGTTGGTCACTAAAAATAGATGAGTCATAAATTGAGTGGAGTCAATCAGTCATTTATTGCCAAGTTGAGTTACTGAAGCAACTTGAGTCTGAATTGAGTTTGAATTAGAGTCAACAGACTTGAGCCTACATCACTTTTGGGGGGTAGGGTCTGGGGGGCTCAAAATGGCCCTGGGGTCGCTTGGAGCCTCTGAGCCAAGTATGGTCTATTCCTTGTTAAAATGGAAGCTGAGATCTTTTCTAGTCATATTATCATCTTGATGAAGGCCTACAGCAGAGGCAGGAAAAATGCAACCCGTGAAGCACCTGAGGCACCTGTATCCCATTTTTGTGGCCTCTGAAGTCCTCCTTCAGTCCCCCAAAGCCCTTGAAAGAAGCTGAAAAATTGGACCCAAAGCCCTCCTATGCACAAAATCATGACAACTCTCCCCAAAGAACCCCCAACTCCCTCTCAAATATCTTCTTTTTCCTCCATTTCACCTTCAAAATGGCAGCAGTAAATGACATGATATCACTTCCAGTCTCCATTTTGAAAGCAAAATGGATGGAAGATAAGGTATAGTGATCCTTTGGGGGGTGTGGGGGTGCATCCTATGAGGGGTTGGAGTATTTTTCTTGCATCTTCACATTATAAGCCCTTGGGCTGTAGCTTACTGCTGTGCTACAGTCACTCCTTCTCATGGTCAAGGAAGGGTTCTATTCTATTTAGTCCTGAAGGGTAACATTGTGGGGAATCAATGTTCTCTCTTAAAAGGAAAGGTGTTCTCATAATTACACCCTCAACAAGCAAAACACTAATCAATGATGGTACTAGCAATTTTGTGTGAATTCTGTCCACTTCTTTTCTATGGAAAAAGTCTTGTGTGAATCCACCCTGAAAGAATTGCAAATTGTCCTGTTAGGAACAGGGAAGGACACAAAGATGACTCAATGGTACAGTTAAACTATTCAGGGCCTGAGGGCTGTCTCACGCTTTGGTGCTCTGGTAAGCCAGCTGAGAGTGTGTTTGGCAGCACAGAGGGCACGGTATAAAGCTCAACTTGTTCAATCAGGCATTCAATTAACAAGCATGTCAGTATGTTAGTCCTTTGTGAGACAAATAAAGGCACTTCGTGTGCACTGAGCCATCCCAATGGGACACTCAGTAATTAATATTTGTTTTGCATTTATTGTAAGGTGTTCAGGTGCTTTGGAAAGAGCTCCCAGGAAGCCCTGAGAATGTTTCGCTGTGTTCTGTATGCACAGTGCCTTTTTCTCTCAGCACAATTACAGTTTTGCAGCCAAACAATACATGATTTATTCAGCACTTCTTTAATTATTTGCCGATCTCCTCCCATGTGCTGTTTCTCCATATGCATCTTTGTGCATGCATGAACTAGTGGCCACAGTACCATTTTTTTTAATGCATACATAGTTTGATTATTGGAGAGCTGTGACATCATGGATTGACTAAAACAAGGAACAAGTTCAATGTTTTCTAATTAACTTTTTTCTTTCAAACAACAGGGGTGAGGTGGGACTGAACTTTCAGTACAAAGGGGAAAAGGGAAGCACAACTTTTTTTTTTAAAAAAAAAAAACCTTCTGGGAATGTTGTTATGCTGATCTCAGTAACTGTCCCCCATGAAATGCTAGGTTAGTTCTTCCTCTTTTTCTACCAGCAGACGAAGACCTTTGCCTGGGCCTTTGACTGTTAACTGGCCATTGCACAAGGCATTTTCTTTGGAGTGTGCAGCCTATTTATCATTATTTTTCATGTTTGAACTGCCTTTTAAACAGTTTTGAATTAATTTTTTTTCACATGATTGTGTTTTTATTTCTTTTTTTTAAAAAAAATATTAACTATTCTTTTAACTGTGTTTTGGTTTAATTTTTTGTGAGCCACATTGGCTCCCATATTGGGACAAAGGTGGAATATAAAACATACAAACAAACAAACTCCACATCATGTACAAGGCTGGCCCCCCAAAAAACTGACTGAAACATAGGACAGGGTGTTGGTGTTAGGGGCCAGTGCAGCCTCACAACAGATATGGTTTAATTGATATAAATCATACAAAGCTATGGCTGAAAGCCATGCTAGATAAGAAGTGAAAATGGCCAGATAAACAGGCCAAGAAATTCCTCCAAGCTTTGCTAGGCCATAGGCATGAAGCTTTTAAGTGCTAGTGAACTTCCAGTTAGCTATCAC
Source organism: Iguana delicatissima (assembly GCA_948472985.1). NCBI lineage: Eukaryota > Metazoa > Chordata > Lepidosauria > Squamata > Iguanidae > Iguana > Iguana delicatissima. The sequence goes on along the minus strand of CAOKZL010000841.1, from coordinate 1,127,205 downwards.
TGAGATGAAAAGTTTTCAGTGTTCCTACAGAACAGTTGGTTAGCATATTTTCCATCACCTCCTCCCTTTAGCACCTATTCCTCTATACTCTTTCCTACCCAAAATGATATAAACCAGCTATGGAGTTTTTGTCACCTACACGCTAAAACCATCAACATACTCTCCTAATACTTAGGACCATCAATTCATTCTGGCCATCTCCTTCAACCTCATGACCCTCTCTTGTTTGTTTGACCAGAGAGCCATCTGCATCCAAGCTCTCATATCAAGGGGGAGGGGACACAAGGTATTTACAACCAGAGAACATCACCCTCTGAATTCCCATGCAAATGCATTCACATTTCTGTCAAAACAATCTCCTTTTGGTTAGTTCTGTGGGACAGTGTTTGAGCATTGCCAGAAACCTCCATTTCAAAGCACAAAAAGGGGATATAAACCCTGAAGTTTTTGCAGGTTTTTTTGCCAGTATTTTCACTTGCTGGACACCACTAGGTACGATCAATTTCAACTTATGCTGCTCTAGGCACAAGCCTAAGCTACATCCTGTTCCTTCCGTTCTCCTCTGGATGGGTAATTATATCCTACTCCCTTCAGCTTTGCTAATTAATGTTTTCCTCGCTTTCTTTGGCTAGCTCTTGTGTGAGTGCATGACTGTCTGAATCCTGTGTGCGTGCATAATTGAATTCCCTTCAATAAGCACATTTTTAGTTTACTTTTGAATTTCTGGCTGGTTTTCTTGCACAAACTCCATAAGACATTGGTTAAAAGGTCCTGCTACGTTACCCCACCTCTTGCAAGCTGCCCAATTTGAGTTAATTACCCATTTTATATAAATTCATGGGTGCTGCTATAGGACCTCAAGGGACCCCATGTGTTTGGAGTAACAATGATACCCCCCCCCCACACACACACACAATCAGATCATGCTCAAAAACAGTCTGGAAGGCAGCTGAATCTTTTATCAACACTAGCAGCTGATCAGTTTCTTCCACTTCAGCTGAGGAACCCAGATTATTTTAGGATAGAAGTGGGAATTGTGTGCTCCTAGGCAGCCCTTGGCTCTTCTAGAACCCCGAAAGAAATGGAAGAACTTGGTGTGGTGGGGAGGAAGCTGAATATACATTCTTGTTTTGGCCCATAAGTGCTGTCTTGGAGGCCTAATCACCTGAAATGTCACTTCTGGTCATTGCCAGCCTGACAAAGATCTGGAGGAGAATAAAAAAATTAGGCTTAGGGTATACAGGGCTGGGGCTCTAAATTACACAGTTCTATACCCCTCATCATCTGTCCCTTGAGGCAATCGCCTTACTCTGCCTAATGGTTGGGATGGGTCTAGCCCTGCATGGTATACGCAATTTAGTTGTAATCCCATATAGTATGATATGATTGATTTGTGAAGGCTAGATCTGTGCCAGATTATAGCCATAATGTACTTGTAGGGTACAGCAAGGTAACTGTTTACTGTATGAGTAAATTTTATTTCCACAATAGACACAATTATTGGCCATTTCTGCACTACACTATTATACTGCTATTATTCCACTTTCAACCTCCTGTGAAATTCTGGGGTTTGAAGTTTATTGAGGCCAAAGAACTCTCTGGCTGAGAATTCTAAATGCCCCTCTCTAAACTGCAAACCCCAGGATTCCATAGGATGTTGAAAGTGGAATAATAGCACTATAACAGTGTAGTGCAGAGATGGCCATTGTGTTGGACCAGACCAAAACTTTGTCTCCTCTTCTGTTCTGTCTTCAACACTTGCCAGCCAGTGGAAAATTCACAGTCAAGGTAAGATAGCAGAATGGCCACTATGTACCCTTGCCATTATCTTTAACCCAAACTCAGACTCGATAAGCTCTTTGATAGAGGGTGCTTCATATAGAATGCTGTCCTCTGTAAAGCAGATCATGTGGGCAATTACTTCATTTGTCCTTTTGCATCCAGGAGTCAGAGGCATCATAAGGACATAAGAAGAGCCTCATATAAGATGTAAACCTTGGTCCACCTAGATCAGTGTTGTCCGTGTTGACCTGGAAAGTCAGATGCGAGCATTTTTACCTCCAGCCCTACTTGGAGATTCCAGTGTTGGAAAGAGGGGCCTTTTGAATGCAAAGCATGTGTTGTATCACTGAACTGTAGTTCAGCCCATCTATCAGTCAGAGGTAGGAAAATTATAGCATCTTGATGATTTAATTTGTCTCTGAACATATTTCTCAAAGGTCATAAGACCAAGAAACTTTGGAAGTCTTAGCAACAATTGCCTGATTACTCAAATCACTTGATTATCACCCACATTCTCAAAATGCTTCAGATTGTTGCCTAGAGCAAATCATGCCATTATTGAGACAAACAGCCTCACTTTGACTCTTATCTGTTGCCATGGAATAACAGAAATTGTTACCATGCTACAAAAGAGAAGACCTTAAAAATTATTGTTCTCTCTCTTCAGAGCATATTTGAATTTTAATAGCATACTATATCTATATGCAAAAATATGAAAGAGTAAAAAAAATACCAACATATTTGAATTTCATGAAGTCCATTTTTCCTCTCCCACTCTTTGACTTTACCTCAAGGGCTTCCTCTTTTTATCATATCTAAACTTATTTGTTACAGCCTGGGTTGCACACATTATTTGTCATTAGCATTTTATTATACTCTAAATAATATCTATGGCCATTGTGAGTTACAGGAAGTCCATTGATAGATGTCTTTTTCATCTTTAGTCTCCACCTAGGGTTTAAACTGAACACATAACTTGTATTTCTTCTGGCCAGTTTTAGGCATTTATGCAATCTCTGCCCTACCCTTTAACCTTGGCTTGGCACAACTATCAATCTATCCATTCCATAAAGATTGCAATGGTATGATGACCTGCTTCACCATGACCCTCACAGAAATCAGCTGGACTTATGTCTGACAGGTATAGGATTATACTGTTAATTACATTTTTGGTGCCAATTTTATCATGTCTGCTGAATTAATTTGTTGTTTGTGTGACACAGATCCATCCTGAAGCCATGGAAAATTTGATAAATATACATTCATACATATGTGCATGCATGCGTGCCTAAATCTGTACACTTATGTTAAAACATGGTTCAGTGAACCACTTCCTGTGGCCAGATGGGTTGCAGTGATATAATGCTATGGTCGTTCTGTTCCTGAAAGAAGCAATGAGTAATTTTAGCAATTTGCTTCCAGGTGTAAGAAAATTATTGAAAACTGCACAGTTCTTAAATTATTCACAGATTGGAAATTACCCCACACAAAATCTGCATGTGGTATTTTTGTCCAGAATTCAGACCTTTTTGTGTAGAAAACAGCAGCTCAAATCCTCCATTAGACATCTAGCCATAAAGTTTTGGCTATACTCCATTTTCAGATCTGACCTCCCCACAAAATCCACCTTAAAATCAGCTTCCGGTCAAATGGTGGATGCAAGCGGCAGCTCGGATTGAAGCTGCGCAATGGCGCAGCTCCAGGCTGCTTCCCCCTGGAATCCAGCTGCCTCTTTTGTGACCCTGAGGTGGCTAAACACCCCACCCCCGGTACAGGGGGTTCGGAAGCGGTCCGAAGGGGACCCCACAACTGGTGTATGGCTCTGCTCTGCCCGGATGGGAGAGCAAGAAGCACCAAGGGGTTGAAGGACCTCAACGGATCCAGAGGGACGCCACAGGAGCAGCACAAGCACTGCCGAATGACTTTTTTAACAAAGAAGCAAGAAGAAACAGTCAAAGAACCTAAAGCTTGTAACTTGTCTTGATTTCCCGCTTTTGAAATACATCGGTTATGGCTTGCTATGGTGTGCAGAAGCGAAGGAGGAAGGGCCCAGAGAATTTCTGTGAGCTACGTGAGTTTTGGCTGTTTTGACTGTGAGTTTTCTTAAAGGGGCAGTTGACATGAAGGAAAAGAGAGGCTTTGAGAGATTTGGTGGACTGAGCTGTTAAAGTAAAAAAGAAAAAAAAAGAGTCTTTTTAATTGGATCAATGTAATTGGATCAACAATCAACAATCGATAAATTGGACATATTCATTAAGCTAATGAACTTAGATGGCTGTGGAATAAGACTGGATTTGAGATAGATTTAATAACCTCCACGTGAGCAGCGAATTTTCTTCTGGTGGATCTGAGATGTAGGATTTGGAATGCTGTTTCTGGGATTTTTGAAGCTACAAGAATATGTTTCTGCTTCTCTTTTTTGGGATTTTGGATTGTTGGATTTATCTATGACTGTGATTCAGTGCTGGAAAGTCAAGTAAGTAGCTTCACTCCCTTGGATTTTGCTGCATTGGAAAGTGAATATGAGAAACAGAAGAAGTTTTGGAAGAAGCTTTAGAAAAAGCAGTTGAAGCAGATATGGGAAGTAAATCAGCTGCAGCAAATCTGGGAAGGGAAGGGACTTTGGGGGAGATTTGATGGGTACAATGATGATTGGTAATGGTAAATACGTTTCTAAGAATGATATATTGATATCTGTATGTATTTGTATATTTAATAAGATATTCTAACAGTTGAGGGTCTTGAAGGGATTGGGGAGCTTGTGGTGGATATCATTAACAATCCCACCACTGGTGGGGGACGGCTCAGAACTTTAAAGTGACAACAAGCATACATTGAAATATTTAAGATGTGTTCTGGGCTGTAATGTCACAGAAGGGAGTGGGGAAGATGGGTTGCAATGAGAATAATGCTATAAGTGGGAAGCAATAAGATAACAGTTATTGAGCAGTGTATTTCTCTTTGGTATGTGAATTGTTTCCTGCTTTTTTCTGTTCATGTCTGAGCTCCTGGGATTGTTGTGGCTACAGCTCTGTGATAGAAGGTGAACTAAGCAAAACAATCTCTCTTCCTGTTTAACTGCCCAGATTCAAAGCAACCATGAGAAGACAAAGGAAATCCAGAAATGAATTCTGGGTAGTTTAGCAGGGATGAGAGGGGTGTAAAGAAGGCGAATTTTGGATTAGATGTGAATATGTAATGTATCTTGGCACTGTAAAAGAAGTTCATCTATTGGAATATTAAATTGGAATTAATATGGTCATTGATGTTGTTAAAGGGATGAAGGGGTTGGTGTGATGGGGGAGCCACGTCAGATGTCATTTACGATGTTTCCCCACCCTCTGGGGTGTAACGGCCTTTTAAGCGACGATAAGCAATATAGAATTTTTTTTAGATATGAGTTCAGCCATGGATTCCCAGATGGGGAGGGGAGGGAGTGATGTGGCAAGACATGGTGTCCTGATGTAAATGAAGCAGTAGGTACTTTAACAAACATAAGCTTACAACAGTAAAAAAATAAATAAATAAATAAATAGAGACAGTGAGAAAGAGGTTAAACAGCAATATGGAAAATAGTTGAAAGCAGGACAGATAATAATTCAAGGTGGATGTTGATGATGTAACAGCTCAGAATGTTAGAAAATATATAGTAAATGTTTGAAGGAATCTAGAAGAGGGGAAGAGGGGAAGAAAATAGATAGAGACTTAAATTGGGAAAAAAAAATAGGAGATTGAGAATAGACAGATATTGACAAGGATTAGAGAGAAGAAGAAAGGCCAAAAACAGGTAACAGCTGGGAACTATCATTGGACAAGACTGGTTAGGAACGGTGATTGTCAGTGGGATAACTTTAACATAACAGGGAAAGGCGAAAGGAGAAGCTTGTTCAAGCATGAAAATAGCAATGTATTGTGGTACATAATTGTTAATGGGGGCTTCAGGAGGTCGGGATCAAGACAGGGTGGAAGATCAGAAATATTGCATGTTAAAATATGGCTTAAAAATTGTTTTTATTTTGTGAAACATAATAAAATTATTATTAAAAAAATCCACCTTAAAATCCAGCTAGCCACACGGAGGGACTGACTTCTGCAGTACTGAAGAGTGGCGTACTGAAGAATGATGCTTTACCTGTCAGGGAGCAGCATTGCAATGGGTAGAAGCATGGTGTCTGTACTAAATGTGTGCTCCTCCATCCGCCTTGTGGGCCTATTTTATGTGCCATGGAATTCACTACAAACTAGAGATATTCATTTCATGATAACCCAAAAACGGGTCTGTGACAAAGTTGCTTTGGGAATCAGCAATTTAGAACGCAAGTGCAACTTGGGCCCTTTCCACACGGGTGGGCCCGAAACGCAGCGGAACGGGGCGGTGCACGCGGGGACGGAGTTTACCTTAATCTGGGTGGCTCTGTCCCCGCGGGGAGCAGCGCGTGTTCGCCACTCTACACGGCAGCAGCGTCCGGCGGCACCCAAAATGGCGGCCAGCGGCGCTCCGCCAATCGGGGCAGCGCACCAGCTGGAAGCCCGCCCCCAGGCAGCTCTGCAGGGACACACTTGTGCGCCCCTGCAATTCTTCATGGGGCGCTGCAACGGGCTAGCGCGATCTTGTTTTAAAAAGACGACTTGAAAGGTGGTTTTTATAAAACACGTGGCGCCACCCCCGTGGCCGCGCGAGGGCGCTTTGAGGTGTAGAACCTCACCTTTTCAAACCGCCCTAGCGCCCAAACCGCCCTGGGACCCAAACCGCCCTCCTGGTGAGGTCGTCCCAGCGCGGGCTATATCCCCATGTGGAAATGGCCTTGATGATGGATTGCTAGGCAGCAGGGTTGTGCCTTAAGAGTGAAACCCATCACAGTGGTGTGTGTGCGTGGGGCTTATGGATGAGAGAATTATATATAAGGCAGAGATTCTGTTTGAATGAGGGCCTTTGGTGAGATCTAGGTTAGATATGGTGGCTGAATCCTTTTTAAGCAGCTGAGGAAAAGACACAGAGACTTTGGTATCTGAGGCTGTGAGTTGCTGGCATAGACAGTCAGAAGTTGAAACTGTTTAATGTAACAACACTGTACTTTGCATGAACCTTAACAAGAGACTTTATTTCTAATCTAATATATAAAAGTCAAAGTCTGTCTGTGTCAGGTGAAGACCTCATGAGATTGGCTACCTAAGAAGATTTTATGGAAACCTGGGGTTTGCAGTTTAGTGGAGGAGACTTTAGAATTCTCAGCCAGAGAGCTCTTGGACCTCAGTCAACTGTGTCTGTCTTGAATAGGCTAGTTGCTATGGAGATGAGGCCTAGCAGCAAGGAGGAGAGCAGTGTATTCCCTCAGGAACCCAACCGTTGTATGTTAATAACTCTGAATTCAGATTGGATTGGGGAATATGGGGAAAAGTTACAGGTACTGGACAAGACAGTTTGAGGAATTAGAGACACAACATCTCAAATCTTTCTAACAAGTATTATCAATGAAAAAATAAAATCCCAGGAAATGCTGGATATATATGCTAGTGTCGCTATAATAAAAGATTTGGGTTTTTATTTTATAACTATTGAGTCAACCAGAGTTGTCAAAAGTCATTAGTAATAAACAAGAACATGCTACCATAACTGAACTATGTGGTTTTGAGGCAACACTTAAGAGTCTAGCCCTTTTACACAAAGGTGAGGTTTAAAGGGTAGAGCAAGGGCTAAATGTAAGGCCATTTCTGCACTACACTGTTATAGTGCTATTATTCTACTTTCAACATCCTGTGGAATTCTAGGCTTTGTAGTTTACTGAGGCCAAAGAGCTCTCTGGCTGAGAATTCTAAAGGGGATTCTCTCTAAACTACAAACCTCAGGATTCCATAGGATGTTGAAAGTGGAATAATAACACTATAACAGTGTAGTGTGGAAATGGCCTAAGTGTCAGAGGGCCTTATTAAGTTGGAACTGCAAAAACAATCTGAAGAGAAATAAGGGCCTGGCACAGTGTCTTACAATATTAGAAAGAAATACATACCACTCCCCAACTGAGGCCAGCACAAGATAACTTTGCTGCTTGAGATGAAGTAGCACACGATGTCTCACCCACAACACCAACCCAAGGTTCATAGTAGCCAAAGCCAGATATATCTGAAGTACTCCCTGCACTCCTTATAAAGAAACCAACAGTAACAATAATAATACATTAAATAACATTTTGCTGCCCTTCATGACATTCAAAATATCTCTGCTAAAGTGGCTGCCTCATTCTGCTCGACGATAGGGCTGGCCCATGCACTTACATGCAGTGCACATGTATATACACAGACCGTTTGTAATGAATTTATTGAATTTAGCAGTTAAGAGCAGGCAGAGTTTAACATATGGAACAGCATATGGTTTGAGCTTTTGGAACTGTCTGAGACATAAAGATTTTACTAATTTGTCAAAGTTATTTTACTTTCTCCTTTTCACTTAAATTGTGTGTGTGTTATGCGTATATCTGTTTGTGTAGTTGGTTTGTGACTAATGTGAAGAGAGAAGATGAGTTGGGGGTAGATAAAAGTCAAGGAATCTCTACTAATTTGTGTTACCGTTATTTAAAAAATAAATAAATTATTTAATGTCTCTAGCCAGTGAATCCTATGACAGTGGAGCAACAAATATGCTCTGTGTTTTAGTGTGAGCTTTAAAGAAGCTTTCCAAAGTACTGAACACTATCCTTAAGATAGGTGCAGCTGCTTGGATAGTTCCTTTATAATTCAGACTGAAATCCATAACAATTTTTATGCCACTGAAAATGGCCACCAGCCAGAAGTGTGCTCCAGATTAGAAAGATATTTAAATATAGGACAGATATATTGCTTCTTCCCTATTATTTATACAGCATATTAAGAACCTGGGCAATAGGACCATGTTTCAGTCTTTGGGATGGATCCTCTTGTTACTACAGAGAAGTAAATCACATTTTCAATCACTCTTATTCCTAAATAAGGCCCTTTCTGCACCTTACCTTTTCCCGGCGCTGGGGTGCAGGGATCGTGCGAGCAGCCTCCGGCGAGAGGCTTTTGCGTCCCTGCTGCTTCAGCTCCACATGAGCTGCCTGCTTGCACAAGAGCCCGCCGCGGCTCTGGCAAGAGTTTCCCAGGCTGTGCTGGGGCAGGAAGTGCCACCGTTGCGGCTCCAGAGGCTCTGCATGCCAGGTAAGTGCGCGCAGGGCCCGGGAGCAATGTGCAATTGCGCACCATTTTTGGCTTCCAGCCAAAGATGAAAAGGTGCGCGATCGGCGCCTGCCAGCCCCTGGAGTGTCATGCGATTGTGAGTGCATCGTGCAGATCACTCCTCACAATCGTGCGACATTCCAGGCGCCCTTTTGCATGGCAAATACCATGCGGAAAGGGCCTTCGTATGCTTTAAGATTGGAGCCTTAAGTCTCCATTTACAAACTATATTCCTCCCCTGTTCATTTACTTGGCAAAGATGTAGAATAAAATGTACATCAGTTTCTGCTGGGTTAATTCCCAAAATCTAGCAACTCTTGAACTCAGAAACGAGGCAGGGATTTGTCACATAGTAATTGGAGCATTTTAATAAACTGGTATATTATACTTACACTGTGAAACATTTCAAAGCTGCTGCTGTATTCCTTTGGAGTGCTTTGTTATTAAACAACAGCTGTTGCTAAGTAGGCAGTGTGAATGATAATAACGGCAGCTGATTGCCTCAGCCATATTGTGGCAGCTCTGTGATTCTATTTATTTATTTTTACTCTGTATCCTCAGCAGCAGTTCATTGTGCTAAGTGACCTGTGTGTGTGCATGTATTTTAAAGTGAAACCACTGGCTGAAATCTGAGTTGGATGACAAAGAAAAAATAGCTTCCACAGTTTATGCTACAACTGATCAACCTTCTCCCCTCAACTTTTCATGAGCATATTATTCTCATGCGTGCATGGATTATATTCTGAAATTGCCCATTGGCAGGAGTATGGTCAGTCAGTCAGGAGTGTGGATTTGGTGTCCACAGCTCACCTTTACTGAAGCACATCTGTTCCAGTTGTGACTTATCCATGTACTGGAGTGAGGTGGGGAAGGGGAAATGAAAATACTGCTTGTAATGTATGGCTAGGATGGCAAAATGCATTTTTTAAAAATGGAGTTGCCAGGGACACAGCATAATTCATAGCTGAAGAGGTACGTTCAGCTTTCTGGGACACAGGCTGGCCAAAAATGCTGTATGGGTGACAGCCAGTACGGTGGAGAGGTTAGCAGGTTAAGCTGGGACGTGGAAGATCCAGGTTTTCATCAGCACCGGACTTTAAAACTTCCTACGCCTTATAATCAATCTGTGTCTTATTTATCTTTAAAGGTAGCCCCTGGTGGGAGGTACATATGGGGAAAGGCTTGGGAATTAGGAGTGGTAACTAACACCCCAGAGGACAGGATCAGAATTCAACATGACCTTAACAGATTAGAGAATTGGGCCAAAACTAACAAAATGAATTTCAGCAGGGAGAAGTGTAAGGTACTCCACTTGAGTAGAAAAAATTGAAATGCATGGATATAAAATGGGTGACACCTGGTTTGACCACAGTACATGTGAAAAGGATCTAGGAGTCTTAGTAGATGACAAGCTGAACATTTAGTAGTGTGATACAGCAGCTAAAAAAGCCAAAATGAGTCTGGGCTGCATCAACAGGAGTATAGTGTTTAGATGAAGGGAAGTGATAGTACTACTCTATTCTGCTTTGATCAGACTCCACCTGGAATACTGTGTCTAGTTCTGGGCAGCAGAGTTCAGGAAGGATATTGACAAGCTGGAATGTGCCCAGAGGAGGGTGACCAAAATGGTAGAAGACCTGGAAACCATACCCTATGAGAAGCGACTTAGGGAGCTAGGTATGTGTAATCTGGATGATGGATCAAGTCTGTTTTCTGCTGCTCTAGAAACTAAGACGTGGAGCAGTGGCTTCCAACTTCAAGAACAGAGATTCCATCTAAACAGTTGAACATTAAGAAAATAAATATAATGACCACAGATGATTTACATAACTTTAAAGAAAACAATGAAGACATTGAAGTACTTCAATATTTTCCATACTTTGGCTCAATCATTAATCAGAATGGAGACCGCAGTCAAGAAACCAGAAAAAAGACTAGGACTTGGAACGTCAGCTATAAAGGAACTGGATAAGATCTTCAACATGTACATCATGACTGCTAAAGTCAGGATTGTCCACTCCATCGTATTTCCAATGTCTATGTATGGTTGTGAACGCTGAACAATGAAGAAAGCTGATAGGAATAAAATCAACTCTTTTGAAATGTGGTGCTGGCAAATAATTCTACGGATACTGACGCCTGCTAAGATAATGAAATCAATGAGTCCTAGAGCAGATGAAGCCTGAATTATCCCTTGAAGCCAAGATGACTAAACTGAGACTGTTGTACTTTGGATATATCCTGCATGAGAAGGCATGACTCACTAGAAAAGCCAATAACACTTAGTGAGGTAGAAGGCAGTAGGAATGGATTGTGGTAACAACTGTGGTGTGGTTCAGAATTCTCTCAATACCATTTGGTGGGGAATATAAGAGAGTGTTACTGCTCTCGTGTCCTGCTTGTGGGATTCCCGTGAGCATCTAATTGACCACTATGGAAACAGAATTCAGGACTTAGGTACATAATTGGTGTGATCTAGCAGGAGTTCATCTTACATTAACTCAAACCAAGAGCAGAGTCAAGCTGAAGAAAAAAAAAACATTGAGAAGACCTACAAAGTTCAATGACTCCAAACCACACAATATTCCTGCATATACTTGGGCACTTATGTCTTCCTCATTCAGAACAGTTATATCAGTTGTGAAGAGGAGATTTGTGAGATCACTTATTTGTTGATAAATCTAGCCCAGGATACAATGAAATGAAAATGGCTAGTATTTTACATCCACTGCTTAGTTACATGTACTTAAGTAACCTCTTCTGGCCTGACAGAATCATCCGGCTGGGATAGAAACATCATTTATTTGTGCTCCAGTCAAAGGCAGAAGGGACCTTCTCCCCATTCAGTTGATGCTCTGTATAGTAGGTTTGGGGAGAGGGGAGTTTACAAATGTAGCAACAGAATTACAATTGTGACTGTATGATAAATGTGAATATGGAACAGGTACAGATGAGTAAATCTAGTACACTTTGTCAGAGACCAATTAGTACAGATGCAGTAGAGTGCAATATCATTTGAAAAACAATTGTCAGTACCAGTAAGGCAAAGGTGGGGATATCTGAATGTCCTTCGACCACAAGTTCCAGCATTCCTTTCTATTGCTATGCCAGCTAGAGCTGATGGAAATTGGACAACCAACAGCAGTTGGAGAGCCTGGTGAGTCCCACCCTGTAATGATGGGATAAGGGGAAAATAATTGAAGCGATCTCCCCCATTAATATATTCGTGATAAGTTTGGGCATTTTGTATTTGTGAGAAAGAGTTGCAATTTGCAAATAGACAATCCAGAGCTGTTCCTTCCACTGCAAACAATAGATTCTTGCCAAATGTAAAACTCCAAAGTTCCAAACCAAGAGATAACAGAGTGAAGCCCTAAATGCATTTACCTACCTGGAAGTAAGCCTCATGGAAATCAATCAAGATTGCCATTGAATCAACATGTGCAGAATTATATTCCTGGACTCACTGGTTTTGTGGAATTTAGCAAATCAAGCTCTTTGTTGACTACAGACCTGGTTATTTTGCCTTACTACAGCAACAATATGCAAAAATACCCATATTTAATTTTCTATGTTATAACTTGAAGCAGAAATGTTGGGATAAATGGTATTCCTATCTTGTCAGTCAAATGCTTTGTACATTTGAATGTTTCAGAAACAGGATACTATGTAAGTAAAAAAATGTGCTTTATTCAGGCTATGATTTATTCTCTCTCTTGCTCACTTTATTTTTTAAATGAAAATATAGATGATTATGCAACTGGCTTAATAAATTTTTTTGCAGAGTATATTATTTAAAACATATAAGGCCACACAAGACTAACCAATCCTGTACTTTACAGATGCATTTAAATAGCCTTGTTGTATTGAATAGGTCTTCAGAAAAAGAACATTTTGGGGGGAAAAAGTTTGTCCATAGTCTGTGTGTGCGAGAGTAAGGGAAAGGATTCTGTTATCATGACAGAGTTGGTATCTCTTCTAAACAAAAGGAACGATTTAAAACCATTTAACAATGGTTGGCACCTATATGACTACACAACAAAAAGTGAATTACTCCCAGTTCATAAGAATGTGTTGTCCTAATCCAGGAAGACTATCAACAGAAGTGTTGACTTTTACTCCACTGGGATTTAGAGTTATAACCTGGTATGACAATGATAAATAGGTTAGGGGGAAACACATTTAAATGAATATTATGTGTCTAGAATTGTGATATGAAAGATATTAAACATAAACTCAGCTTGAAAGAGTGTGATAAAAGATAAAAGACAAACTTGAAAGAGTGTGACAAAAAGTAAACAATGAAGAACCAAATGATGGCTCTAGTCTGCAGTTTACCAGCACCTGTATTTATGACTCACACTCTTGTGACTCGATACACCTGCCTTCTCCACTTAAACTGTTTTCGGCACTATGGTGTGAGTAAGACTAGCACTGTCAAAACCCATGAAGAAAATGGACCTTTACATTGGCTTCTCATCCATTACCAGATATAGAATGAAACCCTTGCCCTTACCGTTGAAGCCCTTCATAGTTTTTCCCTCCAGCTCTCATATGAGCACTTGAAGAGACCTTCTGGGCCAGTTCAACTTTCTGTTTCTACATGGCCAGCTAATTGCCTGTGGGGAAGCGCGACATGAGTGCAACAGTACCCTCTGTTTCACATTCTCCAGCAATGATATACAGAAGTCCTGTGCCTGAGATCCTGGAGGTGATATATGCAACCTAGGTAAACTAAAAATTTTCTCTGTTACTCCTCTCCCAGTTAAAAGAATGGGTTTCGAAGAGTTAGGAAACCCTACCAGGAAGAATAAAAAAGCAGTGAAACTTTCATGTGCTTTTCTTTCTGTATTTGAATGTCCCAAAGTGTTCCAGAGGACTTTTCTGAGCAGAGACATATATAGGTTTTTGTTTAAAGACCACCCCATGTTTTCTGTGCAGGAAACACAGTTTATATGCAGGAGAATGTGGGGGTTTAGGGAAAAATCCTCAAGAGTAACTTTGTGAACCCTAATGGATTGTGAACCAGGTTACCTTCAGGATCACATTCTCCTGTATGAACCTAGCAGAAGATTTTAATCTGCTTCAGAAGCGAAGTTCTTTGGCCCACTGTTATTGGAAATATTGCTACCACATATCATTTAAGGTCCTGGCCAGTGTAGGTTAACGGACAATCCCTGCCTCAGAAGACCAATTAAGATGCTTTTATTCAGGCAGGTCTTCAATGTTTAGTTTATCTGCTGTTTTAATTTTGTTTTATTGTCTCCACAGCTTTAAAAGTCTTACTGACATTTTGGATATTCTGCATTTTTCTCACTTATTTCATTAGCTGCTTTGAAATTAGTTTATAGCCAGAAAGATCAAATATGACTATAAAAAGAATTGGTATTCCTGTAGAACTAGATCTCAACCTAACACATGCATCCTATATATGGAGGGAAATGTGCGTTCCATATTAACTTCAGGCATCAATGTGTTCAGTGCAGCATTGGAAAGGATGCACTGTACCCATAAAGATATACATGTGTAAGCTATCCATGCTCCCAGAAGTCTAAATTATACAAATTGTTGACGGTGTGGAAAGTCTATACTATATGCATACATAAATACACATGCACACACCTCTGTATAAGCATATGCCCTTTCTTTCTGGTGTTGTACTGACAATGCTAGTCCCATCATTAGCCAGAATGAGATGGCTTCCTTGGGCAGGATATTTTGAGCATCACAGAAAGAAAGCAAATTGTTAGATATTTAACTGGTTGTCATCATCATCATCATCCTTCTGTCAGGGATGGTTAGAGGTGTTTGTGACTTCTTCTGTCACATGTGGCAAAATAATTTTGTCTGGCTATGAGAGCTATCTGTCTGGTGGCCTTTTATACTATACCATTATGCTGTATGATTCCACTTAACTACAGTGGATGCATCCTGTGGAACTCTGGAGTTTGCCGTTTAGGGAGGGTATTCAGAATACCCAGCCTGCTCCAGTGCCTCATCAGACTAGGGTCCCTATCACACTACACTGTTTTAGCGCTATTATTCCGCTTTAATTGCCCTGGCTACATCCTGTGGATTTCTGGGGTTTGTAGTTTGGTGAGGCACTAGAGCTCTCTGCCTGAGAATTCCAAATGCCTCTCCCTAAACTGCAAATCCCATGATTCCATGTGATATTGCCATGGTAGTTAAAGTGGAATAATAGTGCTATAACAGTGTAGTGTGATTAGGCCCTCAAATTCCTAAGATTCCACAGGATGGAACAATTGCAGCTACAGTGGAATCTAAGTGTTACAACTGTGTAGTGTGAAAGGGCACCCTGATTTTGGAAGGCAACAAGGTTGTATTTGCTGTTCTTCCTCAACCCAGCTCTGTGCCCTGATGCTGAAAGAAAAGAATGCACATTCCCACTTTTTCCTGTGTGCATTGTATATATTTATCAGAGAGGGGTAAGTCTCAAACAAAAACCCAAAGATGGCTGGTTGCTTCCATTGTATCACATACAATTTTAAACAAACTACGCAAGATGTTGAACTTGATCCCTCAAATAGATTCAGCACCTCAGACAGCTTCTTTGAATTATGTACTAAAACCTGGAGTGGGTTCACTGCCCCACTGACACCAGCCACCACTGCAAACACCCAAATTTGTACACTGATTTTGCATACTAAGGAGAACAGTCATATATCCAAAGCTACAATCCTATTCAGGCATTAAAGGCCTCATGGCACCAGAATCTAATCTCTCCCTGAAAGGCTGAACTGGCATTCTCCCTGCTATTCTTATGTAGGCAAGACACCTATTTTGGGGGAGGAGCAATTTTGAAGTCAGATTGCTTATAGGCAAAATAATAAGCTTTATATTGTCTATATTTCTTGTTTTCCTCTTTTAATGGTCATGCTTTTAATTGCTTTTAATTCTATTGACAGTTTTATTATATTTTAACTTTGGTATGATGCATACTCTTAGCTTTCTTTGTTTTAACTTCTGTAAGCAACCTTGGGGCTGGAGAAAAGATACAATATAAATAATTATCATTATCACTACATATGGGGACAGCAGAATTGTAACTGCTGTCTCTTCACTGCATCATTGTTCCCAGTTCCACTGTCCTCTTTACAATGAAGAAGAAGCTATGAACCTGCAGTTTGTAGATTGGCTCCCTTTGCAATATATGAATTTTTCTTAATCACCTTTAGAGTTCATATGAGTATATCAGGTTCCCATCTGGAGATATTTGCCCTCTGAACCTATGGAAGACATGGGGATGTCTACTAGGAAATGACAAGAAGAGGCACAGCTACGATGCTTATCCCTTCCTTCCCTCACAATATGCTAACCTGATGAAGACAATGAATGTTCTGTTAGGGTTTGGCTATATCATTGAGTCAAGATTCATTCTGTGCATTGTTTCACTGATGCTCACAAAAGTATGCATGGATACATTGTAAAGTAGACTGAGGGGTCCAGAGCTGAATGAATTGACAGCAGTGGTGAACTGTGCATTCATAACACTATACAAAATTATGACATACATGTCTATACATGTACATATTTGTCTCTCTCTCTATGAACTGAGTCTTCAGATTTATGTATGATAAACAAACGAGTGAGGATTCCTCCTGCATTGATTTCATTTTAGAAGAGAAACAAGTCAATTCAGCAAGGAATTCAAGGAGAGAAGAAATTCAAAAATGACTCTGCCAGCCATATATTCCATTCTGTCTGACAGCAGCACAGATACACTTCCCACATATTAAACCAATTGTGTGTGTCGTACATCCTACTCAGCATACCTGAAAGGCTAGGAAAGTCCAGGGGTCTTCTCTTTGAAAGACTGCCTGGTCCCAGACAGTGATCCAGTACGATCATCATACTTGATTTGGATGCCCATGAAAGGAATGGAGGAAACAAAGGGAAGAATTAGATGCCCCTTTACATCCCTACAATTAAAGTTGCCTGAATTTGCCTGGGTTTTAGATGGACTTTAGGCATGCCACCAGGTGTCTTTTTGGACCATCATCTAGCTCTGATTCCAAGCTTTCACTTTTTAAAAAAGGAATTCTCTATCCCTTGTAGAAGCCACAATATGGGGCAATATATGAAGGCATCCGTCTGTGAATTTGTTCTACAAGAAGGAAGTCTATCCTTGTTTTCCAGGCATAAAGGAAGGGAGAGTAAGCTGTGCAGGTAGTAAGAGGATGCACTGCAAGGGTGCCAGGTGAGGCAAGGGGAAAAGTAGGCAGGAAGGAAGAGTGAGTGTGGCAAGCAGTTGAGTGAAAGAAGTAAGAGAGGGCACAATGTCAGGTGAAGAGGAGAGCAGAAGGGAAGGTGAATGAGCTATGTAGGTGGCATCCTGCAAGGAGCAAATGAGAGAACCATTGTGAGGGTGCAAACTGGGAGTAGGAGGGAAGGGAGAGTAAGCCATGTGAGCAGGGGAATAAAAAAATCACAGGAGAGATGTCTTGTGAGAGCATGAAACAGGTGAAGGAGGGAAAGGAAAGAAGAGTGAGTGATGTGAATGGAGGTGTATAAGAAGAAAAGGAAAGCAGCATTGCAAGGGTGTGAGATTAGTTTAAGAGGGGAGTAGAGGGGAAGGGTGAGTGAGCAATGGAAGCAACAGTGCAAAGCAAGCGGTCTTTAAGGCAGGTTTGCTGAGAGAAACTGGTGTCCCAGGGGCACATGGTAAATTCCATAACCATGCATAGTTTAGAATTTGGGTCTCCCTGTTCCAGGTACAGAACATTAAATGTTACTCTGTTCTGGTTCTCTCCAAACACTTTTAACAGGGAAAATGTGGTATAAAGTTTGAAACATCATGGAAGAAAAAAAAATGCAACAATTACTGTCCTGAATTTGCAGCATTGGAATGCATATTAGAGCAATTTTCACAATTAAAGAAACTTTCATAATATGCAAATATTTTGAATTATTAGAAAATCATTTGCATAGTATGGGAATTAGATGCCCAGATCTGAGGAAGTGGAATATGGCAACTTTACCTGCAGCCCTTTGTGTTGCCCTGAGTCTGCTCCAGGGAAGTACGGTATAAGGTAGTGGAGGATTGAAAGATGAGAGCGAACAGATGGAAATTATCAGGTCTGTTTATAGAAGCCTCTTCTTGATTGAAACCAAAAAAGAAGTTATTTTGTGCGAAGACTGATACTCCTCCTATTCACAACTTTGGTAGGATTCCATACTGCACAATCAACCTTTGACGATATGTATGTTAATGAAACAGTTGTAAAAAAATGGAATGCAAAATGTGCTAAATTGTACCTGGATGTTGTACGCAAGTGCCAAAACTCCTTTGAAGAAGCCTTTAACTGATGCTTCTAAAGTTAAGAACCTACTTGTAATCATACATATAGAGAATAATTCTCAAGGGTAGCCACCATTGGAGACCAGAGGGCTAACTGTATCACCAACAATCATCTTGTCCTCAAACATCCTCTAGCGCGTACGGGGGCATTCTTTTTATTTATTTTTTTGGCCATTGTTTTTGGACTTTCCTGGGCCATTTTAGGCCCCAGAGAGGCATTTTTAAAAAGAGGAAGTGATCCAAAAGTCACTTTTGATTTTCTTCCTGCTTTTAGAAAGACCTCCCTAGGTTTAAGATGAGCTGGAATGTGGTTGCACTTTGCCTACCCCTGTTCTATGTAATACCTATAAGATTCCTCTGTTCAGCACATATTTCATCCACCTACAGAAAGCAAAAGAAAATGATTTGGCTGGGCAGACAGGCTTGTTTGTGGCAACAGTTCAATATACACACTACTCTTAAGCATCCTTACATTTTCTTTTACAAGGCCTTAACTATAAAGTTGGACAAGGAGTTCTTCCTTCAAGGTTTTTGCCGCTTTGTAACACATACATGGAAACAGTTTATCAAACTGGAGGCATGATGTCTCCTAGGTGAAGGCCTCTCTGCATTTAAAGCATGATTCAGTCAAAGTTGATAATTTTAAGCCTTGTTTGTTTTCATCTGTTTAAGAATGTGCTTAACTCACTTCCTGGAAATCAATGAACCTTAAAAGCACTGCATTATTCCACTGACTCACTGGTCTTTTCTGGTAGTATTCTTTATACTAATATAATACACTGAGAGCAAAATTCCTAATGGATGGCTTGTCTCTTCTATGATTGTACACAGCTCTTCAGTTGTTGTCACAGAAATCCACACTATTCAACTTACTTGAAACCAATATAATTACATACTCTGTGGCAAAGGGGGGAATCATGTGGGCCTGCACACATGGGAGTGTACTTTCCAGAAATCCTCAGCACTGGATATGCTGGCTAGGGCTGATAGCTATTGCAGCCAAACAACATCTTGAGGACTGAATGATTTTCACCCCTGCCCAGGCTAAATCCACTTGGTACTCAGATAAAGGAGGTCTGATTTTGGGAGGGGTTGCTAATATGCCAAATTGGGAGGTGCTGCTAATACGCCAGAGGACAGGATCAAAATTAAAAATGACCGGGACAGATTGGAGAGCTGGGCCAAGGCTAACAAAATGAAATTCAACAGAGACAAATGTAAGGTCCTACACTTAGGTAGAAAAAATGGAATACAAAAATGTAGGATGGGGGACACGTGGCTGGAAAACAGTACATGTGAAAGGGATCTAGGAGTCTTCATAGATCACAAGCTGAACATGAGTCAACAGTGTGATGCGGCAGCCAAGAAAGCCAATGCAATTCTCAGCTGCATCAACAGGAGTATGATGTCTAGATCGAGGGAGGTACTGGTACCACTCTACTCTGCTTTGGTTAGACCTCATCTTGAATACTGTGTCCAGTTCTGGGCACCCCAATTCAAGAAGGACATGTTCAAGCTGGAGCAAGTCCAGAAGAGGGCGACCCAAAATGGTGAGGGCCCTGGAAGCCATGCCCTAGGAGGACAGACTTAGAGAGCTGGGTATGTTTAGTCTGCAGAAGAGAACATTAAGAGGGGACATGATAGCCCTGTTTAAATATTTGAAGGGATGCCATGTAGAGGAGGGAGAGGGCTTGTTTTCTGCTGCTCCAGAGACCAGGACAAGGAGCAATGGATTCAAGCTGCAGGAAAGGAGATTCCACCTGAACCTCAGGAAGAACTTCCTGATGGTCAGGGCTGTCCGGCAATAGAATCTGCTGCCACGGAGTGTAGTGGAGTCTCCTTCTTTGGAGGTTTTTAAGCAAAGGCTGGATGGCCGTCTGTCGGGAGTGCTTTGATGGTGTTCCTGCATGGCAGGGGGTTGGACTGGATGGCCCCTGGGGTCTCTTCCAACTCTACATTTCTATGATTCTATGATTCTATGATCAACTGCCAATCAGAACACAAGGAGGGTGATGGTTCCCAACTCCCTCTTGCCAGTGAGTAAGGCTACAACAATCAGAGGCAGGACCCATGACATGTCCTTGTCCCAGCCTTGCTCACTGTTGGTAGAGTGGGGGGAAACATCATTCTCCTTGTGCCCCCGTTGGCAGCTGAACAGACCTCCTTCAGCTGATCTGGCTGCTAGCCATTAAGGTAGAGTGAGGGGGAACTGATGTAGCTTTATAGTAAGACTACACAGTCTTAGTGAATACAGAGTTATGGGTCTGTAACTCTAGGGGTCTGCAACTCTATTGGTCCCTAACTCTAGGTTACAAAACGGTTACTGCTGTATATGTATTTTATTCATTTGCTCACTTATGGTGGCCCTATACTTAAATTGTATTACCATCATTCAGCCTACAGAAATCATGTAGTAAGAACCACTTTCTCATTCAACCAAAGTCTTCTGCAATAACGTATGTACATACTGTAGGGTCACATCCTATAATTTATTATTGTGAACTGTAATAATTCCCTCCAAAGGATCTTGGGAGGGGTTTAAAAATCATGGCTCCTGTCCCAGCAAAACAGTTCCCAGGGCACTGTCAGAGAAAGGGAAGTTTATGTCTGAGGAGTGATACAGTCTTAGAACTTGTTGACTGCTTTTGTATCACATGTAAGGGAGAAATGCACAACCAACAGTCCAGCAGCTATATACAACCTGCGGCCCCTCCCAAACAGATCTTGGAAAAGTTACTTTTTTGGCTACAGGTCCTACAATGTTTCAGCCAGTGTGACCTCTGGCCATCCTGACAGAAAAACTCTAGGATTTGCAGTTCATAAAAGTAATTTTTTGGAGTTCTGATGCCAATTTCAGAGCACACATTAGGGATTCCTTGGCAACTCACTGCCACCACTTCACCAATTTCAATTACGTAACTATTTGCTTGAGGGAGGCAGATTTGTTGTTATTAACAATAAAGAAAAAGTGATCCATCTGAAGATTAAGAGGCAGAGAAGAAACAGCAAGGTGGAGGAAGGGGAGACAAGTAAAAGTAGAGCTTCTGAGATTCTCATACAGATTACCCTCTCCAAGGTAATCTCTTGGAGATTACCCTCTCCTAGGGGGTCAAGAGAAGACTCAAAAATTTTGCCTGGCCCTGAAGCAAAGAATGGATCACAGGTATGAACACATGCCAGAGACATATTAAAAAGGTCCACTGCTGCAGTTTGGACTGGTGGTACACCAGTGAAGTACTGGCCACTGTGGTTGTTTAGCTACAGTTGTTATACACAGAAAATATTTTGTTCCTGTAAATGGTTAATTAGATCTGATATTTTTGTTTAGTACACACTCACATCAAAAAATTTGAATTTCAGGCCTTCAGTTGCTTGCACTGTATTGGAGTTCCTTCTGATGGGAAAATCAAACTTTCCAAGCCACAAATATGTGTGTGACAGGACCTGCAGTTCATATAATGCATTTTCTTTCCTGCATCCAACCCATCAGTTATCAGCTTTCTCTCTAGAATATACCAGGACAGATAAAAGGGACTAGGAGATAACAAAGACAGTAATTCCTTTGGTTTCCAGAATGCTCCTATAAAATGCCACACTAAGGGATAGCTTCTAGCTATTCCTGTGATGACACAGCTCACTTATTATCTTAGTTGACACATATGTATAACTAGCCCCTATCAGTACGTTAGTACATGTGAAGTGTGTGTGTGTGTATTTTATATATGCATATAAAAATATGTACTAAGGGCTCTATTTGCAATTCTTTTTCTACTCATTTATCAAAGTAGGTGAACCACACTACAATAGCCCCTCCACTTTCACACAGTTTCAGGGCTCAGAACTCTCCCCTGCACTCCCCTTCTGATTTCCTTCCAGGGCTTCTCCCACTCCCTTGCCTTTTGCCCTGGCACATGTGCTTTCCTTCTCTGTACCTGGGCAAAAGCAAAGGAATAGGGGGAGACACATTCATGTGTACCTCCCCACCCTTCCTTTGCCTTTTGCTGAGAATGCCTTCCTTCCTTTTCCATGTCTAGGCAAAAGGCAAGGCACAGCGGGGAGGCACGCACATCCCCCCATTCCCTTGTCTTTTGCCCTGGCAAACCTTCCTTCTTTCTCCAGGCCCAGGCAAAAGGAAAGAGAATAGGCAGGGAAGGTATGTGTCTTCCTTCTCTGTGCCTGGTGCTCTTCCCACCTATTCCCTTGCCTTTTGCCCAGGTGTGGAGAAGGAAGGCAGGTGGCAAGGGAATGGGAGGCAAAAGGCAAGGGAATGAGAGAAGGAGAAGAGGGGAAGGCACATACGTACCTTCTGAATAATTGTAATCGAAATTGTGAAGATCAAACCCATGAATATGGAGGGAGGATTGTACATTCAAATGCAATGGAATGCAATACACACTGGGTGAAATTAAAGCAATCCCACTTGTGGAACACAACCTTGGTAAAATAATGTCATTGTTATTGGAATATTTCCTGAAGAAATAATTTATTGTACAAGAAATCGCAGAGCCATGAGTGCATTTCCCTCAGGAATAATTTGCCAATAATTCTCTTAGTTAAAAGCCTCAGAAATCTTAAATTACACAGAAATGAGAAATGAACGTAATAACACTTCATTTTTCATGTTTTCATCTTCTGCCTCACTTGCTTCGGGCTTTCTAATACCTGTCAACACATTGCCACTGAAACCCAGCACTGAAATTCTTTAAAAGGAGGTTCTAAGTTACTTGCCAGACAATCAGACAGCAGGTTAGACCATTTGACTGGGAAGTGCCACCCCTTAAGAGTATGAGAGGAGGTTAAGAAATGCTTAGAGAGAGATAAAAAAATCATCCTGCACATGGCCTAGTCACTGTGATCATCATGTTCTTTTTGTATGGTCATGGCGGCTGTTAATTCATAGGATATACACCTACTGAGACCCACTGTGGGATAGTGGTTTGAGTGTTCGATTACAACCCTGGAGATCAAAGTTCAGTTCCCGGATTGTCCACAGAAACCCACTGGGTGACCTTAGGCATGTCACACACTCAGACCCCTGAAAACCATTGATAGGTTCACCTTAGGGTTGCCATAAGTCAGAAATGATGTGAAGGCACCACCACCAATGTCTACTACCTCATTTTGAAAGTTTGACTGGCTTAACCCTAGAGATGCTAGCTCCCCTTAAGCCTGGGATTTTGCCTGCACTCAGATCCTCTCCCTTTACATTATTTTAATTTTCACTCTCATAATAAATTCTGAATAACACTTCCCCTCTTAGTACTACTATAGTCCAGAAAATGACAAGATGGCAAATGACAAAATGGTTGGCATGACATAGGGTTAGGTGCAGATCTAATCATGGATTGGATCAGTGTAAATTATGGTAGACCCATTGATTCAAAAGTGACTACCTAAAATAGAGTCTGCAGAGGAACTGTGAACACACAGCAGTTACAAATGTGTTAGTGTAGGTTATGTATTTGTAACTGCACAACAGGATTACAACCCTCATCTGAAAAAAGAGTTAGTCACGTTTACAGTCTCCTCATTAAAACCACTGGGGCTTAACTTGGTCATGATAAAATTTTTGATGGACTACTTTAGACATGACTAAATTTGGATTGAAACCATAGAAAATAGTTTACTCTGTGATGTTTCAATCCAAAAAACGCTCCTCCTCAAGATTATATTATTTAATGTTTTATCTTAGGTTGTGATGGATAAATCAATCTGATTCCAGACCGTTGCTGAAATCCTATATGGCTCATTGTAGCATAGTAAGTCCACATGTGGGCCTGTGCTAGGCTGAGCCATATACTCTCCCAATTTACTGAATAGCCTCTGAAGACCCTCCCATGGCTATTCCTTCCTTTGTGAGGAGCAGGTAGGATTACAGAAGTGTCTGTATCCCCATAGTGACCCACAAAATGATTAAATGAGCACCGAAACCTCTGGAAAACCCTGGTGGATGTCTGCTCCGAAGTCATCATTTCATTTTCTGGATGCAGGGATATAGCCAGATACTTTTGCCATCCTGCCTGCTTCCCACAAAGGCTATTCATTAAGTTGGGGAAAAGACTTTGGGAGGGAAGAAGGAGATAGTAGCATCCACAGTGACCCCCCCAAAGGGAAATCTACACATATTCATGTTCCTAACAGGATGACAGCTATTGTTAGTTTCAAATATATTCAGAAAGATATCTGTTTTGTCCCCCTCAAAAAAAAAAAAAAAAAAAAAACTACATGAAAATCTGCATTTATTTTTGCACACAATTTCCCTTACCACACATTTTGCAGACAAATTTCCCCACACATTTGTATGCAATTTTTAAACCAAGAACTGCATCCCAAATACTCAGAGAAGAACACAGACTTAAAAACAACGGTGTTCCCATCCATATATAAAACCCAAATGGAATCCCTCTTCTATAGGCCTCCTCTTTGGACCACATCAGATGAGAAGAGTGAGGCATCTGTGATGGGATCGCCAGATCCACCACTCCCAACATAAAGCAGACAGCAGAGGTGCTGAGATAAGGTCAGTTTCAACTTCCTCCTCCATGCCTATGTCACAGCTACCATTAGACCTACAGGAAAAATAAGGTACAGTTTCTCTCTATTTTTTTCCAATCTACAGTTAATGGGGGGATTGGCAGAAGAGGACATGAATGATTATATATCCCCATTTATACTGTTGCTCCTCCAGGCAAAATCAGTGTGTGCCCTGTTCCCAACCCCCAATTCACCACTCTGTTTGAAAATTACTGAAGGAGAGATACACTCACACCTGAGGGGTCATCAGAACCAAAGGGCAAGAAGTCCATTTTAGGGGTTAATCTGTCAGAGTTTAGCTTGGGAAGTCAGGTTCTAGCCTCTACTGTGCCACAGAAACTCAGTGGGTGACCTTGTGCCAGTCATCTTCTCTCAGTCTGACCTACTTCATAGGACTGTTGTGACAATAAGCTGCGAAGGAAGAGAGCTGTGTATGTTCGCTGGCATTACAGGTGGAAAAGTGAGACAAAAATGTGGAAGAATAACTTTGGTGGACAACTGTTCTCAGAATCCCCCAACCAGCATGGCTATCTGCTCTTCTATAGCAGCTGTTGTCCAAAATAACCTTTTCCCCAACTTTGGCACAGTATCTAAACGTAAATTGTAACAATAAATGAAAGCAAGCGGTTTTGGCTGAGAAAACACATCGGGACAATCTATCAGCTATATTATTTTTATACTATCGAGATTTGCCCCCTGTTTTTTTTTATCCTAACAGGAAAAACACATATTGTTCTTCCAGATGGCTTTCATAATGCCAGCACACTGGAAGTCCATGTGCTTATCTGGTTAGGCAGCAGGATCCTGATGATAACACATCCCATTTAGGCCACAGGCAAATCATTGACTCAAAACAGCTTTCCATCTGGCAGGACAGTGAACAGCAATGACTTCTCTGTTTACAAAGATGCCCTGCCTCAGCTGCAGGCACGTGGAGACTTTCTTAGCACTCACTCTACCTGTGACTCTCACCTCTCAAAGGCCCTAGCCCAGTGGTTCTCAACCTGTGGGTCCCCAGATGTTCGTGGACTTCAGCTCCCAGAAGCTCCAGCCACTATGGTCAATGCTCAGGGCTTCTGGGAGCTGAAGTCCATGAACATCTGGGGACCCACAGGTTGAGAACCACTGCCCTAGCCGGTAGGTGGATTTCAAGTCACTCTATGGGCAAGGAAGAAACTTGTTCTCTCACATCACCTTTTGGTTCCTAGATAGCTCAACATTATGGGTGATTATTTGGCTGGTGTTCTGCAGCACTGTCTTCTGGATTTGGTAAGGGACTTGGCAGCAGAGAGACTCAGAGTTGCAAAGTGTGCATATCACTCCCCCGGTCCTTCATACAAATAGAAGGTTAAGGTTTATATCTGCTTGCAAACGATTCTATATATGTGTTTTGTTTTGTTTGTTAAAAAAGCATAATCCTCGAGCTAATCAGAATTGTTAGCTGTGGACTGACAGGCGTGTTAAAATAACTAACTAACTAAATAACTAAATAAACAAATTTTAGTTGAGCCAAATTCCTGATCCACCTGAATGTGTTACAGCTAACAGTGCCATTCTTCAAATCAGCGCTGAGGAAACTTTGCTCTTACAAGCGTTGCTGAATTACAACTTTTGTCATCCCACAACATTTACCAGGGCTGATGGGGGTTGCAATCCAACAGGTTTTGGAGGATGACACGTTTCCCATCTAAGCTATAACCGTTAAACACATCAGAACTTGTTCCATCCATTTTAACGGGACTTACACACCACAAACTATACCTTAATTAGAACTGGGAATAGTTACTATTTACAATTCCCAGAAAGCATAGGATTTGTAGCCCCAAAAGTTACTTTTCCAAGCTCTGATCTGGATCAAACTCAAAGGCACTAAGCCCCACTAAGTTCAATGGGACTTACTTCCAAGTAAGTGAAACCCAAGCTGCAGGTTAAAGTACTGTGCACTATACATGCTGAAGATGCAGCATGAGTAGTCAACAATAACATCTACTAGCCCTTTCCATCCAAAATTTTCACTCACACCCAGTTCAATAACCTTCTGCTATGCTTATATTAGCAAGGACTTCATGCTCTTCTGAAAATTCAGCATTGATAATAATGTGTGTTTGAATAATCTCTCTCAAAATAACATATATTATTTCTTATTATTTATTTTAAGCACAGCAACAAAATAATAGAATGATAAACTGAGAAGGACCTCCAAATAAGTTAAATGTATTTAATAATATGATATCTACTATATAAAAAATCAATGTTTGTCTGTGCATTTGTCTGTTTGTCTGCATCAGGCAGTCAAAGACCTCAGGCTGAGTGAGGCGAGAAGACCTCATACGATTGGCTGGCTGCGAAGATTCCATGGAATCCTGGGGTTGGCAGTTTAGGGAGGGGCCCTTAGAATTCTCAGCCAGAGAGCTCTTGGGCCTCAAGCCGGTTGCTATGGAGATGAGGCCTACCATCAAGAAGGATGCCAGAAAACTTTTGGGAGGCATATGTGAGAAAAATTAAAGTGACATATACAACACAATTACAAGGTCTTCTCGCCTCACACAGTAGATTGTATGGGTTTCATATGTGAGCAATCTTAAAGTTAAAATTCAAAACAAAAAATGCTTCCAGAAAAACATAAAACCATTGCACGAATTCAACAGAAAGCAAAAAAAAATCAAAAGCCAGTAATCAACATCATCAGAGAACACAGAATGGACTGGGGACTACGGGGAAAAGTTACAGCTATTGGAATAGGCCGGTTGCGATGGAGATGAGACCTAGCAGCAAAGAGGAGGACAGTGTATTCCCACAGGAACCCAACCTCTCTATGTTAACACCTATGAATACAGATTAGATTATGGGGAATATGGGGAAAATTTAGAGGGACAGGGACAGGCTGGTTGCTATGGACACTATGGTTTAAGAAGTAGGTTTAGGGGTCATGTTCTGTCATCAATGACTGTAAACAAGAACCCCAGAAGTTGAGAGATTGTAAATCTTGCTTATGATCTCATAAATATTGAACAGGATGCCAACCAATGTATTCATTTTTTTTTTTAAAGAAAGAAATACAATGTGAGGTTCAGTGTCTTGTGAGGGATGCAAAGTAGTGACTAGGATGCCACCACAACTGCTACTCTTGACACTATTTCCAGCAGAAAGGAGGAAAAAAACTTAGTGTAAAAGAAGATGGGGAAGCTGTGCTACTGTCACTGATACTGGAATGCCAAACTGCTGCTAATAATTCCAAAACAAACATAAAATGGACAACATGAAGTATTATACCAAGAGACTGTTGGAAAACATCTCCCTCTGCAAGACAAATTTACCAACATCTTCTCCCCGGTTTCCTTCTCACAAGTAGAGAATTCTGAGACTCCATCTGGACATAGGTCTGAATTCTATAAATCTTTTAATAGTGCTGGGTCACCACAGTGTCAGCTCAGAGCAGTTCCTTAATTAGCAAGGAAGCAACAGCCTTGGGCTGATTTTATGAAGTGTGAAAGCACTTGAGCTCTAAAAACCAACAATCCAGAATACAGTGGAATCCACAAGAGTATTTAACATCTACGAGTGTGGGGAATCACAAAACATGAGTCATAGCCCCTTCCCCCCAAAAAAAAAACAACAACGTGCAAAAGCTGATTATCAGAGCAACCTAGTCAAAAGATTAATATCTTGTGGAACGGCCAATCACTTCAGTGGCAGCATTTACTTTTTAAAAACGGCTTTAAACAGCTTCTGCTAAAAGAAAAGATCTTTGTAGTGAAAAAGTGGAAGCCTCTGTCAGTTATTTCTTTGTGAGTCTTTCGCAACCTTATTGATTCCTATGAAGTGACAGACTGAGGCTTCCTCTCAACATCAACATAGACTTACATTTACTGACAGGACTCGACAGACGGTACAATAACAAAGTCTGGTATTTAAGGGGAAGTGGAGACAGAACTGGTTTAGTAAATAATTGCCTGAACGCCTCAGTTTAGGTTCACACTCTGGACCTGATCAGAAAACATGGTATCTTCACAACAGCCTTAATTTAACTAACGAGACATTTAAACACACACACAAAGGAGAGGTAGACCGGGAAAGATTTCTAGAGGTGATGAAAAGGTTCTTAGAACTGGGACACTAAAGTCAAAAGTTATGACCCATCTAGAAATCAAAAGTTATGACTTGGAGAAATCAAAAAGCTAGGATTGTACACAATCTCTTCCTTTATGCTTCCTTAAAATAAGCTGTAAAAAGAAATCATTTCATTAACTAACAAAGGAGTGCTTCAGTCATTTCTACTCAACAAGCCTATGACTGTTTGCTCAGAAGCAAGTTCAGTAGATTTTACTCTCCAAGTAACTGGGCACAGAATCATGGAAAAATCTTACATCTCAGATTCAAGAACACGCTTAACACTCCCTGTGAAATCAATGGCATTGAAAATGGTTAGCTATACCTGGCTGGATAAGGATGCCAACTTCTTCATTTCTTTCATGAATAAATTCTTTTCCTCTCTTTGTAGCAGGGTGTTAGACAGAGGGGCATGGAGGGCTTCAATAAGTAAGAAGAGTCCAGAAAAATAAAACAAGAAAACCCCCAAACTCCAGCTGACAGAGCCATAATTTTGATGGAGAGGAAGAACATTTCCACAATCCTGGATACACCTTTGGGGAACATACATTGACCTCTCTCCCTCTTCCTGATGTCTGTCAGGGATGATGGGAAGGTGTGGCATGCCCAAGTGAAGTGTTTTTCACTATAGGAACAAATGGCAGCATTACATGAAACAGGCCTACACTGCCAGGTGCACCAAAGCTAACAAAATGAATTTCAACAGAGAAAAATGCAAGGTCCTACACTTAGGCAGAAAAAATGGAATGCACAGATATAGTATGGGGGACACGTGGCTGGATAGCAGTACATGTGAAAGGGATCTAGAAGTCTTGGTAGATCACAAGCTGAACATGAGTCAGCAGTGTGATGAGGCAGCCAAGAAAGCCAATGCAATTTTTTGTTGCATCAATAGGAGTATGGTATCTAGATCGAGGGAGGTAATGGTACCACTGTATTGTGCATTGTTTAGACCTCATTTGGAATACTGTGTTCAATTCTGGGGACCTCAATTCAGGAGGGATATTAACAAGCTGGAGAGTGTCCAGAGGAGGGCGATCAAAATGGTGAAGGATCTGGAATCCATGCCCTATGAGGAGTGGCTTAGGGTGCTGGGTATGTTTAGTCTGCAGAAGAGAAGGTTAAGAGGGGAAGTGATTGTTATGTTTAAATATTTGAAGGCATGTCATGTCGAGGAGGGAGTGGGTTTGTTTTCTGCTGCTCCAGAGACTAGGACAAGGAGCAATGGATTCAAACTGGAGGAAAAGAAATTCCACTTGAACCTCAGGAAGAACTTCCTGACGATCAGAGCAGTGGAATCTGCTGCCTCTGAGTGTGGTAGAGCCCCTTTCTTTTAAGCAGAGGCTGGATGGCCATCTGTTGGGAATGCTTTGACAGGTGTTCCTGCATAGCAAGGGGTTGGACTCGATGGCCTCTGTGGTCTCTTCCAATTCTATAATTCTATGATTAGGGTGCTGTACATTCCTGTTTCTTGGGCCATTTCCACACTACACTGTTATAATGCTATTATTCCACTTTCAACATCGCATAGAATTCTGGGGTTTGTAGTTTCCTGAGGCCCAAGAGCTTTCTGGCTGAGAATTCTAAAGGCCCCTCCCTAAACTGCAAATCCCAGGATTCCATAAGATGTTGAAAGTGGAATAATTGCACTAGAGCAGTCTAGTGCTGAAATGGCCATAGAAACAGACTTTAATTAACTTTAGAAAGCAAGCATCTATTAACTTGTACAAGTCCAGGGATGTGACAGCCCCTCTGCTCTTATTGAGCCCCTAGTGGGTTGCCACTTTACTTGGCTAGAAGGCTCTGTTTGGCTTGATGGCATCACAAGCTGTGCAAGCTTCACTTAAACAACTATAGATGGAGTTTTAATGTTAAAAGGAACTGTTGTTTCTCAATCACTTGATTAGTTCAAGTACTAGAAAGGAAGAAGTCAGAACATTCAATTATGTGCAAATTTTCTAAGTATACGTAAGTCCACTCCAAAGCCTACTTATAGACAAGTAGTAGCATGTAAACTGATTTAGTGTCAGTGAAGTCAAAATGAATGCAAGAAAGCTGGTAAAACTGGATTAACTAGTCTGGTTTAACCAAGTGTGGAAAGTTTCAAATTACCAAGCAACTTTGCTGCTATTTATGTTCTGAACAGCCTGAAAGAACAGAAGGGTTTCTCTAAATCAGTTCATCACATACTATATGATGTAGGGGACTGGCATTTTTTTCAATAGGATGCCAGAGACTCCTACCATATTTCTGCCCATTGATTATAACTTTTTGCCCTTTCCTGGGAGCTTGTAAGGGACTGGCAGCTGATAGCTCATGGATTAGCATCAGCCCAGGGATCATAACTTTGAAATAGCACTTCTGTAATTCAGTGCCACTCAAGGTAAGCAGGACATGAACCATTGGCTGCCAGTATGCAGCACATTTCCAGAGAAGAATGAAACAGTTGTAGCCGATGGGAACAAATATGGTACTAGTTCTTGGCACATGGGGGGGCTGCCTTTTTGGTACCTAGATTAGATAGCTTAAGAAGCACTGCACTATATCACTCGTTCTCAGTGCAAAGTTTTGTTTTGTTTAAGCAAAACCAAGAAAAAGGATGTTGAAGAATGAATACTATACTCTTCATTCATGAGAATGCACTAGGAATCAATCCCATGAGAACAAGGTACACATCAAGGACTGACAGAGAGGTTAGAACACAATGAAGAGGTAACTTGTTTACAAATTACAATTTTGATCATGAGAGTGATTTTCAAGAGTCTCCCTTGGAATGAAAACCCTTTATATTGGCACATAGGTGCTCAAGCAAAAATAACAACACCAAAACTTATCAGCACATGATTCTAGACAAGGAGCCTTTCATGCATTTAGATACTGACATTTCTAATGGGCTTCGATTATAAATCTAAAACAATATTGGACAGTAATCCCCACAACCATTATAAACTCTGGGTAGGATCCACACCTAGAGTGCATATACAATACACACTTAAAGCAGTCTGATACCAACTGATTTGACTGCATTCTTGGCTCCATCCATCCCTCCATCATTATTAATCACAAGATTTGTAGTTTCATAAAGTACCTGGAGGTCTCTGCTAGGGAATTTCAGTGCTGCAGTTCCAAAAAGCAAACAAGACTATATGCCTCACCCAGCTATAAATTCCAAGCTTCCAAAGCATGGAATTATGACAATTACATTGGTGTCAGCCTGCTACAACCGTGTAGTTCAGATTCTAAAACCTAGGTGGCCATGTTGATCCAAACGAAGAAAACAAAATTCAAAATCCACAGGCAGGCAATATAAGAGGGTTTTTTTGGTTTTGTTTTTAAAAAGGGGGTGGGGAATAAGGAAGCAGGAAATTTTAAAAAGAGAAAATGGACTAGATGTTTTAAGCTACTGAAGTCCACAATTAATCTCAGTTCCAAAATGGAAACAGCAGGCTTGGTGAGTCACTAATATATGTGCAGGTATCACATGATATTACGCAAAGTATATTAGGGTATTGTGGATCCCCTTATCTGCAAATACAGGCGCAACTCAGGCATCTGCCACTAACCTTAGGTGAAACACACAGGTTTATTTGACAACATATAGCAAAAATACAAAGAAATAATAACCCCTATACTGTACAAAGTTGCAGAACTGAATTTTAGCAGGCATGCTAGCAGGTCTATTAAAGCCCAACATATAGAATAATCCTCTGTGGAGCTCATCTTGTACTGAGTTTAACCGTAGACCTCAGTGGTTTTAAAATATCCAGCCATATTCTTCTGGAGAGTGGGGAGATTTCTATATTTCCTTCCCCATTAGTTTTTTTTTAACTAACAAGTTGGATAAGGAGCTCTGAAGAACTCAAAAGCTTCCAGCTGAGAAACTGTAGTAATAAATACTAACAAAGTTATAGTCCTCCTGTGGCTTTTGTGTAGTGCAGACTGACACTACTCATATAAACATGGCTCTCTATCAACCTCTGTTGAATTTTATGTAGCACTGATACTTTTTAGTTATGCAGAGGAAATGAATTGGAATCAATGGGGTTTAATTTAGTCCTCATGATTAAGCCTACTGTATATGTGGTCAAATCTGGATCCAACAGAACATGTCTGAAATAAAAGATAACTCTCCCACTTCTGCTCCTCAGTATGTCTACACAAAAGTTCCCACTGGTTACATGGATGTTCCACTGAAAAGATTTCCAAAGCACCATTGAAAAGACAATGAGGTCCTACAAGACAAGATTGCTACAAAAACCTCTCTTAAAACCCATTAAATTGATCATAAAAAACCCACAGCTTTCTGCTGAGAAAAATAAAATGGAGAGTCTCAATATACTGATGTTCTACTGCTGAAAAAAATCACACAACAATACAGCCATTTTTGTTCTTGCTCATAGGGAGGGAAGCAAAAGACCACTCCAAAGCTACAATCACTGGTGGTATCTTTAGAGCTCTGGCACTCACTGAAAATTATACAGATTAGTGGTCATCACAGGTATAATATCAAAAATAAAATTCTCATATCACTTAGCACATAATAACCATGACCAGAATTCTTTGGAATCTTTGGCTTGTTAGGGACAAGGTAGTATATGAATATATATTGTCTGATCACTTTCTGCTGCAAGCTGGAACAAGTGAAGAAACCACAGATCTTGTCCTGTGGGATTACTGATGCTCTGAACACTCTGGTTTGTCTTTTCCAACACAATCCAAAGGCATAAGCCCAGAATGAGCCATAGTTTATAACTAACTTTCCAAGGGTGAGACAAGCCACAACGGTAAGACATCACAATCAGTAAACTCTTCTTGTCTCCATCGCAGCTGAATGTGCCCAGTATTTTAATTGTCAGTTTGCACACTCAGCTGTCATACACAGCTATAGAATAATCAAGTAATGTGTGTGCATGTGAACAAAACAGAGCAACAGTAATTAACTGCTTCATGTCTGCTTGCCAATAATTGAAAAGTATTGAGTTGGGGATAGTATGACAAGATCCACCCATGCAAGTCAATTGATGTGGCCCTTATGTATGAATCAGCTGAGCCCCATCTGGACTCAGTGGGATACATTCCTAAATAAATGGGAATTGTGAACTAAAAGGAAAAAGAAATTCCACTTTTAGTCTGTTTGGACAACTTCTGATGAAACCAGAAATCCAACAAACATGATAAGGTAGCTTTCCGTCTCTCCATATTAACCTCATCATTATTTTATCAGACCTGTTGTTCTCCCTTTGTAACAACAATCAAGGAAATCCAACTACTGGACAAGCAATGACACAGTATTGCAATCAAGTAGGCTTCAATATCAAAAAGAGCCAAAGAACATTGTGTCAGCAAAACAGAGAGTATATGGGAATGTACATTTCTGAATTTTCTCTTCTATCGCTTGGTAAGATTTTTTTAAAAAAAGATGTGGGGAGGTTTCCAATTTTTTGAAAAAGAATTGGCATGTTCAAAGATTGCTTCAGCATTAAATATGCACTTTGTTACTAGTATAACTGCAATGGCTGTGACTCTACATTTCATAGTATGTTATTATCTTTGAGGTTCCTGGCTGTCTTTCCCACACCAAATTTATGCTGAGCAAAATGGAATACGGATTTGTCAAGAAAAAGCTATGAACAAGCCTTTTCTTCTTTGGGAATACATTTCTGGCCTTACAAACTTTAACCAAATCTTATCTGCAACGAGGTTTGATTTTTTCCCCCAAGCAAACTCAATGACAATCTATTTGCAGTTCTGTCAAAGACGAACTATAGTAATGAACAACTATTGTCTGGCATATACTCACTTCCCTCTGCTTCACTGCAGAATATCATTGTGCGGGCAGAGACAAATATAACAACACATGCTGCTAGATGCTCACTGGCTGGGTAATATGCTATTGTTCAAAGCTGCAATGATCCATAAGTAAGTTAAGCAGTGTAGGCCGACAGAAGGAAGAAAATTTAAGCTAGAGAAATTGCACAGAACATTTCAAGCATGATTCCATCCCCCCAAAAAATCATATTAAAATTATACATTCAGCCCATCTGAATGGGCCCATCTATATGCACCTGAAGTCAGTCTAATGTATTCATTAGATTAGATTTATTTCTGACTACAGCTACAATCCTGTTTATTTACCAAGAGTAAACCCCAATGAGCTCAATCAGACATACTTACGAGAAAACACAGACAGGTTTGCATTGCAAGGGTGCACCCCTATACCTATTTACTTGGAATAAACTGCACTGAATACAATGCTGATGATCATGCTGATTCTTGCAAGCAGAACTTGCCAGGCTGCAAACCTGTGTTTATGTGGAAGCAAGTTCCACTGGCCAAAATGGGAATTACTCTTTAGTTAACGTGCCAACTAATTCCATGCAAGTGATCACAAGACTGTAGCCACTATCTACATCTGATGCAGTGCATACCTGCCCACTACTCCACAGTTTCAGTGGGACTTAGCATAAATAACAATGGAGTAGAAAAAGATTGGTGCTAAATATTGCAGGTTCCAATAAGACTGCACAGAGAGTGCTACAAGACAAGCCTTAACGTATTTACTCAGAAGTAAGCCCCACTGTGATGCATCAACATACCTAAGGAAAATGCTGTCATCGTAAAATTAATTGCATTTTAAGGGTCTAAATATATCTTTTTCGAAGATGTCATTCCTCAAAAATTTCTGACTGAACAGTTTGTAGTGCAAACTGGTTGATTTCAGTCTTCATCCTTTCATGGGGTGGTTTATATCTGTTATGAATAGTCACATAGGCAGGGAGTTTCTTGCTTCAAATCAGAAGTGTGTGGTTATAGGTATATTACATTTAGGCAACAATCCTAGGCACACTTACCTAACAGTAAGTCTTATTAGCATTAGGAGGGCTTACTTGTGAGTAGACATGTACAGGGGGTGCACACAAAAGGCTCCTTCCAGTTTACATGGCTAAAATTGCTTAAATTGTGTGGGAAAGGGCTCTTAATGAAGTTTACAATCCCCGCTTCCTGACTTCTCCATACCATTTTCCAGAGCTTGGTAATATTACTTTTGGGGGCGGGGGATTGCCATGCTGGGAGGGGGTGGATAATGTAGTTTAAAAATTGGTTTTCCAGGCTCTTTTGTTAACGAAATCTATTCCTACAACATCCTTTTTTTCTCTAAACATAGTTTATGGGAGGCTGGGGAGATGTTTTACCAACAGTAAGGGAACCCAATCTGACCCTTTCCTTGTAATTTTGGAACTGGATATGCCAGATGCCAACAAAGAATAACTATGTTTAGTAAGAAGTCCAAACAATAATCTTGGCCAATCTGACATTAAACAACACTCTTGCAAATAAATACCACTCCTTGGTCCCATGCTTCCTTCAGCCACTTAAACAAATCAAGAGTATCTGCTTCATCCAGGAAGCATGCATTTATTACAGGGGGAGGGAAAAGACACATCATTTTTTTTTTTAAAAAAGATACATGTTTCAAGGTAAACTGCAGTCTAATTCAACGCACTATTTGCTTGACCTTACATCCATCTGACTTGCCCAGGTAACTACATAAAACTGCAGTCACACCATGCAAGCGTATGCATGTTTACCCTGAAGTAACTGCAACCATGTTCAGTGGGGCAGGATATTGCTCAGATGTGGGCACACAGGTTTGCAGCCTTACCCTGAAACGCTGTGCAGATTTGCTTCAGAGTAACACCCCCACTGAACTCAGTAAGGTTTACTTCTGAGTGAGCCTGCTTAGAGTCCTTGTGGGAATATTCCCTTGGGAACAACAGCACTGGCTTTATTTTCCACCACCTCCACTGGGGGAGGCAAGGAATTCAATGGGTCTTGTTCCTGAGGAGTAAACACCATTGTGCTGGGATGATCAAATGCACACTATAAATCACTTTTAAAATATATAGATAAGAGGAAAACTCCACCAACCCTCCTGATAGATTAAAAAAGCCATGGACATTTCCAAAGGGGAGGAAATCAATTTGATTTTTTATTAAGCACGCTGGGCAGTAGGATCCACATGGATAGCCAGGAGCGACCTTTGTGTCCACAGATTCTGCTAACTGCAGGGCTCCATCCCCATCCTCTTTCCTCTCTTCATCCAAATCTCAGTCCTCGCGATCCTCCTCCTCCCCCCCCCACATCACCACCATTATTACTGTCCGGAAGGCAACCCCAGCCCTGGCCAATAGAAGGGGGAGGGAGGGCGCAACTGGTTTCATTTGGAATGTTGCCATGGCATCTTGTGTGCTGGTTTCCCCCTCAAAGGGGAAAGAAGGGAGGGCGGGAGGGAAGGAGGGCCACCAACCACGTGGCAGAGCGAGTCAGGCAGCAGCAGTAGCAGGGGGGTTGAGGGTGCATGGCCCAGCTGGCCTCCCCTCCCTCCCTCCCCCTCTCCCACTTTCTGGTCCCTCGGGGTGGGTGCCTCTCCCCCGCCCCCTATTCTTTGTCGTCCACGATCGCCAGCTCTTTGATCACCCTCAGTTTGCCGCTGGCGTCGATGCGCCGCTTCTCCCTGATGAGGTCCTCCAAGCTCTGGAAGCGCACCGTGTGCACCTTGCCGTCCGCCAGGTGGATCTTGAGATAGTATTGCTGCTGCGGCGGCTGCGAGCCCGAGGCCGGCTGGAGCTCGCCGCCGGCTTTGAACTCCCGTTTGCCGAAGCGGCACCAGGCGGCGAAGCTCTCCGAGTTCGTCCAGCAGATCTCGTGGCTCTTTAAGCCCAGGTGGCCGCAGGCGTTCTGCACCACCAGCTCCGCCACCAGGGGGCGGTAGCGGTACCAGTTACTCACCACCCGGCCCACGTTGCCCGCGCCCGCCGCCTCGTACAAGCTGTCCTGGCGAATCTGGCCCTGGTGCAAGTGGATGATCTGCCCGCTGCCCACGTAGACGGCCCAGTGCGGAGGCGGCGGGGGGTGGTGGTCGGGCGGCCCCAGGTAGAGCAGCTCCACCAGGTCGCCCGGTTGGCAGAGGGCGGGCAGGGCCGAGAGCGGGTAGACGCTCAAATCCCCCGCCGGGAGGTCGCCGCTCACCTTGGAGAAGATGCATTCTTGCCCGCGGAAGGCGGAGAACTGGGGCTCGCTCAGCACCAGCTGCGGCGTGCCCTGGTGGTGGTGGTGGTGGGTGGGGGTCTCTTGGGCCGGGCTGCTGGAGCCCTTGACGGTGCTGTACTTGGGGTCCGGCTGCCCTCCGCGCTCGTCGAGATCCTCCTCCTCATCCGAGAAGAAGTACGCCACCCCGACGCGCAGCTCGTCCTTCTCGATCCCCGAGGGGTCCCCGGTCGGCAGCTCGCTGTAATTCAGGTGGGTGATGCGATCCAGTTGATTTCCCATCAATGACAGGGCGAGGCGAGAGCAGGAAGCGCCGGATCTGGGAGAGAAAGGGACGCGAGAAGAAAAGGAGGAGAAGGGGTTGGAAGAACTGTGGCGAGCTGAACGCTTCAACCCGGCGGCGCGCGGGGAAGGGGGGCGGCGGCGGCGGCAAGATTATTTCAACACCACCACAGACACACGTACACACCTATCCCACAAAAGGAAGCGCGCGCCTAAAGGGACGCGGCGGGGCGGCTCCTCCGCGCCTCACCTCCGCCAAAGAAGGCGCCAACTGGCCCCGGCCGAGCGGGGTTTGCCTTTCGTTCCACGCACCCACTCGCCTGCCTTTTTTCCTGCTGCGGGAAGGGAAGGGAAGGGAAGGGAAGGGAACCCTGGCAAACCAGCTGTGGCGCACAGGCACG
Organism: Iguana delicatissima; assembly: GCA_948472985.1. Lineage (NCBI taxonomy): Eukaryota > Metazoa > Chordata > Lepidosauria > Squamata > Iguanidae > Iguana > Iguana delicatissima. The sequence goes on along the minus strand of CAOKZL010000841.1, from coordinate 1,088,538 downwards.
CCGCTTCCACCGACCCGACGCGGTTGGGTTGGGAGCCGGAGGGCTGAGGGGAAGCGCCCGCGGGGGAAGTCCCCAAGCAACAGCGCCCAGGCGCCGCTTTGGGACGGCACTGCGCCGGGCGCGCCGCCTTCCCCGAGGAACGGGAGGCCGCCCCGACGAGAGGGCTAGAAAGGGGCACGGCCCGCGACAGGGGGCGGCGGCGGCGGCGGCGGCTTTTTCGCCTCTTTTGTCTCCTGCGGTCGCCGCCCGCCTGCCTGCCTGCCTGGCAGCCTCTCCCTTCCCGGCTCTTCCAAGGCGCTGGAGAAGCCGCCACCTCGGCTGCGGCCACGGTGCGTGCGCTCGGGAGGGACGGCGGCCGGGCGTTCGCAGCTCGGCTCCTTCCCCACGTCCGCCCCTTCCTCAACTCCTAAGACGACTCTCCCAGACGCTGCCCAGCCTGCCCCGGCGGTGACCTTCCTTGGGGGGAAAAAGTGACAACTAGCCCCGGCGGAGGGAGGGAGGGAGGGAGGGCCGGGAGGGGATGACAGTCGAGTAGCCCCGATGGCTTCTTTCTTGCGTACCCGGAATCGCCCAGATCCCGACCAAGCCCCCGAAGTCCTTTAAAGTCCTTTGGTCGCCATGGGAGAGAGAGGTGGGGGCGGCGGGGGCGGCGGCTCCTGCTCTCTCCGAGGACGAGGGCTCCAGCCTCCGGCTGCTGCTGCTCAGCGCCCGGCCGCCCGTCCCAGCCTCGCCGGCCCTCTCCCCGGCTCCGACGGGCAGGCAGGAGGCGCGCCCGGCCGTCGCTCCCGCCCCCGCTCCCTTTCCCCTGGACGGTCGCCGCTCGGCTCTGAACTCCCCTCGGCGGCGAGTCTAAAGTAGCAGCGGCTCCCGATGCCAAAGCGCCGCCCTCGGCCGCGCTCATTGGCTGCTCGGCTCTGCGCTTGGGAAGCTCGGGCCATCCTCAGGGGTGTCAATCAACGCCACAAGGGTGGGATTCCAGACGCTCACCCGTGGAAGCCGGCGGCGGCGGCGGCGGCGGCGGACAGGAGAGGCTTCCTAACCCTCCGGGGCTGCCCCCGGAACCTCGTGGGACTCCCGGAGGCTTGGCGGGTGGGTGGATGCCTGGCGGCGCCAGCCAGCCTCTCTTGTGGCAAGCCCTCTGTGCTACCGAGGAGGGAAGCCCGGGCTCCAGTCCCCCCTTCTCCTCGAGATACCGCCAGGACGTGGATCCCTACCTTTGTGATCTTCCGTCCTTGTGATGCTCCTTCTTCTTAGGCGTCGGATGTAGTGGGTCCGTAACAACAGTAATAACAGTCAGCCCTCCATATCCACGGATTCAACCAACCGCGGCTTGAAAATATTTTTTAAAAAATCCAAGAAGCATACTTTGATTTTGCCCTTTTATATAAGGGCCACCATTCTACTAAACCGTTGTACACAATGGGATTTGAGCATCCATACATCCATACTGAGGAAGCAAACCCCAGTGTATACTGAGAGCCCACGGTAATAACGAAAGTTAAAATCGCCCTACTAGGTTCTGAATCTAGTGTAACTATAAGGAAAAATTAATCCTGTGTGCGGATTGTGCATTCTCAAAAGAAAAAAATGGACATGAATTGGAAATGTGCACATTTTGCTGTGGAAAGATGCACACTGTTCACTGCGTTGCATCATCAAAGCCTCCTGAGCAAGACCTCCTGTCAGGTGGGTTAGAGATTTTGGGAGTCATAATCCTTGTAGACACCAGGCAACCTTCCATTGCAAGTTCGCCCTAAGAATCTGAGAACACAACCTTACTGGTTGTGTTGTCCTGGTGTCCTGAAACAATGTTACACTTTCAACTTAGTGGTCTTACCCACATTCTCATTAACTAGAATTTTAGACTCTCACCATAAAGGTCTTACTCCAGCTCTGTTAAACTAGAAATGTTTTTTACTTTATTTGCTTCAAAATGTGACAAGCCAGCCAGTTGGAGTAGGGTGATGGTGATGAGGATCTACTTATTCAACTGAGTCTGCCCCAAATCTTGCCCTTAAGGCATCTGTTGGTTCTTATGTACCCCTTGTTCTTTATTTTTGGCATTTCCCCCTGAATAGTAGTTTCAAGGTCATTGTGTTATTTTAGATGCAAACTGCAGTGTTATAGGTTGATGTATTTGCTTACTCCCAGAGTAAATTCCTCCCAAGAAGGTAGCATGGATAGACCACATCCTGGCTTCCTCATCTCTTTTCAGTTGTGTACACATGGAGCCATCCCTTCTGTTGAAGTGAATGGGGGAACCTTTGTAGAGATCTCCATCTCCCAGCTGGTTTTGGTTTACTTTCTGCCTCAAAACTCATTGTTTAGATCAGCCATCAAGGTCCCAGGCTGAAATAAGGGAGAACTAGAACCCTCTCTGAAATCCCAGAAAGCTGCTGCCACTCAGTACAGATCATACTGATTTAGATGGAACAACAGTTTACCTTGACAGAAGACAAGTTCCTATATTCTTGTCTCTTCTGTGAATGCTTTTGGCTTAAACCCCTAGCCCTTGCTTTTCTCAAACAAAGCCCAAACTCCTCTAATTGCATCCGCACATATCCAACTTGTGTTCCTCTTCCTCCTCTCTGCCTTCTTTTCTTTCTTTCTTTCTTTCTTTCTTTTTTTTTTTTTTTGGCAGGAGGGAGAAGAGCACACAGTGTCCCACATAGCTTGCAAAAGTTAATTTGAGGCTATGACTCCCAGAATCTTCCAGCCAGGATATCTACTGAGACATCCTTGACAGTAACCTTTCCAAGCTCTGGTCCACACTTTAGCTGTAACTTCCTTGGGACAGGGAACATTGTGTGAAGCCACATGCTTGCTTGACAGGGCTTTGGAAGATATGGGAATGTAGGTATAAATCTGCTGGTCCTGCAGAGTATCACTGGATGGAAGCAACTGTGAGTGCAAATGTGGCTAATGGACTTGCCAGTAGAGCCAATTTTCATCTTAGTGGCTTGTCCCTCTGCTGCCTGTGTTTATGATCCTCTTCCCTCCTGAAAGAGAAGCACCTTTTCTGTTGCAGGGGTTAGGGTAATGTTTGGAGGACCAGAACTAACGCAGTGCCGTGTTTTGTAATTAGTTCTGTGTGTCAATCTCTTTCTCTCATGGACTCCGTCTGGATAAGGATGCCTTTGTATATTTGCTGGCATCTCATCAGGCACTTGTTTCATTTAGATTACTCTTTTAATTAACTTTGGAACACAAGCCACAGTTCATCCTCGGCACCCTGAAGATGCACGTAGCTGCCAAATAAACAGACTGCCTTTCAGTGTCAGAGTGGTTCGAGGTGTCCACCTCTCTGCTTCGGAGACAAATGGGCTGCTTAACGATTAGATTAGCCTTTTGGTTTGGCTTGCAAGACCTTGTTTCTCTTTCTGTCCCCCACTAAGTGAATGTTTACTTGGCTTTTCAGTTGCAACAACAACAGTGTTTCTAAGATGTGGCTCTCATGAGTTGCTAATTAGAAACAACACTCATAACCCTTGAAAGAATGAACGGCTGATGGCAAGAGATGGATTCAATCCCTACAGCTGCTACCTGTTTTTCCAGCTTAGATAGCAAACCAGAAATGGGATGGATGAGGAAGAACAAACCAGCATGGTGACTCACTTGAACTGTTCTAGCGTAATCCAGTTTGTATCCAACTTGAGACATACCCTAGAACTGTTTTTAAGTGGTGTATGTGTATAGGTGGGGAGGGTGCTCAACTTTGGCCGAAGGCTAGCTATTAATTTTGCCTGCATGCACAGGGAGAGCAAATTACTTTTCCCATCCATTATCACCGAAGCATCCTTAAATATGAAGACTCTTACAAGCAGAATTTGTGCTTAGAAGTGTTTTCCATGTGTTCAGTGTAGCTTACTCCCAAGTAAGAGAGAGAGCTTTCGCTCCACTCTGCCATCCTCCCAGGCTTGGAAATCTTCCTGGTGGCTACTCCAAGGCTATGAAACTGCCTCCTAAAGGAGGTTTGATTTGCCTCTTCTCTGTTGTCTTTTTGCCAGAAGACCTTTCTCTTTGAATGGGCCTTCAGCCTTAGCTGATCTGGGTAGAATGATATGCAGTCAGGTGTGATGTTTTTAGTGTGCAATATGTATTTCAGATGTTCTAATTGTCTTTAAGTGAAGATTTTAAAAATAGTATTTTAATAGGATTGTTGGTTAAATGCTTTTAAAACTTTTGTACTCCATTTTTTAACATTTGTATTGTAAGCCTCTTTGAGTCCCATTTGGGAGAAGCGGGATATAAATCAAATAAATAAGTAAGCATGCACAGGATAGATGGCAGGCAGCCTTAATTATTCCTGAGAGGATTCAAAAACAATACCTATCTTTATATTTCTTAGTGCTTGATCATTTGGTACACTTCTGATGAATCATTCCAGAAAATTATTAATTCCTCTGGAACCCCTGTAAATGATAAAATTCAAAAATGCTTGTGTCCCATATTATCCAACGGCAGTGACATATGCATGGATGCTTCAGCATGTGTGCGCATGCATCACCACCATCTTAGGACATGACGTGGTTGTGGACACTCAAATTCACATGTCTGCAGACCATGAGTAAAGAGAGCTCACTGTAGCACATTCCTACTGCCATCGGGTTGTTGTTGTTTTATGGAATAAGAGAATCCACATCTTTCTTTCTTCCCCTCCACAAATGTGTTATGCATAGTTTAATCTATACGTATTGCTTGAATGTATTTCCGCAGTGCATTCAAGTAATGTGTACAGTTTAAAAATGAACAAATACAAACACATCTGGGGGAAAAAGAAAAAGAAGAAGATTCTCTCATTCCATAAAGCAACAACAACAACCTGATGGCAGTAGGAATGGTCTGCTTGTGGAACTGGAAAACAGATGAAATCCAATGTGATGTAGTGATCTAAGCACTGGACTATGACTCTGGAGACCAGAGTTTGAATTTTTGTACAGTCATGGAAACCCACTGGGTGATCTCAAGCAAACAGAATTGGATTAATGGTCAGCCTCACAGAAAGGCAAAAGCAAACTCCTCTGAATAAATCTTGCCAAGAAAATGCCATGATTGGTTTGCCTTAGGGTCACCATAAGCTGGAAACAACTTGAAGGCACACAGCAACAGCAACAGTTTCCCCTAATAGATAAACAGTGTTCACAAATAGTACATCATGCTCATTTGGAAGGTGCCTATTTTTTCTATGCATACTTTTCACACGTTTGCATCTTTTCCCAGATATGTGATTGGACATCTGTCAACATGTGGATTCCTAAGCAAAACTGTGTGCATTGCATAGGCAATCTAGGACGTACATTGTAAGACAAGCCAGTTGAGCCTCAGACTTAAATTAGGGTCCTCAAACATCCCTGTTTACTTCAGGAGTTATTTCCTCTTCTTGATCAGCAGTTTGGCAGCCGCATATTGAACCCACTGAAGGTTCAGAACAGTTTCCAAAGAGCCCTGCATAGGATGTGTTACAGTAATCCAAGTGGAATATAAACAAGCCATATGAGATACCACCTATTTATTTGGTCTTTTATAATATTTTATGTCCCTAGTAATGGCTCCATGATATTATATGGAAGTGCAGTAATGGATATTTCAAGTGTTTGTGTTGAAATGCACTCTTGAATTACAAAACCTGAAAGTGCCTGTAAATTATTCCAATGACATCCATAAAAAAAGTACGCCAAGAGAAAGCTTTGTCTCCTGTTTTTGTGTTTGGTCCTATAGATCGTTAATCCAATTCTGTTTGCAGGGCACTCTGCACTTCTAACCTTTTCCTTTATATGCCCCTATCGCCCATGTGCAGGTCAGACTTCTTGTGTTGCTTAATCACAGAAATGATTACATAGCATTTTAGCTGAACAGCTGCAAGCAAACAAACTAAAGTATATGCCATTTGTGCCACCTCCCAGGGATATTACCACATCAGAAGAAACGTCATTTGATGCAACAAGAAAGAGAGGCTACCTCATATCTGGAGATTTGCCTAGCATATGGGTGACGTGGTATTTTTTTTGAACTGAAAAAGCCTTTAAAAGGTCTGGGGTGAGGTTATCTGAAAGACTGTCCATTCCCATTTGAGTCTGCCTGCAGTCTGAGATTGTGAACAGAGGCCTTGTTGTATGCATTGCCATCCTGCAAAGCTATGTAGGTTGGCGAGTACATGGGAGAGGACTTTTTCTGTAGCAGGGCTCTCGGCTATGGAACCCCCTCCCGTGGGAAGTGAGGCTGGCTCCATCCCTCTTTAGCTTTCTGGAGGCAACTGAGACTACTATTTTGTATAATTTTTGTCCCTTAAAATCAGGTCTGGCTTCTCTGGCTGTTTTAACTGTGTACGTTATAGTGTGTGTGTGTGTGTGTGTCTGAGGGAGAGAGAGAGACAGAGACCTAGGCCGTTTCCGGACGACACTGTTACAGTGCTGTTATTCCACTTTCAGCATCTTATGGAATCCTGGGGTTTGCAGTTTGAGGGGGGGCATTTAGAATTCTCAGCCAGAAAGCTCTTTGGCCACAGGAAACTACAAATCCCAGAAATCCACAGGATGTTGAAAGTGGAATAATAGCACTATGACAGTGTTGTATGGAAACTGCCAGAGACAGAGAGATAGTAGAGGCAGACAGGTAGACGCACAGAGACAGAGTATTTAACTGTGTTCTACAAAATTACTTTAGTCTGTTTTAAATAGCATTCTTAACTCTTTTGTCTGTTTCTATGTAATGTAATGTTTTCATCTGTTGTACATCGTCTCAGGGGCCCTGTCAGGCTGAGAAGTGGCAAGTAAATACTATAAATATCTAGTAAAGGCTGTGGAACTCTCTGCAACATGAGGCTAGACTAGCCTCTCCTGTGTTCTCTTTCCACCTGAAGACAAAGATGTCTGTCTGTCTGTTTGTCTCTTTGTCTGCCTCTCTCTCTCTCTCTCCTTCTCCTTCCCTCCCTCCTTCTGCCTCTTCTCCCTCTGTCAGTGGGTGGGTCTGTCTGTCTGTCTGTCTGTCTGTCTATCTATCTGGGTAAGCTTTTGGCTATTAATTGGTTGCTGAGGAAATATATTTTATGAGAGGGCTGTATTTTTTATCATCACTGTTATATTTTAAATGTTTTAATTTAGTACTATTTTACTAGGATAGTTTATTTACTTTTTTTCACTCTCTCTCTATTATGATTGGGTTTAGCTGTACTTTGTTTTAAATCTATTCAGTGAGCCACCTTGGGTCCCTTACTGAAAAAAAAAAGTTGGAATATAAATAAAAATAATTTAACAATGAATTGGAGCCACAGAAAGCTTCTTTCAGACTGCAGGAGCCCTTTAGTCAGTAGAGACTTTTGACCCAGTGGTGCTTTTCCCCTGATTGGATGGGAAGGAAGTAATCTCCCTTAAAATCTGCTCTAGATGGTTGTGTGATCTTTTGGAATGGGGGGGGGGGAGAGGGTGTAACTGTCAGTGGGTGGCAAATAAGGGCACTGATCCCAAACAAGAATATTGCCCCCCAAGATATTTTCCTTCAGACTCTAATTTCTAGCATTGAAGAGAGTGAGACATTCTTGCATTTGCTGTGTTCACAGGTCCTTGGTAACTTTCTCTGCCTCTTTTTTTTTGGATGTCCAAACACTGGCCAAGATCCTACAGTGTTATCTTAGTTATGAATGCATATCTTCTCATGGCTTGACATCACAAGCCTACCTTGACAGCAGCTGCACCAAGCAAAGGAGATCTGTTCTACTGGTGATCAGAGCACAGCAAGATGATGTTTCCAGCCCCCTGCTATCAGCAAGGATGGCTGCAACAATCAAAAACAGCACCCCATTGCAATTCCTTGTCACATCACAGATTGCTGGCAGAAAGGGGTTGGAAATGTCATCCTGCTGCTCTCCTTGATTGCCAGCAGAACAGATGTCCATTGCTTGAAAAGGCTCCCTGGACTTTAAAGTGGGATTTGAAGGAAAGTTATGACTGTGGTAATAGTATCATGATTGTGCATATGTAGTGTAACTGAATACAGAGTTGTCACAGATTCATAAGTCTAGGTTATGAATCTGTAACTGCAATACAGAGTGCCAACCCCCCTTTTGAAGTTTTAAGTAACTACAATGCTAGAAAAGTGGGAATTGAAGGACATTTCATTGAGAGAGGCAGAATTCTTATTTGGATGGAAATGACCTCATTCCCATCCCTTACAATAGCAACACCCCTGGGCCATTACACAGTTCAGGGCATTCTGCAAAGATAGCTTCCCCCAACTTTCGCAATGGTGGGAATGTTCTGAATGGAACTCTGTTATCACTAGCAGAATAAAAAAATTGGATTTGTTGCCATTTTTTTCCAATATAATTTAGATGATTCAGTCTTTAACCAACCTTCCTTTTTTTCTTTCAGAAAGTGACTCATCAGATACCAGTTTGGATCCATTTACAACATTTTGTCTACTGTAGCACAGCAACCCCTTCACATTAACATTAAAAGACTAACCAACATGACATCCCATTGATTTAAGCCAGGAAGTGCTACTCTAAAAGGTGGGGGACCTTGAAGTCCACCAGCAGTGCCAGTATCTCTTTAATAAGATGGAAAATTATAACTCAAAAGGATGCCTTTTCACCTGTGTATACCATACTAACTGCAAAACATCAGTTGAGAGTCAAAAGAATGTTTTATTGGGTGATTCAGAGACATATGCAAGAAATCATGTCAACATACTCCCATTCCCTCTCCTTTCCCTGACCTGGTTTGGACCCTGGGTGCCTGCTCTCCCCACCATGCCTTGTCCCCCTTCCCCTCCCACACATTAGGATATTTGTGATTCTCTACTTTTTTGGGGGGTGTCCTATTCCCTTAACCCTAGGAAACTGTGTTTCTATGCTTCTGTTTCATTTGAGATGTCTTCAGGCAGCTTTTCTGTTCATTTGAATGACTTCTTTTTAATGTTGCGTTGTATTTTAAATCACATAGTTCTAAATAAGGGCTGGAGAAAGGTGGTTTTCCAGATGTTGTTGGACTCCAAGCTTCGTTAGCCCCAGCCAGCCTCATGAGTGATCAGAGCTGAGAGAAGTTGTAGTTCAGAAACATCTAGAGGGCCACAAGGCTCACATCCTTGCTGCAGTTGTAATTCTTCCTATAAACTATTTTAAAAAGATCTACAGGGCAGGGTGCAGAGCAAGAGACAACAGAGCAAAAATCTGTTTGGCATTTACTCAAGAAACATCTCTCCCTCCCCAAACTGTACACATGCTTTGCTCACAAAATATTAGCCTGCATTTTTGTTTTGAAGCTAAATATCTAGTGTTTGCCTTGGGTAAATAGATTTTGTTTAATCTTTGGCCTCAGTTTTCACTCAGAATCCATGTAAACTTCGCATTTATATTGCCGTAGGAGAAACTGGTGACACATTTAAACAGCTGCTGATTTTGTACCATGAATTATTGTGTGCCTTCAGGTGGTATGCTTTTCATAGGGTTTTCTTATATATATTCGAGGGAGGGATTTGGTTCTTCTTGGACTGAGAAGGTGTGACTTGCTCAAGGTCAACCAATGGGTTTCTATACCTGAGTGAAGATTCAAATCTTGCTGTCGCTAAGTCCTAGGCCAATGCTCAAACCACTATATCATGATCAAACAGGGCCTTAAATAATAATAATTTAATGCATTAAAAAATCTGCTAAAGACTAGTCCTCCTACAGCTGTAATATAGGCATATTACAATGGTAAAAACTTGTGGAATATTGCCAGCAGCTATAAACATTTTTTAACATTTTTTAAAGTCTCCTGTTTACTGAAAACTTTTCAGCATGGCTATGCATTTTCTTGGCAGCTATTCCATGGTGTTCTGGCCCTGTTGCCTCATCTTTCTCAACTGCAAGAAAAACAAGTTCATCTGGGTGTGTCCATGATACTGCTGAATATATGCATTGGTTTTGAAATGCAATATTCTGAGTCTTTTCTGCACTGCCTTTTGGATGTTTTGGTTTTGTTTAGCCACAACCAAGGTATGCTAATTCATGGAAACAGATGTTCAGGTAGGAAAGAGGAGGTTACACCCATCTTCCAGTGTGGTTTTGCCCCAGGAGGATTGGCCAACAATGAAAGAATCAGCAGTATTTTGTGTGGCTTTAAATTGGGAGAGAAGGGACAGGGAAAACACCCTTGGTGTTGTAAAGCCATGCTAGAAAAGTTGCCAATATGATTTGTGTTTGGCAAGAAAATGATTTGCGGGTGGTTGCAGTGACGTCCTACAGCTTTGCAGGACTGATTCTTGCTTTAGGATAAACATATCTATATGCCTGGACAGAACAGCACCTCCTTTTCTTAGCTGTTCAGTCAATATATTTTGCAAATAAACCGATTTTACACAAAATAAAACAAATAGCAAGTCTCTAGTATTCTCTTTGTTACTATCAGGAAACTGACTCTGTAAATCTGCTCCCAGAGGATGAAACTGCTGGTGAAATTCATATAGAAGCACCTCAGGCATGGGGGTCGTGGTCCAGGAAACCACAGATTATGTACATGGTTCAGTAGATTTTGAACTCATTTCACTCAAGAAATTCTGGGAGCTGTAAATTTCTAATAGGGCCCCACCTATAACAGAAAGTAGTAGGCAGAATGAGGTGGCTATCACGGGTGGGACATCCTGGTAAAAGAGAAACAGCAGAAAATTGTTGCAGGATAGAGTTATAGCCTGTCCAGTGCCTAGTAGATAGTCTGTTACAGTTTTCCCTCTGCATTTGTGGGTTTGATCGTTGCACATTTGATTATTCATGAGGTACCCACTTGCCATCCCCCATTCTCCCGCCCCCATTCCCTTGCCTTTGGACTGGGCATGTGTGCCTTCCTTCTTCACACCTGGAAAAAAAGCAAGAGAATGGGAGGCGGGAGCCCCATGCACAGAGAAGAAAGGCATATGTGAGCCTTCTTCCACGTTCTCCCTCTCCCGTTACCTTGCTTTTTTCCTGGGTGCAGAGAAGGAAGGCACACACGCTCAGGCAAAAGGCAAAGGAATGGGATGGAGGAGCCCTGGAAGGGAAGGGGAAAGGGAGTGCACACTCGGGCAGAGTGGAGTTTTGTGCTTTTTTGACTTTCCTGGGGGTTCTGAGTCCTGAACCCTCAGGAAAGTGGAGGAGTCACTGTACTCTCAAACAGAGTATGCCAGCTGTGAAGTAAGATATCTGTCAGCCTGTATCGGCATTTGTAAATCAAAAGTATGTGGTGCATGTATGTGTCAATATGCCATTATGTTTTTTTCTTGGGCAAAAACACATTTCGAACCAGTGCTGAAAGTTGTATTTGAGAATCCTGTTTGAGAATTGCAACAGCAATTTGGTACAGGTACAAAATAGGCATAGTTAGGTGCTGACCTATTTCCAAATGGCTTCTAAAAATTCCCGACACAATTTGTGAGCAGAAAAATCAAATCGTCAGGTTACTTCAGGGAAAGTAGACTTTATCCAGTGACTTGCCAATAGTGGGGCTCCCCATTAACAGTGTCAAAGGCAAAGCTTCTCTTTTTCCTAGTCTTTTTTTCTGTGTGCTTCCTGAAGTTGCAAGTTGCACTAACAACTGTTGGATTGGTATTGTGGGAGAGATTAGTGGGAAGTAATGGCAAGCATCATAAACAAATGGTGGAGAATAGTTTTTTTGTGGGGAGGGGTATTGGAAAGTGCATGTTTTTTTTCTCCCCTAATGGGGATGCAGTTTGAGAAAAGAAAATTGTGCCATTTCTCCTCAGAGAAATTTTTGATTCAGGTCTAGTAGAAACCTCCAAAATCCATATGCATTGGAGGAATTCTGACCCACACTAGCAACTATAGCCTCTATGCTGCCTAATACACTGCTCTTGAATCTCAAGAATTTAAACCATGATCCTATGTAGCTGTGCTGGGATCTAGCATATAAAAGTGGAAATTCATCTCCTGAAAAAAGGATTGAAGGGAATGGTGATTTACAGAAATTGTGCACTTTCAAATTGATATTTGCTTAAGCAAATGTTGAAATAATTACAGTGACTTAAACAGAGCTACATTACTTCTCATCATAGCATGGAGAGAATGTGATTGGATGACTTGAAACCTTACTGCTGAGTCTGCTGTCCAGTTGCTAACTATAGATGGGGAACTTCCAAGTTCCTGTGGTTTACTATGTCTTCTTATGATTTCACTTGTTTAAGCTGGACTTCAGCTGGACACCCTCTCAGACTGAGGCCAAGTTCAAACGCACACTGCCTGCTGTAATGGACAGAGCCACTCTTGTTGGACTCCATCTGTGTTTAACCTTGAGATTCTCTGGGTTCCAGTGTATCAAATAGTTTGTGTACTTAGACTGATGATGAAACTGCATGATTTGTTTTAAATCTGAGTCACAATTAATGTCTGAAGTGAGCTCACTATCTAAAAAAATTATAATGCTGAATTATTTTCAGATGCCTCAGTCTTCTAGCTGGGAGTTGAGAAATGCATAAAATCAAGAATATGATACACCTTGATTTATTAATGTCTAATCAGTGTAATATATAAAACTATTCTATCAAGAGGAGGCTGCATTTCTATCTCTGCTACCATTCCTCTGGGTGAGCTGCTGCTGCCAGCTGAGAATAAAACAGCTATTCTCCTGAAGAACCAAGCGCAAGCCTCCAGGTACTGGGCTAAGTAGGACAGCCTCCATCTGTTCCCTTGCCTTGGGAGCAAAAGAAGGGCCTGCCTGGGTGGTAAGCCTGCTACTGAATGGGTGATGCCAAAGGCAGCTGCTTTGGGAATGGGTTCAGAGCCAGTTACTCCACTGTAAAATGGCCAGAAAACATTCTGCTCAACTCGGTGGAAACCAACTCTTATGGGACTGATGAGCCAGCAGGTAGTGAGAGTGCCAGCTGAAAAACTGGGTAGTGGTGGGAGTATAACCCAGAACCATCTAGTTGGCTACAAGGCGTCACCTTAGTGTGAGTAGGGTTCTACTGGACTAGCCAACTAATCAGCCCCATTGATTGGGAACCATTTCCACTGACTGGTAGTCCTGTGTTAAGTGCTTTCTTAGAGCTGTCTTGTTGTTTTCTGGTTTGAAGAGAATGAATAGGGAAACTGGGATGGCAATACAAGTTGTATAGGGCAGAGGGAGATATGGTGGTGGCAGGGTCACATGCTCTTATACAGGAAGGAGAGAGAGATGTTTAAAACCTATCTCACCTTCCAGTCATGCTGCCAGCCTTGGGAACTTGGAGAGTGAGCCAGGCCACCTGCAAAACCTCACTTGACTTTTATATAATGCTGGTTCAGTTAAAAGTAAAGCACGTATAATTCAAGGTCTCCTCAAGGATCAGGATGATGACCTGGCATGCTTCACAGAAATTTGGCTGGGGGAGGACAGTGGCTTGTCATGGACCCAGGTTCTCTTAGCTTGGGTACTGTGTTAGGGACCAGGTGAGGGAATGTGGGTGGGTCAGTGGGTAGCTGTGGGCTGTAAAGACCATCTTAATATGACCAGAATAACTATTAGGGTCATAAACCACATCAAGCGTGTATACCTGAGTCTCAAAACCAGGGATACACTAGGGATTCTGTAGTATACTGTTTACTGCACTGCCTATGAGGCTTCCTGGTTGAGCTCATGGAACTGGTCTCCTAGACTTTTGCTTCTCGGTGACTTTAACGTACTGTTAGAGGCTAGTTTGTAGTGTGCAGCTCAGGAGTTCATGGCATCCATGACAAACCTGGGCCTAATCTCAATTGGTTTTAGGACCTACACATTCAGCAGGTCACACCCTTGATGTGGTTTTCATCTCAGAATATATGGTTCTGTGGGTGGAGGTGATTAATACCTCTGATCATTTTCTGGCCAGGGCTAGCATTACAGCTACAACCTGTCTTTGCAGGAGTAGAGGAGCTATTAAAATGGTCCACCCTTGATGGTTAATGGATCTTTCGAGATTTCAGGAGGTCTTAGAGGGTTTAGGGCTGGTGTCACCAATGATCCTGTTGAAGTTCTGGTTAATAAGTGGAATCAAAATCTAATCAGAGCTATTAACACAGTCACCCCTGAATGTTCACTCTGACCTGTTAGTAAATATGCTCCTTGGCATACAAAGACCCACAGGGAGCCCAAACAAGAAGGACAATGACTAGAGCACAGATAGTGGAAGCCTCAACATCCGTGTAACAAGACACAATATAGAGAACATCTTTGTTCTTATAGGATGGCAATATGTGCAGCAAAGAAAGCTTTGTTCTCTGTACATATTGCATTTGCAAATTCACATCCAGCTGAGCTATTCAGGGTGATGGGAGGTCTAACCTAGGCACCCTCCTCATCAATCCAGTTTTAGAGCCTTCAGTAGCTTGCTGTGATGCATCTAATGACCATTTCACAGACAAAATCTCTCACATATGAGCCAACTTAGACACTATTGTTGGAGCAGAAGTAGATAATTAGGTGTCCAGCAACTCTGTGAGTGGGATTATACTGGATAAGTTTCAATTGGTGAGTACTGCTGATGTGGACAAGCTGCTAGACTAAGTAAGGAGAACAACTTGTTTTCTCAATCCTTGTCCCTCTTGGCTGGTCATCCAGGGAGGAGATGCAATTGGACTTCAAATACAACATATTATTCATATATGTCTTAGGGAAGGGAACTTTCCATATTGTTTAAAAGAGGCAGTGCTTAGACCACTTTTGAAAATGCTCTCCTTGGATCCTCTAGAACTTAATAATTATAGACCAGTGGCTAAACTTCCTTTTTTTGAGGCAATGCCATAGAGAAGACAGTTGTGTTTCAACTCCAGGTGGTCTGTTGTGACACACACTTCCTTGATCCATTCCAAACCAGCTGCAGAGCAGGATACAGAGTTGAGACTGGTATGGTCACCTAAATGGACCATAGTGATCTCCAACTTAGTATGAATGAAGGAAGTGTGTCCCTGTTGGCACTTTTAAACCTCTCAGTGGTGTTTGATAACAGCAACCATGTATCTTTTTGGAACATCAGGAAAGGCGGGTTGGCAATTGGAGGCACTGTGTTGCAGTGGTCCTGGTCTTACCTCTCAGGCAGGTTCCAGATGGTAGTGCTTAAAGATAGCTGCTCCTCAAAAAAGGAGCTGATACAGTGTTTGAAGTTCAGCTCCCAGAAGCTTCAGCCAGCTTGGTGAATTGCCTGGGATTTGGGGAGGTGGATTCTCAAACATCTAGAAGTCTAAAAACTGAGGACCATTGCTATACCCCTTTACCCTTAATGTCAGTATTAAGCTGTCTGGCAAAGAAATTTATTTGCCTCCTGAAATTACAAATCCTGGAATTTTCTAGGATCCATTGGCAGTCAAAGTGGAATCAAAGTACTATAACTGTGTTGTGTAGACACATCTTAGGTTAGATCATTGGTGGTGGTGAACGTATAAGGCAGTGGTTCTCAACCTGTGGGTCCCCAGATGTTTGTGGACTTCAGCTCCCAGAAGCCCCAGCCACTATGGTCAATGCTCAGGGCATCTGGGAGCTGAAGTCCACAAACATCTGGGGACCCACAGGTTGAGAACCACTGGTATAAGGGAAAAAGACTTCTCCTCATCCAGCCACAACGAGACATGGATGCCCAGTAGGAGTGTTATGAGCTTCAAATTCTGCACTCTCAGCATTGCATTGCTAGTGTGAGTGGCCACAGCTAAATGTTGAACTGAAATTTTATCAGATTTGATTTTTGACCCAGAACCCCCTCAAGCTAGACAATGAAAAATTTCAAAGGAAGGTCTTTAGCTAACCTGTTCTCTGTCATGCTAGTTTTGTATGTGCAAGGAGACTAGGGTCTGGGACATTCAGGTATTCAGTTCATACATTCAGTTTGAAATGATTGTTGTTGGTAACTGCTGTCAAGTTGACTTTAATTTATGTCACCTTATGAATGAGACATCTTCAAGTCACTCTATCATCAACAGCCCTGCCCAGGTCTTGTAAACTCAGGCCTGTGGCTTCCTTGATTGAGTCTATCCATCTGTGATGTAGTCTTCCTCTTTTCCTACTGCCTTCTACCTTTCTTAGCATCATCCTCTTTCTTAGTGAGTCATATCTTCTCATAATATGTCCAAAGTACAACAGTCTCAATTTAGTCATCTTGACTTCTAGGGAGAGTTTGATTTGCTTTAGGAACCATTTTTTGGGAGTCTTTTTTGACTGTCCAGGGTATATGTAGAACTCTTTTTCAGTACCACATTTCAAATGAGTTGATTTTATCCCTATCAGCTTTCTTCACTGTTCAGCTTTTACAACCCTACATAGAAACTGGAAACACAATAGCATGGACAATCCTTACTTTGGTATTCAATGATATAGCTTTACATGTGAGGATCTTGTCTAATTCCTTCCTAGCTGCCCTTCCAAGTCCTAGTCCTCTTCTGATTTCTTGACTGCAGTCCCCATTTTGATTAATGACTGATCCATGATATGGCTTCTTCCTTGACTTTCTTCAGAATCACTTCAAGTCATTTCTGTTTTCTACTAGTAGTGTGATACCATCTGCATATCTTAAATTTTTGATATTCCTTCAAGATATGCGAAACATAGCGACGGTTATAACTCATTGACTATAGTATCAGTTCTCTCAGAATGGGTCTGGCTTCTTTGGAATCTACATATTTGAACTGGGTTAATCCTATCATTAGGCAGAATGAGGTGATCATCTCAAGCACCACATGCTGTGGGGTGGACAACATTCTCAGCATGTTTCTCTTCCTGAACACCCCAGCTATCCTCCAATGTTGAATGACAGGGCTTTGCAGGTTATAGCTATAAGGGGAGGCGAAATGAGGGCAAATAAAAATTATCCCCTTCACAATTCTTTTTCTTCAGTCTCCAAATTTCTATCATTGTAGAGGGTGAGACGATGAAGAACTCTTCTACTTGTTATGTTGACATCCCCTTGGTAATTTGGCTTACCCCTTTCTTTTGGATGACTAAACTGTATTTCTACAGGTACTTCAATGCTAGAAATTTGGGAAGTGGATAAGTGTATCTTTCAATAATGCCATCAATTTCTCCATCTCCATCATTTCTAACATTTTCAATATCCAGTTATCTGTCAAAGGTTTTTCCTCTATCGTCCATTTTTGTGCATAAACAATTCTGGCTGATGTAACCATGCATAAAATTGATTTTGAATATTTTTTCAATGTAAGCTGTCATTAAAAAAAGATGTGTGTGTGCGCGTGTGTGTGTGTGTGTATTGTCATTGTGGGGTGTTCACGTAACATGTTCAACAGATATAATTCTGGCTTCAGTTCAAAATTTATTTCAAGGATATTCAAAATCAATCTGTGGATTGTTTCCAAAATTTCCAAAACATCAAGAAAGAATGGGAACCTTTTTCAACATTTATTAAAGAATATGATGGAAAAGAAGGGGCCGATATAACGAATAGCAAAGATATTTAAAATATATAATAATATATTTTATGTTACAAAAGTCTAAATTTGTTGACAATGATACTAAAACTTAAATTTAGAGGAACAAAGATAGTTGTTATAGTAATAATTCCAAGGGAAAAGCAAAAAGATGGAAGACAGAGGATGGGGGAAACTGAGATGGAGTGGGGAATGGGAATTTTATATATGGTAACATGAGAATAATTGTAAAAGACTGAAAGATAAGAGGATATGTTGACATATATTTTGTACCTATTTTTAATTCTTTATAAAAACATTATTTAAAAAATTTAACTAGGGTCAGAATTGTCATGTAGGGAGCAACAACATTACCCACATAACTGCATGCTTGAGGCTGTGATGCCATACAACATGTCCTAGGCCACCTATTGTCTCATGGTGTGGGAGAAGGCCATCTCATTGCCAATTTTCAAGGAAGACTCAGGCATTAGTCAAGTTAGCTTCTGTATGTGGGATAGGAAGTGGCTGATATTTTGTCCTGTATCTCAAACAGCACAATGTCCTGGGCCTGTTTGTGGATTACCACAAATTGTTCTTTATATGAAATCAAACTTTCAACATATCACTGCTTCTTACAGTACAAGCCCAGCCTGTCCCCAGTGTAACATATGCATATGTAATTGCCCACAGATTTGCATATCCTTCAGCATTTCACAGATGAAAACTGGAGCATGTGTGGCCAAGCAACATCAGACTGTGGTGAAGATTTATTAATGATGAACAGCGCACAGGCTAAGTGAAGCAGAAGCAGTTTGCTTTTGCCTGCTTCTACAGGGAAGGGCAAGATTTGACCCCTTCTTCTCCAATTCCCACTCCTGGATTAATTGAGTATAGACTACCTATGTGCTTTGAACTCAGTTTGCAGCAAATGAAGTAAGCTTAGGACAAAGAGGGAAATTTGGAGGAGGAAAAAGAAACCAGAACATTTTATAAACAGCTGAAAACTGAGATGACAGCAGATTAATCAGGACTGTCTCTGTCAAATCAGGACAGTTGGAAGTAAAGATTTGTTTTACATTTATTATTAGCTTCCTACTCCCTTTTACCTTTCATTCCCACCCTGCCCTGTAGGCATCCTAGCAAAAGCACCTCCTCCAGTCTAATCCCTCCACTTTTCATGGATTTCCTCTCTCAGTGTGATGAGAACACCCATTATGCACAATTTTGACCAAAAAGCTGCAGGCAGCTAGGATTGCATTGTTATTGAGTGAGCTGGCTGCTCTGTCTTCTTTTCCTTTTCTCATGTAATGGGATCCTTTATTAAATCTTCCCTCTGTAATTGTGTTGTGGTATAATACCCCCAATTTGTAATATGTATGAATTGCTAGCTGCCCTCAAGGGCTCTCATGAAAATTACATGTTTTATATAAAATGAATGGAGATCTTTTTTTTTCACCTCCACCCTTCAGCCGACACTTTTTTCCTATTTTCCCCCAACCCCTTTATCTGCATCTCTTTGATTTTCATTTTCCCCTCAGCTCACTGTTTCTCAAATCATATTCTAAATATTCTAAATAATAATATATGATTTTGGATTGAATAACAAGGCAGGAAAAATTCAATCTCAGTGACAGTTGTACTTCTAAAAGCACTCTGGGCTGTGCTTTCAAGGCATAGGATGTTTGCAGAATCTTTTGACTGATTTGTTGAGCCAAATTCAATATGAGAGTTGTTACTCTTCATATAGCTACTGCTTTTGTTGTAATTTGTGTTTTCTTCTTCCAGATTGAAATCTGAGTCCTTTACAGAGCTAAGTCATCCCAAACTCTTCAAGATTTCAAACCCTGGCTGGTTTGCCCAGCACATATGTACCAACTTCTTCAGAACAGAATCCTACTGGATGTTCAGTATACAAAATCTCAAATACACATTGGTGATGCTTTTATTGGGACAACCAGAAAAAAATGCAAAAACATTACAATAACTTTTGAAATTTACTGGCTGACAAAAATTACCATCTGACAAAGATGGTAATAAAAATCATGCAGGGGAAACAAAAAGGATGCTGTTGCAGTCAGTGCTGCATTTTGTGATATTAAATGTTATG
The DNA here is from genome assembly GCA_948472985.1 of Iguana delicatissima. Classification (NCBI taxonomy): domain Eukaryota; kingdom Metazoa; phylum Chordata; class Lepidosauria; order Squamata; family Iguanidae; genus Iguana; species Iguana delicatissima. The sequence goes on along the minus strand of CAOKZL010000841.1, from coordinate 1,069,096 downwards.
GAGTATTTTCATGCAGGCAGAAAGCTCAGTCACCCCTCCCATGGCCAAGCGGGGAATTGAACCCTGGTCTCCAGAGATATAGTCTGAAGTTCAAATCACTATACCACACTGGCCACACACACACACACACACACACACACACACACACACAGAGAGAGAAAGAGTTGGAGGAGTAACATAGACAAAGGCTGAAAAGAAGGCCATCTAATTTCAGTTTTCCATTGTAGCTACAATGCCTCCACCCTTGAAATCTGTTCTCTGGCTCTTTACAGTGCAGGCAAAATGCCCCAGTTTTGGCAGAGTTCACTGATATTCCAAGGAAGATCTCATGTTGGTAGCATAATGTTTCTTTACTTTCTGATTAGCCTAATGAAAGCATCACCAATGTGTTGGGGAGCAGGATTGTGGCTATTCCTGCATTTTTGAATATTCTGTAATAATGTGGAATTCTGTATTGAACACAGGAAACTACGACATGGCTGAATAAACTGTCCCTGTTTACTGCGATTGGCAGGAGCTCTCCAGAGTTTCAGGCAGAAATCTTTCCTAGCTCTACCTGGAGATGCCAGCATTTGAAAGTGGCACATCTGTCCTACCACCATCTATGTGTCTTCTAGAATCTTATGTCTGCACATTCAGAAGTAAGTTTAACAAAAGGTGGATGTATAACATTGCCATCTGAAGTGCACCAGGTGGTCATTTGTTTTTAGGGTTTTGTTTTGTTTTTTAAGCCTTTTCAGTGGTAACTTTTCATCTTCAGAGTGTCCTTAGGAGGCTATTCTAACACTTCAATTGCTGCCCTTTTTGGTGCCAGGTGAAAATCTTTCTGTCTTCCCAGGCTTTTACAAACCACCAGTTCTACCATTTTGGATTTTTAGTGTCTATTCAAATGGTATTGTTTTTGTTGTAGTTGGTTGTGTTAGCTGTGCTATTGAACACCTCCTGTTGTGATATCAGGTTGCAAGCCAGACAACACTGCCTTAATGTGCAGCTGATGTTGTTGTGATGTGCCTTCAAGTTATTTCTGACTTATGGTGATCCTAAGATGAACCTATCACAGGGTTTTCTTGGGGCTGAGAATGTGTGACTGCCCAAGATCATCCTGTTGGTTTCTATGGCTGACTGAGGAATCAAACTCTGGTCTCCAGGGTTATAGTCAAATGCTCAAACTACTACACCATGTGGCTCTCATTGTGCAGCCACCAAGCCTTAATTCTACCAGTCCTCCTGAAAGACCACACCTCTTCCTTCCCCTAGTAACTACCAACAAGCTGGAACAGAGAGAGATCAGGTGGGAAAGATGGCCATTGCTGAATGATTACCCCCCTCCTTTTCCTTCCAAACCCTTGCTTTCTTTTTTGTGTCAATTATTTTTCAACTGTATGCCTGCTGCTAGGGCAGTGGTTCTCAACCTGTGGGTCCCCAGATGTTCATGGACTTCAGCTCCCAGAAGCCCTGAGCATTGACCATAGTGGCTGGGGCTTCTGGGAGCTGAAGTCCACGAACATCTGGGGACCCACAGGTTGAGAACCACTGTGCTAGGGGCTGTATTTATTGGCTGTGTATAAACTATTTTGAGAGCTCCTTTGGCTGGATAGCAAGATTTTTTGGCTCAAGAGCAGGATTTTTTTTTAAAAAAGTAATGAAAATAAACCTGAGGTTTTGTTGGGATACTGTGGTTTCCTTCAGTGTGAATTTGCTTTGCTTTTTATCCACACTCTGTCACAGACTCTGCCACACATTCTTTCAAAACCACAGCAGTCTGAATGAGGAATGTAGTGATAGAACTTCAGGAATATTCTATATTAGGACACATTCTACAAGACAAAAAAAAAAATGTTAGTCATGATTAAAGCCAAAATCCTGTATGCAATGAGGCTTCTTCTGAATCAACATGGATAAAGCTACACTTCCTGTGAATCCCTTGGTGATTAATTTTGCCTGTTCACTTGGATAGGACTAAAGTTAATGTTACCCCAGTGGCAGACCCCATCCTGGAGAGATATAAAATTGATATCAAATATGCCCACCATGCCAGAGAGGTTGCCCGGGTGCGTGTGTAGACAAATAGGTTGAATAACCAAAACTTGTTCAAGGCCAGAAAATTCCTAGTCCCATTTCCACAAGGAGACTTCAGGCTAGACATGTCTGCACAAACAAAGGATCCTCAGCCATGATTAGCCAACTTGAAGGGATTACTGGGTTTTCTCCAGGTTGAGTCACTCTGACTTTGGAAAATCCTACACGGACGAGGCCCATCTGCATGAACCAATCATGCAAACTATGAAGTTGCTATTGTGTGGCATTCTTCCCTCTATTTTGGCCATTGTTCTTCCCGGGAGCGGGCCTGTCCGTGAGGTAAATTCTACCTTAGAAGTAGTCCCAGTTTTTGAGGGTCTCTTCGGAGAACTCCCCGCCATGCTAGCAGACTGGCACTCTGTTACTTGAGTGATCCTCTCAGCTGCCTCTCTTCACTGAGCTCCATCCTTCTTTCTGCTTCCCAGACTGAAGACTTCTGGATAGGTGCAGTATCACCACCTTTACACCCTGTCCGCTGTATCCCCTATCAATTTTACCTCTTTCCCTTCTTGATAGGCCTTATGTGCATGAGTGAGTGGGTGCGTTGTTGCATGAGAACACATTTATTAATTAAAAATATTTATTAATATGCTTGTCTGGCTTTTTGCTTGGCATGACCCCATAAAAATTAGGTAAAAAAATTTGCTGGTTTACCTTGCCCCTCGTTTTGCTATTGGCAGTTGTCCATTATTTTCCCCAACCTTTGCAATTTGGAGTGAATCAAGATGTCCCCTAGGGGACCCCCAGAAGTCAGGGTAACACTAACATTCTTTAGACTCACTGTGATTCTGGGTCTGCATATAAGCATCAATGGAGGCATATGTGTTCCTCTAGATATTGCTGGACTGAAACTTCCATCATCTCTCACCACTATGGTTATTGGGCGTTTCATTCATTGGGAGGGCCACAAGTTGCACATCCTAAAACATGAATTGAGAGTGAAAGATTCAAGTGGTATTGTTGCAGAAGGATATATGCTCTCTTCAGCTAGAATATACGTACAGGATTATCATTGTGTTACCCTATACCATGCCACAGTACTCTTATTTTAATCAGCGAAGGCAAAGAGGGCATATTTCAATGTTTCATTTAAACTGCCATTGTCTCGATGAATCCTGTAACTGATACTCATGGTATACCTTTCAAACTCCCATGATTTGGCAGGGACAATCCTGCCATCTCTCTTTTTCAAATACCCAGTTTCTCTTGCCCCCTTCCACTTACCCCCTTTCTCCTCAGTTTGCTTGAATTACTTCAACATGAGTCCACAGGTACTCAATTAACTCTGTAAGGGGGAGACGAGAGGAGAGAGTGAATCATGCTCTTCCCAGTAGGCTCAGTCAAAAGCAAACTCTGCAGCCCCTCCATCTCAACTGCATTTGGATGTTGATTGGTCACACATGTCCTAATTTGCAATAGTGAAATGTTGGAGGGAGGGCATACTATGGTCCATGCAGACAGAGTGAAGTTGGGCATTAACATGAAATACAATCGATGGAAGAAATGTGGTGTGGTTCAGGATATGTCCTTTGCGATTCTTCAACACATTTATTGTAGCTACTGTAAACAGGGCCATTATCCCAGCCAAAGCCTCTGAACAGTTACAATGTTGATTAATAGTCTTCACTGAAATGATTGCTTGATATTGGTCCCGGCAGCACTGACTAATCACAGACAGAAAATCTACACAGCAAGTGTGTCCTTGGCTTGCAACAGCACCTCAATGGAAGCCCACTGAGCCAATTTACAACACAGAGCCAATGCTGTACTGATGTCAATGCAGATCTTGAGTAATGGCGTTAACAGCGTTAGAATAAAAAAAATGTGATGATAATACATGTCTCTGTGAAGAACAGTTTGCAAAAGCAAATGAAATGGAACCAATGTGAAAAGAGAGGCAAAGCTGCCAGAGCTCTGTATAGTTAAGCTTAATCAGAGTTTAGTTATATGTTAGAGATATGGAGAAGCCAAATGCAGGCTTGAGGATCCGCTATATGAGGTGCCTAAAATCAGAGCATCTCCTTTAGCTGGGTGCTCTGGGTCTTTGTTGAGCCTCCAGAGATAGTCAGACTGCAGGTCTCAATATCACTATCCACCAACTTTGCTGCCTAGGACTGCTAGGCGTTGTAGTTTAGTAACAACATATAAGCCTGCTCAAGCTTTAAGATGTGCAGGGGAACACTTTATCTCGGTCCCACTGTTACTGCAGTCTAAGCCTACCCAGAGATAGCACCCAATATCATTTTTGATATCAAATAATTCGACTTTCCCCTGCCACCCTGCTCCACATGTTTGCGAGGCCACCGGACAAGCACACAAACAGGCACGGCCGATAATTGCTGGACATTCCCTTCTCCACCCAGGCAGGCCAGACACAGCCAGTTCGTCACTTCAGGGACCTCTCCGGCAAACACCTCATTACATATGTGGAATACTAACAAAGGCTTCCTGCCCCGAGCAGGCTACTGGACAAAGGTTGTGTTGTCCGCTGGTAAGCGCTGCGCATTTGCATACTGGCCACACTATTGTTAATTCGGCTCTGATTCCATCAGGCAAAGTTGTGACCTTTCCGAGACATTGTCTCGCACCCAAAACTCATTGTTCTCCCTGAGTAAGGCACAGCCTGCAGTCCCAATTCACCCTATAAAAACCCCTGATTCTGAGACCTTCCTTGGATCGCTCCTGAGTTTCATCTTGTCTTGCTGCTGCATCGCTTGGCGAGCTCTCCTCAGCTAACCGAGCTGAGCTTCTTCTCTTCACCCCCGGATTCTCTCCCGAGGTCCAGGATGACAAGACAGGTGTTGTATCACCCATTTTCCTCTGAAAGTCCCTATCCTTAATTCAACCTCTAATTTGTTAGTTAGCTGTGTGACTGTGGTGTCTTTAATATTTGTTTGTATTCAATAAACATTTTTATTACTTTAAACCTGTCTGGCTGCTTGACTGACCTGACCCCGTAGACGCTGGGTTGTAAGATCCCGCTAAGTTACCCTGCCTCTCGCTAGCTTAAGTGAGTGCTCCAGCTAATTTTCCCCAAAATTGTGTGTTAGTGTTTGGTTACTTAGGTGTCCCTCCCGGGACCCCCAGAGAACAGGGCAACATCACCATCATCCCAGGACCTTTCCCCACTACACCGCTTTAGTGCCATTATTCCACTTTCAACACCTTGTGGAATTCTGGGGTTTGTAATTTACTGAAGCCAAAGAGCTCTCTAGCTGAGAATTCTAAATGCCCCTCCCTAAACTGTAAACCCCAGGAGTCCATAAGATGTTGAAAGTGGAATAATAGCACTATAACAGTGTAGTGTGGAAAAGCCCCAGTCACATCTGATGAGGACATGAAAGAGATCCTTCTTGGTGGATGCAACCAAATTCTACTGGCAGGTAAAGACATTTTTATTTAAACTTTTAGTTTTTAGCATGTTTTTAAAGGTTTTAATGGAAGGGATGTAGTTTTTTATTTTATTTTAAGTGTTTTTAATATTGTTTTCTCAGCTTATTTTAGTGTGTTTTTAACTTTTTTATTACGAGGTTTTTAAAATTTGCATCATGCTTTTAAAACATTGTATACCACCTTGGATCCCATGCTGAGAGAAAGGTGGGACATAAATTAACCAAATAATCAAATACAAATAAATAAATCTGGAGGACCATACATTCTCTATGCCTGCTCTGTGGAAAATTTCAAATTAAATTATTATTAAATAAAGGATCCTGCTTTTTTCTTTTTCGTTTAAGGCAGTGGTTCTCAACCTGTGGGTCCCCAGATGTTCGTGGACTTCAGCTCCCAGAAGCCCCAGCCACTATGGTCAATGCTCAGGGCTTCTGGGAGCTGAAGTCCACGAACATCTGGGGACCCACAGGTTGAGAACCACTGGTTTAAGGAGTTCTTATATTTTGAAGTCCAACGTGGCTGTGTGCCAAGGGAACACTTGTTTCTGCTGGAGCAAAAGAGACAACTAGCATGTTTGCGCTTAAATACTGTATTCTGCCCTTCCTAGCTTATTAAAAAAGCTAGAAGGGGACTGGCTGAGTGGGTAGAGGGAATGGTCAATGCTTTACTAACACAAGACAAATTTCCATTATACTCAAAGAAGGCAGTTATCCTTGAAAAAGGCTCTCCCTGAATACCATCATATTGCATAACTACTGGCCAGTTTCCAACATTCTGTTTTTGAGCAGGGTACTGGATGTGGGATGCTGGATGAACTGGGTTCTCTAGTTCCATTTCAGTTTTGTTTAGGCCTGGATATGAGATAGACACAGCTTTGGTTTTCTTGGTGGGTAACCTAGACCAAGGTTAGGATGGAGGAGTGTGTCCCTGTTGGTTTTGCTGGACCTTGCAGTGTATTTTGATACTATCCTTATGGGCTGATTTGCTGGGAGAAGACTTGAAGATACTATTTGTGTGTTCATTCCTTCCTGGAGATGTGACCCCAGAAGGTGGTGCTGAGGAACTCGTTGTTCACCTATGAAGTCCTTTAGGGCTTGATTCTGTCCCCCATGCTATTTAACATATACAGTGTACCCTCTGTATCTGCAGGGGTTCCCTTCCAGGAACCCTCATGTAAAAGAAAAAAAAGGGAATGCCAGTGTCCCATAATACTAAATGGTGGCAACATGCCTGCAGATGCTTCAGTGCATACATGTCTACATTGACCCCATTTTAGGAATAGGATGAGACGTGGTCACAGTTGCTTAAATTCACACATCCAGGGACCTCAGGTAAGGAGGGTCCATTGTATATGCAACTATTGGAAGTGGCTGTTTGGAATTTTGAGGTCTGGTAATTTCAGTATATTGATTACCACCAATTCTGTTACTCCTTTCCATCTGACCACAAGGAACCTCTTTTGGTCCTAAACTGGAGCTTGCTATCAGTAATGGGCTGAATAAGAGAGAAGACATTGAAACTTAATGCGGACAAGAGAGATGCTCCTAGTAATAGAATCATAGAGCTGAAAGAGACCACAAGGGCCCTTTAGTTCAACCCCCTGCCATGCAGGAATACACAATCAAATCACTTTTGATAAATGACCATCCAGCCTCTGTTTAAAAACCAATGAAGGAGACTCCACCATGCTCTGAGGCAGTGTATTCCACAGATAAACTGCTCTTAACATCAGGAAGTTCTTACTAATGTTTGGTGGAATCTCTTTTCCTGCCATTTGAAGCCATTGTTCTGTATACTAGTCTTTAGAGCAACAGGAAATAAGTTTGATCCATAATCCAAATGATATCCCTTCTACTATTCAAACATAGCCATCATGTCACACATTAACCTTCTCTTCTCCAAGTTAAACATACCCAGGTGTCCTCATAGGATGCAGTTTCCAGGCCTTTTACTATTTTGGTCACCCTCCTCTGGAATATTGACATTCCAGTTTGTCAATATCTTTCTGAACTGTGTTGCTCAGGACAAGGCACAATATTCCAGATGGGGTCTGACCAAAGGATAATAGAGTGGTACTCTTACTTCCCTTGACTCGTATATTATATTCCTATTGATACAGCCTAGAATTGCATTGGCTTTGTTAGCTGCTGCATCACACTGTTAAATCGTGTTCACCTTATGGTCTAATAAGGCCCTTTCCACATGTGGGGAAGGAACCGCACGAAAATGAGACTCACCAGATTTCTTTGGCGTCTGGTTGAGTCCGTCGGGATGAGGAGCATTGTGATCTTGTCGCTCCGCAGTGCTCCGGTGTCCAAAATGGCAGCTTCCAGTTGGTGGAGGCTCTCCACCAACCTGAGAAGCTCGCCAGCCTAAAGCCCGCCCCCGGCAGATCTGCAGGCATGCACTAGTCCATGCCTGCAAATCTGCACCGGAGCACAGCGATGGAGTGACATGGAGTCGCATGCTCCATGCTTTTAAAAACCTCTTAAAAGTGTTTTTTAAAAAGCATACTGCGCGACCAGTTCTGGTCACTCCGAACCAGACTGAGGTGCGGAACTACAAAAAGTAGTCCGCCCCAGTCCACTCCATGGTGCAGAAGACCTCTGTTGGAGGTCGCTCTGCACCGTTTTAATAGCCCGGTGCAGAAAGGGCCTAAGACTCCTAGATCCTTTTGACATATGCTGTGGTCAAGCCAGGTATCACCCATCCTATGTCTGTGCATTTCATTCTTTCTTCGTAAGTGCAGTACCCTACATTTCTCCCTGTTAAAATTCATTTTCTTAGTTTTGGCCCAGCTCTCTAATCTGTTAAGGTCATTTTGAATTCTGATCCTATCCTCTGAGGTGCTAGCTACCCCTTTTAATTTGGTGTCATGTGAAAATTTGATAAATGTGCCCTCTGTTCCATCATCCAAATCACTGATAGTCATGTTGAATAATACTGGGCCCAGGAAAGAAGCCTGTGGCACTTCACTGGTCAGTTGTCTCCAGGATGAAGACAAGACGTTGGTGAATACCTTTGCATTCAGTTAGTCAACCAATTACAAATTCACCTAACAGTAGCATTGTCTAGCCCAGATTTTACTAATTTGCTTACCAGAATATCATGGGGGACCTTGTCAAAAATCTTAGTGAAATTAAGATATGCTACACCCACACCATTCCTTTCATCTATCAAGCTTGTAACTCTATTAAAGTGAGCGAGAGAGGGAGAGAGAGAGAGAGAGGGAGATTAGTTTATCATGACTTGTTTTAAGAAATCCATGTTGAAAGGGGTGATCATGGCACCCTTTTCTAAGTGCTTACAGATTGTCTGCTTAATTATCTAATCTAGAAACTTTCCCAGTATTGATATCAAGCTAACTGGGTAGTAATTGTTTGGGTTCTCTTCCTCTCCTTCCTTCCTTCCTTCCTTCCTTCCTTCCTTCCTTCCTTCCTTTGTTTTTGAAGATGGGGACAATATTTGCCCTCCTTCAGCATGTTGGGACTTCTGTTTTCCAGGAATCTTCAAAGCTTATTGTCAGTGTTTCTGAGATTACTTCTGCTAGTTCGTTTAATACCCTTGGATGTATTTCATATAATTCTGGAGACTTGAATTCATTTAGAGTAGCCAGGTGTTCCTGTACTCCCTCTTTACATATACTGTGCCAGTCAGGTTAAGGGAGAACAGAGATCCAGACTTTGCTGAGTGGGGTTATACTGTCCTTGAAGATGCAAGGTCACAACTTGGGTGTGCTACCAGATTCAACCCTCAGCCTGGGAACTCAAGTTTCAGTAGTGGTCAGGAGTGCATTTCCACAGTTAAAGCTTGTGTCTCAGCTGCATGCATTTCTAGAGATGTTGGATAGGGCCACAGTGACACATGTCATAGTTATATTTGGACTACTTTAATGTACTCTGTGTGGAGAGTGCTTGGAAGCTTCAGCTTTTCCTGCTAAGCTGAATAAGATTAACTGTATAGAAAGTAGCAAAGAGAAGAATGATCTCTCTTGCATGTATTTTCAAGAACCTCTATTGTATGGGGGTGACACACTTTTAACTGCTCTGTATCAGACACCAAAATTATCAGTTACAACATCATGGCTCAGTAGCAGCAGTGGTTCTGTGAATCTGCTCAGTGTTGTAGGGGCTTTTTCCTCAGTGACTTGGCAGGAAGTAAAAATTAAATGCTTATTTGGAACAGAATGTCAGGCTTTCATTTGGAAATTCCATGGTCATGTATATGATTGTATTTTAATGATATATCTTCCATTTTTACTTTTTGCCAGGGGATTCTCTTTAGGTACATTATTTATCCATGTAGCAACACCTTTCCTTCCTTCATCTGCATTATGAGACTGAGGTGAAATGGAAAATTTTGCTATGCAAGACTATTTAGTTCTGTCTGAAATACAGGCAACTTATGTAGGGAAAGGGAGCAGACCAGACCTATGGGAGCATTTGCAGAACCACTGGAATAAACTGCAAATTTGTTTCCTTGGATTCCACTGCCAGTCTATTTTGCAATGGAATGGCATCACCAGTCAGTCACTGAGGAGCTTATCTGCAATGGCTGTGGCTGAATACTCAACATTCTCAGCATGTGCCATGTTGTAACGCAAGCTGCCACCGAAAATATTCCTCCATCATAAACAGAAACACGAAGTACCGTATCTGGACACTTTCTGCAGGGAATTTGATGAAGATTAAGTAGAGAGCAATTCCAATGAGATGATGAACTGTAGAAGAGGCAATTAAATGTTCCACTGATTATGGTTAATGGGGCCAATTAGAAAATATATTTTGAAATCCAAATGTCCATGTCAGTGGGAAAGAAAGAAGGAAGAGGGGAAGAAATAGAGAATAAATGAATTGCTGCATGGGGTGGTTTATAAGGAAATCACTATTTTAAAAATCTTTAAAACTCCCAACTCCTACTTTTGTCTCAATTTGCCCCCGGGCTAGCCCAAAAGTTTTTCAACCTGAGGCAGAGCAGCAAACAGAGCCTCCCCTCACCCAGGTCAAGTGGCACAGTAGTACACAAAGCCAGAAAAGTTATTTTGGCATGTGAGGTAGATACTTGTTCAAATATCTCACCACACATTTTCTACCAATAAAAATAGAAATAAAAAGTAACCAATTAACCACTTGCCAACCTTTTATGGCACCCAAAATCTGCTGCCTGAGGCAGTTGCCTCACTCGGTCTAGTGAAAGGGCAAATCCTCTCTCAGTCTCAGAGGAAGACAAAGGCAACCCTCTTTTGAAAAAATTCTGCCAAGGCAAGCCTGTGATAGGCTCACCTTAGGGTCTCCATGAGTCAGAAACAACTTGAAGGCATACAGCAACAACAATATCTCACACAGACAGACACATGCACACAAACAGCCCCACTGCTGCTTTGTCAGAAAGCTGGAAGACAACTGCTTTTGTTTTTATTATAACTGCAATACATAGCATCTTCTTTTTTTGGGTGGTGATTTTGCTGTCTTGTTTGTGTCTAGAACAGCCCTATGGCAAGACAAGCAGGAATAGGCAAGCAAAAAGAGGCAGAAATGAGGTGTTTATAGCTATAACAGAGGGTGGAATGAACTAAGGTAAGATATAATGAAGGTAAGAGGCTTCTTCCTTTCTGGGAATGAGCATCAAGGTCATGCTTCACGTTGCCTCCAGGATTTATAAATTCCAATTAATTACAGGCTCTTTAATCCTAAAACCTGACATAGATCTACACCCAGGTGTGGCTAAATTATTTTAATCTGGTGGTAGAATGATACAGATGAGTAAGTTACCCTGGCCGAGAGAGCTTACTATGAAGTTCCTTAGTTGTTGTGTGGACTCATTGGACTGGTTTTTATTTTATGTATCAAACCCAATTGCTTCATGTATACTGGTGCTGAACATATGGGCCTATGAAGTGTGATATAGTGAGGTATGTTTGTAGTTACATGGTGGGTGCATAGCTGTAGGCTGCCACCGATTGTAGCTTCTTGAGGGTTGACTTGCAAAATTACAACTGTGCGTTTTCCCTTAACTCTAGAAAGAGTTTGTTATGTACAAGCAGAATGTTCATGGCTGCCTAACAGCAGAATTAGGGATTAAGAAATAAAATATGTACCCCACATCATGTTATTTTCTAGCAAAACTGTAGGGAAAACATGGGAGGAGGGAGAAAATTTGAAGGGCAAGTTTGTAGGAGTGGGTGCTTAATTTCCCCAACAATTTTCCCTGAAAAACTATCTCAGGCTATTTTAAACCTCCACTTCACCAAATCAAGTTTCCAGCTAGAAATAGGGGTCAGGTTGTGGGACAGAGGCAGTCATTGGTTCTGTTGCATGTGTATGGTGAATTAATACTGGGTTTCACAGAATCATTTATACCAGCTATTGGGTGGGAGACCAGCAACGAATACCAAGTTCTGCAGGCTATATTTCAGGGAAAGGAACTGGTATACCACCTCTGACTCTTCCTTGCCCAAGAAACTGCTATTAAATTCATGGAGGTGCCAGAAGTCAACAGGCGATTTGAACACACCCCCATCCCCACCCTCAAGGTTATAAACCTATTTTGAGAATAGGATTCAGCACCATGGATAGCTCCTGTAAACCACTCCCATTAAACCCAGAGGACATCCTCATAAAATCCAACATGGATTCACCACTCTGTAGTAAGAGAGACACCATGTCTCTGGTGTAGAAGACTGGACTGGATATTTGCAAGCCAGAATTAACAGGCACAGCAAGGGTTAATTCAGAAATGGAGAACCTTTTTCAGTCTGGGGTCTAAGTTTTGGTCTGAAAAAATGTTAAGGTCACATCCCCTCTGTGGACAGGGTCAAAATGGATTTCTCATGGAATTTAATCCTGCTCAAAATTAGTCTGCTTACCTGTTGAGAAGTGTGAGGACTGACTCACCTGGCAGCACTTTGTAGTGCTCACAAACATTCCCCTTGTAGTGGGGAGGATTAAACGTGTTCCTGAATATGAAAACCATTTTTTTGGAGGGAAGCAGCAAGCCTGGTTTTTTAAGGGGTTTAATGGGGGTAGCGGTGGGTGATTAATGGAATAGTGGTCTTTTTCTGTTTGTTTGTTTGAACCAACTGCTAGCCAATACTTGTGCTGGCAGCTTTCCCGCACCCAAACCAAGCCTCAGAATGGGCATTCTAGGGAATAATGGTTGCCACAGGGAGTACCCCTGCATTGCTTTTGAGGCTGCCACTACTGCAAGGAATAGTAAAATTTAAGGTTTAAAAAACATATGAGAGAGAAGACCATTGCTTTTCAGTCTTTCTAAAACTAATGGCTGAGATTGTGCATTGTCAGACATAACTATGGTGACAGAGCTACTTTGTCAGAAATACTTCTGGTGATGCCACCCTCCAAAATCTACCTCTTTGCCCAGGCAGCACCCCAGCTGAAGAGTTTTCAAGGCTCTGCAGATTGGGGAGCTGGGAAATAATGACCACAGCAGTCTCCTGGTTGCAGGCACACTGAAACAGGCAACTGGAAAGAGCCCTTGGGGTCCTGCTACAGCTGTGTGTCTCAATGCACACCACAACTGGGGAAACATTGCAGTTGTTAATTCCTAGTGCCCCAATTTACAGCACCTCACAACCCTTTTGGTAGAGGTACTGCCTGGCATAAGAAGTAGGCTTTTGAGGTCATGTTTTGTCACTGATGATCATAATCATGGGCCAGTACTCTGTACCACTTACTTAGTGAAGTATATTTAACTACATATCCTCTTGTGGCCTGATTCCTCCCTGAACCTGATGGAAACATAATTTCCATGTGCTCCAGTCACTTGAAGAATGGACACCCTTCCTCCCATGGAGGTGATGCCCAGTAAAGTAGGTTGGGGCGGGAGTTACAACTGAGGCAATAGTGTCACACTTGTCATCAAGTAGCAATTATGAATATGAAATATGGCATAGTTACCTAGTTGTGTGTAACTGTTTCATATTGAGAATTACTATTTAGTTACAACTGTGAAACTATTGACATAATTGTAACTTCCCCCAACCTACTTTACTGGGCATCAGAAGGAGGTCCATTCTGCCAGCAATCGGAGCATGGGTGAATGATCTTTCCATCTGGTTTGGGGAGGACTAGGTACAGAAGAAGTTAGCTATGTAGAATGCTGCTGCTGATTGCCTTCAAGTTATTTCCAACTTACAGTGACCCTCAGGCAAACCTGTCATGTGGTTTTCTGGGGGCTAAGAGTGTGCAACACACCCAATGTCACCCAGTGGGTTTCCATGGCTGAATGGGGAATCAAACCCTGGTCTTTAGGGTCATAGTCCGACACTCAAACCACTAGCTAATAATTTAAAAGGTTATAAGATATTAAGTTCCTCTTATAGACTTGCAAATATTAAACAGAATGTGCCATTGTCATTTATTTTGCTTGGAATGCAGTTTAAGATCTCCTGAACATTCTTGTGGAAATCATCTTTGAATCCTAGTACATAGTTACAAACAATTTTTGGCTACTAGTTCCAGCTTGTTCTTCTCTTTTAATGCTCTCTGGGGCACCTTTGTTGTAACCTTGTACAAGTTCATCCCTGTGTAAGCTGAAGGACCTGATTGCTCCCACTGCTTAACTTGTATGCATGTTTGCATGTGGATAATTTAAAATCCCGGATGGAGACTATGCTCAGTTTAACAGATGTTGCTTAGATCCTTTATCATTATTATGACTTAGATTTATCATGTCCTGGCTGAAACTTCAGTAGTAGTTGCTGTTACTGTTGTCACCCCGCTGACCACACTAACAGTGGACACTTACAGTACAGGTGAGAAGATAGCATCTTCATTCTACCTGAGGACAACTGACTATGGTGAGTAGCAGGAAGTAGACTAAAGGGGACACACAACTGTGTGCCCCAAGTCTTTATTACATTCATCTCTACATCCATTACATAAAGCAGCTGCTAGAGATAGGGCTGGCCTTGTATGGTGGGGGTCCATATCTTCTCTCTCATTTGTGTGTGTGTGGTGGGGGAATAAGCAGCAGGAGAGGAGTATGATTTGATTGCAGAAAATGACTTGGGTTGGGGAAAAAGGCAGGTCTAGAAATATTATTTCCTTGAATTGTGGCTCCCAGAATTCTCTAGCCTATACAAGTAGAATAGACCCTCTTCATATTTCTTTCTGCTCAGTCTCATAGTTAGCACATGTCTTGCCAAAGATGATTGGCCAGTTCACCAAAGGCAAAGGAATTCCTTTTAGAAGATCTGAAAGCAGCAAAAGACATCACTTGTACATGGAAAAGTCTCAGATTTATTCAACAGCAAGCAGTTTAAACAATACAAGCATATGAGCAGCATTAGCATACAGTTACAGATGAAATCCACTTTAGCCTATCATGCCTTGATAACACAAAGATGGATGTTCTCACCAAAGCAAGTTCCTTCATTCAGTCACTGGCAGAAGCCCATGCAGAAAGTAGTGAAAGATACCCTTCTGGTAGCCAATATACACACCACTGCAGCTATCAGCCTGTGCTGAGCTCCCCCAAAATGAAAGCACAGTCCAGGGAGTATTTATCCCCCCGGCCCAGTAGACTTGGCTGTCTTCCATAGAATCTTCAAGAGTCCTCATGCAGCTGGGACAAGCTAGCCTCTTCCCCATGCCCACTGCCTGGTGCTACTTGGCTGCTGGTCTTGAGACGAGTGCAGGTGCCACTTAGCAAGTCTCATCTGCAACTTTGTTTTGTCTACAGACAGCAAGCATACAAAGTCCTTGGCCTTGAAAAGGCAAGGCAAAAGACAGAAATCAAGCCAACAGACAGTGTGCTTAATTACCCAGAATTCTTAGCAGTAGCAGACAGAAACTTAGAAGAACAGAGAAGGTCCTTTCTTAGCAACAGTATGGACAATTAGGATATGGAGGAACAAACTGGGGTCAGGATGTTCCTACACCACCTCAAATTACAATGGTCTTCCAATTATTTCCAGTACTCCATAGGCTGCTTGACCTTGGGAAACTGAGAGGAAGTAATGATTTTCTGAATCTGAACCTACAATTCAGAGTATGAAAGGAGAGGAAAATACAATCTCCCTTTAATGGTCATTATGTCAGATTTCAGTAGGAAGGTAGCACAAGATTTGGGGGGCCTGATATCTAATGGGAAAAACTCAGCAGGTTCCAGATAATCAATTTTACATATGCAATGTTATTTTAAAAGTAATGTGTTATTGTTGTTGTTGTTGTTGTCTTCCTCGTCATCTTCTTAGTTTCACAGTCTGTCAAATGCTAACACTGCTGACTGCAGTTTTGGACCCTCAGTGATTTGAATTCTACCCAAAAATCTAGGAATCAGTGAGGTATTATCAGAAAACAGCAGTCAGGCCCAGCATCATCGTGCTTTGGTTCCAGGAGCTGAAGAAAGGCCCTCCTTCCATACCAAGTGCCATTGCTTTGGCCACTGAGGTGCAGAGGAGCAGCCACCATTTGTGGGACATAATCCCTTCCTCCACTGCCAAGTATTTCCTTGTGTCTCCTGTCTTTTCAGACTGTAAGGGAAAGGACAGGGAAATACTAAATTGACAATTTGCAATTCACTCTGGAAGACTTTTTGGCTGTAAGACTGAAGACATAAATGCAATCAATCAATCCATCCATCCATCCATCCATCCATCCATCCATCCATCCATCCCTCCATCAAGTAAACAAACACCTTGTTTGTTTGTTTGTTTGTTTTGAAATTGTGCTGTCCCAATCCTATCTGATCCTATCTATGGGCTCAGGTAGATCCTATGTATCTGATCCTATCCTGGGCCCAGTGCTATTCAATTTCTTTATCAACAATTTGGATGAGGGAATAGAGGGCATTCTTACAAAATTTGAAGATGACACCAAATTGAGAGGGTTAGCTAACACCCCAGAGGACAGGATCAGAATTCAAAATGACCTTAACATACTAGAGAGCTAGGCCAAAACTAACAAAATGAATTTCACAAGGGAGAAATATAAGGTACTACACTTTAGCAGAAAAAATGAAATGCACAGATATAAGATGGATGACACCTGGCTCAACCACAGTGCATGTGAAAAGAATCTAGGTGTCTTAGGAAACCACAAGCTGAACATGAGTCAGCAGCCAATGTGAGTCTGGGCTGCATCAATAGGAATTTAGTGTCTAGATCAAGAGAAGTGATAGTGCCACTCTATTCTGCTTTGGTCAGATGCCACCTGGAATATTGTGTCCAGCTCTGGGCAGCACAGTTCTGGAAGGGTATTGACAAGCTGGAGTGTGTCCAAAATGTTAGAAGACCTGGAAATCGTGCCCTATGAAGAGAGGCTTAGGGGGTTGGGTATTTTTAGCCTGGAGAAGAGAAGGTTAAGAGGTGGCATGACAGTCATGTTTAAATATTTGAAGGGATGCCATATGGAAGACAGAACAAGTCTGTTTTCTGATGCTTCAGAGACTAGGACACAGAGCAATGGCTTCAAACTTCAAGAAGAGATTCCATCTAAACATTAAGAAGAACTTCCTGATGTTAAGAGCAGATCAACAGTAGAACATGCCTTGAAATATGGTGGAGGCTGCTTCTTTGGATATTTTTATATGGAGGCTGGATGATTATCTATTGGGAATGCTTTAATGGTATATTTCTGCATGGGAAAGGGTTGGACTTGATGGCTCTTGTGGTCTCTTTCAGCTCAATAATTCTATGATTCTATGATTCTATAATTCAACTGTTTTGTCAATTTGTTTTGAATTGCCCCCAAATCACTTATCACCACCCACAGTTCCCTTCCCCTCCCCCTCCCCCCTCCCCTCCCCTCCCCTCCTCTCCCCTCCCCTCCCCTCCCCTCCTCTCCCCTCCCCTCCCCTCCCCTCCTCCTCCTCCTTCTCCTTTTTTTCTTCATTATCATCATCGTTGTCATCATTGTTGCTTTCATTATTTACCATTGTAGATCAATTATACTATATCAAGAAATCTTTTAGTCACTTTAAAGATTTAAGATATAAAGATATTTATATCTACCTAATACCAGTGCCCATCAAAATATTCTTAGCTATAGTGATTGCATTTGTAGCACCAGTGAGTTGAACAGAGGTATAGATGTTTGTGAGGAACAAGAGTCTAGTCTGAAACATGAAGAGAGGCTCCTGACCTCCCCATGTGACACCCTTGCTTCTTGTTAATGAAAAATAATGACCGAGGGCCATTCCACACTACATTGTTGTAGAGCTATTATTCCACTTTCAACATCCTGTGGAATTCTGGGGTTTGCAGTTTACTGAGGCCAAAGAGCTCTCTGGCTGAGAATTCTAAACAATTCTAAATGCCCCTCCCTAAACTGCAAACCCCAGGATTCCACAGGAATGGAAAGTAGAATAATAGCACTATAACAGTGTAGTGCAGAAAGGCACCTAGTTCTTGACAATTGTCTTCTCTCACACTTAGACTCCCCTCTTCTTTCTTTAATGTCCTGTTAAGAAAAGACCACAGTACTGAGAAGCAATGATGGCTAGTGGCTTCTTTGGGCCTTTCCGCAGCTTATCTTGTCCAAATGTGGGCAGTGGCCATCACATGAGCAGCCTCTTGAGAGAGGCACTCGCATCCCCTCTGCTTCTTCTCCACAGCAGCTCCCTGCTGGGGGGCAGGAAGCATGAGGGATCCACCTCTTCCTTCTGCGGCACAGCCAGGTACTTTCCCAGGCTGCGCTGGGGGAGGAAGCATGAAGGCCACATCTCCGGAGGCTCTGCACGCAAGGTAAGTGCATGTGGGACCCTGGAGTGACGTGCGATCACACATCATTTTCGGCAAGAAGCCGAAAATGATATCTTGTATGATCGCTGCCTACTGGCCTCGGCAGTGTCACACGATTGCAAGGACATCATGTGAAATGGTCCTTGCAATCGTGTGATGCTCTGGAGGCCCTTTTGCATGTGAAGTGGTGTGCGAAAAGGGCCTTTGTCTGTTTGGTAGGGAATCTGCTCTGGATTTCAGTTCAAAGTTTAAAGGAGCTGCTGAATGTGGTGAACCTATTTTTAAAGATGAGATTCAGCATCTTGTATATTTCCTTTCAAGTCCAGACCAGAACTCAGGCACTTTCCACAGCTTACCTGTTCTTGGTGCTGGGGTGCGGGGATTGCGCGCACAGCCTCTTGCGAGAGGCTCTCGTGTCCCATTTGCTTCAGCTCTGCAGCCGCTGCCTGCACGTGAGCAGGGAGCGCGAGAGCCATCCTCTTCCTTTCGCAGCACAGCCTGGGATTTTCCCAGGCTGCGCTGGGGCAGGAAGTGTGAGCACCATGGCTCCAGAGCTCCACACACACGGTAAGTGCATACGGGGCCCCAGAGCAATGCGCGATCATGCACCATTTTCGGTTCAAAGATGAAAAAGAAATAGTGCTTGATTGGCACCTCCTGGCCCCAGCAGCGTCGCACAATTGCGAGTGCGTTGTGTGGATTTCTCCTTGCAGTTGCATGATGCTCCAGGTGCCCTTTCACATGGAAATGTTGTGCTAAAAGGGCCTCAGAGTGGATTCATTCCACAGTCACATGGAAGCCACCAGAGGTCATTGAAGTCCTGTAGACAAGCTGACTTTACCTGGTTGGTTACATGTAATTTTATTCAACATTTGGAATTCTACTGAGGTTAGTGAGGGTAAACAAACAAACAAACAGAACACTTCAGTTGGCATCCTGTTAGAGAAAAAAACCTCAAAAACAAACTAAACCAAAAAGTAAACATAAGAATATCTCTGCTGGCTATTCCAACTTGCACCATTTTTTTTTTTTTTTTTTGGTTATTGCAGAGGTTTGAATTCTGTTACAACCATGCTGGCTGGATGAATAAAATCCCCACTCCAAACTACCTTTTCAGGGCAGCAGTCCTCCCGACACAGCCATTATCATGCCAGTGAAGAGAAGAAGTGGCAGAGAAGTTAGTTGTTGTGTGCCTGCAAGTCGTTTCTGACTTACAGTGGCCCTAAGGTGAACCTCTGATGGGGTTTTCATGGCAAGAGATGTTCAGAGGGGCTTTGCCTTTGTACTTCTCCATACCCAAGGTCACCTGGTAAGTTTCCATGGCCAAGCAGGGATTCAAATCCTGGTCTCCAGAGTCCAATGCTCAAACTACTGTACCACACTGGCTCCCTGGCAGGGAAGTATCCAGCTATTTTCTTCTGGCTGGATGAACAACAAAACCATCATTCTCAGGGACCTCTGGGAGATCCTGAAGAATGCCTATTGCAGTGTAGCCAGCTAAGAAAATAGGACACATCTCTGCTGCTCTCTCTGCTCTTCATTGACATGGAACTGATAATCTTGGTATAGAGGAGCATTGTCACCTGGAAAAGGTGGGGTTGGGGGGCTTGCACCAGAAGGCGTATCCAAATACATGTTGGGCCTATGTCTCCTGATGCAGGATCTGGGCCTTCATATTATTCTTCTCCTATTAGGCATCCCTGCCTTGGAAGTATTATACAAAATTTGTGCTGTCTTATAGCTATTCCAGTCAGATCTCCATATTTAGGGTTCTTGATAACACTTTTTTTTGTCTGCAAATAAATTAAGTGGCTTCTAGTATATAAAGACAACTTAGTTGCTTCTATTAGTTCTATGAGTAGAAACTCTCCCAGTTTCTCTGGGAATTACATAGCTTTTTTATAGTTTGCTGAAAATTATTTAAGACCAAATTCCTCAAATTGTGGTACATTTCAGTTTAGTGTTAATCTGATGAGGAATCTAGGGTTTTCTTGAAATCTTTTGAGGAATTTCTGTTGGCATCAATTCATTTTGGTTGTTCCCAAAATTCCTCCAATATTTTGTCTGAGATTTCGAAGCCTGTGTTCTGAATTTTACTTTCTAGATGGAATTGCACAAGCAGTGATGCATGGGAGTATATTGCTAAAAATGTAAGATCCTCCAATTTACAAGTACATGAGAATGTCAACCAGAAATACTCCCTCAATGATCACTGATGTTCTAAGGAAGCAGAGATATCTTGTTAAAAATATGTAAAATATATGAGGCACCACAAACATTTTGGAAATGGCTGACCTACTACTAAGCAAATACACACATGGAACAGCTGGAATTGCAGCATACAGTAGGGCATTCATAGCTCCAAACAATGACACAGTCGTTATGCAAGCAGCACTGTTTATTTTACACAGAAGAGTGAGTGGCAAAGGTTGATACCGCTGGTCCAGCAGGCTAATCTGAAATTGGCCTCTAAGGCTCTGGAATTGGTTTTAAACTAGCAGTGCCAGTGATATTCAGAAATGTTGCTTGGTGGCTATCAACTTCTCTAGCCTTCCCCCCCCCCACGCAACATGCTTTAGTATTTATTTACTTACTGTATTTATACTCTGACCTCTAGCCAAAGGGCTCCCAGGCCAGTTTACAAATCATTAATTTGACAGTTCCCTGTCCTTAGGCTATAATCAAAATAAGACATTACACACACAAAGAAAAGGGGATGGAGTGAGAGTGGGGATTTGAATGCTAGCCCATGGCACAGTGGAGCTGTGCTTGGATGCTCTTGTCTCCCTAAAAGCCCACAGCAGTGGCAGTTGGGATATGGAGGGAGGACCTCTCACCAGCAACTGGGCCAAGGCACAATAGAACTATGTCTGACTGATCTTCCTCAGAGGCCAGAGCAATGACAATTATCTATGTTTACTCATGGATTTGGGAAAGGCAAGTGCCCACAATGTAAATGCTCATGCTTTGTGCAGTGTTATGCAATATCCTCATAGCTGATTAGGGAGGGGGGAAGAAATTTGTTTAATTTGCCTTTTAATGTAAGCTTTGTTATTTTTTACACTTTCAAATCAATATGCAAGCTAAATTCTTGGAAATCTGTACTTCTCCAAATACTTCCAGTTAATCATATACAGGATTCTTGTTTTGATTGGGGGAGAGCAGTTAGCAGTTAGGTGTCTGATACAGGTGTTCTGGAAAGGGAAAATGAAAGGGAGGTTCTAGGAATGAATGCTGCATTTCCTTGATTCTTCATTGAAATTCAAACAGCTGTAAGAACAACAGTAAGAATTAATATGAAATGAATTTGGTCCTCACTACCCTACAGGTTGTGAGAACCTAAGCTGAATAGACTAACAGCAAATCAGGGCCTCTAGTTTAAAGGAATGATAGTGCTCCTTGCTTCTTTGGAGTCAAGAACTCAAGGCCTGGGCAGATACCTCAACAAGAATCTCTAAAACTATGGGTTTTTTCTCACTTGGTGAAGAAAATGCCCTGTTCTGTTATTTACCGGACTGGCGTCCTCCCTCGGAGGATCCAGGCTGATCCGGAGCAGTGCATGGCTGTGCTACACACTGCCCTGAGGACGAAAACGGTGGCTTCCAGTTGGTGGAGGCTCTCCACCAACCGGTGAAGCTTGCCAGCCTAAAGCCCTCCCCCAGAAGATCTGCAGGCTCGCACTGGTGCGAGCCTGCAAATCTACACCGGAGCACAGCCACGGAGTGGGGCACGCTGTGCTGTTGAAAGACCTGTTTTAAGCGGTCTTTCAATAGCATGGCGAGCGACCGCTTCTGATCGTTCCGGAGCGGGCTGAAGTCTGGAACTACAGAAAGTAGTCTGGACCCAGTCGTCCCCCAAGTGCAAACATCCTCACTGGAGGACACTCTGCCCCGTTGCAAAAACAAAGTGCGGAAAAGACCTATGACTTGTCTGAAGGAGATAGTTAGAAGAAGCCTTTGTAACATTTCACATTAACCAAATGGTGATAGTGGATCACCCAATAGGGTTGAAGGAGAAAAAGTTCTCTGAAGACTTTTGTGTGGTATGTGTGTCCCTCCCCACACACCTCTCTCCCTCTTGATATTTGTTTTATTGTAATTCCTTGAATCATTAATATAGCCAAACAATATGATTGCTGCTGATAGCTGGAAGTAGCATCATCATTTCATTTTTTAAAAAGAATATAGAATATTTATATGTGTGAGGTTACAAGGTTCAAAGACCTGCTCTAGGGTTTTCCGAAGATAACAAAAGAATAAACATAGTATATTTTAACAGTATTCATGCAGTCATTTTACAGTTTTCTACCACAGACTAATAACTCACAAAATTATCCACATGAGGTCCATCACTGACCCTTAAAAATAATAATAACAAGGCTAGAAATCACACAACACATCAGACGTTGTTGGACTTAAAGTCTTAGTAACTCTCACTAGCATAGTCAAGGGTATGGACTGTGGGAATTGTAGGCCCCAATATTTAGAGAGTCTCAGTCATTTACTAAGTGTGATACCTCACAGGGCAAAGGATGTTACTTCGTGTGATGACATTGTCCTTTTCCGGGATTAACAATGCCAGTGAGGGAAGTAACCATATTGCATGATCACCCTATATGACTGTTTCTCAAAAGAACATGAGATGCAGCCATATCAGAATGGATCAGAGATTGTGAAATTACTTTTTAAAAATAATAGCAATAGCAATAGCATTTATTTCTATACCGCCTATCAACGAAGTGTTATCTAAGTGGTTTACAATGTATTTTTAGCTAATTACCGCCAACAAGCTGGGTACTCGTTTTACCGACCTATGAAAGAATGGAAGGCTGAGTCGACCTTGGAGCCTGGCAGGATCGAACTTACAACCTTGTGGTTGCAGTACTGGCATTTAACCACTGCGCCACAGCTCCTTGCTGTGGAATCCTGTTGATGTCTTATGCATGTGTAGATTTCCATAGAGAAGCATTTGGGACATTTGGGGCTGATGTGGAACACAACAATCAGTTCAAGGTTGTGGAAGTGGAGTTGCACATGTGATGTATTATAAGTGCATATGTATATGTGCATGCATATGCAAGTGCTCATGTGTGCAGCTGCATATACATATGTGCATCTGCATATACGTGTGCCTTTGAGTGTACAGTTGGGTGCACATTCTGTTGCACAGTGTTGCACAATGTTGCCACTCAGCACAGATTGTAGCACAATCAATGTGAAACTTCACAAGCAGAGATTTTCAATATACAGTCCCAATGTTGAATCTTGTTGTATGTGTTGTAACTCCATTATTACAAAGCCCCCAACATCAAATCATTACTCTTAATGTTAGCAGAAATGTTACTTTCTTGATTATTTTTAGTTCCTTTTTTAAAAAAAAAAATCCATCTAGAAAAATAAGAAATTGACTAAAATTTGGGGGGAAAAACCACCAAGCAAATATTTTAGCACCTGCCCCCCCCCCCAAAAAAAAATGGTAATGAGAAAAGGTAATAAAGACATTGTGGTGCTGGAAGAAATTTCTGAGGATGCCATGGACTGCCAAAAAAGACAAACAAATGGTTCCTGAACAAAACCTGAACTCATATCAAGCCAAAGTAACTAAACTAAACTGACACTATTATACTTTGGGCATATCGTGAGATAATCCAGTTGATTAGAAAAAATGGTGATGTGGAAGGCAATAGGAAAAGAAGAAGACCGTATTATAGGTGAATTCATCAATTCAAGGAAGTCATGGTGATAAGTTTACAAGACCCGAGAAGGGCTTTTAATAACAGAGTGCCTTAAAAGTCTCTCATTCATCTTATCCTGCAATAAGATGAAGGCTACTTGCTGTGCGTATGAAGAAACACTATTCATGACACAAAATGTAACAAGAATTCTCAAGGCTACATTTTTTTTTTGTAAAAAAAGTGGATATTTCTTCAACACTCCCAAAAGCAATATGTTAAACAATTACTTCTAATAGTTGCTTCCAGTCTCTGGAATGAGTTCCACAAAATATCAGCGAATTCTTAATCATTCTTATAACATCTCGAAAAAGTAAGTCAACATTATTTCATTAGCAATAGTTTTGATTACAGTTTGTATTCTTCTTGAAATGGGCATGGTGTTACTTGCTGTATTGCCCTCTAGATTTACTGTTAGAATTAAGTGAATTTCACTTCTATAAATTTGCTAACTACTGATGATATCTCACTGTTACAATGATTTGTTTAATTCTTACCCCAAAGAAACTTTCTATTTTGCTCAGCCTGAGTTTGCTGTACAAAAAGGAAAGGTTCCTCAGGCCAAATTCTCTTGTAGACCTCCTGTATTACAGGCTGCTTTGTATTGTTTTATCATTGTCTGCTTCACCTTTTTTCTACAGTTAAATATTTGATATCATGATTTTATTAGTTGCCATTCAAGTTTTGTAAGGAATAAATCATCAGAATGGATATACCTGAAAGTGTGAATGAGACTTTAGCTGCTTGAATAGGCACACAGCCCAGTGTGTGTTAAGGCCAGAACAGTTTACGTCATTACAATAACACGTACTAAAATAAGCCAGTTCTTCAAAAACACACTAATAAATACTAAGGAAAAAAGAAAGAATGAAAAAAAATTGAACACAGAACTAATCTATGTTACTGTTGATGCATTAGAAAAGAGGACTAGAGGCTGAGAAATAACAGTTTGTGTTGTTGTTGTTGTACTTGTTGTCGTCATGTGCCTTCAGGTCCTTTCCAACTTACAGAGAACCTAAGGTGGTCCTATCCTGTTTCTTTTTCCTAGGGCTGAGAGTATAGCCATTTCTGCCCTAGACTTTTATAGAGGCCGGCTAGCCCCTCTCGAAACTGCAAACCCTAGGATTCCATAGGATGTCGAAAGTGGAATAACAGCGCTATAAATGTCTAGTGCAGCAATGGCCTATGTGATGCACCAAAGGTGGTTTCTATGGTCAACGGGAATTGAACCCTGATGTCTGGGGTTGTAGTGCAGTGCTAAAACCACTACACCACATTGGCTCTCAACAACTTCCTTAGCAAAGTAAATTCTGTGGCTTTGCAAAGATTTGAACTGGCAAAGTCCCAGTTCATAACTCCTACTCTTAACCACCATGTTATACCAATATTCTGACTGCACATCAGGTTGCTGTAAGTGGACACACGCTTTCTGATCAATAAGTGTGCAGTTAACCACACATTGGCTGTCTTTCCATAAACCCATTTTCAGTAACCTTCATCATCAAAATATATATGGTGTGTGTGTATGTGTGCATACACATTTTTCATCTGGTATGCTGTGAAGCAGTAATTGTCCCATTTCACCACAAGCAGAATGTGATGATAGCTGAGGCCACATAGATTTTACCAGATTTTATCAATTAATATTCATTACCAGAATTAATTGCCATGAAACATACCCCAAAAGCACACATTAATTTTCCTTTGGAAGACTTTTTTTTTGAAACACCACCACCACCCACAAACTGAGATAAGGGTCATTTCCGCACTAGACTCTTATAGTGCTATTATTCCACTTTCATCACCCTATGGAATCTTGGGGTTTGCAGTTTAGGGAGGGGCTGGCTGGCCCATCCCTACATTGCAAACTCTAGGATTCCATAAGATGTTGAAAGTGGAATAATAGCACTGTAACAGTCTAGTGTGGAAACGGCCAAGAATTGGTCAAAATCGAGATAATATTGAAAAAGTGAGAAGCAAGGCAAAACAAAACCTTGCAATTTTGCCCTTTTCTGGGTGAAGAACTGGGCAAAGGACATTTGTTTCCTTTACACTGAACTTCCCAGTGTGATTATTTTTTTTATTTTCATAATACAGTTGTCATAGTAGAGTCCTGAATCTTTTAATTACTTACGTAGATTCAGCTGAATCTCATGCACTAACTTGCTTGCTCCTGCTGGCATTCAGCTAAAGCAATAGTACTTGATTGCTGTGGAACAGGAGCTCTTGAAGACTCCAACACTCACTGTGAAGTACTCGATGGGAATGATTTAAAGAGTCTTGCTAGCTGTCAAAGTGTTCCTTACACAGTTTGGGTCTGTGACATTTTTCCTTGTCATGAGAAACTGTCTAGCAAAGCCTATTTCTCTATGCTTGGATTTAGCGACATCTGGCGAGTCCATATCTGAAACCTAATCAAAATGATCTTGCCTTAAGGTGCCTTCCAATCTGTTGCCTTGTAAGTTATACATTTATTTCTTATTTGCAGCATATTTCACACAATCTGTAACACAAACTGCTTCACAGAATGGAATCATTTCTTTCATAACAGAGTAAATATAAGCTTTGGGGCAAGTTTTGAAAGAATAAGAGATGAGATATGAGCCTGATAGGATCTGAGACTAGGCTGCATCTGGGTAGTTGTTTTTTCTGCCTACTTTATAATTATTTGGTTCGCTAGCAGCATGGGGAAACAATAGATATTGTTTATCATCTGTGTCATCAGAGAAAAGAAGGGCCTAGATTCAAAACTGATAGCCCCACTACCTGTTCAAGGGAAATTTCAAGAGAGACTTAATCCAGCATTTGGAAATGAACCATAAGTGGTGAATGTTGGAGGTCCACCTCCAAGTGGTATAATGTACAACTGGCTAGGCAATTGTAACATACTTCATATGAAATAGTCTTTAAGCACTGTTTGAAAACTTTGGTTGGGTCAATGTGGAACACAGCAGCCAAGGTGAGGTAGGGATGTGCAGCAAGAGGCAAAGAACAACACAACTATGGATGGTCCAGCGGCTGAGGAAATACATTCTATATCTGAACAAAGGATGACATTCTACCTTGTGACAGAAATGAACTGAACAGTTTTCAGAGAATGAACTCTAATACCAATAGCCCCGTAAATACAAAATTGAAATAAGGCACCAAAAGTTCACAAGAGTTCAAGATATGTGACCTTGGGAAAAATTCAGTGGCTGGTCAAGAGCTGGTCACATAAGTGGCTTCAAGGGATCTTTATCATGAGCCAAATTTCATCCTAAACTTCTTCAGCCCCTATTACACACTTCATTTATTGATAGACGATTCAAAAATTACACTAAGTCTCCTGCAGCTTTGCTGTGCTAGCAGAAATGGGAGCTAGCTGCTACCTTTATTACCTTGATGAAAGTGTGTGTGTGCGTGTGTAACCTTTCATGCCTTAGTGCAAACTCCTTCAACTTGCTAAAAGATTTTAAACCATATGATGTTCTTTTCTGGAATTGCTAAGGAGTAGAATCCCCTAGAAAGCTGGCATTATACCTGATGTTTTTGGTACTTAGTGCATTTTGTAATAAAAATTGCATTAAGAATATTGATGGAACCAAGGGAAATAAATACACTACCCCAAATTCTGGCAGTGTAACAAACATACACTTCCTCAAATCAATTCATAAACTGAAGAGGAATTCCTTTTACAGTTAAAGCTATATGGACTGCAGCCCTATGCGTATATTCAGTAACTTCAAGGTAAACATTCAAAGGATTGTACTGCAAGGCTGGCATTCTATCGAACACTTTCCGGGGAGTAAGCCCCACATAACTTAATTGATCGTGCTTTGAGGGGTCATGCGTAGAATCATACTGCAAAGCTCATGTGTGACTCTTCAGATTATTGACTCTAGAGCAAAGAAAGAGGAAGGAACACTTCCATTGGTCTGAGACAAGAATTTTTATCCCTAGGTAAGTATCAAATTGTGGAATATGCAGTTTTTAACACTCACTTCAACCTGTCCTTTCCTGTTAGCTAATTGCAACAAACAAGAGGGATGAAAATAAAGGTGCCAAGAAGCCCATAATAAAATCATTATCAGTATATTTCCTTAATTTGCACTCCAAGTAATATTCTGAACAGCTCCAGGGTCCATTTAGATAGATTAACTAACTAACTAATTAATTAATTATTTTCTTTCACTCTGTCTTTGATACTAGCAGTGTAGGGAGAGCATATCTGCACAAAAATTGACAGGAATAGTTTATTATTTCTTTTCTTCTTCTTCTTCCTTTCCTGCAGACAGCATATACATGGCAATTAAAGATAATTCAGCACTCAAATATGAACAAAGAAAATGCTAATATGTCTGCCAGTAATGGCAACTCAAAGAAATAAAAGGGGAAAGACATCAAATAATGAAGTCATTCTCCTAACTCATTTTTTTTTAAAATATATGCTTCAGAATTTGTAAAAGCAGAACCAGCTACTGTATGCCAGGACTCCCCTCCACCTTTCTCCCTTCCTTTTTGTATATATTTCTCCTTTTTAGTGCTTTATTACTTGATTGTACAAATTCCATCCTGGTCTAGCATTTTGTACTCAGCTGAGAAAAGTATTTCCATTTTCAAAACATATTCCTCACCCAAAGCTGAATATTTTCACAGTTGCTTTAGAAGGCCTGAGCGACTGGGTTTACAAGGCTTCTGAGCATTTCACTGAAGGTAGACTAGGCACAAGTCTTCTACAACTTGGGAAATCCAGTTCCTGAACCAATTTCTCTGTAGCCACTGCATGTACCTACACCACCGCCAAACTATTTAAACATTTGTTCCTTTTGTTTCAGGTAGTATAGAGACTTGCAGCCTTAGCCCTCTTCTTTTTCCCTGCCTTTTGTTGTTGTTGTTTTCATGCCTCAAGAATGTTAGCAGCAGTGTCTCAACAGTCCTCCCATGACAAATTATGGACACTCTTCTCTTGAAATTTTAACTTCAGGCTGACCACTAGAACTTGCATGGCAAAGCAATCTCTATATTTTAGAAATCTAACATGATTTCCCAATGAGTTTTGGCAGACTCACCTTTCTTGCTTCTAGGGAAGCCCCTTGTTTGGAATCTCAACTTTTCAGCTTGAAACTGGGCTCTGCAACTTGAACAATAACACCACCACCAGCAATAACCTGACAAATCCTGAGGTCTTAAGATCTCACTGTGATTCCTAATCAGTTCTGTCATGCAGATATACTTTTAAATTATAGATTTAATTTTTGTGCATACTGTCCCCACATTTTTTTTTTGAATGAAGACTTGAGCTATAATTTTAAATAAATGCCAGAAACATGTATAATATGCATATAGATTTTGAATCAATACTGTTTTGTACGTTTGAGCTCTCTGTCCCTTTGTTAAAAGAATACTGAGTTACAAGTTGTTTTTCATTACCAGAAAAAGTGAATAACTTTTAAGATCTATTTGTGTAAAATGATAGCTGTAAATTGAGTGTGGTGGGGTCTCAGTATATACAGCATGCTCCTTACTTCAGACGTTGAGGTGTAACAAGTAGTCAGGAGGCAACAAAAGTTTGGAGCCAATAGTCATAGCCTTGGTCTTCCTTTCATGCAACTGGAATCATGTCACTTCTTCCTGCCCTGCAAGTGCAGCTGTGTGGAGGTATTAGATCTGATCCAATATCTATACCTTGACAACTGCAACTGTAACCAGTGGAGTCTTTCTCTTGGTGTAAAAACATGTTTTCCTCATTCTTCATTGAAGCTACTCTATCTTATGTCAAACAAGGCAATGGGTAAGTGAAGTATCCACTTATGAAGCGGAGGATAAATGTAGTATAAATGAAGCATTAGATGATATGTATCCATAGTCTCTTGTTCTAAAAATAACTATCAGAACTTCTAGCACAGTTCTGAACTGGTCCTTGCATTGAAGCGATGGGCAAGATCAAGGGGCAATTTTTTGCCCCCAGGTTCATGACAGAATGCACCATTATCCAGAATGCCACACACACACACAAACACACACACACGGGAAAATAGGAAGTGATTAGATGTCCAGTGCTTGTTCAATTTCTGGTGTTTAAAAGGGGAACGTTACTGGCAATCCACCATTCCTAGAATCTTGTTGTTGTTGTTGTTGTTGTGTGCCTTCAAGTCAGTTCCAACTTATAGTGGCCCTAAGGTGATCCTATCACAGGGTTTTCTGGGGAATGAGAGTGTGTGATGTGCGCAAGGTCACCAAGTGGGTTACTATGGCCAAGCAGGGAATCGAACTCTGATCTCCAGGGTTGTAGTCCACAACTCAAACAGCTATACCATACTGGCTCTTCCTCGGACCAGAAAATTGGTGGAGGGAAGGGCTACAAATTGTGATGGAATTGAGAGGGACCTCAGAAAAGTCACGAGGCCATACTTGGTTCACCTGTGATTTTTTAAAAAAAGTTTTCTTTTTTCCCATATATATATACATATGTGTGTGTGTGTGTGTGTAGAGAGAGAGAGAGAGTTATTTTTCACAGCATAACCCAGGAGCTGTTATTAACAACAGAAATATAGTCACAAAGCCAGCACAGCTAAATTTATCTCTAGGAGTTCCAATATGTTAGTCTAGAATTGCATGTTTGTCAATGGAAGTTCATGAGCAAAGTTAATTTCTGAAGCAAATGTGATGAAGGGCTACCATATAGTTGCAAAATTAGATTTTATAAGCTCTGTTCTTGCTTTGCCAATTTTAAAAGTCAGTTTTTCCATCAGGGCCAGTAGGGGCCCAGCTATCTGCAAAGACATTGAAAAGTTAGTGATGTCAATTGTCTCTGCACTGAGGAGTCTTGAGACTAGTTCTTTCTGCATTAAATGTTCATATGTGCCCTCAAAAAAATGGACGATGTCAACAAGGATCTTCTAGGTTGTAGTATTTTGTCATTTTGTTTAACCATCTCATAATTCCTTTTCAGAATTTGATTACTTCTGGACAATATAGCCTCATGTGATGAAACGTTCCTACTGCTCTCTTCAGCATTTCTCAGATATATTTTTATTGATCTTATGTAGCTTTAATAGACCTAAATGCCATCAATGCAGTACCTTGAGAGTAGCCTCTTTTGTGGAATGCTGAGAGTGACCAACAGGCAAGGGACCTTCCATTTTGTACTTCAGAGTGCTTCATCAGAGGAATTATACCAGAAAAGTCCATAAGAATCACTCCAGTTTCATAACAGTGGTGCTTGTTATGTTTTGGGAAGCTGTCAGGGACTTTAGTACATAGTGAGACGCTAAGAAAACCTTCCAAACCCTTTTTACCTATTTTAATAACTAACAAACAGTCATAAGGAAGCCTGTAAGCATTTTCTCATAAATGTAAGCATGTTCTGCCACTATAGACCATCGTACCACACCAGAGATCCTTTCATACTACAGTCATAGCACTGTTTCCACTATGGAATCCTGGGATTTGCAGTTTGGTGAAGGGCATTTAGAATTCACAGCCAGAGAGCCCTCGTGCCTCACTAAACGACAAATCCCAGATTCCACAGGATGTATCCATGACAGTTAAAGTAGAATCACAGTGCTATAATTGTGAAGTATGAAAGAACCCCTGCAAAAGTCATCAGAGGGACTTGCATAGCTGGTAATATTGGGGCCAGTTGTTACATGTATGCCTTCACCCACCCACACAGTGCCCTTAGGCACAAGTGGCATGCTTTTTGAATGCTGGCTGGGTAAGTATGAGAGGTGTGGCAGTTTTAAACTGGCAATGGCAACGATTGGTTGGTAATTTCAGGGCTGGGGACCAAATTGGCTAAAATCAGACAATTCTCACTTAGGAGCTTGGGGAGGCCTCCGAGTGGGATGAGAGTTGTAAAAATAGGGGTTGGGGGCCACAAGAAGTCCACAGTCTATGCTTGTCTTATCCCTCCCTTTAAATTCTATTTTGTTTGGTAATTTGGTTAGGTAAGCAAAGTATGGATGATCTTTCTTACAATCACCAAGGTGACTTAGTTTGCCTTATTATCTTTGTGGCTTTGTTTTTTCCTCAAAACTGCTTCCTCATAATTTGGAATAAGTGAAAGTGCCAATCATATGGAAGATGCTGGATCATGTTATGGGTTCCTTCTGATATTGCCACACAAGCCATATCGAGGCTATATCCTCATGTGGAAAGTAGCCACATTATTTTCTTGAACTACAAGGCAGATATGTTTACACATTTGTGACACAATTTGGACACCAGTGAGCAAGTTACATGTGTCAAGTTTATGCATAAACTGGATCTTTATTGAAAGACTGTCATGAATCATTAACAGGGCAGTGTACTAATATCAGAAGCTTTCAAAATGCCCACCACTGGCAGACTCTGTGCTGCTTATTTAACTATTGATCTGACCTTTGAAATGTTGTTCCTATCTTCTGCAATTTCTGAAAGAAGGATCTGTTATCATCATTGCGGCAAACTTCCTCTCCCCTAAGAGAACATTAATATTAATTAAAGCAGATTGCTTGGTGGTTTGCCTT
This sequence comes from Iguana delicatissima, assembly GCA_948472985.1. NCBI lineage: Eukaryota > Metazoa > Chordata > Lepidosauria > Squamata > Iguanidae > Iguana > Iguana delicatissima. The sequence goes on along the minus strand of CAOKZL010000841.1, from coordinate 1,036,698 downwards.
TTGTTTACTTCTTGCATGGTGATTTAGACAAATGTGCCTACATATTTCGTGTGATTTAATTCCTTGGAAAGGCATATCTTGCTGTTTTCTAGTTCTCCATTTTTGTTACAACACATCACCAGTGGCAGATTTAGTTTGAGTCAGGGCATGCTTTATGAACAATAAATTACAACATGTGAAGCAAAAGATGACTGACAGCATAGAGCTTTTCCAAGGTTCTGGTTGAGATTAGCATATTCTTTATTTAGAACAGAGATTCTTAACTTATTGTTCCTCAATAGAATTCAAGGGATCCATGAAATAACAGGGAGCTCCTACCCAGAACCTTGATTTTATTTCCTCCTCTGAATTCCTTCCTATTGCTTTGTAAATTATCTTTTTCAGGGGGAAAAAACCAAATGGTATTATTAAGTTATTGTTTCACCCCAAAGCAGTGTGGGGTGGCATGGGATGTTACTATACAGTCAGATAACATTCAGTTATCATTATTACCATGGGAAAGGGGTCTGTAGCTTTTGTCATATTCCCAAAGGGATATGCCAACCCCAAAAAGGTTAAAAATAACTAGACTGGAGAGAAAAAGTATGCCTGAGGATTGTGATCTTTACACATTCCAGGGCAAGCTAACTTGATCCATGTCTGAAAAACTAATGTGCGTGTAAGAATCTGCTATCCACTAACTTTAGCCTTTCCCACATTTTCCAATACAGTTCTTAGCTCAAAGAACATACTGAGAAAGTCTTTTTAAAAAAGCATTATATTTTACTTTATAAAAAGTTATGGATGCATTATTTAATAAAAATAGTATTTATCAATTAGAATGTATTAGTTAACAAAAATGACAATATTTGATTATTTTGAGAGAAAATGAGTTTCAAGTATGTATTTAAATACCTTGTGTACAGATTTTCCTTTATTATCAGGAATAGGACTAAATGAATTTATAGATGAACATTTATAAAATGACATGGACCAGTTCATAAACAAGGGTGACTGGCCCCTCCCTGGAGAAAGAGTCATACTAGATTAAGTAAAATTAGGAAGTAGTAAGAACCTACCATTGTGAGAAAAACCGAGCAAATAAGCCAAACTCATTAATGCTAATGACAGCCTAGACCACTGATGATTGCACTGGGATTTTGGTCAACCCACATTTCCTAAGGCCAAAGATATTAACTAACCATGCTACAGTGCATGAAAGCCTATTGCAAATTCCCTTGGCTTCCTGTGGATATCAGTCATTGGCTTGAATCATGTAACCATTTTGATTTTCTTCTTCTCATCCTCCTCCTCATTAATATAGCTTTGTGAGCATTGACATTAGCAAGATAGGCAGGCAGGCCAGCCAAATCTTCCCTGAAAATATTTAATATCTCCAGATGAATTTTGAAAGGTACTTGCTTATTAAAGTGCAGATTTCTTCATAGGGGTTAAAGAGGACAAAAAGTATTTTTTTTTTGTGCATTAGATGTACAGTAGCACGAATGGGATGAAGCAGCTGCTATGGTAACTGCCTTTGGACTGTGTATTAAAAGGAGCAGACCAGTAGGGTTGTATAACTTGAGAGCATTGCTTGTACATTTTCAGACTACCTGTCTCTCTCCAGAGTATGAGTGGGTGAGAAATTTGTGTGTGTGTCTATTTGATAAGAAATTTCTGAAGATCTAATTAAAACAAAATGAAGACAATTGGAAACCTAAATGTGAAAGGAAGCCCTTAAATGTCTATAAAACTGAACCATGAACTTGCAAAGCCAAATTAGGGTTATCACTCCCCCCCTTTTCTGGCAGATTCCTGATTTTCAACATGTAGATAGCAGGCAGGTACAACATGGTCCTTTCCATCCTGAGAACAGCTAATTTGCAACAGTTCTTATGTCAAAAATTTCATTAAAAAAAAACAACTTAACCCTCCCCTCAACTTTCTGCATATTAAAACAACACATGAGTGAAAGTGAAACAGGCAGATTTATCAATACCTGTTAGGGCCTAAGTACCCTAAAGGAGCCAGATCTCATCTAATCTTGGAACCTAAGCAATGTTAGGGTTGGGTTAGTATCTGAATGGGAGACTGCCAAACACATTCCAGGTGTTGTTGCTTATATATCAGAGGAAGGAGCTGGAAAAAAAGAATCCTGAGTATTTCTTGCTGAAGAAAACCCTATGAAATTCATGGGCTCACCATAAGTTGACAGGTGACACTCTTTCTGTCTCTCTCTCAAGAGATTTGCTCCTGGAAAATCTCTATTAGTTGTAAAGTCGAAGGCTTTCATGGCTGGAATCCATAGGTTGTTTTGGGTTTTCCAGGCTTTGGGGCCATGTTCTATTAGTATTTTCTCCTGATGTTTCACCTGCATCTGTGGCTGTCATCTTCAGAGGATCTGGTGGCATGGAAGTGAGATAGAGTATATGTACTTGTATAGTCCCCAGGTGGGGGAAGCAATTTGCATATGTTACAGTTGGCCTGTGTGGTGGCCTATTGTTAAAAAGGATATCCCCTAGGGTTGTATTGTTAGTCAGGGGATATGCATAACAGTGCATTAATTACATTAGCCGTCCATCGTATTGTTTCTTGTAGAGGGACCTCCAGAGTCTAGGTGGTGTTCTTTGGCATATTTTTGACAGTCAGGGCTGTCCGGCAGTGGAATATGCTGCCTTGGAGTGTAGTGAAGTCTCCTCCTTTGGAGATTTTCAAGCAGAGGCTGGATGGCCATCTGTCGGGAGTGCTTTGAGGGTGTTCCTGCATGGCAGGGTGTTGGACTGGATGGCCCCTGTGGTCTCTTCCGACTCTACATTTCTATGATTCTATGAGTAGATGGAGAGACAACAATATACAGCAAAACTAGGCAAAAATCTGAGGAGTTACATCATGAGGACTCACACCTCTTTATACCAAACTGGAAGAGGTAAAGGCCATAATTTGATCAACAATTGTATGGGAGTACGTGCCAGTGTATCCAGTTGGATTTATTTCTGGGCAAGCATGTCTGAGCACAAGACTGCAGTCTTAGGATCTGGATACAGACAATCATTTTGCTTCCACTTAGGAATGAATGACTTTCCGCTTTCTACTAGAGTGCTTCCAGCAGTGGCAGAGCTTGGAGTGTGTGGAGGGGGGATGGGGCTATGGTGCATGGGGCGTGACCACTGTGTGGCATGGTGTGGTGTGTGAGGGCATGGCCAGGACATGTGGGGGCATGGCTAAAGGCTGGGACACCCCAAAAACAATGCTGCCTGGGGCAAATCACCCCCCACCCCCCATCCTTACATGGCTGGCTTCCAGTCTTGATCTGGCACTGGTAGCCTGGTAAACTATTGTTGTTATGTGTCTTGATGTCATTTCCAACTTACAGGGACCCTAAGGTGAACATATCACTGGATTTAATGAAACAGAGAACGTGTGACATGTCCAAGGCCGCCTGGTGAGTTTCCATGATTAAGCAGGGAATTAAACCCTGGTCTTCAGTGTTGTAGTCCAATGCTCAAACCACAACATTATGCTGGCTTTCCATTTGGTAACTATATATACAAGCAAATAAAGGTGATGGTAGATAGAATGTCTCAGTCTACCAAGAAAAAACTTGTTTGCTTAATTTTAAATATTGTCATACCCGAACAATAAGCAAGAATCCTGCTACTCATGGGAGTATACTGCCAGTTGACCAGGTTTTGCCTGAATTTTGGCCATGCAACCTAGCATCACTGATTAGACTATTCATTTTCTCTGATTCTGAGCTTTCATTAAAAGCCAACAAACAGAAGCTAGTCTTATACTAAAGGAGGGGGGAGCTGTAGGGGAAAGCACTCCCTCCTAAATAAAACTGCCTCTTTGGTTGCATTCCTCCCTTTTCTGGATCACTGGATTCCCTGTTACTTGAGGGAAAGCATTTTTCACATTCATAAATGCGTTTATGTTATTATCATCTGGATAGGTCAGGGATGGACAAAGTACAGCCCATGGACTGGATATTTTCCCCAAGAATGCTGCTCATTCATTTTTTTTTAATGACATTGCAGCTTGGGATGTAGCTAGTCCACCTAGAAATAAACTTGTCTCTTTTATGTCTCCGCTTTTTTTCTGGTGCTTTTGCTGAACAAAATTTGAAATGTGAAACCAAATGCTTAGGCAGTAGTTTGACCAACTGTTTTATGAAAAATGAAGCTAGTCCACTCTTCTAATGTTGTAGAAGCTAAATAAGGCAGCCAGTCAGAGAGGTCACAGATAGAACTGACATGTAAAGGAAACAATTCTGCAGAGATAGGAAAAGGAGGGAATCAGAATTTAATTGAAGAGCGGTCACATCCCTTAGCATCTTCTGAGCATTTTCTGTTTTTGTATTTATAGAAAATAATGCAGAAATCCACATCAGCATGCTTTTTCACTGACCGAATGGTAGCCTCAAAAAATATGCTCTTTTAAACTCAGGTATAGATTTATAAGCAATTTTTTTCTCCTTCCTTCCTTCCTTCCTTCCTTCCTTCCTTCCTTCCTTCCTTCTTCCTTTCCTTCCCTCCTTCCTTCCTAGCAGCCCTGCCAGTGCTAATGACAATGAGCTCATACTGCAGGGGTGTGTGTGTGTGTGTGTGTGTGTGTGTGTGTGTGTTTGTATGTGCGTGTGCATTCATGCATGTGTGCGTACAGTGCTGCTGTGATTGAAAGGAATAAAAGAGACAGCATAGGGCAGAGATAGTGTGGGATGAAAAAGGTGTGGTTTCTTACCCTATCTCTTTAGATTGTAGGACCGAGGGTCCTTTACCATTTGTCAGCTAATCTATAATCTGTATCTGTTTGGGTTCCCTTTATTTGGCTGTCTAAGTGTTCAACTTGTGATCACAGGGAAATCCAGACAGGCAGAGTTAACATCAGCATTCCACTTAAGTCTTCTTCAGACCCTGAATGTATCTGTGATTATTATGATTATTACGGAGCTTGCTGAGGCAATCAAAAGGTCTAAAGTGGGGAAATCTCCAGGCCCTACTTGCAGTATGTCAGTATGACATATACACACCATCTAAAGTAATTGAATGAACTCATCTTCAGTTGTATGTGTGTATGTGTGTGTATATATATACACACACACACACACAGAGGGTTAGCAGGAACTTGCTTCTCTGAGCATATGCAGAGTTCAAACAGGGAAGCAAGGCTTCGCCACGGCAGAGGTTTTCAGTGAAGCAGGAAAAAATTCCAGAGTCTCGTTAAGTTAGGCTTAGAGGCAGATTTATTGCTGCAGACTAAGATAAGGCGTTGGACAAAACATTTGAGAAGCAATTAAGTAAGAAAAAACGTCAGAAGATAAACAGGCAAAATCTCCCCTTACAAGGCATAAATTGTCAGCAGCATGACATGACCAACTAGGAAGACCTAACTGATGACTTGTGAAGGCAAAAATCACCCTTTTTAAGTCTCACTGTCACCCTGAACAAGTGGGGTGACCCAATCAGCTTTCTGGTGTGTGGCCTTTCCCAGTACACAAGTTATAGTCATAACAATCCTGATAGCCTTGCACCTGCTTGTCTGACCACATCACCACTTTCTCTGCTGTCCACTTAGAGGAAACCATGCCTGACTCAGCATATATCCCTGACACATACACACAACTGAAGATGAGTTCATTCAGCTACTTTAGATGGTGTGTAATTAGAATATTAGGAAGAAGACAATGCCAAATTCTTGGAGAAATGCTTATATTATAGTTATTCACAAAGAAGACACAGATGACAAACTACAACTACACATTAAAAGCATTCATTAAACACTGATTACAATATATTTACCACTATTTTGGCATACAGATTGGGGAGACATATTTCTCAGAATATCCATAAGGATCAGAGTGAACGTTATCAAATATTTGGAATTCCATAATAATAGAAAGGCTGCCTTTTTTTTTAGATGCTGAGAAAGTCTTTGATGATATTTCATGGAATATGTCAAGTATAGAGAGAATTAATTTTGGGGAAAATATCCAGGCTATCAAGACAATATATTCAGTTCAAAAAGCCCATTTTAATAAACATTACAGCATTGATTAAGATACAAAAAGGAACCAGACAAGGCTGAGCCCTGCCACCTTTGCTTTTTATTTTGGCATTAGAGACTTTATTGAGAGATATTAGATGATAGAACACATAGAGTGACACTAAAAATAGAATAGTATGAATTAAGGGCCTTGGTTCTTGTGATCTAAGGATCTTGTGATAATTACAAAAAACAAAAACCTCAATGAAGGCTCTTTTTTAAAAAAAAAATTGAGGAATTTGGGGCTTGTTCTGGGTTCAAAGTTAATTGTGATAAAACATAATTGTTGACCAAAAATGTCTCTTGTAAAATGAGAATGATTCAATTGCTGTTTCTAATTTCAAAGTAGAAAAAGGGGGATCAGATATCTGGGAATTACAATTACAGATAATAACAATGTATTGTTTCAAAACAACTATGAGAAAATCTGGAAGGAAATTTAAAAAGATTTGCAAAAAAATAGGGCAAATTAAATCTATGAGAGGAATTGTAGTAATCAAAACAATTTTTCCACAAAGCTTTTATTGTATTTTATTTTCAAGCAATTCCCATAATAAGGAATAGAATACCTTTTGTGCAATGGCCAAAAGAGATTTCCAGATTTGTTTGGCAGGCAAAGAAACCTAGAATAAAGCTCAAAACATGATATAATGCTAAAGAAAGGGGTGGTCTAGGATTTTCTAATATTACATTATATTATGAAGCCTGTTAGTTTGTGTGGCTGAGATGAGGGATTTTACTTAGAGGTGAGAGACTCCTGGAATTTGGAAAGTCATAATTTAAGATTTGGCTAGCATGGTTATCTTTGGTATGATAAAGTCAAGTCATATTGTTACTGCAGGTTAGGCCTAGTTGGTGATAGCACTAGATATCACTTTGATATCATAACTCGGCTTTATTCTACACCCCTCTCCACGTGTTTGAGAGGCCCCTGGACAAGCGCAGAACTAGGCTCGGCCATCAAACGCTGCAATATCCCAAGACAATACAGGCAGGCCAGAAATAGCCAGATCCCCCCTTTAGGAGACTTCTCTGCAAACACCCTCATTATGTATGCACGCTGTTTAGAAAGGACTCCCTGCCCCGAGCAGGTAACTTGCAAGCTAGAAGCTTAACTGCCAAGCACTGAGAATTTGCATACAGGCTACCTCTTTGTCAATTCAGACTTAACTCAATCATGCTAAATTGTGACCTTCCTGAGACATTGTCTCGCACCCAAAACCCATTGTTGTCCCCGAGTAAGGCAGAGCCTGCAGTCCCGATTCACCCTATAAAAATCCCAGAGTCCTAGAGCTTCCTCGGATTGCTCCAAACTTCCATCAAGCCTTGCTGCTGCTGTGCTTGGCGAGCTCCCCTCAGCTAATCGAGCTGAGTTTCTTCTCTGCACCCCGGATTCTCCCACAAGGTCCAGGATGACAAGACAGGTGTCGTATCACCCATTTTCCCTGAAAATCTCTATCCTTAATTCAGTCCCTAATCTCTTAGTTAGCTATGTGACTGTGGTGTCTTTAATATTTGTTTGTATGCAATAAAATATCATTTTTATTACTTTAAACCCGTCTGGCTGCTTGACTGACCTGACCCTGCAGACGCTGGATTGCAAGATCCTGCTAAGTTACCCTGCCTCTCGCTAGCTTAAGGGAGTGCTCCAGCTAATTTTCCCCAAAATTGTGTTTTAGTGTTTGGTTATTTAGATGTCCTTCCCGGGACACCCAGTAAACAGGGTAACAATATGCTGGATTTAAAAATCATTGTTATCAGAAGGTTCATCTCTAAATTTGTTATAAATACAAGCAAAGGTTTTTCCCTATGATGCTACCAATTACCTCACTACAGGAAGCTTTTTTTAAAGAAAGAACAGCTTAAAAATAAGAATCATTCATACATTATACTTCATATGTTATACTTTACAAACACCCAATTTATATTCCCAAATCTCAAAGTTCACAATCAAATAAGCCAGGCCTGTAGTCCTAATCCCCTGGTTGAGGCTGGTTTAAATTTTTATTGAGTGGGAGGATCTGTACCAAATATGTCTCAGATTGCAGTAAAGATCAATTTGGTTCAGTTACTTTGTCTGTCTTGCTCTTCCCCTAATCCAGCAGGCAGAATCTTAGCACTCCATTGATTTGTATGCAGACATCTCTTCATTTTAAATGTTTAAAAACTAAAATGAGACACATGGTTATGGGAAATAAGAATGAAATGTACATAGATTTGAGGGGGTAGAACATAGGGACAAGGACAAAAATATAGCACTTTTTCTAGAACTTGACACTTAAAGGGCTTTGTCAAGACAGCAAAATTAGGCATACTAAACCAGAAATAAATCCCACTGAATTCAATGGGACTTACATCAAAGTAGACACTTGTAAAATTGGACAGTAAGTCTTTGTCCATAGTTAAGTCAGCCCTGGAAATAAATCTACCAAATGCTTGAATGTTGAAAGCTACTAAAAACAAATTCCTTTGGTGGTTGACTTTTTATTTTTATTTTTTTTATTTTTTAAAAAACAAGAAATGTAGGCAGTAGAAAATGGAACACCTCATTAAATTAAATTCGAGTTAATTCACATTATGTCATTTGTTTTTTTTAAAAAAGCCTCTCCTTTTGTGAAAAAGTTTGTCTCATGTCAAATTATCTGATTGCAAATGATTCAAATTGATTAATAGGTCATAGAATCCATGGTTCAGGTCTATAGAGAAATTCTGGTTAGAAAGGTTGTCCTTATTAGAGGAACTGCATGCTGTACTAGGGTCTGATATCATTAAAGCCTTAGTAAGATTAAACATTGTCAAAGTGGTATAAACATGGAAAAAGAAAAGAAAAAGAAAAAGAGAGGAAAGCACCACAAACTGAAATGGGGATGCAGGATCAAGGAGAAATTGTTTTCATCTTTAAGTGCTACTGATGTAAAATAAAGGCAGTGCTCTCTATCCTCTCAGCTGACAAAAAGAGTGAGAAAAATATGGAGCAATTTGTACAAATATGTGCAGTAGGAAACCCTGCTGTTCTGCTGGCACTTCCTGCAGCATGCTTTTAAATGTGTGGATATCTCACTCTCTCACACACATTTTAAAGAAATAAGCACAACTTCTGCCATTTTTGTCTTTCCATCCCTTCCTTCCTCTTTTTGTCCCTTGCTGTCTTATTTATCTTCATATTGATAGTGACACATGCAGGGGTAACTAAAGTTACATCTGCATATTTAACTTTTCTGGTTGTTGCAGAGGGAGCAATTCATTATTTTCTTCATACAGTGGCCAAACTCTTGCAAGAATCACCTTTCTGTCACTTCCCTCCACAGCCATTTAGTGTTGTTAGAGACTGAGGCCCTTTCTGCATGTGGGAAAGGAACTGGATGAAAACAGGACTCACCGGATTTCTTTGGCATCCGGTTGAGTCCGTCGGAACGAGGAGCAGTGCAAGCTCGTTGCTCCGCACTGCTCCGGCATCCAAAATGGTGGCTTCCGGTTGGTGGAGGCTCTCCACCAACCAGAGAAACTTACCAGCCTAAAGCCCGCCCCCGGGAGATCTGCAGGCATGCACTAGTGCACGCCTCCAAATCTGCACCGGAGCGCGGCGACGGAGCAACATGGAGTCGCGCGCTCCATACTTTTTAAAAACCTCTAAAAATAGGTTTTTAAAAAACACGCTGCGTGACCAGTTCTGGTCGCTCTGGAGTGGACCGAGATGTGGAACTGCAAAAAGTAGTCCGCCCCAGTCCACTCTACGGTGCAGAAGACCTCCGTTGGAGGTCACTTTGCAACGTTTAAAAAGCCCGGTGCGGAAAGGGCCTGAGAGACATCAGGTAAGCATCTGGTTGTGTGTGTGTAACTAGACACAGAACAGCTTCAGGACCTCCTTAGGGTCCCTTGGGGGTCTTGGAGAATGATATTGAAATTGTGCATCTGGCTACAGGGACATAGCCAGACATTCCTCCAATACCTTTAGCAGCTATCAAATGGCCATCAATTTGGACATGCAGGAAGAAGATGAGTCCTATAAGAGGGGAGAAGGAAAACCTATGATAGTTCTGCTTGGGCAGAACGTTACAATACATCTCCTGATGCATAATATCAATCTTTTATCTTTTTCCTCTATCATAGTCAAATGGTTTATGAAGTAATAGCAGCACGAACAGTCACACCAGTTCCCTGGGCATCAGAGAGCAAAGCACCTCATATTAGATGAATGACTGTGTGATTCTAAATGCTAAATTGTGGAAGAGAAAGTATGAGTCACAGACCACAGGCAGATATCATCACCACATGTTGCAGCCCTCAACTGGCAATGTGATGTAGTGGTTTGAGCATTGGACTATGACCCTAGAGACCAGGGTTCAGTTTGCCACTTGGCCATGGAAACGCCCTGAGTGACCTTGGGCACATCACACACTCTCAGCCCCTAGAAAACCCTGTAATATGTTTGCATTAGGGTTGTCATAGGTCAGAAACAACTTAAAGGCAAACCACAACAATAATTTCCCCCAGACAGCCCCATCACTCAAGGCTCCAATTAGTTTTCAATGGGGAGGGGATGATTTTCATTCAAAAACAACCCCAAACATCTTAAAAACACCTGAAAATGCAGCAGTTTACATGTTGCCTTTCCACAACTTCTAATACCTCTCCCCAAGCCTCCCCAATCATCAAAAGCAAGAAGTCATTCTAAAAACAGGAACTGGAAGTGACTTGATGTCACTATTGGCTTGCTGGTGACAAACCATGGCTCAATGGCAAGCTAAATAAATGCTATGACAGATTTATCATCTTCATCTGCTGCCTAGCTCCTTTTTGCTAACTGCAAGAGATAGTAGGATTCAGTGGTTGTGTGAGATATCTCATGATTCTTGAAGAGTGATCTGATAAAATTCCATTATGTTTGTTTTGGATAATGCTTCAAACTTCTCACAACATTCAGTTGTTAGATAAAGCTGTATATTGTTCACAGCTATATAAACCATACATGGATTGTAGGTATTATCAGAGGCAGATGAAAGAACAATATCCATCAATAGGACCAGTAACTTGTTCCATATCTATTATATCTAGACCTCTGTGAGTATTACCTGAATATTAAACCTCAGGGAGGATGAACAATTCATGGAGAAGAGGTTGAAGTGGGAAGTATGGGGAAGAGTTTGTGTCTTTTCTCATGGCTTGAAGAGTTTTGAAACTGTGGTTAGAATATATATACATATATACACACACACACATATACATACATACACAGCAGGCCCTCCACTTTTGCGAGGGATAGGGACAGAGGTCCCTTGTGAATGTCAAAAAATCATGAATATCACATGGCCGGCAGGGATGTGCAGGGTGGGTGATCACCTGTACTTTACATGCCCTGGGCCACCACTGATGCAGGCACTCTGGAGGCAGCTAGCAGGGACCTGGTCTGCACATCCCTGCAGGCCACCTCTGGAGCACCTGCATCAGCTGTGGCCCAGGGCATGCAGGAAACGGGTGATCGCCCACCCTGCACATCCCTGTGGGCCACCTCTGGAGCTTCCATGCCGACAGCAGCCCAGGGCATGCAGGTAACGGGTGATCAACCATCCTGCACATCCCTGCCCACTGCTGCCAGTATGCTGTGGCAGGCAACTGGGAAGGCATTACAGAGAAGGGATGATCTTTCCCCTCTCTGCCCTTGGGCAAAAGGCCAGGGAATAGAAGGGGAATAAAGTGGGGGGAGGCCAGCAGGCACTTCACAAATAATAAAAACCATGAAAGTGAAACCCATGAACGTGGAGGGCTGTCCTATCCCAGTCCTGGCACAGCTGATAAACCAAACAAAATAAACTGAATATCTCCCAGCTTGTTTCTTACTTCCAGGCAGTAAGCAAGGAATTATAAATAAAGTCCAACACAAAGTCCAGCAGGGTTTCATGGCAGGAGACAGTCCAAGGTCAATCCGAGCATTTGTCAAGGCATCCAGCAAGGTGGCAGGTCAGATAAGCTCTGACAACTCCTGGAGGGGAAAGATGCCAACTAAATAGATCCTGAGCCTAGCGCAGCTGAGACTTGATTGATTGTTGTTGGTTATAAATCCTGAGAGAGTGACACTGGCTCTCTCTTTGCTGCCTGTGCACTGTGAGTCTGGGTCAAGGTAAGTGTTCCTCTATTTCAGTGGTTCTCAACCTGTGGGTCCCCAGATGTTCGTGGACTTCAGCTCCCAGAAGCCCTGAGCATTGACCATAGTGGCTGGGGCTTCTGGGAGCTGAAGTCCATGAACATCTGGGGACCCACAGGTTGAGAACCACTGCTCTATTTCTGAAGATGCAGGACTCTCTGTTGGAGCTGGCACCATCCCCTGTTCTGTTTCCGGCACTGTAACCTCTCTCTGTACAGCAGGCTCTGGCATACCTTCTCTTTCAGCCTCTGGCATGTCTTCTGTTTCAGAATCTGAGTTAGGCCCTTTCCACACCGGGGGGGTGGACATGTGGGGAAATGAGGCAGCGCACACAGGGATGGAGCTTACCGTGAAGTGGGAGGCTCCATCCCCACGGGGAGCAGCGCAAATTTGCCGCTCTGCACGGCGGTGGCGTTCAGCGGTGCCTGGCGGTGCCCAAAATGGTGGCCGGCAGCTTCCGGCGGCACTCTGCCAATTGAGGCAGCGCGCCAGCCGGAAGCCTGCCCCCGGGCAGTTCTGCAGGGATGCACTACCGCATCCCTGCAGTTCTGCACAGGGCGCCGCGACGGAGTAACATGCACGAGGTTTTAAAAAGACCACCTGAAAGGTGGTTTTTATAAAACATGGAGTGCCACCCATGTGGCCGCGTGAGGGCGGTGTGAGGTTTAGAACCTCCCTTTTTTTGTCCGCCCTAGTGCACCCCGTGGTGAAGACGACCTCCGTGTCCGGTCGTTGCACCACGGGGTTTTACCCCCGTGTGGAAATGGCCTTAGAGTCCATGCTGGAAGCAGGGCATGACAAGGGCCTACTGTAGATATATTCTCAGAACACTGCATGTGTGTGTGTGTGTGTGTGTGTGTGTGCGTGTGTGTGTGTTGAGTTCACATCACATGTTGAATATCTTTTTCATGCAGTGTTCTGTATGCCTATATGTTCATATGTGGTTGTACGTTCACAGATGGATAATAGACTGAGTAAGGGAATTCTTCCTCACTCTTTTAGAGGTGAGATGCCCCCTGCTCCATCCATGACCATCACTTGCATACACACATACCAACATGAGTCAGTCATTGCATGAACAAATCTGACCGGAAAACCAACCCTGTGGTGAGGTAACATCAAGCCAGCCATTGGCCTTGTGAAACAAATGAATGATTAATCATATTTGCAATGTTGGTTGCATATCTTACTGTGGATTTCTTGTCGTTGTGTGGCTTCAAGTCTTTTCTGACTTATGGCAACCCTAAAGTGAACTTATAACCTTTGGAATCAAATCTTGCTCTCCAGAGTCATAGAGTAACTTTGAAACTGCTACACCATGCTTGCTCCCTTATGATACATTACCTTTTCCATTTCTCAGGAACTGCTACTTGGATTTTATAACTTGAATTTCCCAAAGGAAAAGTAAGGCTGCTGCATCTGTTTGGAGCTGCCCTCAAAACCCAGAAACCTATAGTGTTAAGGTAACAGCTCACAACCCTGTATTATTCAGTCTTTCTAGAATATTCTTCTTCTGCATCAGTAAAGCACAAATACAGTTCCCATTACTAATTTCATCTCATCTAAAACTTGCAAACAAAATCCAAACACCTTATGTAGTTTGTTTAAGTGTGAGGACTCTTTTTTTTCCCCCTGATAAAAAAGAAATGTGTAGGTGAGACTGAAACAATTGTGATGGAAAACACATAGTAAAGCATAGGGATAGAGAGAGCAGTGCTGGTTCTCCACATGTCTTAAAAAGGAAGCAGATGGGCATACATATGGATGTTGCCATATTTTATTCAAAGAAGGCTTCATAAGAAGTCATAAAACAAATCTTAGTGCTCTTTTTCTCTTCTGGTTTTAAAAGAAAAGTCTGTTTGCTGCCTTTCCACAGAGAAAGTAAGTCATTTCCTGTAGAATAGTATTTATTCTAAAGTGAATATAACTATTCTATGTGTAGTACAACATATATGTGTGCCTAGGGGGATGAAATGGAAAAAAAAAACTAATTCTCGTTAGGTATATTCGAATCCAGAGCTTGAAAAAGTTACTTTTTTAACCTACAGCTCCTAGAATGACCCAGCCAGCTAAAATAGCTTTTCCAAATTCTGGTTTCATCCCATAAGATGTAACTCCATGGGCCAAGATGGCAATGAGGAAAAATACACAAGCCTGAGTATACCAGGAAGGGCAAGAATCTTGTCATTCTTCTCACCTCTTGCCTGCTGAGTCAACTGAGTATATACAGTGTCTGCATTTTGACTGCAGCCAGTTTGTGATGTAAAGTCTCCCCCCTTCCTCTCCCACTTACTAACTAAGAGAGGACTGCCTTTGCATTTTAAATTCAGTTTTCAGCAATTGAAATAAACTGAAGATGAAGGGGAAAAATGGGAAAAGAAGAGAAAAACTGGGGCACTTTAAAAGCAGCTGCAAAAGTAGGACAACAGAAGATTAATCAAGATTACCCCTGTCAAATGGGGATGGTTGGATGGCATGTATCTCATATCTGTTTCACATCCTACCCACTCCTCTCTCTCCAGCAGCCAAGAAAGCCAATGCGATTCTTGCTTACATCAAAAGGAGTATGATGTCTAGATTGAGGAAGGTAATAGTACCACTCTATTCTGCTTTGGTCAGATCTCATTTGGAATATTGTGTCCAGTTCTGGGCACTTCATTTCACGAAAGATATTGACAAGCTGGAACATGTCCAGAGGAATATCACAGATGTGTGTATGTGTGTGTGTTGTGTGGGGAGAAGGAAGATAAAGGGCTCAGGCAAACCAGTCCTATTTTCTTTTCTCCCTTACTGGAGTAGCAGAATGCCTTTTAATCTTATTATCACATCCTGGCTCCCTCCTCACACTTAATCACAACCTTGCTTTCACTAAAACCCACAACCGTTTGTGGATAGAGGGCAAAGCTTATTCATGGTTACTCCGAAAGGGAATGGATAACCTGTGGTACTGTGTCATTAAAAATAAAACTGAAGAAAATACTTGCAGAAAAATAGAATGGGACAAAGTATTGTGGATTCAAAGAGATTCAAACAAAATAATACTTTCTTAAGGATATTCAACTATTTCCCTCAAAACACCTCAGTGTTCACCAACAGAGCTATCACACACACTCCTTTGGCTCTCCCACCACAAAGATCTGTTTTCCCACTCAAAGTTCCACTCTCCGACCCTTTCAGAGTTGGCTTGGTTACTTCTCTGCTCCAGCCCCAGGCCTCCAACACTAATCCTCTCCCAGAAAACTCTCTTTTGGTTTACTGGATGCTCTGACTTAGAGTTCTCTCTATGAAACTCACTGAAGGACCACCAGATTCTAACCCATGCTCCCTGCATATATGCTTTCTGCTGTCTCCCCCACAGCCCCTCCCTCTGGCTAGGGCTGGGTTTTCCTCAGACGGAGAACCAATCTGAATATATCACCCTCTGTTACTAGAGTTGCTCTGCTAGCCACACCCCCAGGCTCATCACAAGGAGGGTGACCAAAATGGTGAAGGGTCTGGAAGCCATGCCCTATGTAGAGCATCTTAGGGATCTGGGTATGTTTAGTCTGCAGAAAAGAAGGTTAAGATGGGACATGATAGCCATGTTTAAATATTTGAAAGGATGTCACGTTGAAAAGAAAATAGCCTTGTTCTCCACTGCTCCAGAGACTAGAACAATCAGCAATGGATTCAAACTACAGGAAAAGAGATTCTAGCTAAACCTAAGGAAGAACTTCTTGACAGTCAGAGCTGTTTGGCAGTGGGATATGCTGCCTCGGAGTGTAGTGGATTTTCCTTCTTTGGAGGTTTTTAAACAGAGGCTGGTTGGCCATCTGTTGGGAGTGGCTTGATGTTTGTTCCTGCATGGCAGGGGGTTGGACTGGATGGCTCCTTACAACTCTATGATTCTGTGATTGTTTCTTTCAGTTTTTCCTACATCAGTGGTGGGCAACTGCATGAGATCCTAGAGCCAAATTTCCCCCTGTAGGTATATTTGCTTTAGGATTTCCATAAGTCAAAAACAACCTGAAGGCACACAACAACAACAGGCCACACTCTGCCTACAGGAAACCCAAATACCTCTGTTTTCATCATCAGTCCCTTTCAATATTGGAATTAGAAGTGACTTCATATCACTTCCAGTCAATGTTTTGACAGCAAATGAGATGAAAACAAGGCATGGGGGATTCTGGGGTTTCCAAGGCTGTGGATGGGCATGTTTTGTGCATTTTAGCACATTTGCTTGGCATTCTGGGCAGTTTGTAAACCAAAACTATCCCTAAATCACAATAATTTTTAAAGATTTCGATGGTCGGCTTTGGGGGGCTGGCAGTGAGTTTCAGGCCACAAAAATGGCTTCTAGGAGATGCACATGGCCCTCGGGCTACACTTTCCCCATCCCTGCCTCAGACTGGGTAGAAGTCATCCAGGGCTTTGGACTTAGGTGTCACCAGTGTGCTGGTGATGCCCAGCTTTATTAGCTTCTTTCGACCTAATTCCAAGGAAGCTGTTCCTGTACTAAAACAGCATCTGGAAGCTGTAATAGACTGGATGGGGGCACATAAATTGAAACTTAGGCCATTTCCACACGGGCATATTGCCCATGCTAGAGCGACCTCTCCTGGAGGTCTTCTTCACTGGGGTCTGCGCTAGAGCAGTTAAAAAAAGTGAGGTTCTAGACCTCAAACTGCTCTAGCACAGCCCTGGGTGTGGCGCTGTGAGTTTTATAAAAACCACCTTCAAAAGTTGTTTTTTATAAAACTTACCCGCGCTGCCCCGTAGCAGCCCCCGGTGAAGAACTGCAGAGACGCGGTAGCGCATCCCTGCAGATCTGCCCAGGGGTGGGCTTCCGGCTGGCGCGCTGTCCTAATTGGAAGAGCGCCACCGGAAGCCGCCGGCCGCCATTTTGGGCGCTGCTGAGCGCCGCCGAACGCCGCCGAATTTTGGCGGCGTTTGGAACGGTGGATCCGCGCTCTCCGCAGGGACGGAGCAACCCGCTCACGGGTAAGCTCCGCCCCTGCGTGCGCGGCCCCGTTTGGTCCCCCCCCGTGAGGAAAGGGCCTTAATCCAGGCAAGAGAGAAGTGCTTCTGTTCAGTCAAAAGACATATTTGGAAATAGGATTCAGCCTGTGTTAGACATGGTTACATTTCCCCTGAAAATGCAGGTTCACAGTTTGGGGATACTCCTGGATTCAGCTCTGTGTCTGCAGGTCTACGTTTCAATAGTGACCAGGAGTGCTTTTGCACTATTTAAAACTAGTGCACCAACTGTGCTGTTCCTAGAGAAGTTGGTTCTGGCCACATTGGTACATGCCTTAGTTAATGTAATGCATTTTATCCAGTTGGCCAGAGACATGCAGGCAGGTTGTTAACTGGGGTTGGATTCAAGGGATGCACAAGTTCCATCTTGGAACAGTTCCACAGGTTACCAGTCCATTTCCAGGCACAATTCAACATGCTGGTTTTGACCTATAAAGCTGTATATGATTTGAACCCAACTTATTTAAAGGACCATACCTCCATTTACAAGTCCCCTACAACCTCAAAATCATCTGGAGAGCCCCTTCTCTTTGTCACAGCACCCTCTCAGGTGCATTTGGTGGGAACAAAGGAGAAGGCCTTCTCGACAGCTGCCCCCAAACTTTGGAACTCCTTCTCTAGAGAAGCCAGGATGGCCCCATCCATATTCTCCTTCCACCAGCAGGTTAAAACACTTTTGTATCATCAGGATTTTATAAATTGATAAGTTTGGGCCTGTTAATTCTGTATGTCTCTGCTTATAAGGTTGGTATTGTTTTTAATGTATTTTGATATATTAAATGTTTTAAACATTTAATGATTTTAACTCTATAAATTGTTTTTTAAATTTTTTTATTCATATCTTTAAATATGTTTTAACTTGTACTGTTTTAATGTTAGCTGCCTTGAGTCTCATTGTTGGGAGAAAGGCAGGATCCAAATAAGTAAATAAATAGATATAAAAATAAAATAAAAAGGTCTGCCTAACGCCACCAGAATGTTATGTTATTTATATGTGAGTTTCATGTGTGTGTGTGTGTGTGTATTCAAACATACACCAGTCTAATGTTGCTGTGACATCATTGTGAAATCTATCAAGAAACATCTGTTTAGATCCTCAACAAATATATATCTACTTGTACAACATTTATCATGTATAGCTCTAACCTAATATATAAAAGTCAAAGTTTGTGAGTTTGTCTGTGTCAGGCAGAGAAGACCTCCCATGATTGGCTGTGTCAGGCGAGAAGACCTCATATGATTGGCTGCCTGTGAAGATTCTATGGAATCCTGGGGTTGGGAATTTAGGGAGGGGCCTTTAGAATTCTCAGCTGGAGAGCTCTTGGCCTCAGGCTGGTTGCTAGAGAGACAAGGCCTAGCAGCAAGAAGGAGGAGGCCAGTGTATTTCCCTGAGGAGCCCAACCTGTGTATGTTAATAACTTTGAATACAGATTGAATTGAGGAATATGGGGGAAAGTTACAGGTACTGGACAGGACAGTGTGGGGAGTTAGAGATATAGGATCTCAAATCTGTGTATTTCAACTGCATCTAATTCCTAAGGTAAGGTAAAGTAATTCCTAAGGTATTTCTAACAAGTATTACCTATGAGAAAATAAAATCCTGGTCAACAGTAGGTAAATACGCTAGTACTATAATAGAATAGTATTCACCGTCAAGAATTGCTATGGAGCATTTTTACTTGGATCTCTGAGTTCAATTACTAGCCAAAAAACTTATATATTTTCATTGGCAACAACAACAAAAAAGTGCTAGCACACCTATTTTATGCAATAGTTGTTTGATGTTACAAACATTTTCTTGAAAGACAACCCATCTAATTTGTTTCGGAAAATTGTGAAATCTCTTACAACAGTGTGGGAGATAGTTCTGGTAGCTGTAGCGGACTGGGGAAAAGTACCTTCCCCTTGTTTTCTCACTGCCTGTATCACCCTAAGCAGAACTCTGTTTAGGTACTGTTCCTGCTGGTAAAAGCAGTCTAAGGCCCTTTGGATGTCTCTTTGGGAGAACATGTGAGAGATCAATATATCTTACAAACATAACAATTAGTATTAATAAGCAGCTGGTGAACAACCACCAGTCACCCACTACCACCCATAGGGTCTTGCTGACTACCAGCAGGCTAAAGGGTGCATGAAGTGAGAGGGTGTGACTGAGACCCTTTTTGTACGGCATTTTCGATGCAAAAGGGCCCCTTGAGTGTCATGTGCATGTGAGGGATGGTCCACATGATGCACTCACATTTGCGCGACACTCAAGGACCTGACGCAGACCACGCACACATTTTTTCATTTTCGGCTTGAAGCCAAAAATGCTGCATGGTCGCACATCGCTCCGGAGCCCTACGTGCACTTACCCTGCATGCAGAGCCTCGGAAGCCAGGCCGGTCGCGCTTCCTGTCTCAGTGCAGCCTGGGAGCTCCCAGGCTGCACTGCGAAAGGAAGAGCCGGGGCTCTTGCATGACCAGGAAGCTCGTGCAGAGCCGAAAAAGCAAGGAAACAAGAGCCGTTCTCCGGAGGCTGCTCATGAGAGCCCTGCACTCCAGCACTGCGAAATGGTAAGGTGCGAAAAAGGTCTATGACCAGCAAACAGCATGCTAACTTTTTTTATTAATTTTTATTACATTGAAACTACATAAATTAAGTAAAGAAAGAAAAAAAGCAAAAAAAAAGCAACCCCAGTCTTTTTTTTCAATGGTTAAACATACACATACATACATTCCTCTCTTTTTAACAAACAACAAATATCCTTCTTTCAATAGCTAATTCTTTCTAATAATCCCCATGTTACCAAATCATTTCCCTTTTGTTTGACTGCAGAAAATCAATACAGGTCTAGCTTTTAGTATATATCACTAAAAATCTCTAGTTAAATCAACTGATTTATCTGTTTCTAGTAAAATGAGTAACTTCATTCCCTCCTCCATGTACATAATATTAAATTCTATTCTTTTTCACTAAAAGTTTTGCTGTCATACTCTTATTTCTAATCAATCAATTTTTCTAACATCATATCTACAATACATCATTTTAAAAAAAATCAAAGGAAAAAAGAAAAATGTTTCTTAGGTCTTAACATAATCTCAACTGATAGATAATGCACACACACACACATATTTTCTAGCATAAAACATCAACAATACTTCACTTTAAAGAGATTCTTTACAATATGTTAAGATCTTAACCTATTATAATTTTCAATTCCTTTAGCTATATTTTCTGTTAATCAAACCACATGTTGAAGCCAGGACTCTTAAATCCTTTTACTCTATCTCTCTCAATTTTTCCTCACTTACAAGACACCTCTTTTGTCACGATTGGGATTGTCTAAAACAAACAAAATATATAGAATAGAATACTTCTTTTCTCACAGAATCCCCCCCAATAATATCACATTTCTCCTCTCCATCACGCTGTAACAACATAAAATTCATCTTCATCCCAACACTGCCCTAGCTTTCAACCTTCTGCCCAGTTTCAAAACCCATTATCTCCATAAGCTCAAATTGTTCCTGCATATTCATTTTTATTAACACAGATCATGGCAACACCTCTTTTTTAAATAATGTCAAAGTTTTTCCCATTTCATCATCTATAAATTGAATTTTATTTTCCAATAATCCCACTGCACCATCACGTTGTTTCTCCTGTCCCATAGATTCTCAACTCAACCTCATATCTTTATCTCTAAATTCAGTTTTATTCACCACCACATCCACTATACCAGTGGTTCTCAACCTGTGGGTACCCAGATGTTTTTGGACTTCAGCTCCCAGAAGCCCTGAGCATTGACCATAGTGGCTGGGGCTTCTGGGAGCTGGAGTCCACAAACATCTGGGGACCCACAGGTTGAGAACCACTGCACTATACCATCATCTCCCATTGACTCTGCATTCAGCTCCTGCTTCCATTTAAAAAATTTTTCCTTTACCTCATTCATATAGCATCTCAAAGATCTAAGTTCTTTCAGCATCTTCTCCAATAATGCCTGTAAAAATACTTGTTGTTCTTCTATGTTATTTGCCATTATTCTAGTAGTGACTATGTTCCTCCATCCACATCACAAAAGAAAAGCAACTATAGTGTTAAAAGCAAAAAATCTTCAGGTAGGCTCCACAGTTTTAACAAAGCAGTCCAGTCTTATCTTTTAAAACAAAAACAAGAATAAAAAATCTTCTATCTTCCTGTGGAGTACTAAACTTTTAACTCTTGTTTCCATGTTCCAAGTCTCCAAAATACATTCCAATAGGAAGTCCTAAATCTTTTAAAATCACTGTTCCATTTGTTCATTTATATTTTTACTAAATCACTTTTACTGTCTAGCTTCTTGCTTTTACGTCAAACTGTTAAAAATAAGCTGTATTTTCTCAGTTCTTAATCAATAAAAGAAGGCAGACTCACCAAGGTGTCAGAAGACCTCAAAACAGAAGATCTCTCTTCAATTGTGAATTAGTTAGTTAAAAAATAAACTTAAGAAATGAGGTTAGCAGGTCTAATGTCCTTTTATCTCACTTTAGTGACTGAGCTATGCAGTTTTAGAAGATAATTTGTGGTTAGGAACTTATTCTGTGCAAAATTTGCACTTTTTTGCAGCATTTTATGTGCAAGAAACAGCATTTTCTGCACTGAAAATAATATTTATATACAGGATAAAAACCACCTCTGAATTTTGTGGAGACTCAGTCCTGAATTGTGAAGATCCTTATTGGTCCAGAATTCTCTTTGTCAAGGCTTCATGATACCTTTAAAAAAACAAAAACAAAAAACAAAAACATTTTTTTGAATATTTTTCTTAGTATAGACTCACAAGTATTCCTCATACAGACATACAAGGGTTGGTATTGTTAATAATTCAACACAGAAAATACAAGGATTCCCTGCAGAAATACCTTGTCTAGAGTTGCCCTTTAAACCATGATTTTATTTTTTCCTCTTTGACTACATCATTCAAACAGGTAGAGGTGTTAAAGTGCAGAGGCTCAGTATCTGAATTACAATAAGCTGACAAGTTCCTTGTTCAAATCCTCTTAGCTGCAAATACTCTGTGTTGGACCTCTAGGGGGAAAACCCCTTCAGTTTTAACTTCTTAATCTTTCACTGTTGCTAAGATAATGATCCTGATCCTTATATGGTTGGTGTAATGAGTACTGACATTTTATTTCTTACTACTTATAAGGCTGATTAAAACTGCAATCAAATACACAAACAAAAGTAGAATAAAACCATCTCAAAGCATCACAGTTCATCAGAAGTCTTCTCAAAGGAGGAATAATGGATGATGATCCCATGACTTGGATGCAGAGCTTAGATTAAAAGTAATAATAATAATAATGATTAAATACTTCAGCTCTCAAGATCTCCTGATGGAGGCCTCTTAGAGCTATGATCTTTCTTTGTTTTATTTTTTCTTTTAATAATGGAAACAAAAAAATCCTTAGAAATAATATACAAGTTATATGTTTAAATATATTATTTGACAAAATAAAAAGGACAATAATAATATCCTGAAGAAAGAAAATAACAAAAAAGAAAAGGCATTATGAAAATCAAACATTTGAATAAAGCAATTGTACAAAATATTAAATATCAAGTTAGTAATTATTAGCATATATGAATAATAAAATATTGAAAAGAAAAAAGGAAGAAAAAAGTGACTCCTTCCCCAAGGAGAAAAAAATATATATATCTAATTATCCTGGGGTATTAATAAGATTATCAATTTCTCTACAGTGTACAACAACATTCTTTTACAACAACCTTATACAACAAAATTTTACTTAATAATTTAAGTAAAAATAATCATACATGGTTTTTTTTTCAAAAGTGACTTTCCCAAGCTCTTGAGAGGATAGAATCCATCTGGAATAAGCTCCGAGACATTCTTCCCCTGCTTCCATCCCTCTTAAATAAATTATGGAAGTTATTTGGGATACGCTTAATGGTCTGTATAGATGTTAAGTGTTGTTATAATCAAGGACAATAATTTATGGATAATGCAGTCTTCATAGTGTTTTATCAAGTTCCCATATATCTGTGATAACTGAAGCCCCTGTCAGAGCTGCTGATGATGAACAGCAGCTGTAGGTCCCTGTGGCTCTGGCTGGAGATGGGTCCTGCAGCTCAAGAGCAACCCCTGCTGCCATGGACCAAGCAGGCTTGGACGTCCCTCTGCCTGCTCCTTTGGAGCAACAGGGATCCGATTCTGAAAAGGCTCTGGAGCCTGGTTCAATAAGCCCCCAATCAAGGCAAAGACTCAAGAGAGCTGTACAAAGGGAGGTTTCCTTGGCTAAGTTTAAGAAGCGGTGACCGGACACACCTGTGCCTGGGGCTATATAACTGCCTGCCTGAAAGCTTCCCTTTGCTTGTCACAAACTTCCTTCAAGCCCTCCTCTTGCCTGTAGCTTGTTCCCAGCACCTGGTTCCTGATACTTTGAATTGATCTCTGGACACTGGACCCTGGACCCTTGGCTTTGGACTGTGGCTTTGCTTGGCGTTCTGGTAAATGAACTTCCTTGAGTAAGTGCTTGCTTGTCTCCTCCCAGTTGGACTTTGCTGGCTCTCCCACTCTCTTCTCCGGGCTGGCTCACCGCCCAGGTCTCTGACCGTGACAATATTACTATGACCCTTCTCTATTGGAGAAAGCATTGTGAATGGGTCACCGGACCAGAAAAGGTATGTAGTCTCTGCTCTCCCAGCTCCTGTTTTAATCCAAGAGTGCATTTTGTTCTACTTTTGTCATTTATTTTGCTGATGCATGGCTTCTTGAGATGGAATAACTTACAACTTCAAGTACAGAAAAAATAGAGCCAGTTTAACCATTCACTCAACAGATGTTTGTAGAGAGGACTAATACGAAGGAGTTGGAAGGAAGAGCTGGATGATGCATGTAAACTGTCTTGCTTGTATCTACAGATTCTGCTAGTCTAATAAACTTCTGTACATTGAACGAGGTAAGGGCACCATTTTGAACTTAGGACGAAGAATCTGTTGGACTAACTCTGAAAGAAAGCATAATACATAATGCTTCTGCATAATTCATACTTCATTATACTTCCTTTTTTTATTTTTACAAATCAATCCGTCATAAAAATATTGACAAAGAATTTAACTTCCATCTTAAATAAAATTGCTGTTCCTTATATGAATACATTTCATACCTCCATGTACATCCTCCTCCCTCCCTTGGGGATCCCCAGACCTTGTTGACAATGTCTTATCCATATATTACTTCCCCCTCCCTCTTCTTCCCCCACCCCGTTCCCTCCCCTTCTCTCCCTATCCTACTGTTCTTGTGTGTTTTCTTCAAATCCAATCTCTTTCTTATGCTTGTCTTTGTCTAAATCTCTTTAATGTGAATTACTTTTTATTGTTGTTGTACTTCCCTCTAATTTTTAACTACCTACAATCATATTTTACTTTTCAATTGTCCTCACTTTCTACACACCACCCTTAATAAAAATATTTACCCCATTAGCTCTAGTCTCTTTTCTTATATTCTGAAGTCTAATTCTCCTTCACCCATTTGATTATTGAATTCCTTTGTTTTTCGAACTGTTAGATTGATCTTCCTTTCATCAGATTGGTCAATTTTTCAATTTGTATGATATCCATTATCTTAATTTTCCATTCTTCTAATGGGAGTTCTGTTTCTTCTTTCCAGTGTTTTGCATAACATAATCTTGCTGCTGTAATTAAATTTAACAATGTTGTCTTTATATTATATTCCCATTATATTTATATTATATTTCCATTATGCTTCCTATGTGATTATTCTGATCAGAGCAGGTATGTATTTAGAAAAAGCTCTCTGAAAAGAAGCAATAGGTGCTTCTGTATAGACATGTCGTACCTCAAAGTAACTTCTATAGACATCTCTCCCATGTTTCTCCCTGCTCAAACCTGCCAGTAGTGCAGATCTTCAAATCAAGAAGGCAGCTTTCAGGTCTTGAGCCATGAGTGTCAGAGATTCCTTTTAGTTTTTCTGCTTTTGCTGGGAGGGTGGTAGAAAACAGCAATTAAAAAGCAAGGCTCTTAATCTCAATGCAGGATTTGGAAACAAACAAAACAAAACACTTGACTGGACCTGCTTTCTGTTTATAAGCTCAGGATCCTCACAAGTCCTGTTCTCATTCAGCACACTGCAAGGTCAAGGTCCTTAGCTTTACCCTGACTGCTGAGTTAACAAGAATCACAGCTGAGATGTGTGGGTACGTGCCTGCATGGAATCTGGGTTGTAACACAAACTGATTTCCCAGAGGTCAGAAAGCATCTGCTAGATGAGAAAAGCTTTTAGGTCACTACTGAGCAAGAGAAAGTTTCAACTAGAGATGCAGGAATGAATTTTGTTATTCTTGTTATTTTCCTGAAAGGTTTCACTTTAAGAATAGTATGCATTTAAAGCAAGGACCAAGTTTGATTGAGCAACTGTAGCTCCATTTGAGTACATATCAGCATCATTTACCACATTTTTTCTCTGCCAGTTTTCAAGAGCGGAGACTTCTAAAGGTAGCTTGCAGCATAAAAAAAGTATTTATTTAATTTATAGCCTGCTTTTCACCCATACGGAACTCAAAGTGGCTCACTTCATAAGTTAAAGCAATACAGCTAAAAACAATCTGGAATCCAAAAATAGATTAAAAAATAATTAAATACAATCATATTAAACAAAACATGAGTTTAAAACAGATTAAAATCTGAGGGCCTGTTTAAACAGGAAGATCTTGGCTTGCTGTCAGGAGGACAAGAAGGGGGCCAACTCAGCCTCCCTTGAGAGAGAGATCTATAGTCTGGGAACAACTAGTGAGAAGGCTGTCTCCTAGGTATCCACCAGCCTTACTTATGAAGGTGGTGGGACTGGGCGAAAGTCTTCCACTGAAGATTTTAAAACTCCAGTAGGTTCATATAGGGAGACACAATCTTTTAGATAATCTGGACCTAAACTGTATAGGGCTTTATAAGTCATAACCAGCACTGGACCAGTAGCCAGTGCAGCTATGTCAGCAATAGAGTTAAATGTTCCTTATAACTGGCCAGCAGCCTAGCTGAAGCATTTTGGACCTACTGAAATTTCTGAACAGTTTCCAAAAGCAGAGTGTATTATAGTAATTCAGATAAGATGTAGTCAAGGCAGGTGTTACCATCACGAAATCTGACTTCTTGAGGAATGGACATAACTGGCACACTGTTTTTTTATTCCTGGCCACTATTGAAACTTGGGTTTCCAGTCTCAAGAGTTGAGTCAAAGAATTTTCCCAAGGTACAAACCTGAGATTTCAGGTGGTGGGTGGATATTACAACCCTGTTCAGTATAGGCTGACTCCCCATTCCTTGATCTGCCTCCCTACTGATAATCTCTATCATGTTTTCATTAAGCTTCAATTTGTTTACCTTTATCCAGTCCATTACTGACAACAACATTGGTTTAGTACTAAAACAGCTTCCTTGGAGTCAGATGGAAAGGAGAGATAAAAAAGTTGAGTATTGTCAGCATGTTACCCTGTTAGCTGGGGGGTCCTGGGAAGGGTGCCCAAATAACCAAAGCACAATAACGCAAGATGGGGAAATTAACTGGACTACTTGCTTCAAACTAACAAGAGGCAGGGTAACTTGGCGATGATCTTGTAACCCAATGTCTATGGGGTCAGGTCAGATAAGCAGTCAGACAGTTTTAAAATAGCAAAAATGATGTTTTATTAACAACAGACAAACACTTAAGACAACACAACCACACAGCTAACTTAGGAAATAAGAAATAAGAGTTTTTCGGGGAAAATGGATGATACGATACCTTTCTCATAGTCCTAAAGAAGTTGCAGATGGAGAGAAGAAGCTCAGCGTGGTTCGCTGAGGGGAGCTTGCCGGGCAAAGCAGCAGCAGGTAGTCTGGAACTCGGGAGTGATCCGAGGTTGCTGCAGTCTCAGCTACTGGAGCTGAGGGAAGGCTCACCCAGGCAAAGCAGCAGCAAGGCTTGATGGAAGTTCAGAGTGATCCGAGGAAGCTCTCGGAACTGGGGGTTTTTATAGGGAAAATATGACCGTAGACTAGTCTGTACTTTGGGAAGAACAATGAAGTTTGAGCACAAGACAATGTCTCCGAAAGGTCAGAATTTAGCATGATGGGATTAAGTCCGAATCGACAATGGAATGGCCAGTATGCAGATGCCGTGTACTTGGCAGTCAAGTGTCTAGCTCGGCAAGTTACCTGCTCGGGGCAGGGGGCTGTTTGTATTAGCATGCATCATTGATGAGGTGTTTGTCTAGGGAGGTCTCCTAAGGCAAGATCTGGCTGAGTTTGGCCTGCCTAGGTGGAGAATGGAATGTTCAGCAGTTAAGGGCCATGCCTAGTTCTGTGCTTGTTCGGGGGCCTCACAAACACTTGACCAAAGGTGGCAAAATGAGACTGAATTGTGATATCAAACGATATCTAATATCTTCCAAAGCCAGGCCAGTTCACGGTGATAACAATCATACTGGTGATATCAAACCCAAAATCTCTCCCAGCCATTCCATGTAGATGTAGGGAGAAAGAACCGAACTCTGAGATACACCACAAAGCAATAGCAAGGGCGTTAAACAAGGATTCCCCAACATCACCAAGAAAGACTGAAGCCACTGTAAGATAGTGCCTACAGTTTCTATCCAGGAAGATACCCTGGTTGATGGCATAGAAAACTGCTGAGATGTCCAGCAGAACCAACAGGGTTCCCAGTGTGGGCCATCCACCAAGGTGACCAAACCTGTGTCTGTTGCATAACCAGGTGAACTTATGACTCTCCCAATATTCACATCCCATCAGCCCTAGTCAGCTGGCCAGTGGTGAGGCTTGCTGGGAATATTAGTTTATCAACATGTGGAACACCTATAGTTCCCTACCTGTGACCTAAAGGATGAAGCTTTGCAAGATTATTTACATTATACAACAATTCTGCAGATGCTCAAATTATTGCTTACTTAGCTTTTCCATAACCATTTAAACAGGCAGTGGTGGCTCCCATGTTTGTAGGATGGTGAATATGCTCTGAGTTTTAACCCAGTTTTAAAAGGTGCAATCTGAGGTGCTGAACCAAACCTCTGCAAAGTTTGCAGTTTCTGCAAAAACGAACACTAAAACCTAGAGCAGATTCATTGCCTCATTGACATGGGAGCCACCAGCCACCACTGTAAGTAGGGACGGATTGCAGTTTTTTTGTAACTAATTAGTCAATATAAATGGGAAGAGCTAATTTCAGAGGGAAAAAATATGACTGAGGCAAAAAAAAATGACCTCTTTTTATGTTATATTAAAATTTATTTCTATCCCGCCTCTCCCCATGGATCGAGGCGGCGAACAACAATAATACATTAATTACATTAAAAACATTAAAAAACATACCCAATCCTCCCCACCCATCCACCAACCCACCTAAAACACATGACAATTAATAATAAACAACAATCAATTGGCCATTAAAAGAATAGCAATATGTCTTGTCTGGAGGCCTTCTCAAATGAGGAAGAGGAGAGCCACACTAGCATGCTCCAGATGGAACCAGTGAAGGCTAGCAGCCCTGTCATGCAACCAGCAGAAGCACTGCCCAGACTGTTCCATGCAGCTCCTGAAAATCATGAAGCAGATACAGAGCCACTTCATCCTGTGGAGGATCAGAGACTGAAATACCAATTATGATGAATCAGGAAATTCCCTGATCTGCTTTCAAGAAGTATTGAGCTAATTAGGCCAGCTGTTCTGATTCACAGACAGCTGATAACCAGGGCCTAAATACTCTGAAGGCACCAGATCCTGTCAGATCCTGGAAGCTAATTAGGGTCAGCTGTGGTTAGTACTTAGATGGGAGACCACCAATGAATGTCAGGTGCTATAGGCTACATTTCAGAGGACAGAACTGGCAAAATCACCTCTGTGTATTCCTTGCCTGTGGAAATGCTATGAAATCCATGGGGGTCACCAGAAATCAACAGGAGACTTGAAGGCACACACAAGTACCTATAAATTCGTACATGTAAGAAACAGCTGATAAGACTCATAAAACAATTTAACATAGGATCGGCTGAAGCATTAAATGTTTATTTAAGAATAAATATGTCTCTGCAGAGTCGGGTGCCTCCTGAGAGAGAAGGACACCCCCACTATGGAATACCTCATATTTTATCCCCCTGCCCGATGCAGGTTTCCCTCCCCCTTGGATCCCATTGGACAGGACCCCAAAAGTTACAGCCTATCAGGATCACCTAAGAAGTTACATTCCCCCTTCCCCATATTTACAGTATGAGTGATCATGCACTTGATCACGCATTTCCCTCGTGCATCATGTTACATCCCAGGTGTCTTATCAGTAGTTTCAATAGAACCCCTTTGTGCTTCTTCCATGTCCCTATAAATCAGTTTACTCCTTTACAGACAGTAGCCTTGTCTTGTCTCCTGTGTTATCTGGAATATACCAGTTACCCTCCAAGGTCTCTGAGAGGACCCCCTGCTCAACTCCCATCTCTAAAAAATCTTCCTTCTTAGACTTATTGGATTACTGAAGCTCAAATACTAAATATATTGAAATATATGTGTAAATATGTCTGTGTTATAAGCTAATACATACATGTTAGTAATACATGTGAATAATACTGCAGAAACTAAAATATATTTTATTTCTCTCAATACAGACAATTAGTACAGCCTTTGGTGCAAGCAGCTGCTCCACAGTGATCTTCCCTGCTCTGTGGATTTCTGCACTTTGCATGTGTCCTGGATTACTCTCTCAATGACTCCTGGACTTTTCTCAAGGCTCATTTCCAGATTTAGAATCCAGGTTGCCTTGACCACATTCCTACTTTTGCTGTCCCTCTGTGTATGAAGTCTATTCTGATTCTGACACATGTAAGCGCTTTTATTAAATTTCAGTATCAACTGAAATTCAGTAGGGGAACCTGGACACCCCTTTAGTTGATATTGCTGATCACACTTAAGTTTCTCCCTTCTGAGCACAGGGCACAACACAAGACAACACAATAATACCGAATGTCACTGAGAGCCTTTCCAAGAGCAAAGAGCAGACAGCATGCCTCATGGTCAGATGGGAATATATTACAGTTGCAAGGTTGTCACTTGGAAAGGAAGGGCAGGTTTTATAGCAGCTGAAACGCTTTAGTACAACACACAATACATGCTGAATCAATCCTTCCCAATGGCGAGGCTCAAAGCAGAGGGAGTGCCTTCACACACCGAGGTCACCTGCACATCAGATAGTGTGTGTGTGTGTGTGTGTGTGTGTGAGAGTCAGTCAGTCAGTCAGTCAGTCAGTCAGGGAGGCATCTCCCCCCCCCAAAGAGAGACTTGAATCTGTAAGCGTTCTCAGACCAATATTTCTGAACTGATGAGGTGGATTTACAGAGTAAATAGGAAAATAAGCCAATCTCCTTCTCTCCCCACAGATAGCAAGTTATTTGTACTGAAATCTGAATGCTTTACTTCGCAAGACAAAGACCAAGATTATGCTCTCAATCCATTCCACGTGCAAAAGCTTTTTGGAAAGGTTGCATCTTATTTAATCCTGGCAACAGGGCAGTGGCCTTCACTGTGCCTGAAGGCAGAAGTTCTGGGGGCTCACAGCAAGCCAAAAGACACAATAGCTCTATCATTCAATAAAAGGAATTAGCCAACAAATGAGTCGACTGCTGCCTACCTTTGACCTAAGCAAGGTCAGTGCCTATTTTAGGTGGGATATTCTGGAAATGGTCATCTATTCCCCCCCCCCCCACATTCTTATCCCAGCATCTTTTGCCACTCTGCCTGGTGAAAAAACAAATCCTAAAAGTGACATTTGGAAAATCACGTTGACAGCAGTATCCTCATTTTTTAAAAAAATTCTCTGCCTTTTAAACTTTAGATCAAAGGTGGGAAAAGTGCAGCCCATGGGCCACATATAACCCTCAGACCCTACTTTTGCGGTTCTGAAGCCCCCACAAGTCCCTGAAAGCTCTAAAAACCCCAATATTTTTTGTTAAAAATTGCATTGTGTGAAGAAAAACAATTAGTATGGAGATGTTGGGAAAAAAGGGGGTTCCTGTTAATCCCACATCCTACAGACACAACTACAAACACAACTATAGATGGAGAAACATTATACAAGTTAATACAAATATATTAAAATGACTTCCTGTCCTCCTCTGCTGTAGGTTCCAGAGTTAAATCTATTTCACTATCTCCTTCCAAATCTCCACTATTTGTTTTGTTCTCTACTGATACAATTCCTATTCTATTTTACAAATCAAATCCTATGGTTACTAAGTCCCCATTTTTAATCCTCACGTGATCTGTGAAAGGCTTCCAAGTACTCAGAAATGAATCTATTGTATCCTCTTTCAGTAATGTTGTAAGTTTATCCACTTCTGCCAAATCTATTAATTTAATCATCCATTCAC
This sequence comes from Iguana delicatissima, assembly GCA_948472985.1. NCBI lineage: Eukaryota > Metazoa > Chordata > Lepidosauria > Squamata > Iguanidae > Iguana > Iguana delicatissima. The sequence continues at coordinate 1,005,108 of CAOKZL010000841.1, read as the reverse complement.
TTAATTTTGGTATCTTACTATTTTTCCAATATTTTGCATATATAATTCTTGCTGCTGTTATATATCTAATCAAATTCTTGTGCTTTATTTCCCCTTTATCACTCCTATTTATTATATTTAATAAGCATAATTTGGATCTTAGTATTTTTTCTTTTAATATCTTTTGCATAATGTCTCCTATTCTCAGCCAAAACTTTTTAGCTTTTTTTACATTTCCACCATATATGATAATGAGTTCTAACCTGGTTTGTACATTTCCAACATTTGCCTTTAAGATTCTTGTACATCTTAGCTAATTTCTTGGGGGTAAGATACCATTTATATTATAGAAATTTTCTTTCAAATCATTATAACTGGTAAATTTTAGTCCCTTTTCCCAAGCATCTTCCCATTATTCCAAGTCTATATTTTGCCCTATTCGTTGAACCCAATAAATCATTGGTTCCTTTATTTGTTCATCTTCTGTATTAAATCTTAATTACAGTTTATACATTTTAGCAATTAAATGAGAGTCTTCTCCTGGCAACAATTTTTCAAAATCCTTTTCTGCTATTTCAAAATCAAATTTTATCTTATTCTCCTTATATTTCTCCCTTAGTTGATAATATGTTAACCACTGCATTTTAAATCCTTCCTGTTCTAGACTTTGCATATCTTTGATTAACCGTCCCTCACTATCTTTCCTCAATAAATCTCTATATTGAATTCATACCTTCAGGCTTCCAATTCCCTTCTGTGTATCACCTCTTGAGGTGATAGCCGTCCTGGTATCCTCCTTATTAATCTTTTCTTGTGTTTTTCCCACACTTTAAATAAGTTGCTTATAATATGACTCCTGAATCCTACATTAACCTTTATTTTGTCATACCATGAATATGAATGCCAACCAAATTTAAGTTTGTGGCTTTCTAATTCTAATAATCTTTTATTCATTAATGCTATCCATTCTTTTAACCATACTAAACAAGATGCTTCAAAATAGATTTTTAAACCTGATACCCCTAATCCTCCATGTTCTTTTGCATCTATTAATACTTTCCATTTTATCTTAGGTCTTTTCCTTTGCCATATAAATTTAGAAATCTCTTTTTGCCACACCTTGAAAGGGGAATTTGAATAGACTATTGGGATTGTTTGAAACAAATATAATATTTTGGGTAATACCATCATTTTAATTACTGCTATTCTCCCAAGCAAAGATAAATTCACCTTTTGCCATTTATTAAGATCCTTTTTAATATTTTCCCATATTCTGACATAATTATTTCATATAGTTGTTGAATTTTTGACATTATAATTATTCCCAGGTATTTTACTTTCTGGACTATTTCAAATCCCATTTTCTCACAAAGCGCATCCTGTTCTTCCTCCTTCATATTTTTAGTTATAATCGTTTTTTCAATAGTCACTTTAAAACCTCATACCATCTCAAATTCTTTTAAAGTTAACATCACTGATTTACACTATTCAATGGATCTTCTTTTTTCTATAATTTTTTTCTTTTTCTCTTCTTTTTCTTTCTCTGTCTTTTTTCCTTTTTCTCTTCTTTTTCTTTCTTCCCCCTTTTCTTTTTCCTTTTTTCCCCTCATTTTTCCTCTTTTAGGACACCGTTCAAGAGATACTTACTTGTTATACTGTGTCCATATTAACATTTTTGTCTGCATGTTCATTTGTTTTTTAAAATATCAATAAAGATTATTAATTAAAAAATGCACTCTGTGACTTTTTTGGGGTGGGGGGGGTGGGAAAAAAGGAACTGAAAAAATCACACCCCAAGCCCCTCAAATGTGCACAAACACTCTAGACCACACAGAGGCTCACTCATTTTCAAATATATTCTTTTTCCTCTGGTGCCTCCCCAAAATGGCAACAGGAACTGACATGATGTCACTTCTGATCACCATTTTGAAAGGGAACTGGAGAGAAAATAAAGTGTATTGGAGAACCTAGGGGTATATGGCCCAGAGGAGGTGGAAAATTCACCCCAGTCCTATGCATCTGTGCACCCCTGCTTTCAATGTTGAGGTCTATTCCCTTGAATCTCAGTAATGGAGAGCCATTTTATACATATCCTATATCCAACTGCTGGTCCCAATTAGATTAACCCATTGAATTAAAGAGACTTACATAAGTAGTGACTTCTCATTCACCAATTAATTCATTAGGTTGACTTAAGCTAGGACTAGACATTGGATTTGACCACAGAACTCAATGGAATGTAAGTTAACCAGGATTAAATTAAATCTCATTGATTTCATGGATCTAAGTACAGATAAGTCTGGACCTATCCTATTTTCTTTCTTTTTATGCATACAGAAAAAAAAGGTGAAATATGACTATGTTAAATCTTGTGTAACATGTAGGTGTGCTCATAGGAAGCTGTGATTGGAGGTCCTTTCACAGCTTTCATAGAAGACCAGTGCAGACATTGCACCATTCTTGCAATTAAACTTTACATGATATGATTTAAAGAAATGGATAACTTAAATAAATTTACTTGGCAGCTACAACAGCCCTAATCTGTGCCAAGACCCTGACATGGGCCTGCAGTCTCAATTTCTCTCCCCACATACTGTATAAATAGGAAAAATATCCCAGGGCTATGAAAGGTAGATTCCCTTCCAAAGAAAATGGTAGGTATTGAGATCACAATCCGGACTGAAACTACAATGAAGAAAATGATTAAAGAGTGTGCAAGATTTCCAGCTGAAGCAGGGTGCTTGGACTATAGATAGATAGATAGATAGATAGATAGATAGATAGATAGATAGATGACAGACAGATATATAAATGATAGATTTAAAGCCTATTGTGTAGATGTCTAGTGTCAGATGTATAGATCTGTCTCTGTATAATGAATGAAATATCCATGAAGGCCATAAATAAATGAACAGAAAAAGAAAGGTCCTTCTGAATATTTCCTTAAAAAAAACTTGCAAAATGGGAAAGATAAGTTGTCTAAATCTATCCATAGTTTGCACTTGCCAAGGGTTTCTCTAATTGGATGTAACTTACTATACATAACTTATTGTACTACAATGATGGAGCTGATTTTCCAACATTTGTATCCAACCAGCTTGAAAAGATGAGATGGGTAGTTGTATAGTGAAATTGTTTTTCCCCCTCTGTAAATGAGTTTCTAACCCTTCTGGCATTTTTTTTCTAGTTTTCTGATGCTCAGAAACCCATCTACTTACTGTCACTTCAATTTGTAATTTTCCTCTTTCTATTCCTCCCTATAACAATTAGGATGTATATTTTAACTATTTCTCTTTAATGATCTCCAGTGCTGCTGATGAACTTGCAGTGCTTGAGAAGGCTGAGAACGCATCTGGTTTATTAATGCATTCCTAAACTAGATAATCCTTGCAGATAGCCTCCTTTCCTCTGTGCTGCATGGAAATAGCGACCTGATGAATTTCAAACGACAAAGAGGCCAGCACCTCAGCTAAGCTCCAGATCAATCTGGTGTTTAATATGCATGGATTTGCATTGTGTGTCAAACAACTTTCAGATTAAAGATGAGAATATCTACATTGCAAGCCAATAGAGAGCTCAGTGCTCATGGGTTGACAGATCCCAAGACACCAAAAATAAATAAATGAATGAATGAATGAATGAATGAATGAAATAAATAAATAAATAAAACATCTCAGCTTTTGTCCCCCTTTCTTCCCACCCCACAACTAGTTCAGACTTTCTGTGAACCTATCATGTGAAGCAGAGATAAAGGGAAAACATAAATGGTCCCTGACTCAATTAGGATTAAACTATGTGCTTCTCACCACTTTTGGAAGCTTGTATTTCTGAGTTTCCTCTGAGCATATTTAAGAAAGTACAACACTCATGCCATTTCCACACCACACTTTTATAGTGCTATTAGTCCACTTTCAACATCCTGTGGAATTCTGTGGTTTGTAGTTTACTGAGGACAAAAAGGTCTCTGGCTGGGAATTCCAAAGGCCCCTCCCTAAACCACAAATCCCAGGATTCCATAGGATGTTGAAAGCAGAATAATAGCACCACAACAGGGTAGTGCGGAAATGGCCGCAAATACATTAACTGTTGCAGTTTGATGCTAAGTGTGGTTACAATAATATGCTTAATATGATCCACAGATTGTGATTCTTTTTGTCTTGCTGTCTCCCTTGGATGTTGTGGGTATGTTTCTACAATAAATTAATATATCACCTCATTGAACAGTGATTACGCCCCAGTTATGAAAGGTACTCTACACAGACAAACAGTGTTGTAGTCATTTGTTTCCTGTCTTCCATGGCTGCTTTTGGTTCAACCAATATGAGAAAAGTAACCTGCAGAGGTACATTCTTTTTTAAAAGAAACCAGTGCTTACTTATTGTACAGACTGCCAGGAGTGTTTGTTGTTCTTAATTGCCATCTAGTCAGCTTCTACTTATGGTGACCCTATGAACGAGAGACTTCTGTCATCCAGTTATTAACAGCCCTCCTCAGGTCTTGAAAACTCAGGGCTCCGGTTTCCTTGATTGAATCAATCTGCCTGTAATGCAGTCTTCCAAGGCAGCCAGAGGTGTAGGAAGAAAATTTTCATGGGTTGTGGAGGAGGGAAACACACAAGAGTTCTAGCATCAGTCCTTATTAAAGAGGTTTCTGTGCAGAAAGTTTTCATAGACAATGACAAAAAAAAAAAATCATTTGAATTTGAATGTTGTGAAGCTTTTAAAAAGAAAAAAATAGTAAATTGTCTTCCAGATTCAAAACAACTGTGTACAATGATTAGGAACCAAATGTATACTGTTCAAGTTATGCTACTATAATTATCTGAGCTGTTAATCAAGTCTAATTAGTTGTGATCCCTCTTGAGTCTTGAGGACAATCTTTCCACCTGAAATTCCTTTGTATATTTGACTTACAAAAGCCAAAATTACTAAATTTTTGTTTGATGAGGTACTGAATATCCATATGGTGTCAACATATGTGTCAAAATTGAGGGTGATTTGTCACACACAGCTGTAGATGTATCAAAGGTGAGTCTTGCCACAAAGTGTGCATACATAGAAAGGCCTCCTTTTACATGTACAATATTCTGGTATGTTTGCTTTGCAGGATTTTATCACATCCTTTTCCTTGGATGCCTAAACTGTATTTCTAAATGTTCAACTACAGTGCTAGAAATTTGGGGAATGAAGGAAAATTTCATTTGAGCGCAGAATTTTATTTGGGGGGCAATGCCCTCATTTGCTCCCACCTCCCCTGTTGCTGCTGCCCTACAAGCTTCTTTTTTAATTTGGAAGATTTAAATGTACAAGTTTGCAAGAGGAAAGTATATAAATAAAGGAAATGTCTGGATGAGCTGGGTTTGTACATTTGGGTTTTGGTTGAAGATTTTTGCAAGTAGTTTTTTGGTGTTTTGTTGTTTTTTTAAATTTTTTTAGAAAATCCTAGCTGAATGAAATTATTCTATGCCTGGGAAAGGCTTCTGGGAGTGTTTCAAAAATGTATTTAATATTGTCTAGGCTTTTGCAATTACAAATTACCCTGTGGAATTAATACCCTAAGGGTACTACATCCCATCCCATCTTGGAAGCTAAGCAGTGTTAGCCATGGGTAGTACTTGGATGGGAGACTACCAACCAGGTGCTGCAGGCTGTATTTCAGAGGAAGGAACTGGCAAAACCACCTCTTAATATTTCTTGCCGAAGAAAACCCTATGAAGTTCATGAGGTCACTATGAGTTGATAGGCAACTTCAACGCAAACACACACACACACACACACACATTTCCAAAACAGAATTCAGAAATGACCATTTAAAATAACATGGAAAGTTTGTTCTGGCCCTGTGCTTGGGTCACAGCTTTGGGCTTCTGCAGTTGTCTTCTCTCTGTCCCAATTCTGGATTAGCAGTGGTGCTACTCCAGGAAATGCTCCAGCTTTCCCAGCATTCTCATGCTGTGGCTGGTATCACATGCACACACGCATGCATATTCTCTCACACACTTCTTATACTGTGGAAGACTTATACTTTTGGAAAGAGAGGAGCTTTATTTCTCTCTCTCTCTCTCTCTCTCTTCCCCTCACTATCCTCAAGAGAGACTAGCATTCACTGTCTGACCTGGCTCCATTTTGCACCTGTGGAATGAATGAAGAGGCAAATGGCAAATTAGGGTTGCTGCCTTTGAGAGTCTGACCTAAGTCATTCCATTTGGGGCAAAGGCAGGGTAATGCCCAGAATTTCTCCCTCCTTCAGGTGGTCTCTGGCCCTGAGGAAAGTTCCTGTCTGCCTAACAGGACCATGAAATCTAACCTACTGTAGCCCAAAGCTGGCCCTCCAATGGGGGAGCTTGCATTGGTGCATCAGATGTAGGGACTGATTTTAGAATTATTCCAGGGCCCCCACAGCCTTGAAAACTAATCTATGTGCAAAGTAGCAATTATGTTGTGCTCATCTGTATGCAATCTTTTCCTGTGTGTGTGTATCTAATAAAGCATGATAAACACAACTTCTCCTTTCTGGTTCCCAGACATTACCTGTATATTACAATATCTGCCTCCACCATTCATATGATTATCTACTCACCTTGGCTTTAGGCAATATCTTTCCTCCCACATTTGTTGTTAAAACTAAACTTGTCATCTCATCACTATACTCACAAGTTTTACATTTCTATTGCTATTCACATGCACAACCCACTGATTTATAGGTATAAATGTCTATCCCTGGGCATTTTACTCCATGCATCTAATGAAGTAGACACATTCTGCAAAAGCTTACACTACCAACTTCTTTCTCTCAGTTAGTCTCAAAGGAGCTATAAGATCACTTTGCATGATGATCCAGACTAACATGGCCATGTTGTTGGATTCTACAACAATATCAGTATGGTATTTTAAAACAACAACAATGTGAAATTAACAACATGCATAAAATTGTACAGCTAGCATGCTTAGATGCCTAAGAACCTTTACTAGGAAGTAAGGAACAGTTTTATCAAGAAGGATGACAGTCAGCATGATGTAGTTGTTTCAGCATTGGACTACAAACCTAGAGAGAAAGGTTTGATTTCCTATTGTTACCCCAAAACATAGGAGCCATGAGGGCCACCCTGTGATACTAGTACCTCTGTGCAAAAGCGGGGAATTAATTAGCTCAAGGAGGAGGCTTGCAAGAGGGGGGTAACTTAACGAGACCTTTTCTACCAATGTTTACGGGCTCACGCAGGAAAAGAACCAGCCAGAGATTCAAAAGTAAGCTAAAAATGTGTTTTATTGAGGGGAATTCACTCTACGATACATACAGTCACACATTCACACAAGAGCTAACCGAAGGATAAAGGGAGGAAAAATATGTATAGAGAGGCTTAGGGTTTGGGTTTATAATTACCAGTCCAGGAGAGTAGTAAAGAAGTTGAAATGTGACTTAGACTTGTGTCAGACCAGGTCAGGATTCAGGACAACATAGTGGGGTCCATCATTTCATCTGACTGCACGTGACTTCTCAAAACCAAGGGTTTATATAGTCTGTTTCCCTCCCTGAAGGGATGTCAGTTGATTGCTTTCCCAGCGTAATGGACAATGGGAATTGCAACACAAACAATGGACTATCAACCCACTAATGTTTGCAGTGTTTGAATGACAAAGACATAATGTGTGTTATAACAGCTGTCTATTGTGGGTGCTATGAGGCAAGAGGAAGGAGTCCAGGTGCACAGGGGACGGGTATCTGTAAATGAGTGTCCTGGTGGGCTTCTCACAATTGCATTCCCTAGGAAAACTCCAGCTTCTACTTAAGCCTATTATCCACAGGAATGACATTTATTTGCCTGACAAATGACTTAGTCTTACCTGGAGGGTATTTAGGTTGACCTGCCTCTCTTGTTTACAGTCAAGTTTCTTCCATTGCTGGCTTTGACCTCTTGGTCACCTCTCAGGTTTGATTTTGATATCCGAACCAATTAATACAGTTGCCATTCCAATATTGTGCCGATTAGTTATGGTGCCCATCCAAACCATACTGATATCAAGGATCCTGAAAGCAGAGCCTTACACTACTCAGCCATGGAAACCCATTGGGTGACCTTGGGTGTATCACACACAGTCAGTCCCAGAAAGCTCCATGACAGGTTCACCTTAGGGTTGCCATAAGTCAGAAATAACTTGAAGCTACACAACATCAAAAGAACAATTTTACCAAGAAGGAGCTCCACAGTTCTCCACTGGGCTACACATGTCAGTACTTAAAGTTTAACATGGCATATAGGCGAGTTGAGAGCAGAAATGCCATACTGAGGCTGTTTCTGTCTCAAGCAACAAATGCTGGAAAGCAACAGTAAAGTGTTGGGGACTGAGCTGTCTGCTTTTCCTTGAATCTCCTAGCTAAAGTTGCATTCAGGTTGTTGTAGAAGCTGCTATTCCATCACCAGTCTAAAAGGAACAGTCAGCTGTCCATCTAGTTTTGTATATGGGATGAGAGAGAGTTCCATCTTCTTCTTTCTCTCTAGCAATCACTTTGAGGTGACTGATAGATGAAATAGATAACTAGATAGGTAGAGATACAGACTTACAGGCAGATAGAATCCATAGCTGATGTAAATCAGTTGTAAATTTCTCCCCAGTTGGATCCAACTCATAATGGGTTTTCCCCTTAATCAGGATTTGTATGAAGCCGAGAAACTAACTTGTGCAGTCAGTACAGCATGTTTTGTTGTAAGCATTAACGGAGTTGTGTGGCTTGCAGAATGACTCAGTGAAATGAAAGGCTTATCACAAGCTGTCTTTTGGCATTGACATACCACCTAAGCTGTGACATGCCTCAGTCAATAAAAGCAGAATGTGATATGCCTAACAAATCACTGACAGGCCTTCCTTAAATATTCTACAAGGCTTCTGTCCTCTGATAGATTACATACTGTGCTCTCCTCTCAGAGATGATAAGTGAAGAATATTAAACGTGCTGTCAACTTTACAGAGCCAGGGATGGGTCAACTTAGAGCTAGCAAGATGGCCTGCTTAGAGCGTTGGATTTGGACAAGGGAGTTCAAGTCCCCTTCAACTGGGTTGCTCATATAACCTTGAACCTCACTTAACTTACAGGATTGTTGTGAAAATAAATGAGTAAATGTGATGTAGTGGTTTGAACACTGGACTATGATCCTGGAGACCAAATTTTGGTTCCCTGCTCAGTTATGAAAACCTACTGGATCACCTTGGTTGTATCACACACACACTCAGCTCCAGAAGACCCCATGATAGATTTGCCTTAGGGTCTCCAGAAGTTGGAAATGACTTGGGGGCACACAACAACAACAACAATAACAACAGCTTTTTATGCTGAGATCCTTGGGGGGACAGAGGGATAAAACTGTGTTTAATATATTTATTGGGATATATTTATAGCGATATATCTATTGCAAAAAAGCCTCTTGCCCAAGGAAAATCTGAATTCTTTCATTCAGTGTACCACAAGTAAATCATGTGGAGATCTTGGAAGCAATGGGATCATGAGCACAACTCAGTGAAATCTTTGCATCTGGTAAAATGCAGTAACAAGGAACACAATCTAGCCAAAATTAAATATGCAAGATCTGAGAACATTTATGTCAATGAAAAAAGGAACTACATGCTGAAATCTTTCTTGTGAAAGTCAATCAAATATAAACCTTGTACAGAAAGTGCTTTTCTAGGCAAGCAACTATCATCTCAAGCACAGTGATCTCTTGTGTAGCCCTATGGTCAAGTTTACTCAGAGAAGAGAAAGGATTTTCAGTGCTGGATTATTATTCTTTCCATATAGATACCATGCGTCCTCCACGGAAATCAAAACAATGTACATGGTTCTTTCCCCACCAGTATTCCCATGCAACAAATTGAAAAGTTAAGTTACTCCTGGGGACAGTAACTTCCAGCCACTGGAGCAAATCTGGTGTACCAGAAGTTGTGGAGATACCTCTTCTACAAAAGTCTGTCCTGAAGGCATTGAGGAAATTTCCCCATCTTCCTTCCAGTTGGAAGGGCATCTTAGGACCATATCACACTACACAGTCACAGTACTTTGATTGCACTTTAACTGTCATGGCTTCATCCTATAGAATCCTGGAATCTGTAGTTTTGTGAAGCACTGAAGGAGCTCTCTGTCTGATAATTCTATATCCCTTCTTCAACTGCAAATTCCAAGGTTCCAGAGGAGCAAACCAAGACAGTCAAGGTAGAATCATTGTTCTATGTAGTGTAAAAGATCCCTCAAATAAATTATGTGATATACCAGAAGTATATCTGTCTACTCTGCTTGCATTCCTAATAGGGAATTGAGGACAGTAGAACATTTCTGTTATCTCTGATATCTGATAAGAGAGGTATCCTCTGTGCAAAGAGATGCAAGGTACTTTGCGCCTACCTATCCATGGCAAAGGAGTGCGGGGTGAGGGTATTTTTTCTTTCCAAGCTGTGATTATGAAGAAGTGGTGGAAGAGGCCCTATCTCTAGTTCCCACTAGTCTGCTCAGTTGGATGACCTTGCTCTTACAGATAAAGAAAGTATTACTGTTTCATACACCCCAACATTTCACTGACGAAACAGGAATATGGGTGGCTAAGCAACATCAGAATGTGGTCAAGAGGGCAAAAAAGTTATTAAAGAGGGAAAACACACAGGCTAGGACAGGCTGCAGCAGTTTTCTTTTGCCCAAGTGTCCTGGGAAGGGCAGGATTCTTCTCACTCCTCTCCTCCCTGCTGAATAAAAGTCTGCATTTTGAATGCAGTTTGCAATGCAAAGTGAGGACAAAGGAGGAAAGTGAGAAGAGAAGAAATAAACTGGGACATTTTAAAAGCAGTTGGGAAAAATAGAACAGAGGATTAATCTAGACTGTCCTTGCCAAATCAGGATGAAGGGCATGCAGTCTGAAGCAGTGAATAGGGGCAGGTAGGAGAGAGGGCAAAAAAGTAAACAAACAAACAACAAACCTATAAGCCTATACCACTATTGGATATATCCATCATATATAAGCCTATGCCCATATGACAATTGAACTGGTGACATTCATGTTATCAGTACAGTGATAAATGCCAGGAGTTGTAACATTTTATACTTCAGAACCCCCTTTGAGAGAGCTGAAAATGACTGAAGCCTGCCAGTTACAGAAGACAGTGGAGGAGGACAAGATAATGAAAGCATTGAATGGCATTTGCTGTTAAAGTTTTAGAAAACCTACTCCTTTTTGGAAATGGATACATTCTTTGCCAAATGACTACTGGTCTCCAAGCAGGTCTTTAAACACTGGCACTCTCTCATTCAATCAGAAGTCTTCTAAAAATACTATATAGTGTAAAATCTGCACAGTCAGCAACATGGAGAAATGAAGTTTAGGAACTTTCTTTTCTCTAATCAATACTGTTCATTCAGAAAATGCTTAAATCTATGGTAGTACAAAAGAGCTGCATATTCATGGCACCATTATGCAGTGATAACTCCCTGTCATGAATGGTTTCAGCTCTGAATTGCCAACTGAATGCAATGAATGTTCCTAATAAGGAAATCTATTTCCAGATCCAGCAAAAAAAGATGCATCATCATCATCCAGCATATTGTAGAATGTAGGCATTACAGAAGAAGACATTTGTTAATGTTGCACTTTGAAGAACTGTTCAAATATTTGAAAACACTTTAAAAGCATTCACTCTGCTAGCTGTTCTCTTTTCACTACATCCATCTGATTGATCTTTATCTTCGTTTACTTAAATCCTCTGTTATTACACTGTGAGTCAGAGGGTCCTCATTCATCATTTGCTGGCTTGTGAATGAAGCTTTTTCTTTCTCAGCTAAGTAATCTGAGTCCTGGACAGCTGGGCAGTAGCATTTAAACAAAAGAGCTGGGCTGACAGTCAGTGGGCGCTCTGCTCAAGACGTCACTTGCAACTTTGAAGTGGATAAGGATGTTGCAGAAGTTAACTCATTTGCTATGTGCAGTTCCATTGACTCACATCCTGCAGATGCTCTAGCCCTGTGAGGTTAGCTACAAAGCATGACGAATTGACAAATAAAGAGGGGACCATATTCTCATTCCCACTCCATCCTGTCTCTGGTTCCTTCTCTCTTGTCATATGGAGAATTAGGTATCTGAACAGGATGTCTTCCCCATACATATGGCACTCTGCATGTGACTGGGATTTTTAGGGCTCCCAATCACCCAGAGAGCTCACCTATGTAGAGGAGACTTTCCTACAAAGACTAATATTTTCCATATGAGGACAACCATGGAATTGGAGACGAATACTTGCCTCTTTTCGCATGTTGATTCAATATGCCTTGCAAGTGAATGTATAGGTCTAGCGTATCTGTAGGATGCCAAATAACTAGACAAGGTGGGGAAGAGAGAAGTATCAGTAACAGTCAGTTGTGAAATCTCAAACAACTTTTGGAAATTTTGGAGTGACATCTAGAAGTTCAAATTAGGAATGTATGGCTTCTCCTCCACAGCCATCCTAGGCCATCAAGCAGACAGAGCTGTTTGAGAATTTCAGGCCTTTTAGGCCTGAAAGATGGGTGTCCCTTCTCCATGGGCCTCCACGAACAAAGGTATGCAGAGTGGGGGCTGTTACTCTCTTAAGTATAACATACAATATTGTATACTACTATCTGGGTAAGCTGCAGTGAGTCCCTTTGTAATCTTGCTTGCACAGTGCTATGCACTGAATAACTATTTGCAGTCTGCTTTCCTCCTCCTCCTCCTTTTTTTCACTTATCATACAGTTTAGGTAAGATGAGTGTAGAGAAAGGTAGGCTTGTTAGATAGCTAATCATTAAAAATAAAGAAAATATAACAGGTTGTATTTTGGATTCCTAGCTCCTGCATGCAAAACATGTGCTTTATCATTTGATCTCTGAAGACCACACTTCTTGGCCCTTTCCACATGCGGGGCAGGTAAACGGGGGGGTGCATGCAGGGATGGAGCTTACTGCTAAACGGGTTGCTCCGTCCCCGCGGGGAGCGCGCGTTCACCGCTCCAAACAGCGGCGAATTTCGGCGGTGTTCGGCGGCGCCCAAAATGGCAGCCGCCGGCTTCCAGCGGCACTCCGCCAATCTCGGCAGCGCGCCAGCCGGAAGCCCGCCCCGGATAGCTCTGCAGAGATGCGCTAACGCATCCCTGCAGTTCTAAACGGGGCGCGGCAACGGGGCAACGCGCGCAAGTCACATAAAAACCACTTGAGAAGTGGTTTTTATAAGACTTGCAGCGCCACCCCTGCGGTCGCGTGAAGGCAGTTTGAGGTTTAGAACCTCCCATTTGCGAACTGCCCTCGCACGCCTCGCGGTGTAGAAGACCTCCTGGGGAGGTCACCCTAGCGCGGGATTGAGAGTGAAGAATCAGAACAGATGTAGTGGTTCTGTTATATGAATTTGTTTCGTAGGAATTTGAAAGTGTCCAAAGGCTTTCACATTCAGATTTAGATTCCTCCACTCCTGATTAATTGACCACTCTTTGTAGTTATCCAATTATTGTTGTACTTGTGGTGCATCTGTCCCCTGTAACTGAAATAAATAAATTGAAAAGTGAGTGAAGTGCATGTGATGGTGTGGGTACATAGAAAAGAGAGATGCAGCTGCGTGACAAACTGAATTGAAAAGGTTGTAAAATGAGATCCCATGTTTTGGGATAGCCTTTCCCACCCTAATAGTTCTGAGACATGCGGTACTTTCACCATTTTCAAGTAACAATCCTACTATAGGCTTTGGAGTCCATGTAGGGGGAAAATACCAGGTTGGAGGAAGGCAATTCTAAAAGGGCAAAAAAAGTTCTATTGAAGGAGCCAACACAAAATGTGTTCCCTGAAGGTCATCAGTGATAACCTCCATGCCATTATTTGTAAATCCATCTCTGTCAAGAACTACATCTTAATCAATTAGTTGATTAACAATAGCTCAACTAATAAAACCATTTAAGTTATTAGTGTTTATGACAGTGACTTAAGGTCCTAATTTCCCATGTTCAATATTATCAAATTAATTTTCAAACCTATTATTCCAAGTTCTGCCATGGTGTCTAAAGAAAACTCATGCAGGCATTTTCTGGCAAATTTCCTCTGCAGATCATTTCTATACTGCATTTCAATATTTAAAAAACTGAAACAGATGACTATAAAAACAAACACACCCAAACAAGTAGATATAATATAGAAAGGAAGGAAGAAATTAGAATATTAATACTTTCACTGATAGCAGTAACAATAAAAAAATGTGAAAATACCTAGGTAAACAGATGGAGCTTCAGCTGACTTTGGCAACATTCAACACTGGCAATCCATTTGATTTCAATAGAAACACTATTTCATGTCATGGATTCTACAACAGACTTTCCTCTGCATCACAACCAAATGATCCTCAGTAGCCCAGAATACAGTAAGGAGAAACTCTCCATTCAGTATCCAAACTCTAGTGCAGCCCATATAGCTGTCTGTCATCCTGCTCTTGAACTGTATACTTTTGAGTAGATGTTGAGTGCACTTGTAGGAATATAAAATGTTTGTCTATTTGTTGGTCTGTTTGATATCCCAGGGAGAGAATGGCTTTAGAGGAATCTTAAGAGGAATGTGTGTCCACCTTGGGACCTGTACCAGAAAAAAGGTGGGATGGATTGATGGATAAATAAGTGAGTAAGTAAATGGGGAAATGCTATTGCTGCCTCCCTTAAAGTGGATGCCTCATTTTGCCCAATGGTAAAGCCAACACTGCAGCAAAGAGATAACTTTTCTCACACTCGATAACTTTTCAGCTTGGCTACTGCAACATTTTTTGCAAGACACCATCTTGGAAAGTGATCCAGTAAACTTCCGTCAGTTCAAAGAGGACAAGAAGATTGTCATCAGGACTATGCATTACAACCATATTATGCCTGTGCTTTCCAGAGTCTGGAAAAGTTATCTTTTTAGACTACTGCTTCCAGAAGGTGTTATCTGTTCAGTGGCGTATCTAGGCTCAACAGTGCCTAAGGTAAGCATGGAAGTTGTGCCCCTAGGTGCTGTTGCTGCCGCCACCTCCCTCTCACCAGGCCCAGAAGAACCTTAGTAGGGGCAGCAGTGGGTAGGGGGTAACAAGGGCAGGGGTTGGGGCTGAGTGGTGGTGGGCAAGGGGGCTGCTGCTGCTGCCACACACACCCTACTCTGGACCAAGAAAGACCCGGGGGGGTGGAGGGGGCAGAGGTGGGTTGGGGCGTGAGGAAGCAGTAGGTGGTGATGGTGGGTTGGTGGCAGGTGGGAGGGCTGCTGCTGCCACTACTGCCTCTCAAACCAGGTCAGAAAGGGCCCTGGCGGGGGTGGGGGGCAGCTGGCCAGGCCTGGGTGGGAGGGTTGGGGGGTTTGGCTTTTTTGCACTCCCTGGCATTAACACCCAGGGCATGGGCCCCAGTTGCCCCACCCTAGATATGTCTCTGTATCTATTTACTTATTTGATTTCATTTGATTTGTATCATGCCTTTCTCCTAATGGGAATCTAGATGGATTGAAAAATCTGGAAGTTGTGGTGAACAAGTAAATATTCTGAGTTTAGTTGACTTGTTTTCTGCATTAGTTTTCAGTCTGTTTTCAGACCAGTTCAAAGTGCAGATTTTAATTCTTAACTCCCCAGAACAGCATGGTGCCAAGTCTTACACAGGTCCTTAGATGTTTGGAGTTCTCTTACTGGATACCACCCCCTTCCAACAAAGGAAGACACATGGCCACTAAAGAAAGTTATTGTTTGTGGTGGCATCCTAGTTTGTGGAATGTACTCCACAAATGAGTTCAATTATTATGCTGATCTTTGCCTGCTACCCAGGATAACACCTTTTTATTTCCGCATTCATTTTAATTTAAAAGTTTAATCTTTTTTTTGTTTTGTTTTTTTGTTTTGGTCATTTATAGACTGTGTGACGTTTTTAAGGTTTAAGATTTGTGACTTTTTCAAGCACTGATGTTGCTGTAAGTTTTATTATATCATTTTATCACTCACCACTGGATTTTGGAAAATACTGGTATGTCATATACATTATTTAACTTGGGGTCACAACCTCTTATTCCTATTATGAAATAAAATGGAAGACAATCCCAGTTATTTTCATTAAACTCTCAAAATGTCGCTGTACTGGAAAAATCTAAGAAGCAGTCATCCAGAAGGCTGCTCTAATCAAGGTAGCATCGGATACAGTCATAGATTATATTGCAGATACATCTACAGCACACACATGCATACTGTGGGGTTATTAATGGTGTGATTCAAAATCACCCCTGTTTTCCACAATGTGCAGAGACAAGCAAGAAGCATAAAAGCTGCCAACTAGAGCAGGTGGAAAATCAAGTGTGAAATTGGCAATTTTTTGAGTCACACACTAAGAATTGGGCTTTATTGTCAGACATGAAATGACAGTAATGACGGTGTTGAGGTTATGCTCTTCACGCAATGACTATTTATCACGTCTGGATAAGAGGGATAAGCTGGCCTTGTAAAATGTTCAGGAGATTATGATTTAATTGACAAGAGGGAGGTGTGATAGAGCAGTGGGTTCTTGGTTAGGCCAGTGGTTCAAAAATATTACCAGATAGAGGCACAATCAAATTTTATTTCTCTTATGTTCAGTGAAGCGTAAGTCAGGAAACGTATAAGGAAGGGTAATATGAACTGGTCATCCCCCCCCCCATATTTAAAAGCACCAGAAGCTGAGTAAGAACATTTGCCCATCAAGATCGGTACTGTCTGCAGCAATCAGCCCAGCGAACACAAGAGTTGTTAGACTACTACTCTCTTCAATTGCCATGCTGGTTTGTGGCAATGAGAGTTGTTGTGTAATACATTTGAAGGGCACCTCGTTAGGGAAGGGTAATCTATACTGATAAGCATGGCTCCCCAAGCTTCTTGGACAGGCTTTCTTTTCTTCAAAACTGCTTTGAGATGGCATGTACTGAACATGGGATCTTGTGAATGCAAAGCATTCACTCCACTGCAGAAGTATGTGGCTCTTGCCTCCCTATGAATAGGTGACTATTCTTCGAAAACTTGTGATAAAGCCACAGTAAGGCATGCCCAGGTTCCCTTTAACTGCTTTGCAAGGAAATCTAGGGCAGAGAAGAATAATACATTGATGCATTGGCAGTTAATGCTTTCATTTTTGTTTAGCTTACCAAATGTCCATGATGATGATGTGTAAGTGCATGGGATGGACATGCACATACATATACAGGTAAGGAATGAAGAGAAGTGGGCTTTTGAAAGATCAGTTATTTCTTAGTTTTAAAATGATCATACTCACAGTTGGAGTTACAGTCAAAGAAATATCCATTCAAAACAAGGAAAAAAATCTAAAACTAAAACACAGTACTAACACATTTAGGTAAAACATTGAACACAACCTAAAGTGTTAGACACTAACTTATTTAAACACAGGGCTTTGACCCCCAAGCCAAACTGTAATGAAAGAAAAGAAAAGATTTTTTAAAAAGAAATATGTTGCACTACTGGAAAACCCTGTCCTGGGGTCTACAATTTTGATATTAAATATGATTCAATATGCCTGAGAGGTCGCCCAGATGGGCATGTAGGCAGCAATGGTTGAATGATCGAAAACCAGGTCAGGCCAGTAAAATCTCCAGTCATGTAGCCCCAGGAGACCTCAGGCTGTGCAAACCCACAGTAAACAAAGGGTCCTCAGCCCCTGAAAAGCCGACTTGAGGGGATTAGCGTGTTTGCCCAAGTTGAGCAAATATCCTATCAAGCAAGGACCACTTACAGGAAGTCACATCACAACCCAATGCAGCCGAAGATCCTGAGACTTTGGCAACACCTTGTAATCCCATCACGCAAAGGAAGTTACCATTGTGGAGCTTCTTTCTCATTGCAACACCCATTGTTTTCCCTGGGAAAGGATTAGCCCTCCAGGTACTTTTCCCCCTATAAATAGTCCCAGCTTTTTGAACGTTTCTTTGGATCACTCCTGCTCATCCCAGCTGACCATTTCTCCATCCGTTGAGTAATCCCCTCAGCCCTCTCCATGCCGAGCTCCACTTCTCCACTGTTTTTCCCAGGCCAAGCACTTCAGGAAAAAGTGCAGTATTACCACAGCTACAACCAATATTCCCCCAATATTCCCATATCCAGTTTCCTCTCTTTTGCTTCTTAATAGATCTTGAGTGAGTGTGTGAGTAATTGCGTTGCTGCATGAGATTTTCATTGAATAAAATCAATTATTGGACATTTTTGTTTGGTTTTTGGCTTGGCCTGACCCCATAAAAACTGGGTAAAATACCCCACTAGGTTACCCTGCCTCTCGCATTGCTATTGCTCGTGCTCAGGCTAATTTCCATTCCCCAGCATGTGGAGCACATTGAGGTGTCCCCCAAGGGACCACAGGAATCAGGGTAACAAATATACGTTTGTACCATTACAAAACCAGGTAATCCTACTAGAATTACTAGTTACAAAGTATTGCAATGTTAGATATCCTATTGCTCAAAAAGTCTATAAGTCCAATCTTTCAAACAACCTTCAGTTGGCTTGTCCTTTATAACCCATGTTAGTTTGGCAATTTGGGTTAATTCAGCAACTTTAACCATCCAGTCTTCCATCGTTGGTGCTTCAGTCCATTACCAAGTTTGAACAAACAATATTCTTGCTGCTATCATATAACAAATAAGTAATATATATTTGCTATCCAATTCTTTATCAATAATATATAAAAAAAAGTTTTTAGTAACATTACAAAATCCTCCTTCAATATATTTTGGATTAGCATGTAAATCTTAGACCAGTAACTTTTCACTTTCTTGCAAATGCACCTTGTGTAAAAAAAGGAACCTTCCTTATCTTGACAACCCCAACACTGATTTAAAACAGTTTTAGACATTTTTGACAGCTTATTTGGGGTCAGATACCATCTATGCACCATATTAGAGATGTTTCCTTTTAAATTATTACACAAATTAAATTTTATATCTTTAGACCACATTTTCCCCATACATATATTTGAACATTGTGCCCTAAATTTTGGGCAAACCTCATCATATACTCTTCAATAGATTGATATTTTGTCTCTAGTTTCAAAACCATTTATACCAGTGGTTCTCAACCTGTGGGTCCCCAGATGTTCACGGACTTCAGCTCCCAGAAGCCTCAGCCACTATGGTCAATGTTCAGGGCTTCTGGGAGCTGAAGTCCACGAACATCTGGGGACCCACAGGTTGAGAACCACTGATTTATACACTTCTTTTAGTCACATGGCCATAATCTTTACACTAACTAAAACTTATTTTCTCCAACCTCTATGGCTAGATGTCCCCTATGTTGATTAAATCTATCCTTGCATTGCGTATAAGTAAACCTATTAAGATCTTTGCCTTCTTTAAAAAGCATCTCACTTGATTTAAACTCCGAGCTGTCTTGTTCAAAGGTCATAATAAAACAACTGTCTGATTTTTTTTAAAAAAGTATTAAGTGTACAAGGTTTTCTTCTCCTAAAACTACATACATATATAGCAGAGTGTTATTAAACTAATTCCTTTAGTAAAACCTGAAAAAAGGTAAAAATTCTGTCATTCAATTACAATTACCATTACTTCTAATACATTGACTGGTTAACCAGTATCTAAAAATCTTAATTATTCAAAACTCAAAGTTACCAAATTTCTCCAATGCTCTTTCAAATAATCCAGTTACCATCTTTAATCAGAACAACTGCTCCATTTCAGCAAATTCTAAAACCTTCAGCCACCATTCATCTTGTGATGGAATTGACGGATCTTTCCATTTCTGAGTGAAAAGTAGTCTTACAGCTGTAATCATGTATTAAAATATTCTTCTTAAGTCTTTTTTGAAGTCACCATCCATTAAACCCAATAAAAACAGTTCTGGTCTAGATGAACTTTCATCTTTAAAATTTCTTTCAACAACTGGTGGATCAATGATCAACATTTTTTTTTGCCTTTTTACATGTTCATCATATATGAAAAGGGTCCCTTGATTACTCTCACATTCCTAGCATAAGTTCTGAGAACCTTTGAATAGTTTGGAGAGTTTCTCACTTGTTAATTACCACCCATACACTACATTAGAAACCATAACTTAATGTAAATTTCACATATTTGGCCCATGTTTTTTCCCATTGTTACAGTCATCCTTGATGACCTACCTTGACCTACATTAACCTACATTAAAAGACCTTTTAACCATGTAATCTTTGACCACCTCTTCTTCCATTTCTATTGTTAACAACCATTTATACATTTGGGCAATTAAATGGTCATCTTCTACACATAAACATTTCTCAAAATCAGAAGTCTCTCTATTGAAATTATACAGTTTTTAATCCATTTTGAATCTCTCCATTAACTGTCCATAAGCAAACAGAAGAAAGGAGACTAGGCTCCATGTGTTTTGGATGGCTGGGCTTTTTCAAGAATAAATTTGGACCATCCATAAGCACATGAGCTTAGTCTCCTTTTGTTCTGCTGATTTATTACATGTGCTTTCCCCTACTTATTCCTGCTCCTGTCTATAAGCAAGCCAAGTTACATCATGTCCCTCTTGGTTCAATTGATCTGTTGTTTTCATTGTCACTTGCTGTATCTCTTACCAACAAACCTTTGTATCTTAACCATCCATGTTTGAATACAGTCTCTCTTTTAAATAATATCTCTTGTGGTAAAAACCATCATTGCATTTTAAAACATATTCTCTGTTTGCATCCAACCCAAACTCTAAATAAAGCCCTTTTGATAAAATAATGTTTGGAAACTGAGGTTCACTTTATTGAGCCACAAAAAGCATGCCAACCAAATATCAAATGAAAACTTTCTAACTCAAGAAGTTGCTCTCTTTTTAATTTACCCAGTCTCTCAGTCAAACCAAACAGGATGAGTGGAATTAAATCTTAGATTTTTCAGGTGAAGTCCCCTCTCAGTTTTTCATTTTGCAAGATTTTAAATTTCACTCTAGGTTTCTTCCCTTGCCACAGAAAATTGGATAGATCCTTCTGCCATTATATAAAACATAGCTCATTATGCAAAATAGGTATTGTCTGAAATAGAAAAAGCATCTTAGGCAAAACATTCATTTTAACGATTGAAATACAATTTAGAACTGAAAGCTTAAATTTTGACCATCTTTGTGCATCTTGTTTTATCTTGTTCTAAATATTCACATAGTTATTATTGAATAGTTTGTTATTCTGTTTTCCAAGAATAATTCTTAAGTACTCCACTTTTTAGACAATTCTAAAACCAGACTTTTCCATTATTTTTCTCTGCTCTTCCTTTGTCATATTTTTTGTCAGTACTGTCATTTTTCTTTATTCACCTGAGATCTTACTAATATACCGAAGTCATTCAACATCTTTAACAAAGTGTCTATACAATCCAGAGGGTCTTGTAGAAATATCACCAAATCATCAGCAAAAGTTCTCAGATTAAAGGATTCTTTCGTAATTTTCAGTCCTTTGAGTACACTCTCTTTGTCTAAAAGCTCTATTTAAAATCTCTAAAGTCAAAATAAAGAGAAGAGGTGATAAGGGATAGCCTTTGCTACTCCCCCTCTAAACATGACAACTTTTTTTTTTAGGCGTTAATAAAAACCTGAGCCTTCTGTTGAGAACGAATCACTTCAATCCAAGTAATGAAATTACAACTAAAATTGTGTCCACCATAAGAGTTCAATTTACATTATGAAATGCTTTCTCTATATCCCAAAAAATCAACACTGCTTATATCTCATTATGTGATTCCAAATAATCCAGCACATATGTAACACATCTAATGTTATCTCTCATCTGTCTCTTTGGAAAAAACAAACAAACTCATGAATTATCTCATCCAAATGTTCTTCCTTCTTTCAGCCAAAATTGTGAAAAATTTTATAGTCATTATTTAGCAACAAAATGAGTCTACAATATTTGGATAAATTATGTCACAATTATGTCACAATCTTCCTTTGGGATCAAAGTTATATTGTCATGATTCCAACTTTCCAGAATTTTTTCCAGTTTTAAGTATTGAGTTAATTAGTACCTGGAATGGGATAAATAAACTGATCCTCAGACTTTTTATAATAAATTGTGGATAGTCTGTACAGGTCTGAGGCATTACCTAATTTCATTTTTTTATAGTCTTTGTTAATTCCACTTGGATTTCAAACTTCGTTCCAATCTCCCATAAATATCATAAATACCACATCCTCCATGAAATTCCAGATTGTTTCTCAGAAATTTCTCATTAAAGGAAATGAAAAAACGGTCTGTTCTCAGAAGGAATGTAGACTGCAATTATTAGAATCTTATTTGGACAAAATTGGATTTCAACTCCAATACAATGACCATCTGGATCTGAAAAAGGTTTTGTGGGGCTAAATTATACATCACTCTTTTTTTCTTTTATATAGAGAGGTATCAAATTCTTGGCCCAGTTTGGCCTAGTCCTCTAACCTTCCTCTAACATTTGGCCTGGACCAAAGCACTCTTCTTCTCATCTTCACCATCACTTCCCTCTTCGGAGCTGAGTTCAATCATATTGTTATCTTTATATTCTCTTGCTTCACCTTCCCATGGTTTACTGTGTTGTGGGAGTGTCTTGCCCCAGAATTTCTTGTATCTAGTTAAGAATTCGTTTGGCTTAGCAATTGTACTCAAATTATATCTCTTTTGTCTATAAGAAAGCACAACACCTTCCAAATTGGTCCAATGAACTGGTATTCCATATTGTTTCAATTGATTTGTTAAAAAACATAATCTGAAGATCTTCTTAAAAATACCTAAATGAATATCTTTAAAGATAATTGTATCCATCTCCTCAATCTGTATCTTATTCAGACAGAGTTGTTGTAACAATTTTTCTCTAATTTGTCTTTTTACAAAAAAAAACAACAACAACTATAGTCGGCTTTGGAATGCCTTTTTTCTTCCGCTGTTCTAGAACTTAGATGGTAAATCTTATAAATCTCTCATGAAAAACCTCTTCTTGGTATGTCTAAGTCAGTCATTGGATCAATCACTCTTGCATAAATATGTTCATTCTACTTCTTTGGAAGACTTCTGATTCTTACACATTTCTTTCTCTTTTTGAGATCCAGATGGGTTGGTGCATCCATGTTCTGTTCTTGAAAGAAAGATAAATTTTCAGTCTATTTTTCCAAATGTTGAGTTCTGCCTTCAAGTGTTTCCACTTTATCACTTATCTGCTTCGTTTCATCAGTATTCCAGGTTAAAGAAGTTTTAAAATCCACTAGCTCATCTTTAGTCTCCTTTTTAATTTCTTTCTTCATCTGGGTCATATTTGAGTTCATTTGCAACATATCAGAGCTCATATCGTCTTCAAGTTTATTCATATCTCTAATCTTGTGGATCTCTTCCAAAATTAATTGATTAGGGTTAGTATTTCTCTCCTTTTGGACATCTACTGAAGATTGTTGCATAGGTAGAGCAGTGGTTTTCTTCATCTTGACAGCTATCAGGCTTTTAAACTCCTCGTTTATACTTTTGGGGCACTGTTCTCACTTTTTTGCCACTGAGTGTCAATATAACACCCTATTGACACAATGATCTCTGCAGCAAAGACTTCTTTATAAAGAAAATCTAGTTAATCAGGCTAAGTTCAAATTTTTTTTCCTGCTATGACTTTCACAATGGCAATCTCTTATCTCTTCATCTGGTAAGTTAATGCCCTTTCCCCCACAGTTCCATCCCTCTTTTGCTTAATGTTTTTGTAACTTAAAAAGTCTTTCTTTTAAACTGGAATATAGTGCAAGCTCTGTGCCTTCTCCTGTATTTTCTAATGATGTTTTTAAAGTTTTTTTTGAGCACACCCTTCAAAGTGGGTAAAGTAACAGAGAAAAAACTCACAATTTTGCTGCATTCATTAATTGACAAAGTTAATCAAATCTACTATTTGGAAATGTTTCTTAATTGTATTTGAATTTGGAAGTGAAGAAAACAGGATTTTGTGCAGCTAGTTAGCTTCTGCAGTGATGAGATGTGGTGAGACTCTGATAGCACACGTGTCCTGCTTCTGTTCTCTCCACACGTCCAGAGTCCCTAAAAGCATCTTCTAGGTGCCATATTAGTTCCTGCAGAGCACAGGGATAATCTTCTGAACTTTTCCATTCAAGGAATATTTTTGCTAGTTCTGAGGATGACAAACAAGCTCTAGCCACACCTCACACTCTGTCCCTGACTGAGGACTGAATGTCACCACACCATTTTCCAGCCTGGAAGTCCTTACCCATGTCTGATTTTTAACTCATTCTTTCCTGAAAAAGGCTTCATGCAATGAGGTGGCTAATATGTGCCTTAACTTAAGCATAATGAAACTAACTATGCCACTTAAATCTTAAATCATGACCTTCAGGTTCTAAGAGTCTTTCATCTCTAGACTATATCTCTTTCTTCACCCATACAAAACAACAGGTCTCATAATACAACTTAACATCAGGTATTCCCAGACCACCCCTTTCTTTAGCATAATACAATGTTTTAAATTTTTTTCTGGGTTTCTTTGCTTGCTGAACAAATCTAGAAATTTATTTCTGCCATTGCAAAAAAAGTTATTAAATTTCTTATTATGAGGATAATTTGGAAATAGAATAAAAGTCTTGGCAAATGGAAGTGGCTGGAAATCTACATCTAGTTTTGAAAAACTGGCATTTATGGAAAATCAAACATTTTTGCTATCATTTGTTATCACTGTATAAGCTGACAATAAAATTCATTAAGAAGCCAACAAAATGGATACAGTCAGCAAACAATATAAAACAATATATGCATCATAACGTCTTGGCAATGTACTGTACCACTAAGAGGTTAGGGGAGAAGCAGAGTCTTCTGTAACAGATGTGGATGTATTAGAAAATAAAACACCCTTCCAGAATCCAGTGTGGTGCAGAAGTGATCTCAGCTGATATGAATTTGCATTTACAAATCCCATTTAAAGGGAACCTTTTAAAAAAAATAAAATAAAGATGTTTTGTTCTTTTGTCCTCTGGAAGATCTTATAGTGTCCAAAATCTTTCCCATAAGCCAAGTATCCCAAACTCTTTCCCACAAACTGTTCATACTCACCTGTAAAAGGAGAAACCATGGTCATGAAAAACTGGTGAAAAAATTGTCCACTCTTCCCTGAGTTTGTTTAATTTTATTTACCCTTTATTTACCCTTTAGCATGAGATTTCAGGAAGGCAGACAGATAAATTTAATACAGATTTAGATAAAAATGGTAAGAACATATTAAGAATAAGATGGATTCATGGAAAACTACTCCCCTGAGGGCTCAGATAACATGAAAAGGAATAATAATAATAATAATAATAATAATAATAATAATAATAATAATTCTTACCTGCCTCTGCCTAGGTTTCAAGGTGGGGAACAACAACAAATTAAACACATAACATCAGTTAAAAGAGCAAATAAAATCAATAAAAATTAAAATCAACCAATATATACTTCAAAATTCATAACTTAGGGCATTTCCATACTACACTGTTATAGTGCTATTATTCCACTTTCAACATCCTATGGAATTCTGGAGTTTGCAGTTTAGGGAGAGGCATTTGGAATTCTCAGCCAGAGAGCTCCTTGGCCTCAAGAAACTGCAAACTCCAGAATTCCACAGGATGCTGGAAGTGGAATAATAGCACTGTAACAATGCAGTGCAGAAATGGCCCTTGTTGGCCCTAAATGGCCCTAAAAATCTGGATAGGTTTGCCAGAAGAGACTAGTCTTCACTGCTATTTTAAATGCAGACAGTCAGTCTAGCTGAGAAATCTCTTGCAGCAGGTCAATCTGAGGGCAGTCAAAAACTAAAATAAAATAAAATACAGGTAACATTCTAGGTAACACTTGTCAGCCTATGTTTGACTGACTGAATTAGATGTCCCTCAGAAGACCTGAGTGTATGGGGTTGATTTTATGGGAGAAAGTGATCTATCATAATCAACATTATTATTTCTATTATCATTGTTACTGTTATTATGTTTGTATCCTACCTTTCTCCCAAAATTGGGACTGGAGTGATTATAATTTTGGGATAATATGATCACTCCTACATGTACCAGTAACCAATCTGGTTGCCATGTTTTGAAGAAACTGAAGTTTCCAAACTTGGTACAGAGGTAGCCCAATGTGCAGTGCATTGCAGAAGCCCAGCCTTGAGTTTACCAGTGTGTGAACTACCATGTTTCAACCATGTTTCTAGGAAAAGGTGCAGCTGGTACAACAGCCAAAACTGATAGTAAGCACTTCTGGCATTCTTAAAACTGTTAGATATTCATGTCTCAGAGTTGCTCATTGGATTAAAGCCCCCTTTTTTTGCATACTGTATCAGGGGAAGCATGGTTTTTGCTGCCCTATTATTCAAATGAGTATTTCTCGGTATCAAAAGGAAAGAACAGCTGCTTCTGGAATGCAGGTGATTATCTAGGAAAGTTGGATAATTTATAACCAGCAGTTTTCTGGGATCCACTGTTACAATTTTTATCCCCAGCTCTCAGCATAACAATGGGAAGGGAGTTACAGCTGACTTGCACTTTCTGTGGATCTATTTTTGTTGTTGTTGCAACAATCAATTGACACAATGTAACCAACATTAACTTACAGATTTTACTTTTTGAAAATGCTTCTTCTCCCCTGCCAAGTAATGATTTTTTTGCATCTCTCGCTCAGAAAACTAGAACTGTGGGATTTGTGAAAGGCTG
The DNA here is from genome assembly GCA_948472985.1 of Iguana delicatissima. Lineage (NCBI taxonomy): Eukaryota > Metazoa > Chordata > Lepidosauria > Squamata > Iguanidae > Iguana > Iguana delicatissima. The sequence goes on along the minus strand of CAOKZL010000841.1, from coordinate 978,440 downwards.
CAAATACAATTGATTTTTAAAATAATTTTGATGGGGGAGCCCAACATCGTGGTGAACCTGAAGGCTTGTTGCTTGATATGAGAAATGTATGTTATCAGCACGTGAGGGGCTCTTGCAATTCCCAGCCTGACTCACATTAAACTGCAGCATCTTACCCCCTTCAGTGCTGGAAATGGTACTTGTGGCCTAAGTGGACTGACTTCTCAGTGTGGCACAGCAGTCCTGCTTTACGTAAGATTAGGAGAGAGGCATGAACATCAAAAGCAGACGAGAGAGTTGGAAGCATTCTTCCCACAGGGTGGAAAGAGAGTGGCAAAATGGCACAAGCTAGCAGTAGAGAATGGAGGCACTGGAGTCTCCAGAGGGGATCTCATCCACTGTTCCAATGAGTGTTGTGGATTTTCAGTAACTCAGCTTTGCGTGTTCTGCTGAAACAGACTAAATGTTCAGGCCAAGATGCAATTAGGTTCTGCCAGTCAGTACATCTCAGAAGTTATTTCTTCCTTGCCACATAGTCCCTGCCCATGACCTTGGTCCTTTTCACACTTTATCTGGTGCCGCTGGCATCATGCAGGGATCACGTGAAAAGCCTCGCCCGGGAGGCACTCACATCCCCTCTGCTTCCCCTCCACACCAGCTCTGTGTTGGCCAGAAGGAAGTGTGAGCACTCCGCCCCTTCCTTCCACAGCTCAGCCAGGCACTTTCCCAGCCTGTGTGGGGGGAGAAAGTGCGATAGCTGCGCATCTGGAGCATCTGCACGCAAGGTAAGTGCGCATGGGGCATGGGAGCGATGCACGATCATGCATCATTTTCAGCAACAAGCCAAAAATGATATAATGTGTGATCACCACCTAATGGCCTCAGGAACATTGCACGATCGTGAGGACGTCATGTGGAACGGTCCTCACAATTGCGCGATGCTCCTGAGGCCATTTTGCAACAGGACTGGCATGTGACAAGGGCCCTTCTCTCCCTCTCATCAGTGCTCAAAACTCTTCTCTCCAAAGCAAACATGGAGGGCTCAGGGCCTACATAGGGTGAGTGAGAACCCCTCCTCTCCAAGCTATGCAGGTGGTTAAAAAAAACACTTTTCCTGACATCTGCTTCCACTTCACATTTAAAACCCTACTGATATGACAAGATGTGTCTTTATTTCCCATAGGGATGCAGTTTTCCACCTAAGGGTCACCAGTTAAGATGCATGATTAGTTGTTCATGACTAAACTTGGGTTATATTTTAAATGTATTGATTAAGACATATTTTACCCCAAAGTCTGGAAAACTGACCCAGTACATCAAAGAGAAATGGTTTTGTTAAACAACCTGTTGCTGAGCTTTGTTCCTGTCACTTATTCCTTTGATTCTTTTTTTTTTCATATCCATTTGGAAGTAGGTCCTGTTAAACTCAGTATGATTTACTTCTGATTAGACATGCACAGGATTGCTCTGTTAAGCTCAAATTCCCTCCTCCTCAGACTACCCAAAGATCTCCCAGCATGAGAAATCCAAATGCAGAAATTTTCCCACTAGTGGTTCAGTTTTAAATATAGGAGTGTGTGGAATAGCATACAGCAGCTTTATATTTTTAACAAGCTTGCCTTAATCACAGCTCTTTCTTTGGACAGTATCTAACACTTCACTTCTCAAAATAACGAAGATCCATTTGCTCTGTGTGTGTGTGCGTGTGTGTGTGTGTGGCCATTTCTACACTAGACTGTTATAACACTATTATTCCACTTTCAACATCCTATGGAATCTTGGGTTTAGGGAGGGGCCAGCGAGCCCCTCCCAAAATTGCTAACCCCAAGATTCCATAGGATGTTGAAAGTGGAATAATAGCGCTATAACAATTTAGTGCAGAAAAGGCCTGTGTGTGTGTGTGTGTGTGTGTGTGTTTTCCTGCAGATACTAATCTACTACTCTGTAAAGAATCTCTTGCCTCTCAGCAAATGACAAAAGAAGCTGTCATTATATTTAGCAGCAAGTATTTTGAAACTTCCAAAATTAAATGTAAAAAGCCAAAAACATCTTAGAACAGGACTTCCTGGGGAAAAAGAAAATGACCATAGTTCCACTTCTCTTTCTTTGCCCTGAAAAGAATATTCTCTCACCCTTGAAATATAACTGAAATAAAACTGGTAGCAAAGCGGGTGCAATGGTTGAGAAATGGTCTTGTCTGTTTATTATAGGCCTCATGTTTATTTGTACATAATAACAGTATTTTTCAACATCAGAAAATTATACAACTTTAAAATTCAATTAATTTCCCAGACACAGAATGATCCAACTTGAATATTTGCATCATTGTGCGCCTGTTAAAATGCATGTGACAGAAGTTGCAAAATCAATTTAATTCTGGTGTTTTAACATTGATGTTGGAAAGCATAGCGACCAGAGACAAAAGAAAAACAATGCAGCAATTAAATTTCTTCCTGTAGAATCAAAAGACACAAATGGCTAGGATTTATTTCATGATTCAGAAACAGGAGTGTGAGTGTATGGATGGATGAATGGCATGTACAAGTTAACTGATTCAGTTAAGGTTTGTGATTTTTGAATGTTCCTGTTTGTTTGCTGCCTTTTATGGCTGCTAAAAGCAAAGAAGCAAATTGGTTGTTAATACCTATAGCCTAGAATAGTTGGCCCACATGCCAGTCAATCATTAAACAACCTTCTGTTCTCTGCTTGATTGAGATTGCTTGTGTAATTATGGACTGATTCACACTGACATGAAATAAGCCAATGCTTTTCTTGATAGAGCATCCACTAATTTAGTCACTTTTCTTGAAAAAACAAAACCAGAATAGAACTTGTTTTTCCTTAATTAAGATAGTTCATTAAAATAGAACCAAAGCACTAAGCAGATAAAACAGTATGATGAGACTAATTCAGCCTTCCCCAGGCTGGCATGTTCTAGATTGCTGAACTACAACTCTCATCATCCCCAGCCAAAGGAAGGAAGGAGAGAATGAAATCCCTGTTTAAGCATCTGTGTACAATATATTATGAAACACATATCCTCCAAGTGTCTAATTAAACCACTATCATTCCACTTTTTTCAGTTGCTTTTGAAATGTCTCAGCTTCTCTCTCTTCCCACTTTCCCTCTTTATCCTCAGACTACTGCTGCAAAGTGAACTCAAGGGGCAAAAGAAGTTTGCACTCCATGAACTCAGCTAAGAGGAGAGGAAAGGATAAGAAGAGCTCAAATCTCATCTTCCCAGTAGGCTCAGATAAAGCAAACTGCTGCAGCTTCTCTTAGAGCTTGTGTGTTCTTCCTGATTATTATTAACTTTGCACTCTTGACCACACTCTGATGTTGCTTGGCCACATGTGCCCCAATTTCCATCTGTGAAACATTGGGGAACATATTATAAAGGTCCAAATTATCTTCCTTTATTTAAACAATCAAAAGAGCAACTTAAATACAGACATATAAACCAGCTTTCTATTCTGAATTGCCATAGAAAAATGATGCAATCAATAGGATCTCAATGACTAAATTCAATCCAATGCTCACAGTAGGACTGAGATTTTTGTCCTGTGGCTTCTTGAATTCTTGTCGAATGTCACCAAAATATTCTGGAAGGTTTTCCATTCCTCTGGAGTATGGGGTATGGTAGGGCTATGGGGTATGATAGGAGTTTGGGTATGTGTGGGGGACCTCAAAAGGTAGGGAGAGATTGTTGCTTCCTTACTTTCTCCTTGTCTTAGGCCATTTCTGCACAACACTGTTATAGTGCTATTATTCCACTTTCAATAACCCATAGAATCCTAGGCTTTGCAGTTTAGCAGGGGGCACTTAGAATTCTCAGCCAGAGAGCTCTTTGGCCTCAGTAAATTACAAATCCCAGAATTCCATAGGATATTAAAAGTGGAATAATAGCACTATAATAGCGTAGTGTGGAAATGGTTTTACTCTCACAGAAGCTGCAGCTGTGTATCCAATGATACTGTCTCACATTTATTCCTGATATGACATTGTCTTGGAAAGGCATAGACCTAGGGGGATAGGTCAATCTATAGATTCTAGTTTAACTGAATTTTGTCCTTTCTTCATAGCAAATTCAGTTTGATTTATGTTTGTCTTAATTTACGAAGGCAGCAAACTTTACATAAGAAATTTGCATGTCCATTTTGTGAGATTTTTTCCCCTCATATATGCATTATATTGCAATTATTCAGGTGTCCATTTCTCACAAGTGCTATGTTCCTGATGCAATGTCTTCCTGTATGTGCTTTCACCTAATAAATGGATTTTTCTGTTCACTTTTCCTTAATCTAAATGTTTTGGAGCACATATTTTAACCTGAACATTGGATTACAAGATCCTGAAAAACGCAGATCCAATAGACTGAAATTTGTTAGATTTCTATAGAATTTCTGACCTAAGCATTTACTACCCCACCACATCCCTAAATAAGCTTTCTTGTTAGAATGGGAGGAGGTGTGGAAAGAATAAAGATGTGGTTGGTTATTTTCCCCATACTTGAGAATTTACTTTCATGTTCCATAAAAAGAATCAACACTTGAAAACGAATAGTCGAAACAGGTCCTGCCTTTTTATGGTTTTAAGAAGATTCTTAAATAACTTTAAAAGACAACAGACTACATCTAAAAGTGCAGATAGAATAAATGTCCAAGAATTTATCCAAGAAAGATAATGTAAAGGATTTTTTTTTATCATCTTATTTCCCTAAGTGATAATACTAAGCCAGAAGAAGGAGAAAAATGTTCAGCTACCTTTCTTCTAAAGAAGATTGGGCTTTTGCTTTTAAAGTGTCTAAAAGGATTTAAACCTACATTAGGGTGTGATTATCATTAGCTGTACCACCTCAAAGAGGAAGCTGTAGCTAGAAGTGAGTTTTAAAATGGCTTTTCCCTTGGTAATACATTTCTGGAAAATACTGTTAGGGAAAGGAGAGACCTATTAAAGCAAAAAGAGAAAAGAGAGAAGAGAAAGCTCCAATTTAAAACCAAGGCAGAAATGGAACAAGACATAGTGCCTTCAGACTGCTGTTTGAAAGGAACTTTATTCCTTTCATTACTGGTGCAAAGTTCATTTGTTATTGTTAGCTACTGTCAAATCAACTTCAAGTTATGCTGGCCCTATCAATGAGAGACCTCCCAGTCACCCTATCATAAGCTCAGGTCTTGCAGACTCAGGGCCATGGCTTCCTTGATTGAATCTAACCATCTGGAATGCAATGTTCCTCTTTTTCTACTGCCTTCTAGCTTCCCAAGCGTTATTGTCTTTTCTAGTAAGTTATGTCTTTTCATGATATGTCAAAAGTACAACAGCCTCAGTTGAGTCATCTTGGCTTCCAGGGAGAGTTCAGGCTTGATTTGCTCTAGGACCCATTTATTTGTCTTTTTAGCAACCCACTGTATCTGTAGAGCTCTTTTCCAGCACCACATTTCAAATCAGTTTAATTTCTTTTTGTCATCTTTCTTCACTGTCCAAGTTTCGCAACCATACACAGGAAAAATTCCATGGACAAACCTAACTTTAGTATTCAATTATATATGTTTACACTTGAGGATCTTGTCTAGTTCCTCCCTAGCTATCTTTCCAAATACTAGTCTACTTCTGATTTCTTGACTGCAGGCTCCAGTCTAATGACTAATGACTGAGTCAAGGTATGGAAAATCTTGGACTATTTCAATGTCTTCATCATCAAATTTAAAGTTATCTAAATCATCTGTGGTCATTATTTTTGTGTTCTTAATGATCAGTTGTAAACCGGTCTTTGCATTTTCTTGCTTGATTTTCATCAGTAATCATTCTGATGCTAGTAGTACAGTAGTATAGTGTACAGTATAGTAGTATAGTGTCATCTCAATATTTTATATTGTTAATGTTCCTTTCTCCAATTTTCATACCTCTTTTCTTTGAATATTATCCTGCTTTACATATGATGTATTCAGCATGCAAGTTAAACAGATAGGATGATAAAAAACAGCCTTGCCTGCCCCCTTTGTCAATTGGAAACCATTTCTTTTCTCCATATTCTGTTCTGACAGTAGCCTCTTGTCCTGAGTACAGATTATACATCAGGGCAATCAAATGTTGTGGCACACTCATTTCTTTAAGAATAAGCCCCAGTTTTTCCATGATCTGCAAAATCAAAAGTACTTTCTCCTAAGTACCTTGATTTCCAATTCACTTTCTAAAATGTGTGTGTGTGTGTTCATCTTCAAATGGTTATTTCCTTGAATGAATCTGTCAACCTTTCATTTCCTTTCTCTAGTTCTTCCATGTATTGCTTCCATTATTTCTTTTATTTCTACTTGGTCATTTAATATGTTCCCCTGATGGTCATAGAGTATCACCATTCTTGGTTTAAAGTTCCCTTTGATTTCTCAGATCTTGTAGAAAAGATCTTTTGTTCTTCCTTTTTGGTCATCATTTTCTATTGTTCTGCATTGATTATTATAACAGTTCTCCTTGTCCTGCCCACAAATCCCTGAGCAGTTGCATTCAGGGTTCTGACTCTATTTCTTTTACCTTTTAATTTTGCATCTCATCTGTCCCTAACTGCATGAAAAGTTTCATCTGTCATTCATTGAAGCTTCTCTCTCTCTCTCTCTCTCTCTCTCTCTCTCTTTCTCTTTTGGTTGCAGATAGTGTCTTTTTGCCTTCCTCCCTCAAATTGCCCCTTGCTTCAAAGTCCAGAGTTCTTTTACCTCTTGGTCAATTAGGTTTAATAGTGCAAATCTATTTCTTTTATTATCTTTAAATCATACAGAGATGTTCTTGAGGTTGTATTTTGGCACAACTGTTGGTTTAGTGTTCTTCTTTAGCTTTACTCTGATTTTTGATATTCATAGTCTGTGCCACATTCAGCTCCTGTTTATGCTCTCAAACTAAAGGTGTGCTTTAAGCAGATACAATGACTCAGTCATATTGAGATCAAACTTACTGAAATAAATGGGATGTAACTTAATCATAACTTCTTTAGATGCCATTGAGTTCAGTGGGTCTCTGTCTGAATCCAACTCAATGACTTCTTAAAAACACCAGTTAAGCCTACACAAGGATATCTCCTATCACTCAGTCCACTCAAAATAGTAGTCATTTCTTTTAACTTCTCTGTTTTTCATTTTTGTTTCAACTTAGTTTGATCAAATATTATCTAGCTTGTATATTTCTTCTGCCTTTTGTTCTTTGGGGAGCAATCAACATGAAATTAATAGCAGCGCCATAGGTAGTAAAATGGTTGAACAGAATGCCAACAAGTTGTTCTGGGTTTTCCAGGCTTTCAGGGCATGTTCTATTAGTATTTTCTCCTGACATTTTGCCTGCATCTGTGGCTGGCATCTTCAGAAGATCTGGTGGCATGGAAGGAAAACAGAGTATATATACTTGTGTAGTCCCTGGGTGAGAGGGAGCAATTTGCATGTGTTATGGTTGGCCTGTGTGATGGCCTATTGTTAAATGGAATATCCCCCAGGGGGTATTGTTAGTCAGGGGATATGCTTAACAGTGCATTAAGTACATTAGCAATCCATTATATTGTTCCCTGTAGAGGGTGGTATTCATTGGCATATTTTTGAGTCTTGATTTTAGTGTTCTTCAGTACTGGTAGCCAAATCTTGTTTACTTTCTGACTTCCTTCTTTCTGGTTGAAATTGTCCATGTGTTTATGGATTTCAGTGGCCTCTACGTGTAGTCTGACACAGTAGTTGTCAGAATGGTCCAGAATTTCTGTGCTTTCAAAAAGCATTCTGCATCCAGGATGGTTTATGACACGTTCTGCTACTGCTGATTTTTCTGGGTGGATCAGTCTGCAGTGTCTTTTGTGTTCTTTGATTCGTGTTTGGACGCTGCATTTTGCAGTCCCTATGCAGACTTGCCAACATGACGTGGACGAAAGGGACATCCTTCCCCGAACAGATGTATTCCGGTTTCCGAAACAGGGCATCAGCCCGCCTGTTTTGACTGCTGGGAATATAAGTCAGCTTGAAATCGAAACAGGCGAAGTACTGCGACCAGCACATTAGCCGCTGGTTGAGCTTCCGCACTGTCCGCAGGTGCTCCAGGTTCCGATGGTCTGTCCGGACCTTGACAGGAAACCGAGGTCCCTCAAGCAGGTGTCTCCAGGTCTCGAAAGCCACCTTGATGGCCAACAGCTCCTTCTCCCAAATCGTATAGTTCTGCTCCGACTAGTCCAGCTGCCAGGAGTAGTAAGCACAAGGAAACAGGAAAGCAGAGTCATCCGCCCGCTGGAGCAACACAGCCCCCAGAGCCACATTGGAAGCATCCGCCTCCACGACAAAGGACTGCGAGGGATCTGGATGGTGCAGGATCGGCCCCGAGACAAAGGCCGCCTTCAAGGCCTCAAAGGCTGCCTAAGCCCTGGCACCGCAACGGAAATAGAACCCTTCCGGAGAAGAGAGGTCAGGGGCACCACCAGGTCCGCAAAATGGAGGATGAACAGCCGATAATAATTGGCAAAGCCGAGGAAGCGCTGCACGTCCTTGGCCATGTGTGGGGGCTGCCAGGTGCGGATCGCGTCCACCTTGCCCAAGTCCATGGCAAGACCCCTGGCCGAGATACGGTGCCTCAAGAAATCAACCTCCGACTGCTCGAAAGCACACTTACACAGCTTGGCATAGAGACAATGGTCCCGGAGCCTCTTGCAGTACTGTCCGAACATGGCCCTCATGCTCCTGCAGGGACAAGGAAAAAATCAGGATGTCATCCAAATAAATGATGACAAAGTGGTCCAGCAGATCCTGGAAGACGTCGTTCATGAAGAGCTGGAACACCACCAGGGTGTTGGTGAGGCCAAAGGTCATGATGGTGTACTCAAAATGGCCATGCCGCATGCAGAAAGCCATCTTCCACTCATCCCCCTGACAAATGCACACCAAATTATAGGCGCCTCGGAGATCCAACTTGGTAAAGACCCGCGCCCCCCGCAACCTCTCCAAGAGTTCGGAAATGAGATGAAGCAGGTAGTGGTTCTTGATTGTGATGGCATTTAGGCGCTTATAATCATGGCAAAGATGAAGATCCCCTGTCCGTTTCTTCACAAAGAAGCCGGGCGCTCCTGCAGGAGAGATGGCTGGTTGGATGAACCCCTTCCGCAGGTTCACCTCAATGAAGTCCTGCAAGGCAGCCAGCTCGGGCTCAGAGAGAGGGTAGATGCAGACCACCGGAATCTTGGACCCCAGGACCAAGTCAGTTGGGCAATTGTAGGGCCGGTGCGGAGGCAGCTGGTCCACATCCTTCTCATCAAAGATGTCTGCGAAGTCCCGATACTTGGGCGGAAGGTCCGGAGGCAGCGAGGCTGGGGAAACTGCCACAAAGGAGACTGGAACTGACTGGAGATGGGAGGCACAATGAGCAGAAGAAAAGGTAATGACCCCCGTAGACCACCCAATGTGGGGGTCGTGCTCCTGCAACCACTCCAGCCCCAAGACCATTGGAAAACGAGGTGCTGAGGCCACGAAGAACGCCATGTCCTCTCAGTGGGACGCTAGCTGCATCTGGAGTTCTGCGCTGGAGCGTGTCACCGGGCCTGAGCGCAGAGGGCGGCTATCGATGGTCTCCACCAGAAAAGGCGGGCCCACAGGAGATGTGGGAATGTCCCAGGCCTCCACAAAGGCCCATAAAAGGTCCATAAAGTTCATGGTGGCCCCCGAGTCAACCATGGCCCACATCTGCAAGGCCGGCTGGCCAGCCATGGAGGCGGAGCAAGACCTCAACAACAAAGCACTTGTATATGGGGAAACAGGCTGGACAGGCCGGCGCCAAAGGCAAACCACCCTGGTCTTGTGGCCCTCCAAGACCAGGCACAATCAGTTTCCTGCCAACATAGGCCAGACTTGTTTAGCAGGACACGAGGCAGCAAAATGCCCAGACTGGCCACAAGACAAGCATGAGCCCAGCTGGCGCCTCCTGGAGTTTTCTGCAGTGGAGAGATGAGGACGGGCGCCACCAAGTTGCATTGAATCCTCCCCTGCAACGGCCTCCTGTCTAGGTACCGGAGTTGGAGTAGGAGGCAGCCCCCCAACTCCCTTGGAGGTGCAAGTGGTGGCAAAGGGGGCAGGTTGGCAGGAAGAACCACATGATGCCTGGACCTGCGCTACAGGATGTGCCCCTCAATGCGCAGGCACAGCTGGATCAGCTGCAAGGTGTCAGGTGTATCAGCAAGTACCAACTGATGTAGAATAGGATCAGCCAAACCTTCAAGGAACTGGTCTACCTGGGCAGCCTCATTCCATGCCAAATCCTGAGCCGGCAGCCGGAATTCTCTGGCATACTCGGCAATGGAGAGCTGACCCTGCTTCAACTCCTGAAAATGCCAGTTAGCAATCTGTGCCTTAGCAGGGTCTGAAAAAACACTCTGCAGCTGCACAGCAAAGGCATCAAAAGTGTCCAGCAGAGGGCTCTACTGCTGCAGTAACGGCAGAGCCCAGCGCACAGCATCTCTTGAGAGCAAACTGATCACAAACCCCACTTTGTGAGAATCACTGGAAAACTCCTCTGCTCGCAGCCACATGTACTAAAGGCAATGAGCCCAGAAGGTGGGGAAGTCCTGTATCCACCCATCAAACATGGGGGATGTAGCCACTGGGCACTTGGGCTTGACCCAAGCAACAGCCCCCACCTCAGGCTGCAGCTGCTGGAGACGTTGCTGTAGCTGGCTTACTTGTTGGGTCAAAACAACATTAGCATGCAAGACTGCTGGCAGGGAAAGCTCAACTGCTTCATCCTTCTCCATGGTAATAGAAGCAAGCTCTCTCTCCCACAGTAAATCAGCTTTTGGGCTTGTGGCAAGACTATCAAGGTCAGAGACCTGGTCGGTGAGCCAGCTCGGAGAAGAGAGTGGGAGAGCCAGCAAAGTCCAGCCGGAAGGAGACAAGCAAGCACTTACTTAAGGAAGTTTATTTACCAGAGCACCAAGCGAAGCTGTAGTCAGAGTTCCAAAGCCAAGGGTCAAGAGTCCAGAGATCAATTCAAGGTATCAGGAACCAGGTGCTGGGAGCCAGGTACAGGCAAGAGGAGGGCTTGTAAGAAGTTTGCCACAAGCAAAGGGAAGCTTCCAGGCAGGCAGTTATATAGCCCCAGGCACAGGTGTGTCCGGTCACCACTTCTTAAACTTAGCCAGGGAAGCCTCCCTTTGTCCAGCCCTCTTGAGTCTCCACCTTGATTGGGAGCTTATTGAACCAGGCTCCAGAGCCTCTTCAGAATCGGATTCCTGTTGCTCCAAAGGAGCAGGCACAGAATCGGATCCCTGTTGCTCTAAAGGAGCAGGAAAGGGACATCCATGCCTGCTTGGTCCATGGCAGCAGGGGGAGCTCTTGAGCTGCAGGACTCATCTCCAGCCAGAGCCACAGGGACCCACAGTGGCTGCTCGTCATCTCCACCCTGAGCAACAGGGACCAAAAGCTGCTGCTTGTCATCAGCAGCTCTGACAGGAGCTTCAGTTATCACATCCACAGCTGAAGGTATGCGGTAAACTCCTGCAGAAGTTAGAGGATCCAAACACGAATCAAAGAACAGCATCCAAACATGAAATCCATAAACACATGGACAATTTCAACAGGAAAGAAGAAACTTAGAAAGTAAACAAGATTTGGCTACCAGTACTGAAGAACACTAAAATCAAGACTCAAAAATATGCCGATGAACACCACTCAGACTCTGGAGGTCCCTCTACAGGGAACAATACAATGGGTTGTTAATGTACTTAACGTACTGTTATGCATATCCCCTGACTAACAATACACCCTGGGAATATCCTATTTAACAATAGGCCATCACACAGGCCAACTGTATCACATGCAAATTGCTCCCTCCCACCTGGGGACTACACAAGTACATATACTCTGTCTCACTTCCATGCCACCAGATCCTCTGAAGATGCCAGCCACAGACTCAGGTGAAATGTCAGGGGAAAATACTGACAGAACATAGTCCCATAGCCTGGAAAGCCACAACAACCTATGGATTCCAGCTGTAAAAATCCTTCAACTTTACATAGAATGCCAACAATTTCATGGCTGACTTTTTTGTCAATGCCAGTCATCAAAGTCTCTTGTCCAGTGGTGTAAAGAAGCTAAGGCTCGCAGGATCAAAGCACCAGGACACTCTGATTAACAGAGGTGGTGGAGTCATAATCACTCCCACAGACTTCCCTGGTCACCCTGAACTGAGCTGCAATCCTCATCGGTAGCATGAAGGGCATGAGAAAAATTTTCCCTGCAACAATATATTGTCATGAGCTCTTTTTGTTGTGATCCAAAGCAGTGGTCACGAACTGGTGGTCTGCAGACCACTGATGGTCTGCCAGAAAATTTTGGTGGCCTGTGGAGAAATTTGGATATTATTTGATTTCCGACTTCCGGTTTGGATACGAGAGCTGAAGACATTGTCCCCGGCATGCTCTGCCGAAGACTGCTGCTGCTGCGGGTTGCTGATACTTGGGGGAACTCCATACTGGCTTGCCAAGTACCCCTGAATTAAAGGGGTCTTGCCAGAGGTGGATTTGTAACCAGGAGCCAAGACAGGACCTGTATGGTGAACCAGGAGGAGGTAGTCAAAGGGTCTCCCAAGAGTCTGTCACCACCAGTTTTTCATCTCACCTGCAGCAGTTTGGAGGAGATGAGAAGGATTACCTCTCTCTCCATACACCCGGCCACCGAATGTCTTCTCGCCAATTTTTTTTAATATATATTATTTCTTATTTTTTCATTACGTGATAGAGCTGGAAGACCTCTATTGGGGATAGGGCAATAAGACCTTCTAGTTCTGACTTTGAATTAACTTTCTACAAAGGACCTCTGATAGTCCAAGAGGATTTCCTCCCCTTCCCTCATGCTTCTTTGGAATGGTCTGTCTGTTGCCCAAAGAAGAAGAAGAAGCCGTCCAGCACAAGATATTTAATAACTATCATACAACAGATAAGCTAAACTCAACTTTGCTGCTTTCCTTATTGGACTGAAGGTTTTTTTCTTTCCTATGCCTAATTCCTGGCATTTCCCTCTTTGTTTGCTAAGACACAGCTGAAGACAATCCTTTTTTTCTGTTTTCCTTTGCTCCAAACTCAAAGTGAATTAACAGCCCAGAAGTACTTAGTTTGAATTTTCAATGAGATCCATTTTGCAAAACTGATTTTCCCCCTTTTTTCAAATTTTGGAGACTCCACATGTGTGAAAATTGACGATGTGAAAGACTCCCCCAATCTATGTAGATTTGACTGCTTGAGATGCTGCATTTTGTTGATTTATCCTCCACCTCCCCCCTTTCCAACTTGAGTGTGATTCTCCTGTTGTCTTTGTCTACGTTTGTTGGAGTGTATTGTGTGTGAACTCTATGACTGCAACTGTTACTGCTCCAACTTAGACCCATACTGTTAGACAGTTGACGCCCATATCTGTTTACCCTCCAAAACCAAAACCAACTGTAACACCAAGAGAAAAGAACAACTCAGTTAAGAGAAGTGAGAGGAACTGTGAGAAAATGACAGTAAAGAAGAAAGAGACAACAAGAGAGGAAGAAGAGAGGAGAGTGGAGATAGGTCTAGAAGGGACAGTGAAAGATAACGAACTTGTTTATTGAACTTGCTTAATGAATTTATTTGATGAATCTATAGAATCCATTTCTGTATAGTTTGGGAAACCAAAAGTCAGAGTATGAATTCTGTAACATCCACACTGCAGAAACACTAAATATGTTATTAGGATGGATATTTTGAATGAATTGACACTGTGGCTAGTGAATGAATTGATATTTTGATTTATCTTTATATACCTGCCTTATGAACTAAGGTGTCTGTAAATATCAGAATATGACTCAATTGATATTTTGATTTATCTCTATAATATCTACTTGATGATTTAAGTTGGTTGCAAATAATAATTTTGTTATAATTAAACAAGTGCATTTCATATTAATAAAATGGATCATTTATGATCATTGTTTTATAGATGTTTATACATTTTTTTAAAAATTCATGTTTGTGGTCTGTGGGATTCAAAATTGTGAGTTTAGTGGTCCATGAGGCCTGAAAGGTTGGTGACTGCTGATCCAAAGTATTCTATACTGGCTGGATCTTGATTCTGCAATCAAAACTCATTTGATTTACAAAAGACCTGCTCCTTGGGAAGCTAAATGCTAAAGCTGAAATTTTGGACACTCTTTGGTGGTATGGTTATGGAGGCTGTCATGGTGTGCATCATATTTAAAATTCACAGTTTTCCACCATAACTCACTGTTGGATTTTTCTTCTGGATCTATGGACAAGAGGAACCTATGCAATTCCACTAGACTTTCAGTAACTTTCACTCCACTGCTAAGTTTTGCTTAGACCCATGTGTACAGCAGGCTCATTTTCCTAACATATACATGCCTGTATATATGAATATATGTATTTAGAGCCTACCTTTTCCATAGCTCTGGCACTCAAGGCTGCTTAAAGAAATTAAAGCATATGTAGATAACAAATCACATCAGTAAAAACTTACAAAATTTTAAAATCATAATTAGGCTATCATTAGCATTAAAATATATCCTTAAAATGCCACAGCATAGCACACTATTAAAAACTCTTTCCGTTTAAGCAATCAGTTCTAAAATGCCTATCAAGTGAAAAATTTCTTCAGCCGCTTCTGGAAGGACACCATAGGGTAAGCCAGCCTAAAATCTCAAGTAAAGGAGTTCCAAAACCTGGAAGCTGCCATCAAGAAGACTTTCTCATGTTCCCACCTTGTACCTGTGAGGGTCATAGAAGACAGAAAAAGACCTTATTTGAAGACCTCAAAGAGAGTACTGATGTACCAACTGGTTACATCAGTGTAGCAGTTATGCAGGCCAGAATCCCAGCCACAATGAATTACTGGCATTCCAATCCTGTAGTCCACGCCTTTCACCCATAGCAAAAGTGGGTGAATAACACTACAGTCCTCCCTCCATATTTGTGGGGTTGACGTTTGTGAATTTGATTATTCACAAGCTTGTATACTTCTTCCCTGTTCTTCTCCTCCCCTTCCTATGCATTCTGCCCTGAGCCAAAATGGAAGGAAATGGGGGGGGACTCCCCTGAACCTTCTTTTCCTCCTCTAGATTTTTCCCCCTACTCTTCCCATGCATTTTGCCTCAATGTGAAGAACTTGGGCTGAGGCAAAACGGAACAAAATGGGTGAGGGGCAGGGCTCCCAAAGGCCTTCTTTTCCTCTTCCAGAGTTTTCTTCTTCCCCAGTCCATGCAGTTTCTTTGCCCTGGGGAAAAATGCATGTGAAAGGAAAGGGGGACTCCAGAGGAGGAAAGGAAGGCCTCACCCCATTCCATTCCATCTTTCATGGGTATGGGAAGCAGAGGAGTCCCAGAAGGAAATGGGAGGATGAGTAGATGGGGTTATTTACATTTTTCCACTATTGCGAGGGTCCTATGTCCCAAACCCTCATGAATGTGGACAGAGGACTATAACATTGCAGTCTCAAAAATAGACATCACTATTGTTGCTCAGAATTCTCAGTTCCTCTTCTTTTCAGTGGATGTTATGGCCTAGGGATTTACTAGTGGGACTTTGTGTTCATACAAGGTTCTTCCAAAGAATTTTGCTTCCTGATGTGAAGGATAAGAGATTGTATTTCTGCAGATCCCAAGTACAGAACCCAAATGGATTGGCTGTTGAATCTAATTTCCAAAACTGGTGGCAGAGCAGCATTCTCCATGGCAGTTGAGCGCAGAAGACAAGTTCAGTGGACACAGTTCCAGCTGTGTCGTACATCCAACTTAGTCCCTTAACAGAAGGGAATAGCTAGGGGGCTTAGGTGAATGATCATAGATCCCCCACTGTTGCTGCTCCCAAACAGCCTGAGACAGTTGCCTCACTCTGCCTAATTGTAGAGCAGGCCCTCATTTTTCTGTAGTGGGATCAGTAGAAAGAGGCAACTGAGATGACATTATTCCCATTGAGCAACTGAACAGCTTCCACTTTTCCATGGGTTCACTGATTGTTCACTACCTGCCCCAGGCTCCTGGACTAGCTGTGCTCTTCCTAAGGACTTCTTGAAAGCCTGCCTAGGCTTGACTACATTTCTCTGTTTCCCATGCTTGTAATACACCTCTCTCTGATGGCAGTGAAAACTAGAGATACAATTCTTAATTTCGTCTCAAAGGTAGTAATTTTAGCAATTTTCTTCCCACTGAGAGAAAATCTCTGAAAACTATGCCGTATTCAAAAGCTATTCACAATTCAGGACTTATTCTGCGCAAAATTTGCATTCTCTGTGCTAAAAACACAATTTTCTGTAGGCAAAATAATATTTAAACACAGGAATATTAATTCCTACACAAAAATATAGTTGTTTTCTGCATAGATAATAAAAAGAAAAGCAACAAGTTTCCTAGCAACAACTCCGCTCTGACTTTCTCTCTCCTTTTTTACCCTTCTTGCTTGTGCAACTTCATGAACTGGTTGATTTAGACTTAGAGGATGGAGTCATTAAGGAAAAAAGAGCCAAGAAGAGAAGGACAGAGTTAACTTGACCTTCTGTGGAGCTGCCTAAAAGCTATAAGATTTTCTCATCTTGCATCAAATAAATTGAACCGACATCCATATGCATATGGTTGGTTCACTAAGATAAAGGGAAATGAATTTGTGTAACTTAAGCATTATTTGCTATATGTACATTATTGTTGCAGGGTTGGATTATTTTTTGGCATACATCTTAGGCCCTTTCTGCACTGGGCTATTAAAACGGTGCAGAGTGACCTCTGATGGAGGTCTTCTGCACCATAGAGTGGACTGGAGCAGACTACTTTTTGCAGTTCCGCACCTCAGTCCACTCTAGAGCGACCGGAACTGGTCGCGCAGTGTGTTTTTTAAAAACCTCTTTTTAGAGTTTTTTAAAAAGCACAGAGCGCACGACTCCGTGTCGCTCCGTTGCCGCGCTCCAGTGCAGATTTGCAGGTGCGCACTAGTGCGTGCCTGCAGATCTGCCGGGGCGGGCTTTAGGCTGGCGAGCTTCTCCGGTTGGTAGAGAGCCTCCACCAACTGAAAGCCGCCATTTTGGATGCCGGAGCAGTGTGGAGAGATGAGCTCGCACTGCTCCTCGTCCCAATGGACTCACCCAGATGCTGAAGAAGTCTGGTGAGTCCTGTTTTTTGCGTGGTTCCTTTCCCACACGCGGAAAGGTCCTTAGTGCTGCATTTTTGTTAAATAAAGTGAATTAAGTTTGCCGTAAGTGAAGGCTTACGCTGTTGAAATCTCATGAGATGAAACAGTGTTTAACTTCATCTAGATTGACTTTATACTCATTTCCTGCTCAGCCTGTCTGTCTTTAGGACAATGGCAGATGGGGGAAGTGAGATGATGACTTGAAATTCAATGTAGAAACTAGAAATATTGCCACTAATCCAAGAAATTAGAAAGTTACTTTCCTGTGGTTCAAAAGACATATAATAATTACTTTTTGTTACTCTAAAAAAATTAATACTATCATCTACTTAATTGGGATCCAAAATATACTGTCCTCCTGAAAACCCCATTGTTGCCTCTATCCCACAACACAGCCTGAGGTAGCAGCATGAGACAGAACATGTAAGGATAGTTGAACCAGGTGATATTCCTCATCCCCCATTTAATAAGGCCACACTCGTGGCCTGTCTGATCTTGGCAGGAACAGGTCTGGCTAGTACTTGGATAAAAGATTCACAGTGAATACCAGGTGGTTTAGACTATATTACAGAGGATGGAACTGGAAAAACCACCTCTGAGTATTCCTTGCCTAAAAAAACCCCTATGGAATGCATGTGATCACCATAAATCGACAAGTGACTTGAAGGGATGGACACTCACTCACTCACCCACCCACCCATACCCACAAGTACCTAAAAATACATGGGGACATTTTTAACTGTAAAAGTTGAGTGCAAAACAAATAGCTTTCCCAACTTCTAATTATCAAAGTAACTACAAGTTATAGTTACACTGCCAATGGGTGACATTATCTTCATTGATTTGCAGTCATGATGTAACTTAGTTATCTCCACATTATTACACAAATGCATTAATTACAAATAACTACTGACTTGTAACTAGTGACTTCTATGATCTGACTAATAACTGTCAAGAAGAACAGCTAATAACTACTTCTTTCTGCCAGCCCCTTTTAATCAAGAGCTGGTCAAATTAGCCTGGTGCAATGCACTCAAAAAAACTGGCCAGTTTTACAAATAGTCCTGTGCCAGCATGCCAGATGTTCAGGAATGCCTACTTTGTTTGGTCTTCCAACATTTTGTTAAGCATTGCTCCTGAGTATTTTCTTTATTTAACTCCTCCATTCCCACCCTCCATCCCCACATTGGTGAGGATATCTAATTCTATTCCTCCCCCTTTGCTCTACCCTCACTAGCTTGTTCTGAATAGATTCAGTAGAGGCCAATGAATGAAATGATCACAGCAATGATGGTTTTCTGCGGCTCACGTACATCTGATGCCTGAATAATTTAAATGGTGCTGCTCTGCCAGTATTCAATTTGTTTTGTGTAAGAAGAGGATCTGGGGAGTTTTGGGAGAATGATGGCACAGGAAAAAAAAAATAGCTGAAGGTTGGGAGGCTAAAGGGAAAAGGAACAAAAGAGTTCAATTCTTTTTATTCACAAATGGGACCTATAATAAAATGTTCTGGTTGTGAAGTATGCCTGTTCATGACAGTCTCGCTTGAATCCCTCCTTCTTCTAGGATAACCCATTCTTTTTTCTGCCATTTTATGATGCTTGCTTGCTTGCTTGCTTTCTTGCTTTCTCCTTCTAATTTTTATTAAATTATTTTTTAATAACAAAACAAATATAACCCAAGACAAAGACATACAGAATAAAAAGAATGCCGATACTATATCAATAAGAAAAATAATAAATCAGTTATCATACTATCTTAACTTGAGCTTATGGTAAGATAGGATACCACTAACAGCAGAAGAGAATTAGAAAGAAGATTTACAGAATTTCAACAGCTGAGATAGGCACCCAAGGCTTTTAATAATTCCCTCCTTTGAATGAATGCTGCCAGTCAGATTCTCTAAGGACCAGTCCTCAAAGACATCAGGTAGTTGTTAGTGAGTATAATATAATATGACACTATCAGGAAATGCTTTAACTCTTCTTTATGAAGTGAGACAATGTGTAAATATACATAATTGCATTTATTACTTTCACCCCTTTTTGCCTTGCCCTTTTGACCTATCTAAACCCTTCACTGGCTGATTTTTAAATTATGGAACTATCTACCATAATATGTCATGATTAACCTGGCTACCTTTAACAGAGGAATAGGCATATTCATGGAGATTAATTCTATAAATAACTATTCTATATGAGATATATGTATTACCTTCTCTATAAGATAACACAGCTGGGAAACACAGTGTAAGTGGGAGGGTGCTGTTGCCACAATGTCCTACTTGTAGGCCTCCCATGCACATTTAGGTGGCCATAGTGGGAAGAGAATGTGGGAACAGAAGGGCCTTCAGTTTGACCTACCAGGGCTTTGGTGATACTCCCTTCCACTCCCTGCTAATTATTTCAACCATCCAAACTTATACTGTTAAGCTCCTTTAAGTGCAATTGTTTTTCTTTGCTTATGCTACTTGGTCAAACTGCCTTCCCAATCCTGGTGACTCCCAGATGTGTTCAAATGCATCTCCCAACATTCCCATTCCAGGCCACACTGGCCTGGCAGAATAGGAGATGCAATCCAAGCTACCACTAAGGTAGGGTAGACAGCTATAACAGGCCAGGAGATCTACGAGATAATCTTCTTGTAGATCTTCTGGGGGACATTTACTTCAGTTAGCCAGGTCTAAGCTGCCAACTGTAACCAGAAGACTTTTTCATCAGCTGCCCCCAAATTGTGGAATGACTGCCAGAAGAGATTTGACAACTGGATACACTGTCTGAGGTTAAAACAACATTAAAGACTAATCTCTTCCAACACGCCTATCCAAATGATAAATTATGATTGTATTTTCTCCTGACGTTTCACCTGCATCTGTGGCTGGCATCTTCAGAGGAATGGTGAATTGGAAGTGGAGCAGAGAATCTATATGCCAGTCTCCTCGTCCAGAGGGGAGGGAGCAATTAGCAGAATAGTCCTATTGTGTGTGTTGAATACTTGTTCCTGGAGGGAGACTTCCTGAGCCCAGGTAGGGCTCGTTAGGGCTCATTAGTATCTTTTGTGTTTTGATTTTGGTGTTTTTCAATACTGGCAGCCAAATTTTGTTGACCTTTCGAGTCTCCTCTTTCCTGTTAAAATTATCCAAGTATTTGTGGATTTCAATGGCCTCTTGGTGTAGCCTGACCTGGTAGTTGTTAGAATGGTCTAGAATTTCTGTGCTTTCAAATAACATTCTGTGTTCGGGTTGGTTTATAGTGTGTTCTGCTACTGCTGACTTTTCTGGCTGGATGC
Source organism: Iguana delicatissima (assembly GCA_948472985.1). Lineage (NCBI taxonomy): Eukaryota > Metazoa > Chordata > Lepidosauria > Squamata > Iguanidae > Iguana > Iguana delicatissima. The sequence continues at coordinate 958,018 of CAOKZL010000841.1, read as the reverse complement.
AGGTGAAACGTCAGGAGAAAATACAACCAGAACACGGTCTCAAAGCCCAAAAAAACCACAAGAACCAATGGATTCTGGCCGTGAAAGCCTTTGACTCTACATCGATAAATTATGAGTTTTTAAATTATGAATTGATTGTTGTAATATGTTTTTTTTTAACTGCACCTCTTCATGTGGAACTTTTATTGATTGAAACAGATCTGGAAATAAGTATTGCCTTTGAAGGAAAGGTTCTACGATGTTTAAGTTTTTTTTAAACTGGCTATGTATTGTTAATCCATGTTCATGGTTTTAAGTGCATTACATGTCCATTGATTGATGCTGCATCATCATTATCACCGTTATTATTTACAATGCTCATTTAACAAAATGACCATTCTGAAAGAATTGTAAACACAGACTGTGTAGAAGAGACTAGGGCCATTTCTGCACTATACTCTTATAGAGCAATTATTCCACTTTCAACATCCTATGGAATCCTGGGGTTTGCAGTTTAGTGAGGGGCCAGCTGGTATATCTTGATTTCAGTAAGGCCTTTGACAAAGTTCCCCATGACATTCTTGCAAAGAAGCTAGTAAGATGTGGGCTGGACAGGGCTACTGTCAGGTGGATTTGTAACTTGTTGACTGACCGTACCCAAAGGGTGGTCACCAATGGCAGATTCTCATCCTGGAGAGAAATGACTAGCGGGGTACCACAGGGTTCTGTCCTGTGCCTGGTGCTGTTCAATATCTTCATTAATGACTTGGATGAAGGAATAGAGGGCACGCTGATCAAATTTGCAGATGACACCAAATTGGGAGGGCTTGCTAATACGTCAGATGACAGGATCAAAATTCAAAAGGACCTGGACAGATTGGAGAGCTGGGCCAAGGCTAACAAAATGAATTTCAACAGAGAGAAATGTAAGGTCCTACACTTAGGCAGAAAAAATGGTATGCAGAAATATAGGATGGGGGACACGTGGCTGGCTAACAGTACGTGTGAAAGGGATCTAGGAGTCTTAATAGTCTACAAGCTGAACATGAGTCAGCAGTGTGATGCGGTAGCCAAGAAAGTCAACGCAATTCTTGGTTGCATCAATAGGAGTATGGTGTCTAGATCGAGGGAGGTATTGGTACCACTTTATTCTGCTTTGGTTAGACCTCATCTGGAATACTGTGTCCAGTTCTGGGCACCCCAATTCAAGAAGGATATGGATAAGCTGGAGCAGGTCCAGAGGAGGGCAACCAAAATGGTGAGGGCCCTGGAAGCCATGCCCTATGAGGACAGACTTAGAGAGCTGGGTATGTTTAGTCTGCAGAAGAGAAGGTTGAGAGGGGACATGATAGCCATGTTTAAATATCTGAAGGGATGTCATGTCGAGGAGGGAGTGGGCTTGTTTTCTCCTGCTCTTGAGACCAGGACAAGGAGCAATGGATACAAGCTGCAGGAAGGGAGATTCCACCTGAACCTCAGGAAGAATTTCCTGAAGGTCAGGGCTGTCCGGCAGTGGAATGTGCTGCCACAGAGTGTGGTGGAGTCTCCTTCTTTGGAGGTTTTTAAGCGGAGGCTGGATGGGCACTTGTCGGGAGTGCTTTGAGGGTTTTCCTGCATGGTAGGAGATTGGACTGGATGGCCCTTGTGGTCTCTTCCAACTCTACATTTCTATGATTGTATGATTCTATGAGGCATATATAATTACTCTGATTGCAATCTTTGATGAATTAAGATTAAACATTTGCAAATAAGATTTAGCTTATTTATTTTGTCTATGTGGGCATGGGACTGGTTGTTGTTCAGTTTCTGCATTTCCAATTGATTATTTTGTTTCAGAGATCCACTACTATCACTCACATTTTCCAACAAAAAATAACATTAAAAAAAAACATCCCCGTCTTTTCACTTCCTATCCTTGTTTCAGAGCAGTGATTTGTCAGTCTTTTGTATCTTATGTCTTATCAAACACTTTTTCAAGGACTGCAAATCCCGCCATGATACAAGCAAAAAGTCATTTTTTTTCAGAGGACATTTACCCATTTACAGTGTCATCTGGGAAACTCTGAGTGCCAAAAGTTACTCCTTGGATGCCAAATTTCACAGATGGGAAATTCAAGGCTGATAGGACCATGGGGAAACAGCAAGTCCCAACTGCAGGTGGATACAAGGTCTAAGGAAGAGTAAGTTCTTAGTAATTGTCATGATAATCCTGTGTCCAACCTGGACTGCTTCTCTGACCTACCAATGGAACCTGTAGCACTTGTGGCAAACCACTGTTTTACTCCATGTGTGACAACCATGCTGGTTCTAGGGAAAGGCTGGCTAAATTTCTGAGCAGTATGTTGGACCAGCTTGATGCTGAAAACTCAAATAACAATCCTCTCCTCTCCTCTCATTTCCAGCAGAGACTGTTTTACCAGCATGGTAATATGGTTTCAGCTATTATGAGGTAACTACAACAGGTACTATTAACTTAAATTGCTCTTGTGCTATTTACACTTGAATACATAAAAAAAACCTGGCCTTGAAACCTCACTGAGAATTGTGGTACCAATTTACCAAAATCTCTTTGCCCTCCACCCACCACTGAAATGGTGTTCTTGGCCTATGAAGTTTTCTTGTTGAAGATGTTTGGGTCTGATGGTGACCTTACAACAAATTGCTTCTTCTTAGAATGTTCATCTCTACAGGAAATAAACATGGCTCTTTGGAACACCTTATAAGTAGGAACAAAACTATTCTGAGACCTGTTTTCCAAACATCACGTTCCTTTTATTCCTTGTTCTTCTCTCACCCTCTTCCTCGCTCTTTTAAAAATCATTACTTCATTTAATAGCACATTAATGGAATACAAGATAACAGCCAAACAGCTCAATACTGTGAAAAGCAACACACTCAAGGTTAAATGTCCATGACCTGGCAGTTATTGCATTCAGAGGCTGAGAGGTAAAAAAGCTCAACTGCATTGTGTGAATGTTTTAAAGTGTGAATGAGTTGGAAGGCAGCCAGAATCCGGAAGAAAGAAATCCTCCATGAGACATATAAATAACAAACAAACAAAAATTAGAATTTCAGGAGTAATAATGATAATCAAATACAGCATTGGCAAAAATTATTACTCATGCTTCCTGGGGGATTATTGGAGTTGCTGGGGTAGGAACCAATTTTTTCATCTATGAACCTTAACCTCATAAATGATTGATTTTTTTTTCTGTGGCTATTTACAACTTTGCCAAGGTACACTTAAAATCTTCTCCACAATCAGGGCAACTCTGGAATCATGAGAAAAGTTTCTCCTAAACACAAAGCACTGACATTTTTCCTTCAGATCCTCTTAGTTAGGGCTGCTATTCCTTTAATGTTTGTTTGGAAAAGGGAATTTCAGCAGCAGTAGCTTGTCATATAAGCAACACTGTTAGGAATCTGTTCTTCTGCTCAACCGTTGAAAGGACAAGAGGCTTGTTCCTGATTTCACCTGGCAATGCACACAGTCAAGAGGGAGTTACATGCAAAGAGTTTTCCCCTCCCCCACACATAAAAAAAGCCGTACTAGACTGAGCAAAGTCCTAACTAATCCAGCATGCTTTGCCCATATGGGCTAACCAGTATGCATGAACTCCACAAGCAGTAAATGGCCAAGATTAAATTGCTAGTCCCTACTGAAGCAGACCCATGGAATCAACTGCTGAATGACAAATCAACATTTATGTAATATACCACTGATTCAATGGTTCAGTGTGAATGCAACAGTACTCTCATTTGTCTTCACGAACAAGTGGTATACAAAGACATACTGACTATAGTACAAGCGGTATGTGTATGTGTAGTCATTTTAATGACTAACAGCCTAGAATCTAGAATCTCCCAGCCAGCCTGGGGATAACTTTTGCAATTCTGATAATGATTATGATCAATATCTCTAAAATTACAATTTTGCTTGCTTATTGCTTTATATGCCTTTTTAAAGATTTCCTTTTTCCAGAATCTGGCCGGCTTCCAAGTTTATGACGTATGACTGTGACTTTAAACTGTTTATGACTGTAACACAAGTTTAAAACACTAATGAGGCACTAGTGGAGCTGTCTGTAAATCCTAGGATTTTTATAGGATGCAGCCATGGAAAAGTGGAATCATCGTGCTGTAATTGTGCAAGGTGAAAGGGTCTTAATTCAGTATGTTTGGGGGGGGGAAAGCACTGGATTTCTCTTCCTTGCTTTCTCTCTCTCTCTCTCTCTCTCTCTCTCTCTCATTTTTATGAATTGATTTTGATTAAACTTGATATTTAGATTTAGTCTGGTATTTTATGCAAATTTGGGACCTATCTGTAAATTTCAGGGTTTTTTTTTTAAAAAAATGCCATTTTTATACATTTTTCACTTTGCATGGTCTTCATGCAAACCAAATTTTAAGGACCCTTGTTGGTTGCACACACACATTTTTGTTTTGTTCAGATCATAGAAGAAGAAATCAGCATCAACCCAGGCATGACAGGGTATATTTTCCAGTTATTTTTCCCTTTGTAAGTAAAATCAATGTTGTGGAACTAAACCTGCCTCTTTACTTGATCTCCTGGGTAAGGTCAGTCTTGAGGAGCAAAAGTATCCACACTGAATATTGTATGGCCATTTCCACATGAGTCTGTTATAGCGCAATGATTCCACTTTCAACCTCCTATGGAATCCTGGGGTTTGCAGTTTCGGGAGGGGTAGAATCATCGCGCTATAACAGACTAGTACAGAAATGGCGTATGTCCTCATTTCTGCAGCCTTGCTAGCTGGGAGTCTGGAAACTGGCACGTAGATAGACTGATGCTCACCCATTTTAGCAGTTCTTTTCCACTTTGCTCCACTTCATCTTAGACTACATTTCATTGTTGCACCACACAATGATGACTTTCAACAAATCTTAAGCCGTGGTGTCATGTTTTCACTTCAGTCACAAGAAATGATCTACGCATGTAAATTAGGAGGTGGGGAAAACTTTGGCCCAATGGCCACATTATCTTCCAAGTAACCTTTTCCAGGTAACCTTTTCTAGAAGCCTCATGGTAAAAGTGAGCTTCCCCACAAAAATCAGATGAGGGAAAAGCTAAAAGGGGCCAGTTCACCCCAACCCCCCTCTCTTCAACACATACAGAAGCACCACCGACACATTCATACACTTCCACACTTATTCTCCTCTCTTTCTCACCCCCACACCCCACATCCCATCTCTGCCTCTGCATTTCAGTTAGGATGGTCACTATGGGAAGGCTTTTTCAAATCTAGTTGCAGCCCCTATATTTTTAGTAGGAATGAACATCTTGGGACATTAGAGTATTCCAGATAGAAGACTATATTAAGGAAGGAAAGAATATTAGAAAATATGCTTTTTTAAAAGATCTAAAATGTGCTTCTCAAGTATTGGGAGATCCTTATGAGGAGAATCCTGGACTGATGAGAATCTTTTTACAGCTTGGAACTTCTGTGCAAAATTTATACATGGCATTTTTGTATAGACAGCAACATTTTCTGTGCACAAATAGCATTTTCTCTGTGGAAATATTTTCTGTAGAGAAGAAGCTGTTCTGGTGTATGCTGTGTAACTTTATGTGCATATTTGGTGCAGAGTAAGTCTTGCATTGTGAATAGTCTTTGAAAAGTGTGCTTTTAACAGCAGGAAAAATATAGATAAAACAAAACATTTCTTGCTTCCAAAACAAAACTAATGAAGAATTACATCTGTAGACTTTATTTTACCCTAATTTACTATGAGTTAGCAGTCATAACAATACTCCCCTTCCTTCCTAAGTTGGTACAAGGTAGATTTTTGCCACTTCAGCTTACCCTGTAGTTATCTGCAACACCAATTTTTCTCTTTCTGTTGAATGTCGGACCAAGAGCAAACAAGTACAGGATTTAGTAAAAAGTGAGCAAACAAAAACAAAACCCATCTTCTCAGAATGTCTGTAGATTCAAAACAAGCACACCAATCTGAGCAACATTTTGTTATATTTTAACTTGCATGGCTGTCCCTGCTATACCTCATTCAGTCAGCCATATATCACTTTGCTTCTCCATGCTTTTTTCTGCAGTTGCCAGCAACAAAGATTACTTAGGTATATCCCTAAAGACTCCTCAGCCTTGACTCACAATGCTTTTGTTATTTTCCTGTTTGCAAGATGCCCCTTCTGACATCTGAATTCCAGGCAAGATCCCTAAACATACCACGTTTCATCTTAGGTTATAAACTAACCCTCCGCCTCATTGCTGCTAATAATGCAACTGGTTAATCTCAGCACAAAGCTAATTTAAAACAAAACCAAGCACAAAAGCTAAAGACATTCCAAATGTCACCTTTCAGTGGCCATTTCCACACTATACTGTTACAGTGCTACTATTCTACTTCAACGTCCTATGGAATCCTGGGGTTTGCAGTTCAAGGAAGGGCATTTAAAATCCTCAGCCAGAGAGCTCTTTGGCCCCAGTAAACTTCAAACCCCAGAATTCCACAGGACGGTGCAAGTGCACTAATAACACTATAGAGCAGATATTACCAGTGATAACTGCTGATTACTATTGAAAGTTGTTTATTTTTTACCCCCAGTTCTAACTTCATTTTTGCCTTCATTTTACATACACACCCTTTTCTTTTTAAAGAACACATTCATTTACCAATTTTAAACACAACATAATATAAACATAAAGATTTTTAAAACATAAACATACCATTTTCCTTATAATGGGTAAAAAGTCTTGCTTATTTCTAATAGAAGGACCTCTCTGAAATGATCCATTGCCATCCAATCCAGGAGTTTCACAGGGACCCAGGAACATGACAAATGCTGATGGAAATAGATTCTAGAGGAAAGGTGTTAAAATTAAAAATATGCTGCATTTGTTTCTGTATTGAACATGCCTAATAAAATCCCAACTATCATGTTACTAAGGTAATAGAAGAGACCTAGAGGTAGCTCAGTGAGCATCTCTTCAAAGATAGTAAGCTCCAAATTCCATTTGCTTGGACAAGACACATCCAGGCTTGGGGGGTGGTCAGTGATAGTTGTATTCTCAAAATACCTCCAGAGGTAAAAGAAGGGCAGGCATTGCTGTTAGAAATTTATTTGTCACTAGTGTAGAGGGAACAATGAAAATTTCTTCGCTTCAGACTGACATCCAATGGTCATCAGAGACAGCTCAAGATAATTTGCTGCATGAGATGAAGGACAAAATGGCACCTGCCTCCCATTCCACATGGAGAAGGTGACTGGACTGGGGCCCTTTTCACACCTTACCTCATCGTGGCAGTGGGGAGCAGCTGCTCGCGCTCGCCGCTCACGACAGCCCTTCTGCCTCCCGCATCGGCTTCCTCGTAGCGCGACGGTCGTGCTAGCACCCCACCCCTTCCTTCCACAGCGCAGTCTGAGAGCTGTAGGCTGCACTGGGGGAAGGAAGCACGACCGGCCTGGCTCGCCGAAGCACAGCATGCAGGTAAATGCGCAAGGGCGCCGCGAGCATTGCGCAAGCATGCAGTATTTTCAGCTTACAGCCGAAAATAAAAAATGCGCGCGTGCCCCGCTTTAGTCTCATGAGCGTCGCGCGAGTGGGAGTGCATCATATGGAGCGGTGCTCCCATTCATGTGAAGCTCAAGGGGCGCTCACACACACACAAAAAAAGGCATGCGAAAAGGGCCTAGGTGTTGAATCTTAATTCAACATTGTGCCATTGAATCTTAAGTCAATACTTATCACATACCCTCCATTCAGATTCTTCCATCTCAACTACCTAATTTATGAGGGGGTGAAAATTATCCTCTTTGTTCTCATTTTTGGTTAATAACTGGGAACTAAACACTTGGCGATCTACTTCAGTTCATCCATGGATCTGCCATGGATCTTGAGAAACCTTCTGTACACCCCTGCAGAGGAGAAAGATGGCTGCCTAAGCAGAGTTGGATGGCCATCACTCAGGAGTGCTTTAATTATCCATAGCAGGGTGTTTACATCTATGCACACCTCTGTGTGAAAGGAATGATAGAGGGTATGAGTTTGGGAAGAGGTGGATAGGTCAAGAAATATCAGGTAAATAGGCCAACACTCCTAGTTTTGTACATGGAAATAACATCATATATATGCACATCTTCAGCTTCTACTAAATTTATTTATTAAAATTTCCTGGGACACAGAGCAACATCTAACTTTAAAGAAACAAAAAACTGAATAGAATAGTCTCAGAGTTGTCGTGGGCTCTAATGTAGTGATAGTAGATCTCAAATGCTCCTTTGAGCTTCTGCCAAAAACAGAAAGCCCCTCTTTCCCTTTTCTCTCATGCAGTATGCTGGCAGTGAAGTCTTCTGGGCTTGTTTTTTAAAGGCATAATATACAGTTCCTAGCAATGCCCACTCTTGGATATATTCAATATTAAATTGCCACAAAACCAAACAAAATCAAAAAACAACCAATGGTATTCTATGAACACTTGCTTCTGTTACCCTGATTTCTGGGTCCCTTGGGGGACACCTCAATGTGCTCCACGTGATGGGGAATGGAAACTAGTCAGAGCATGAGCAATAGCAATGTGAGAGGCAGGGTAACTAGCGGGGTCTTTTACCCAGTTTTTAGAGAGTCAGGCCAAGCCAAAAACCAAACAAGAATGTCCAATAAATGATTTTATTGAATGCAAGTCTCACACACCAATGCAATCACGCACACAAGCACCCAAGAGCTATTAAGAAACAAAAAAGAGGAAATTGGATAGGGGAGTATTGGAGGGGTACAGTTGGGGTAATACTGTACCTTTTCCTGAAGTCCTGGGTCCGGGAAGGCAGTGGAGAAGTGGGACTCAGCACGGAGAGGGCTGAGGGGATTACTTAATGGATGGAGCAATGGTCTGCTGGGGTGACCGGGGTGATCCAAAGATCTGCTCAAAAACTGGGACTATTTGTAGGGGGAAAGGTTCCTGGAAGGCTAATCCTTTCCCGGGGAGAACAATGAGTGTTGCAGTGGGCATGAAGCTCCACACTGGTAATTTCCTTTGTCTGATGGGATTGCAAGGTGTTGCCAAAGTCTCAGGATCTTTGGCTGTGTTAGTTTGTGGTGTGACTTCATGTAAATCAGTGGTTCTCAACCTGTGGGTCCCCAGATGTTTGTGGACTTCAGCTCCCAGAAGCCCTGAGCATTGACCATAGTGGCTGGGGCTTCTGGGAGCTGAAGTCCACAAACATCTGGAGACCCACAGGTTGAGAACCACTGATGTAAATGGTCCTTGCCTGATGGAATATTTGCTCAACTTGGGGCAGACACGCTAACCCAGTGGTTCTCAACCTGTGGGTCCCCAGATGTTTGTAGCCTTCAGCTCCCAGAAGCCCCAGCCACTATGCTCAATGCTCAGGGCTTCTGGGAGCTGAAGTCTAGAAACATCTGGGGACCCACAGGTTGAGAACCACTGCGCTAACCCCATCAAGTCAGCTTCCTGGGGCTGAGGAACCTTTGTTTATTGTGAGTTTGCATAGCTTGAGGTCTCCTGGGGCTACATGACTGGGGATTTTACTGGGCTGACCTGGTTTTCGATCTTTGACCATTGCTGCCTATGTGCCCATCCGGGTGACCTCTCAGGCACATTGAATCATATTTTAATATCAAAATTGTAGACCCTAGGACAGGGTTTTTCCAGTGGAGTAACACTTCCATTGTTTTATTTGGAACACATACACACAAAATCTCATGATTATTTTTATTTATAATAATATTACTTGAAGACAATAAATAGTGTCTGTAAGGTAACAATTCCTTCTACTACTCATTGGGGGAAAAATAAAGTATCCAGGCACATGCAGCGTGCCCTTCTCCTTCCACAAAGCAAGTGCAACCTGCCCGTGCCACCTCCTGAGACAGAATTAAAAGTGAAGGACAGACAACATTGCTTCCCATTGAAACAGAGCCCTGCAAATCACAGACCTGTTCAGGGTGTGTGAGAGTGACAGAGGTTCTTTCTGCACATCACCCCCAACCTACAATGCCCATGGGGTCACAACGGGATTACGACAATGGCTCTGCACAATGTCGTTGCGATCCTGTGGCAATCTCATGGCAACCCGCCACAATCGCAAATTAATTCATTGTCAGGTTTCTCCCAACAATGACATGTGATGACACAGTCCTCTCACCTCTCTCCTGTACTACATCAGGAAGTGTAATGGCTCCTCCTCAATGCATCCTGGGAAAATGCTGGGCTGTGCTGCAGAAGAGAGGGGACGAGCCATTGTGCTTCCTTCCACCCAGCAGGCAGCTGGTGCAGAGGGGAGCATGACAAAAGTCTTCCCCTCCCAGGAGAGGTTTTCACTGGATCCCCACGTGATGGCTTCAGACTGAGTAAGGTGCAGAAAGGGCCAGAGAAAGACAGAAAGAGAGAGATTTCAATGACACAGTACAAGGGGTGGGTTTTTGTTGTTTACTTTGCTCCACAAGCTAAATCCAGACAGGTGAAAAATGGTAGCAGGATGGGCATACGTGGAATCAAGAAAGATCATGCTTCTGAGCACATGTTCTTAACTGAGGAATTTCATTCTTATTTCAGAATTGAATATACTGATAAATGCTGCTGTGTCTTCTGTGTCAGCAGGGCATTGAATCCATTTCAGGTTTGAGTCCAAACTTTGAAAGAGCAACCCAGGTTGACTAACTCTATCTCCAAAATATGTTCAGCAGCTTGGATAGCTCCGTTAAATTTTTGAATATTATCTGAAATGGATAAACTTTCCTGCGGACATAGAAACCACCACTTGCATATTACCCCAAGATGTGGGTGACCTGCGATGCCAGTACCTCCACATGACAGAGGGGATTTAAGTAGCTCAAAATTAGGAAGTGTTTGAGAGTGGAGTAACTTAACATGGTCTTTCCACCAATGTTTACAAGGTCATACAGGAAAGAACCAGCTAGAGAATTCAAAATGTAAACTAAAAATGTGTTCTACTGAGAGATTCACACATACAAGCAAAAGATCCAAATACACACTCACACAAGGTCTAACCAAAGGAAAAAAGGAAGTTGTGGTTAGAGGACTTTTAGGGTTTGTGTCTTAGCTTGATCTGGGCTGGTAGCCAGGAGAAGCTGATAACAAACACAGGTCAAAAACTCAGCAGTAACTTAAGTGGTCAGTTTACTGAAGAAAGGAAACAGCTTTGCAAATGAAAAGCATTAAGAGTCCCAACAATGTCCATAAATCAGAAGCAGACAAAAACAAACACAAGTCAAAGGCAGAAATACAGGCAAGGGAAACAAACAGGAGCATGCACAGGGGAAATGGTCAGTTAATTGCTGACAAAGGCTAGAGGGCAAAGGCTCAATTCTTATAGGTTCCAGGGTCAATGCAGCTGGTGCATGATTAATTAGTGTTTGGCATAAATTCACTGGGATCAATGCAGGACATACTTTTGGTGTCTATGCTGGGTGAAGGTAGGTACAGCTGGATCATTCTCTGTGTCAAAGTGAGCAGGACTCCCTGGTGGGGCTGATACTTCTATCACTTGGGTGGGTGGTGGTACTGTCTGCTCTGCTGGTTCTGCTGCAGTAATCTCTGTGCCAGGGCTCAAAGCAGGTTCTGCTGCTTCAGACTCTGAGGCCCTTTTCACATGGAGCGTCGTGCGAGGAGTGGTCCACATGATGCACTCACAGTCATGCGATGCTCCAGGGGCTGGCAGGCATTGATCATTTTTGGCTGTGAGCTGAAAATGGTGCATAATCGCACATCGCTCTGGGGCCCCATGCGCACTTGCAGTGCGTGCGGAGCTCCAGAGCTGTGGCACTTGTGCTTCCTGCCCCAGCGCAGCCTGGGAAAATCCCTCTTCTGACTTCCCTGAGCAGCAGTCAGTGTAAAGATGGCCTGAACCTCTCATTTTGCAAGTCTCATCATGGCAACTAATTTCAATTCATTCTATGCGTAATTGAGATGTAATGATTTCAGATATCACAACAGAGAATCCACAAGCAGGAGCATCTCTGATCCGGATGGTATGAAATGAAGTTTCAAGAAACCAAATTGTGAACGTTTGTTGTTGAGGATGGATAGCTGATTGCTTTCAAATGTATCTGATGCAGTTGGGCATTGCAGCCCATTGCACAGGAGGGTGTCTGAAGTGGTTACAGCCCCTGTGCTTTGTTGCAATTTATGTTTGTTTTCTTCGTGTCCATTTCACCATTATATTTGTAAAGGTAAATGAGACAGATCAATTGAATTGAATTAAGGAAATTAAACTAATGAGGGCAGTTTTTTTTTAGGAAAAATCAGCTAAGCAAAGGTGAGTCAAATGAAGATGTATTACACCGTTAAGAGTCAAAAACTAAGCTCTAAAAGTGAGACACAAATAGCATGATAAATATTTGTGAAGATATTATAAATTTGTATGGTATTTTTTCTATCTATCATCTATCTATCTTGTCTGTCTATTAATTATCCTGTCTTTCTCCAAAATGACATCCATTGTAGCTTCTTTGTTTCAGTATTGAAGGTGACTAATAATATCCCAACTATCATGTTACTAAGGTAATAGTAGAGACCTGGGAGTAATCCATGAAAATCTGATCAAATATACTAAGCTCCAGATTCCATTTATTTGAACATCCAGGTACAGGGGCAGCAGTGATAGTTTTAGCCTCAAAATACCTCCATGAGATAAAAGGAGGGCAGGGCTGCTATTAGAGATTTATTTGTTACTATTGTGGAGGGAAGCTTTATTTTAAAATGGCTTTATAGGCATGGCTTAAGTCAACACTCTGTGTCTAGGAGTGTTTATATTCTTGCATACAGCTTGTTTCAACTTCCCCACACACAAAAAGGATGTTTTTTAAACAAAACCAGGGGCTTCCAGTCTTCTTTTCTAGAGAGAGGAGATTGGTGTTCCCTGTGGTGGGTTCAAGAGGCTGAAAATTGGCTCCTGGAATCATGGAGCTTGTAACCCACTGTTGTTTATCCTTTTCTACCCTTTTCTCCCACACTGAGGCCCTTTCTGCACCTTGCCATATCCTGGCTATGTCCCATGGGGACTTTGGCAGCAGCTCTCCTAGAAGGGGAGTGCGATGGGAGTGCTCCCCTCCTCATCGGCTGCCTCCACGATTCAGGAAGCACAATGGCCCCTCTTCTTCCTTCCACAGTGCAGCCACATACTTTCCCAGGCTGCGCTGGGGCAGGAAGCACCGCCATTGTGCTTCTGGACCCTCCTCACATCCAGTGAGTGTGGGATTGCAACTTGATCGTGGATCATTGATGGGGAAAACTCATGAATAATTTACTCTGGGATTGTGCTGCCTGGGGATGGGAGAAGGACAGGACTGTGATGACATCATGTGTAACTGTCATCATAGTCCTGTCCTTCTCTTGTCCATATGATGGGCTGACTACATCCTGCAGAAAGGGCCTGAGACTCATAGCAGATTACAAAAATGAAAATGAATGCAGATGAGAACAGGCGAAGGAGAAAATGTAACAGGACAACACACTCCTGAAAGTCCCTGCAGCCATTTATTTAAAGCCTTTTATCTAGAAAGGGAGTTTCAAAGTCTGGGAGGAGTCACTAAGAAGGTCCTCTTATGTGTTCCCACCAGATATGCCTGTGAAGGGAGTAAGAGCGAGAGAAGGGCCTCACCTAGCTATCTCAACACTTGGGAGGGAGCATACAAGCAGTTACGGTCTTTTCTTTATTTTCCTTTAGAAATATACTGTTCTAATTAATGACACAGTAATTTTGAAAAGCTGGCAATCCACAATACTTGGGATTTGTCAATGGTGTGTCTGCATGTTTCACCACAATTTTGTTTTGCCTGTAAAGACTGCAATTGTGTTATAAAGTGGAGAGGAACGTAACCAGAAGTCAAGCCTGCAAATAAAACAGGAAGGTATTATGAAAAAGGAAAGATGTAATCTGATTTCATAACTTTAAACAAAAATGGATCAATGAATGAATGGTAATTCTAGACTTGCCAGCTGGTATGGAAATAATCTATATGCAAAGGAAGACAGACTTTTTAAAAATGAATATTTCTATGTGCACCCTTCAGTGAAGCTGGAACATGAATTGGCTGGCCAGATGTCTGCAACTGAGCTTAAAAAATACCGTAACTTATGTTACACTGCAGCAGTTACCATCAGGTTCCAGTTCTGCTCATTGCAATCTATGGGACTTAAAAGTGTTTGGACTGTGGCTAGATTGTGCCTGCAATTAGTTTAAACAAAGTAATAAGGACTGTGCTTCCTGCAGCTTGAAGCTGAAAGTTTGTGGCTCAGTATTTCAGAACTGCATTAAATATGTAATTATGTAGTGTTTGGAGATATACCCGTAACTTGAATTTATGCTAATAGAAAATCGTGTGCCGTGCATACTTTATTGGCCTGCTCAAATACACAGTCCCTTTTCTTATTTTTCAGAATTTTCTGAGTCAAGGGATTTGCTCTCCAACATTCATTTCAAGATTAAGTGGGCAGAGAAGCAGGAGAATAAAGCCACTGATTTCATCCTGACGGCTATTTTGGAATGCCAATAAGAGCTAAATATTAGCCAGGAAGGGATGAAAGCCTTGTCAGTCTCACTAGGTATTCTAGGGCCACTCTAGCTGCCAGCTAATGAGCCGACTGGTTCAAAGTTTTATAGGTAAAAGCAAAGCCAAGTAATCTCTCTTGAACATGTCTATTCTCTCAGCAGGTTCAGTGATTACTTTGGCTTCATTGTGTTGCTTGCTTTTTCCACTCTGTCATTTGCTTTAGGGAATGAAGAAAACTGAGTATCTCATCATCTGTGAGACAGTTCTCCAACTGCTTGCTTATAAGACTTCTTCAGAAAAAAAAGAGTTTAGCTTCAGATTCCATTATATACTTTTTCATCACATAGAGGAAACATTGCTTTAGCTTAAGGGTGGGAACCATATGTTGTTGGGCTATAATTCCCAGAAGCCCTAGACAGCCCAGTCCATGGGGAGACAAGCTGGGAGTTGCTGAAGGACAAATCTGGAGGACAAAATGTTCTCCATCCTTCTGTCAGCTCCAATAACCAAAATTTAAAACTTTTATTCAGGTTTGGTAGTACGTGAATTCAGCTTAGAAGTGTGAGTTGGCATGGGGCTGTGTATGGAAAGAATATCTGAAGATTCAGGGAAAAGAAATGAAACAGGAGCTTCACAAATGTCAGGAAACTCCAACAGAAGAATCCTCCTGAAGCCCCTTTCTTTCTGAAAGTATTTGATTAGACTTGTGGACTACACATCCAACACCCAAGACCAGATTCACCCTTTTCCTACTCTGGTACCACTCTATTCTGCTTTGGTTAGACCTCATCTGGAATACTGTGTACAGTTCTGAGCACCTCATTTCAAGAAGGATATTGACAAGCTGGAGCATGTCCAGAGGAGAGCAACCAAAATGGTGAAGGATCTGGAAGCCATGTACTATGAAGAATGGCTTAGGGAGCTGGGTATGTCTAGTCTTCAGAAGAGAAGGTTAAGAGGGGACATGATAGCCATGTTTAAATATTTGAAGAGATGTCATGTTGAGGAGGGAGTGGGGTTGTTTTCTGCTGCTTCAGAGACTAGGACAAGGAGCAATGGATTCAAACTGGAGGAAAAGAAATTCCACTTGAACCTCAGGAAGAACTTCCTGATGGTCAATGCTGTCTGGCAGTGGAATATGCTGCCTCAGAATGTAGTGGAGTCTCCTTCTTTGGAAGATTTTAAGCAGAGGCTGGATGGCCATCTGTCGGGAGTGCTTTGATGTGGGTTCCTGCATAGCAGGGGGTTGGACTAGATGGCCCCTGGGATCTCTTCCAACTCTATGATTCTATGATTCCCAGCACATTCATGTAGAGACAAAAGGGCAAAGACAGCTAAATGAGGAGGACTGCTGACCACTGTGTTGTTGTTGCTGTTGTTAGTGTGGTTGCTCTTCTTCCTCTCCTCCTCCTCCTCCTCCTCCTTCTTTTTCTTTTTCTGGGTTATATGATATATACAAAGAAACAATCTATATATTACATAAAAATACAGGGAAAAAAGAAATATAAGAAGAATGAAAGATAAAGAAAAAGAAAAAAAGAGAAGAAAAAAAGGAGTAGAGAGGAAAATAAAAGTGACTCCCATCCTTTTCCTCAGTTGCTGTAACTAAACCCTAATTAAACCTCCTCCCTCTTTTTTTTTAACATTGGACAAAAATATACTTCTTTTTATAACTTATCAATTTCATTAATATATACATATGAAAGATAACTTGCAATATGAAATAATTATCCTACAGAAAGTTAATAAAAAGTTAACTCCAAAATCTAACCATTAGAAATAATTAATAATAATTATATTTATTTTTTAACTAACATATTTACCGGGTACTGCCCAGAGTTATTTTCCTCTTAAGAACTCACCAAACTGTCTTCTCTGTTTCCTGTAACTTTGCTCCATATTCTCCAATGCAATCTGTATGCAGAGTTATTTATGTACACAATTTGAGTTCCTGGGGGAGTACACTGTTCTCCTTGCTGCCAGACCTCGTGTTCATAGCAACCGGCCTATTTCTGTATCTGTAAATTTTCCCCATATTTCCCAATCCAATCTCTATTGGTAGTGGTTAACATACAGAGATTGGGGTCCTGCAGGAATACAGCCTCTTCTGAGTTTGGAGGACAGCCTTCCTTCCTGTCTTGAAACACAGATATTTCTCCACACCCAACACGGAAGCATCTAACAAACAGTAACTGATCTTATCAAAGTTTTTAAAACCTTGTCCAGTCCAGCCCAACTGAATGCCTCCTTTTAACCAAATACAGCTTCTCACACTGTCTTCATTTTGTAATCCAAAATTAATAAATTCAAAATGCTTCAAATGATTAAATCAAATATTAAAAAGTCACTAAAAATCCAATATAAAAAATTCACTAAATCTTTCAGATATAATTATTTCTAACTTTTTTGTCAATTACAAACTTTATTGTTTCTAATTCTAGTTGAACTTTCTATCTCTATTCTCAAAAGGAAAGTTGCTTACCAAGGCAGAACATTTCACAGATGGGTCCAAGATTCCTTTAGTTCTAGATATTAAGAAATGAAATTTAAAAGCTAGAAGGTAGGTAAGAAAGAGAAGATTTATGAGCCAAACTTCCTTGGGGAGCTGCTCTCCAGCTTTTCAGGTGAGTGACAATAGGAAGGCATGTTGAGTTCTTGGCACCTGCAAACAGCAATAAAATGAGCTATCAATGAATCTATGGCCTCACTGTTCAACCATGGTTCATTCAGAGTACCATTGCTTCTGTCCTGGTGCTTGTCTGAAGAGGTGTCAGGAGGGGTGCTTAAATTTTGTGGTGTCTCATGGTAAGTAGTTGGCTTGCTGTATTTACACTCTGATCTGTTTTTATGCTTAGTTGAGGTGATGGGTAGAATTAGTTGAATTATGACAACCCTAAGGCAAACCTATCGTGGGATTTTCTTGGAAACGTTTATTCAGGACTGTTTGCCTTTGCCTTCCTCTGAGGCTCAGAGAATGTGACTTGCCCAGGGACACTTAGTGGATTTCATGGCTAAGCCGGGATTTCAACCCTGCTCTCCAGAGTCACAGTCCAATACTCAAATCACGACATCACCCCTGAGACTTGGGTTGACCTCTTTCACCTTGATTTGTTCTGTATTTATGTGAGAATGAGTTTATTTCTTGCCTATGTTTCAAGAAACCACATACTGCCTCCCAAGAAGAATCAGTATCAAATTGGAAACTAAGAGGTTCCTAATCCTTGCAACAGAATCTCCTTAGAGACATGGATCTCATAAAATCATAAAAACATTGAACTGTAAGAAACCAAGAGTGTCATCCAGTTCAACTCCCTGCCTTGCAGGAATACACAATTAAAGGCCATTTCCACACTAGACTGTTATTGTGATATTATTCCACTTTCAACATTTTACGGGATCCTGGGGTTTGCAGTCTGAAGAGGGGCCTTTGAGGCCCCTCTCTAAACTGCAAACCCCAGGATTCCATAGGATGTTGAAAGTGGAATAATACCATTATAACAGTCTAATGCGGAAATGGCCAAAATACTCCCAACGAATGGTCATCCAGCCTCTTTTTAAAAGTTTCTAAAGAAGGAGACTCCACCACACTCTGAGGCAGCATATTACACTGTTAAGCTGCTCTTACCATCAGGAAGTTCTTCCTAATGTTTAGGTGGAATCGCTTTTCTTCTAGTTTGAAGCCATTGCTCCATACTCTAGTCTCCAGACTAGTAACAGAAAGCAAGCTTGCCCCATCTTCCATATGACATCCTTTTAAATATTTTAACATGACTATCATGTCACCTCTTCTTCAGGCTAAACCTCCCTAGCTCCCTAAGACCCTTCTCATAGGTCATGGTTTCCAGACCTTTTACTATTTTGGTTACCCCCCACTAGACACGTTCTAGGTTGTTAATATTCTTCTTGAATTATGATATCCAGAACCAGACACAGTATTCAATGTAAGGTCTGACCAAAGCAGAATAGAGTCGCACTATTACTTCCTTTATCCTAGACTCTGTACTCTTATAAGAAGTTCTAATCATGGTGGACAGCACAGAAGACGTCCTTGCCTATCAAGATGAGTGGGATCATATATCCTGGGGCTTTGTATTTGACAGGAAAGGTTACTTGTCTTTTTTCTTTTCTTGTTTTTGTTTTTATCTTAATAAAATAAATAATAATAATAAAAAGACATTACTCATATTGATACAGCCTAGAATCACATTGGCTTTTCTAGCTGCCACATCACACTGGTGACTCATCTTCAACTTGTGGTCTACTAAGACTCTTAGATCCTTTGAACATGTACCATGGTCAAGTCAGGTGCCACCCATCCTATATGTGTTCAATTCATTTTTTTCAGTATAAATTCAGTACCTTCCATTTCTGCCTGTTGAAATTCATTTTGTTAGTTTTGGCTCAGTTCTCTGTTAAGGTCTTTTTGAATTCTCATCTTATCCTCTGGGGTATTAGCTACCCCTCCTAATTTGATTTCACCTGCAAAGTTGATATGTATACCCTCTCATTCAAGCCATTTATATAGATCAGTGGTTCTCAACCTGTGGGTCCCCAGATGTTTCTGGACTTCGGCTCCCAGAAGCCTCAGCCACTATGGTCAATGCTCAGGGCTTCTGGGAGCTGAAGTCCACAAACATCTGGGGACCCACAGGTTGAGAACCACTGATATAGATGTTGAAAAGCAATGGTCCTCGCAGAACCCTGTGACATCCCACTTGTTACTTCCCTACAGGATGAATAGGAGGCATTGGTGAGAAACCTTTGCATTCAGTGGGGCAACCAATTACAAATCAACCTAACAGTAGCATTATCTAGCCCACATTTTACTAGCTTGTTTTTGAGAATATCATGAGCATCTTATCAAAAGCCTTACTGAAATCAAGATATGCCACATCCACAGCTTTCTTTCACCTACCAAGCTTGTTACTCTATATAAACAAAGAGATAACATTAGTCTGGCATCTTAGAACCAAAGAATCATAGAAATGGAAATGATCACAAGAGCCATCAAGTCCAACCCCCTACCATGAAGGGATACATAATTAAAAACAACTTGTTTTTGAGAAACTCATGTTTCTATGTGCTTGCAGACTGTCTATTTAACAATCTGCTCTAGAATTTTCCCTGGTATTGATGTCAGGCTGACAGGGCAGTAATTTTTTGGGTTCTCCTTTTCCCCCTTTTTGAGGATTAGGACAACATTTGTCCTCCTTCAGTATGCTGGGACTTCTCCTGTTCTCCAGGAATTCCAAGATTATTGTCAGTGATTTTGAAATTTCTTCTGCCAGTTCTTTTAATATCCTTAGGTGTAGTTCATCTGGTCCTGGAGACTTGAATTCATTTAGAACAACCCATTATTTCTGTACTATCTCTTTACCTATTCTGTGCTGTATTTTCCCTACTGTGTCATCTGCTCTATTTTCCTCAGGCTGAACATTATTTTCCTTTTAGGAGAAGACCTCAGTAATTAAACTTGCAAAATTGAGCTTATGTTTACCTCCCAATGACCAATCACAGAACAAAGTATGCCAAAAGCAAGATACATAGATAAGGAAATTCACATGCTTTGGTAAACAGAGTGCCAGCATGTGGAAAGCAGGGTTCAATTCTCTGCTTGGCCATTGAAACCCACTGGGTGACCTTGGGCTCATCAGATACTCTCAGACCCAGAAAACCATGCAAGAGATTTGCCTTAGGGTCATCATAAGTCAGAAATGACTTGAGGGCACACAACAGCAGCAACAACAGCACCACCACTTGAGGGAGCCTTCCTTCTAAAAACATGATAGAACTATAGTCTAGTTTGGTGTCCAGTCTTTCATTAAGAAGACTACAGGACTCCCCTTAAAAATATGATAATTATTTTTTAGTTTGTGAAGCCTACAATAAATCCAAGTCTGCCCTAACCTTCAGCTGCTCTTTCCCCCTTTGATGCACCACAGATATTGTGGGTACCTCCTTGTGTCCATCAATTCTGACTAAGACAGAATCCCTAGTTGCTGAAGTTCATCTTTAGTTCTTATCTGCTGCTACTGCTCTGATACATGGTGGTGGTGGGGAGGTATCATCTGAATCCAGATGTCTTTTCACATCTGACTCATGAGTAATCAGGTTCCTTGGCTCCCACAGCTGAGTCAACACAGTAGTTCATCTGCTTGAACTGCTGAGGAAGATGTTTTTCCTGTTCAATATATTTATTTAAGAACTGCAAAGCTGCTAACAAGTTTGATATTGTATTGATTTTGATCAAAGACAGCAATATGAAAATGTGTACCAGACAAAGGGAAATTACAACCATCTAATGCCTGGAAGATAACAGCTGTGCACAAGCTGGAGCAGATGCTGAATTCTTCAATTTTCCCTGGCTGATACAGAGTTTGACTCTTATTTCTGTGAAATGCAGACATTTTCTGTGCCATGTTATTTGATTCAGAGTTGCCAGAGGCTTTCAGAAACTGTAAATCCCCAAATATCTTGCTGATCCAATTACCCTAAGATTTATGGATCAAGTGAAAAAAAAAAGACAACATCATGAAAATCCTGTCTGATCAACCAGAGTAGCTAATTAGACTCTTTTGCTGAAAATGTGGAATGCCAGGTTTAAATAAAACTTCTCACAACTCAATTAGTGTTCCAAATCAATATGGCTGTTTTGGATTTCTTCTTCTAAAACATGTTGACCAAAGTTAAGCAGATCCAAGTTATATTAATTTCTCTAATATTATTAGGTGGTTGTTTAACTCTTTCACAGCAAAATCAGTGAGACTTAAGAAGGTCTTGTTTTGGGGCGGAAGAAGAAATGATCTAGTTCTAGCTTTAAATTATTTTGCTCTGCACATCAGCTGAAATAGGTATGGTAATCAATGAATCCTGCCTTGGAGCTCTCTGGGAACTCCAGATTTTGTACGTTTTGATGTTCTTCATGGAGCTCTTAAATAATAGAACACTTCCTCCTCTTTATGGGAAGAAACGAACAAATGTTTTGGAAGTTGTTGTTTTTTTAAAAAAGAAGAAGTTTGAACCACATTTGTAAGGCTCTGTTCTAATCACAAGGAAGGTGTTTAAATAAATAGTTTTGGGCCATTCGTTAAATGTCTGACCCATCAAAATTCCAGTACATATGACTCCAAAACTGCTTTACTCAGAAATAAGTTTTATTGATTGTCCATTGCACATTAAATTCAGGGATGCAACTTGGAAATCTATTTAAGATTAAGAGAGTGATGTACCTCAGCTGGAATTCACCTGGGCAGTTACGCATGCATAAGTACTGCATAGCTAAGCCTTGAGTCTCTGCCTGAATCTCCCAATCTCCACTTACTGGAAAGCAGTTGTTGAAACTGATTGGGGTCCATTGTGCTGTCATTTGGGGAGCAGCTGATTGATGCTTCACTCCCTTCCCTGTATGATTTCCATTGCAACACGTATAAATCAGGGTCCCCTCATCTCTCCCTCTCCTGCCTCCTGGAGATTGCTCACTTAGGGGTCTGTAGGAATGTCAGTCTTCTGCTTCCCAGTTGACAACAAAATAGATCCTCATGATCACAGTAGGTGGGGATTGGGAGGCTTTCACCATCCCATCCTATCCGATCTTAGAAGCTAAGCAGAGTCAGTCCTGGTTCATACTTGGATGGGAGACCGCCAATTGGTACCAAGTTCTGTAAGGCTATATTTCAGAGGAAGGAATCGGAAAAATACCTTTGTGTATTCCTTGCTTAAGAAAATCCTATGAAATTCCTGGGGTCATCATATGCTGACAAGTTACTTAAGGGCACATACGCACACATGTCCCCTAAACCAGGGTATATGTAGAGATCATGAATATGAAACACTTATGAATGTGTAACTCTAGTTTACACATTCATAACTGCCCAAGTGAATAATGGCCTTCATTTTGCCAGGTAGTGACATCTGTAAGAGAATCCGTTTGAGAGTTTTGTTATAATATTCACAGTCAGCAGTATTTCTTCATTTAAATGTAATAAAATATTAACATACAAAAGACACTAAGCACATGTAGTCTGCATTTACCTGTATTCCCTCCCTGCCCATGTTTCTCCCTTCCTGTCTGTTCTGTCATTTTCTCCATTTCTTTTCTTAGGTTGCAATCCATTGGGGCAGGGGTCTATTTTTTTCTATGTAATTCAATGCAGTCTGGCTATACATACATATACACATGAGGGAAAATGCACAAATTGCACTAAAACAACACTCACTGTGAAAACTAGATATATATGTTAGTGGAATGCTTTTTAAAAATCCAGTCATGCATATATTAATGCAAACTGCATTCACAGATCATGTGTATGAAGCACTGCGAACATTCTGTAATGTCGATTGATCTTTAAATGGAAATGTACCAAGCACACTTGTAATGTGTGTCCCATTATTTGCTTTTAAATTTTACCTTCATTCCTATGGTCCTAGGAGTGTTCCCTAGAGGCTGTAGAAAGGAGTGAACATCCCCCTTCCAATTAATCATTAAATCTTGAGGAAGCCTCTGTGTTTGGAGGGACAGATGTGGTGTTCTGCAATGACCTATCCATTCTGCTCCCAGTTCAAATTCCAGCCTAGAGCAGGAACAGAAGCTTGGCATTGGGACTGGTGGTTAGGAAAGCAAGGGATCTAGATCTTTGCCCCTTGACATGCTGTTAAACACAGAGAAAATTTGTTTCAGGGTATGTTAATATAATTCCCTCCCAGTGAGACTTTTTTTTTAAAAAAAGGAAGAATATCAACCAAGCTTTATGGAGGGAGAAAGAAGCTGCAATGTGGGTCTGAGATACTTTGGACAGAACAGGACCTTCAAGATATGTTGAGCCAAAGGCCAGGTGTGCCCCCACAACTATTCACAAATACATACAGCAGCTGATTAGATTAGCAATTGGGTTTTACTTCAGCAATGGCAATAGGGCAATATTCTTTACCACTCCTGAAACAGCAAGCTATTTTAGGGGGTGGGGGTGGGGGATGAGAAGTTGTGTGGCATGTATATAGTCTGTCCTCCAACATAATGGAATGGCCAAACAGTCCATGAAAACAGTCACAGTGTTGCCCTCTAGTATTTGCATCCTGAGCTGGCTTAGATCACTGTGCCTACTTATGAAATTCATGGGGTTGCCATAAACTGACAGGTGACTTGAAAGTACCTACACACACATAATAGGGTGGATCCTCTTCCAGGGACTCTGCCATTTGAAATTAAATTTTCATAATTCCTTAGATCCATATTACGTTGGACACCAGTGTAGGAAGAGGTGGATCTTGCCAAAGCCCCATCATGTAGAACCAGATCTGCTAGGATTAGGATTGAAAAGAAATGGATACATCCCCCTGTGGTTTTGCACATTTCAATTAACAGTTAAAGATGCTAACTCAATGTACTATGCAGACTTCAGAAAACAAAACAATACAGCAGCCTGTGGGTGTTCTCAGATATTTCTTGGACATTTTAATCTGTTCTTAGTGTATCGTGGCTTTAGTTTTTATACAGGCAAATTCAGTTTGGCTACTGCAGGCTAAGTGGTTTTTGTGGTGTGCAGTCCATTTCTTCAAGAGCATAACTCACCGCCTAACCACAAAGTAGAATATTTGCACTGGGACTATAAGGCTGTTGAATAGCTATTAAAAACACAGGACGTTGTCTCAAATAGAGGAAGATAAATTATGATACCTGCTAGCCTAAAATGTGATTAAGGTTATTACCGTGTAATCGAGCAGGGATTTATTACTTTTCTCACATCCTATTACATACACAAACACGCAGATGCACTTAGAAATCAGGCGGTAAGATTAAATAACAAAACCTGACATGCTTTATTAGACTTTGGCTTCGCTGAGTCTAATGTATTTCACTTACAGCATTCCATGCTGGATAGCTATAATGCATAACATCAAAGACTTTCTGACTGGAGACAGTGTTTGTGGTTAACCTTCACTGCCAATGACACTGAGCTGGCAGAGAAAGACTTTGTGTCCCATGTGAAATTAAAGAACAGAAATTAATGCTGAGTAATAGAACAGAAATATTTTCACAAATAAAATAATATGAATAAATAGAATCTAAAATCAGTCTGGTAATTCGTGCCTAGGGGCAGGAGCTGTTGAGAAGTCCCACCAAGTCTCCCTCTCCTAAGTACATATAGTGTCAGGCAACAATGATACATTGGCTGAGATCTTGCAAGAGGAGATGGAACATACAGTTCCATCAGGGTACAACTCCACTCTTTCTCGTCTGTATCCCACCCACCCACCCCTCTGCCGTAGGAATTGTCTTCCTCCTGCGCACCCCATCTACACAGCCATGGAGTGGCTGGGAGAGGCTGGGAGTAGCTGAGACGTGTTCCTATAGCTGAATGCATAACAACAAAGGAACCCTGCAGGATGTCCCAGGGTCCTTTCGGGGTCTTAGATGACAACATCATCATTGTGCATCTGACTATCGGGATGTAGTTGGTTGCTTCTTCCTAGCCTTTAGCCTCTTCTGACCACTATATGGGGGGCACAGGAAAAGGATGAAACTCAAGGGGGAGGGGGTCATTGTATGAGAAAAGCAATAAACTCATCCCCCTGCAATGGCCATAAAAAGATTTAATGTTGATGTTATGTCAGCATAGTTTACTGAGAAGAGGCCAGCTCATCTGTTAATAGTCCTCCAGCATAAAAATTTATGAGATAGTAGATGGCTAGGGGGAATAGGATTATGGAAAGCCAAGGGGAAAAAAATGTTGTCTGAAGTGGAATAGTAAATTATACTTCTTCCATCCCCAGTCAAAGTGAATAGTACCTCACAACAGTCAAGTTATTTGAACAACTGAGACAGTAAAAATAAAATAATAATTAGTTCTTATTTCTGACCCCAGTTTCCTTATTTGACATCCAGAATTCAATCAAGTTTTAGGTTTTTGAGCTGTACAAGGCAATGAAAATGTGCTTCCTGTCTGGATAGAAAGTACTGAATTAATTGGATCATTTTCCAATACAGTATATAGCATAGTTTTCTTCATATATCAGATGAGAGAATAAAATCTACATCCATTAATAAAAGTTAGGAATTCTTTATGTAATGATATCTGCCAGTCTGCCCCTTAGATGAGTTGTCTTCATTTAAATGTGTGCATAAATTAAAATAACTAGCACTGAGAGATGGTTGAACAATTCACATAGCATAAAATTATTTCAGAATTTTAGGAATCCATATAATCAACCACCCGGATTCTCTTTTCTTGAAAGTTTATCAGTCACTATGTATCCTAAGAAGCTCTTTCCTATCTCTATAGTCAAACTTTATGGTTGCGGCTACATACTCCCCTCCTATGTCCTTTTTACTATCAATTTTAATTCCTTTCAGTCACTGGTAGCATCTACCGCTTTTTTTTCTTGCCTGGTTAACTGGAATGCCTGCTTTCTCTAGGTTTTTAACACAGTAATTGCCATTATAACTGGATGCTGCACATCTATTCACACATATAATTATTTATGCATATATGTGTGGCATGCCAGCTATAATGACAATTATGTGTGTTAAACATGTGCTGAAACCATAGAGAAAGCAGGCATTCCAGCTAACCAGGCAAGAGGAAAGGGAAATGGGAGATACTACGGATTACTGAAGGATATTAAAGTTAATAGTTAAAGAGGACATAAGAGGGGGAGAAGTCTAGCAATGCTGAGCTTTTAAAAAATTATTCATAATTGGGCAATGCCTGTATTTGTTATTGGTGGTGGTTGGGTTACTTGCCATCAAGTTGACTCTGCCTTACAGTGACCGTTTGAATGGGAGTCATCAGCTGGCATGCTCAGGTCTTGAAAACTTTGGGCAATCCACTTGAATCTATCCACTCATAGCACACTCTCCCTCTTTTCCTACTACCTTCACTTTATGAAGCATTGTTATCTTTTCCAATGAATCATGTCATGTTATGATGTCTCCAAAGTATGAAGCCTTAGTTTGGTTGTCTTCACTTCAAAGGGAGAGTTTAGTATTGATTTGCTCTAGGATCCATTTGTTTGTCTTTATAGTAATCCATAGTATCTATACAACTCTTCTCCAGCAGCATATTTCAAATGAGTTTAATTTCTTCTTGTAATTTTTCTTCACTGGGATTATTCTAACTTTAATATTTAAATGATGTATCTTGAGAACTATCTGGTTCCTGCATGACTGCCTTTCTAAGTCTTAATTGTCTACTAATTTCTTGACTACTATCTCCATTTTGATTAATGACTGAGCTAAGGTATGGGAAATATTTTAGCTATTTCAATGTTTTTATCATCCAGTTTGAAGCTATGTAAATCATTTGTGGTCATTATTTTTATCTTCTTAATATTCAGCTGTAGTCTTGATTTTGCACTTTATTAAGACCTAACAAAAATTACACCAAAATATCTAAGTTGAAAACATAATTTTCCAGGACTCTAGGAGATAAAATGGGAACAGGGATGGTGGAATAAATAGAAAAGTCTCAAAATTAAGCCAACAGCAGAAACAGAAAATTTGCTGTCCTCCAATGAAAAAAATGAAAAAATGAAAAAGAGGTTAAGAACCGAGAATAATGGAATGATGCATCAATTCCCCCTCTCCATTTTTGAGTAAAAAAGATTGGCTGAAATGCGGGAATCTGTCTATTTCATTGGGTGAAACACACATGGTCCTAAATCAGTCTGGAGTGAAAGCATAGTGTAATTCCAGCAAAACTGAAAGGAAAAAAATTAGTGCAAAACTTCAGTTATGCTGAATTACACTGTGTTTTCACAGTGCAAAATTATGTAAAATCGTCACAGAGCCAGAATCGTCACAGACTACCTCTTTCCAGTAGTAGATTCTCTTCTGACTGGCTAAATGTAGCACTTTACATAGTGAATTAAGAAGGAAGGAAGGAAGGAAGGAAGGAAGGAAGGAAGGAAGGAAGGGGAAAGAAAAGAAAAGAAAAGAAAGAAAGAGAGAAAGTTAAACATGCTGGTCCATAAGTAAAAAGAACATTCACAGTTGCACAATATCTTTATTAAGCCCAACCCCTCAAAACATTGTTAAATTAGGTAAGCACAGAGACTGTGTGACAATCCACATGACTGGAGTGGAATGGAATTTAACTTGAAAACTGAAGTGCTGTGAATCACTGAGGGAATGAAAAAATTTAGATCTGGGAATCCATCCAACCTTATTAACACTAATAAAATCATTACCTAGTGCTAAGCATGAGCCAGAAAGCACGCTAGAATTCTAAAATGATTTCGCTGAATTGGGCTAAGGCATAGGACACTGGACTATCAGAAAGAGACCTTCCCCACCTCACTTTCCCAGAACAGCCCCTCCAAACCACTGCAGGTAATCCTGGGAATAGGGTAAACTGTGGTATGAGGTGGAGATTTTCCTGCCAAATGTGGGGAGAAACTTTTCTTATGGAGTTCTGCTGATAAGTGGTGCTTCTACCCTATTTTCAGTCATTCCTTCTTCCCCATCAGACCCCTGCCCTACAGTTTTCCCCACTCATTAGGATCATCTGACTTTGTAGCAATTGGAGTGGCAGGAAGCACCAGTATGGGCTGGAAGAATAAATGCTTCTCCCCATCCCAGATACCAACACCTAAAACTGTATCCAACACATTGTCTTAAACAGCAGCATGACTATAAGTGTGATCTCTGCATCCTGTGAGGTTGGTAATGGTTACCCTTAGCACACTGGCCCTAACATACAAACAGAAAGAATATGGAGATAAGTGGACCTTCCTTGTTTTGTCCCTCTCCCCAAAACAAACATTATAATCTGAATGTTACAACTTAATGTGAAAGGTCATCAAGACATTGAAAAGGTCATCAAGTTCAAAAATCATTTGGCTCATAGCGAAGCTAAACAAAGGATATTTTCCCCAGGAAGATTTCACATAATGTATACATTTGGCACACATCACAAACCCATTGGAATTTCAGTATTAATCATGTTTCTGAAATATAAGTAACTATCTTGTGATTCCCCTTATAACTTGACTTAAAGATTAGTGAAAGCCATTAAAAAGCAATGTTTTGTTTTTAGGTAGAACACAGCACCCAGAAGAGGCTGTGTACATTCCATTCGTTTTGGATAAACTTTCCTAAATGAAAAACAAGAAAAGCTACTGTTGCAGTGTTACATCTCTTACACCCCCCTTCTTTATAAATAGATACAAACAGTTCTAGCAGAAATGAGAGATCTAGGAGGATATAGAAATCAAATTCAAATGAAATTCCAAAGCTGTCCTTTCAACTAGGATGAAGCCAGGATAGAGTAGGATCTTGGGAAAGTGTTACTCAGTGGGACCCTCCATTTCTGCAAGCTCTATTTCATGGCTGATTGTTACCCTAGATGGAACTTTGAAGAATCCTTTTAGATTCCCAGGGGATTTACATGGATTTGCCCAAGGTCACCCAGGAGGTTTACATGGCTCAGCAAAGATTGGAACCCAGAGTTCTAGTCCAGCAGTCAGATCACAGGACCCCACTTGTTCTCATGATACCTACTTCCCTTGATGTATATGCTATACTACTGCTGATGGCCACCTACCTAACAGTAGGGCCTATCTGAATGATAACTTGAATCAACTTTGGATATTGGTCATTTGTTGCAGTAGCATAGTATGTTTCACAATTTAATTACAATGGCAGAAGAATTCCTGTGAACCAGCAAAATGAAGTGGTTTGAGAGTTAAACTATGACCCTGGAGACCTGGGTTGATTCCATACTTGGCCATGGAAACCCACTGAGTGACACTGAGCCCCAGAAAATCCCATGATAAGTTCACCTTAGGGTTGCCATAAGTCAGCAATGACTTGGAGGCACACAATAACAACAATACAAAGTGTATTTAGATAACCACATCCGAAAAAACAATACCGAGATTGCTGAGAATAATATCTCTTTAAGTGTTTCTACTTTTATTCTCTGAAATAAGACATTAATAAGTAGCTCATTTGTTAGGTTGTTGTGGGTTTTTCGGGCTTTGGGGTTGTGTTCTATTAGTATTTTCTCCTGATGTTTCGCCTGCATCTGTGGCTGGCATCTTCAGAGGATCCTCTGAAGATGCCAGCCACAGATGCAGGTGAAACATCAGGAGAAAATACTAATAGAACATGGCCTCAAAGCCTGGAAAACCCACAACAACCTATGGATTCTGGCCGTGAAAGCCTTTGACTTTACAGCTCATTTGTTGTTTTTTTGAAAGACAAATGGCAAAGCTCATTTTTTATTTTAAAGTCTTCAAGCCATCTTTTTATGGTTTCATGCCAATTTGAGGGCCTACAATTTCATTTAACATGTGAATCATATTCCATGTCAGAGCTTGACCTTACGGTGAAGTTTTCCCTCTGGATAGCTGTTAGCAATGCTTGTTTTAAATCATGGATTCACTATGCTATCTGCACACAAGTATTTGGTGTCTTTCTTTATACATTTTTAGTCTAAATTATGACTGAAGCATTGGAGTACATTCTGAACACTTTGAGATCCAAAACTCTTATATGCCTTTTGTGATTACAGTTAGCTCCAGTTTATTCTACCAGACATTCCACAGGGATTTCAGACAAGCACAAACTATTTTCACTTGGAAGATTTTTTAAAAAAATCCATGCTCTACTGAATTGCAATGGAATTTACCCCTGTATCTCTTTGTTTACTTCTGTCTTCTACTATGGAAGGACCTTTGGAAGCTGTGTCATGAAATGTCTGTTTTATATGCAGATAGCCCAAAGGTCCCAAGGCCCTTTCCTTCCATCTCCAGTTAACAATGGCATTCCAGTGGTAAGAGATAGAAAGTACTGAGCTAGATAGGCCAATAGTTCAATATAAGGCAGTCTTATATAGTCCTACCTGTCTGATTTCATATGGGATGAGTGAGAATTTCATTTCAGTTGATTTTTGACTACAGTTTACCAACATCTGGTAAACTGAAATGTGAGAGAATGAAAAAACTGACGTATCTTCCTATCTCCCCTCAATAGAGTAAGAGAGGATATAACTAAGAGGTAGAGCGCATTCTTCATATGCAATAGATTCCACATTCAAGCTCTGGTATCTCTGGTAGGGCTGGGAGAAATAGTAGGACTGTGCTATTCCCACAAGGAACAAGGGCCAAATCCTATTCTGATTAAATGGAGGAAGTCTAGATGGACACAAATATATGACTGCAACCTTTTGGGGGGGCATTAACAGCAAAAATGTTGCTTCTACGATTCAAACACTCAGCAGAAGAAACAGTTCTTGTGAGACAAATGTGGCCAGTAAGTGCATTTTCATAGCCCTCACATTCATTCATTTATTCATTCATTGTTTAAGGACACTCATTCAGACATCTCCAATGTCAATCAAATAGCAGGTTGATAGATTACCTCTAATTCCTAAGAATTATTTTTTCAGTCTATGGCCACTTTTGCACGAGGGAATTAAAACGGTGCAGTGCGTCCTCTCACGGAGGTCGTCTGCACCTTGGAGCGGACTAGGTCTGGCCTGCTTACCTGAGATCCGCACCTCAGTCCGCTCCAAAAACCCCCAACTGGTCCTCCAGCATGCTTTTTAAAGAATGGAAAAAACAGGTTTTTCATTTTTCCAGAGTGCGCCATTTCATACCTGCTCCCTTGTGCAGATTCACAGGCTCACACCAATGTGAAACTGCGATCTGCAGAGGGCGGGCTTTAGGCATGGTGAGCTTCAGCAGTTGGTCGGGAGCCACGAACAACCGGAAGCCACCATTTTGGAAGCTGGAGCAGTGCGGATCTAAGACCTCCCATTGCTCCGATTCACCATGGACGAGACGAGGAGCCCTGTGGAAGGGCTTAAGGGACAGTCCACGTCGGTCCGTGCCCAGAAGATCCGGTAAGTAACGGCACGGAGCGATTCCCTTGCCTCGTGCGGAAATGGTCTAAGATTCAGAAGCATCTAG
Organism: Iguana delicatissima; assembly: GCA_948472985.1. Taxonomy (NCBI): domain Eukaryota; kingdom Metazoa; phylum Chordata; class Lepidosauria; order Squamata; family Iguanidae; genus Iguana; species Iguana delicatissima. The sequence continues at coordinate 926,615 of CAOKZL010000841.1, read as the reverse complement.
AACCTTTTGAAATACATTTACCTACTTCTGTTACTACTCCTGAAAAAGCTGAGAGTAATACTGCATACAGTTTTAGGTCTTGTCTGCCTAATGCAGAGCCAGCATGATATAATGGTTTCAATGTTGGATTATGACTCTGGAGACCAGGATTCAAATCTTCACACAGCCATGGAAATCCACTGGGTGATCTTGGGCAAGTCACATTCTCCCAGCCTTAGAGAAAGGGAAAGGCAAAAACCCACTGTGAACAAATCTTACCAGTAAAACCCCATGATAGGTTCACCTCAGAGTCACCATAAATCAGAAATGACTTGAAAGAACACAACAGCAAGAACAGCCTGATTTAGAGGTAACATGTATTTGGAATATTCTTAATGACGTTTGAATCTTGAGAAAACATAACTATCTTTGCTGGATCTTGGAGTTCTTATTAGGGTTGCATGATGGAAAACTGGAAAGAGATCCTGTACCTTTAATAGTTGTGTAGAAGAGGGAATATCAGTAGGCATTGCTCGTCACCAACCAGGTAACAAATAACATCTGCTGACATTCTCTTTTCTATACAACCATTAAAGTCACAGAAGCTGGGTCCATTTTCCACACTGGCAAACCTAGTTCTTCATTCCCCCCACCTTTTGCCATTGAAGTCTGAATGAGTCCAAGGAATCTAGGATTGATATTTTTGTATTTGCATAATTCCTTTTATGGACCTAAATGTATCTTTATAAGGAAAATCATGCTGAAGGGCAAACTCAAATTAATTGCAAAATATTGTCATCCCTAAGGGTGTAAACCATCTATAACATTCAGTGCAGATTCAGATAGGGAAAACAGGTCAGTCTGGTGTGGGCAGACACAGAAGCCAAACAATTTGAGTTGGATAACAGTCCAGATTTAGAAATCCCAAGGTTCATGCCTCCCCTTGAATTGTTTTTTTTTTAAAAAAGGTTATAACTTTTCCTTCCTTTGTGGCTGAAGCAAGCAGTCCATCCTCTTAAGTCTGAAGACTTAATGCTGCTGAGGATGTAGAAGGATGTACTCTCTCAGCAGAAGTGGAGGGGACCCTAGAGATCATTTGGACCCCAGAGATCACATTGAAGTTGAGAGGAGCCCTGGATTCATTATATCAGAATTAAAGCAGTGCCAGCGCCTGATTCTGAGAGTGCCACACTGGAAGCTGGCACATCTGGAGCCTGAGGGAACGAGAGCATCACTCCAGAGGCTGACACAAAAGGAAAACATTAGAGTATTAATCCTATTGAAGACCTCAGGTCAAGATGAAATGGGAGGCTGAGTAGCTCCTTAGGTAAGAATGGTCTCTGCCAAATTGCAAACAAAAAGGTACAGATTTTGTTTTGTTTTTTTGCTACATGCCTTTTAAAGTATTTTTAAAAAAGAAAAATGGAGCTACCATTGGCTTTTAAAAATTCCTTTTTCTATGTCCAGAATTTTTTCTGTTGAATATGACTTTTATGTTTGAAAAAGCTTTCTTAAAGAAAAACAATCAAATCTGGCTGTACTTGGTTAGGGCAGCGAGAATAAACTTCACAAAAATTTGGAAAAAAAATATATAGACCAATGGTTATCAAAAACAAAAGAACTGAAAGAATATGATTTACTTACTTATATAAAGGGGAAACAAGTTAACCAATTGGAAAAAGATTGGGAACCTGTGATAACATATGTAAATAAGGGATAGGGTGTTAAGATATAAGATAAAAGAAATAACATAGTAAAATGTATATTCTAATTATTAGTATATACATATTAATTTTAGATGATGGATATATGTATTATGTATGGAAAATTTAAAGGTAAATAGAACCGAATTTAGATATTAGCTTTTTTTTACACTCTGGAAAAAAAAGTCTAGATAAATAAATAAGAAATATTATGTAAAGAACTACAAGGGAAAGGAAATAGTGAATTCAAACTATTGAAAACATTCAGATTGAAGATAAGCGGGAGTTTCAAATATATATATAAAAACGCATAAAAAGTGTTCTAGCTCGATGGCAAAAGGAAGTCGATAACTACTTTTCTTTAAATGTTCTTATTTCAAATTGAACGTATATAAATGATTTTCTTTTCTATATTGGTTGGACAACTCTGTATAAAAACAGTACTGGAATAGCTTTTAGTATCTGTACCGTTTTTCATTTCAGATCTTTTATTTTTCTTTTATTTGTGTGTGCTCTTATTATAATACTATAAATGTTTTTAATAAAAAAATAAATATTGAAAAAAAAGACCTTTTTCTGAAGGAAGCAAGGCTGCCAAGTTTCAGAGGAATACATGCAGAGATTTTTCTACAAGAAAGATTTGGTACAACATTTTGTACAAGGATTTTGTACGAGAAGATTTTGTACAAGAAGGACAGTCTTGTACAGGACAGACCATTAAAGGTGTGCCCTTGGTTGCTTTTGGATCATTGTTCTGAAAAAGACAGAATGTATATAGGTGATCCTAAATAAGAAGGCTGCAAAATATCAGAAGGATACCAACTTCACAACCATTTTTCTTGTGTATGTATCATGTTTAGTGCCTAGCTACAAAACTCTGCCTATAGTTCCACAAGATAAGTCTTGTGAAGGAAATTTGATTACTCCCCACCTTTGAAGTTTTGAATGTACATGAAGAAAAAGAGCAGATTGAATCATACGGCATAATATATTGTATACTGTCATTTACTGAATTGGTTGTAGTATACTATACAGAGCAGTGATCCATGATGACACTGAAAGTGACATTCTCATGAAAGTACCAGCTGCATGGCTGTGCAAAATCTTTCCATCTCAGTTTCATTGCATTTCACTGAATCCTACTGCATTCCCGTCCCATGCCTTGTTCGGCCCTTTTTGCACAACATTTGCCATGCGAAAGGGCGTCTGGAGCATCGTGCGATTGTGAGGAGTGATCTGCATGATGCGCTCACAATCGTGAAAAAGCTCCAGGGCCTGGCAGGTGCTGCTTGCACAATTTTTTTCAGCCAAAAATGGTGCGCGATTGCGTATTGCTCCAGGGCCCCACGTGCACTTGCTGTGCGTGCGGTGCCTCCGGAGCTGCAGCGGTCGCGCTTCCTGCCCCAGCTCAGCCTGGGAAACTCCCAGGCTGCATTGTAGAAGGAAGAGGTGGGGCTCTCTCACTACCTGCTCGAGAGCAGGCAGCTTGTGTGCAGCTGAAGCAGTGGGGACACGAGAGCCTCTCGCTGGAGGCTGCTAGCATGATCCCCACACCCCAGCACCGAAAAAAGAACTGAAAGGTGCGGAAAGGGCCTTCATTGAGTTTTTTTTTTCCTTGACACAAAGGACTTTATGAGTATTTGTCTGCATTTTTAAATAGTATGCATTTGTAATGTACAGATATTTGCAAGCATTTTTCCCATTGAAGCATTCATTTTTTTCTCAGTTGCTTTTTCAAAATGTATGCCTGGTTTGGTGTCTGGTTGATTTCTCAAAAGTGTACCACAAGCCCTGCAATGGGGCAGATTTCAGAAGAAATGTGCAGATCAACTTGTAATAAGTGTATAGAAGTACAGCATGAATTTGTTAAGAATTTCTAACCCAACAAAATTCTTTATCAGTCTTAACTATCTGACATTACTGATATTCAACATTGGCAGAAGTAACATTGGTGAAGCAATGGCACCAGGTCCTTCAATAACTTTCGTGGCCAGTTATGAAGTATGATGATAAGTGAAAGTTTAGTACTAGTTTTAGTTTTTTATGTTTTTTTTCCCCCCAGTAGAAGCAAGATGGGAAACAACTCCACTGGAATAATGAAGAGAAAAAATTGAATGTGTCACAGCAGTCGAAAGAACAGATTCAGTTCTTCCTTATATCATTCTGTTTTGCAACATACTTTCTCGGTTTCTGTTACTGCACTTTGATCTTTGGATTGACAAATTGATGAGAACCACTTCAAACCAAACTGATTTGGACCCAATCAGGATCATTGCAACTCAGCCCAATTCATTTGGAAGTTTCGGAACTGACCTAATTATTATATAAGTTGTTTTTCACAGAAATATACGTGTTGCGGTTACTATGCTGCTGGTACAAATTGTTGCATTCATTTCTGTCATGATCAGTTTTAAGCACTTGATGGCCACACATGAAGGCAGTCTTAGGCCATTTCTTCACTGGTATAGCGCCATGATTCCACTTTCAACATCCTATGGAATCCTGGAGTTTGCAGTTTTGGTGGGGGCCACTGGTACCTCTCAAAACTGCAAACCCCAGGATTCCATAGGATGTTGCAAGTGGAATCATAGCTCTATAACAGGCTAGTGTGGAAATGGCCTTAGACAGGAATGACTTGCCAATACTGTTGACCATGGAGATAACCGAAAATAATCTCTGGAGTTTTGGAGGGAAAATAACAAGAGGCAGTTGGGCAAAATGCAATTTAGGTCAACACATTTCTTTTTTTCTTTTTCAGAGTAGAGAACTAACAAATCTGTACCAAACCAGTGGATGACTTTTTGGAGGAGGATCTAGGGATGTTCTGCAGAACCTAAATAATAATAACAACAACAACAACAATAGAGGGGATGTAGCTCAATCATACAAAACATATTTTGGGTGCAAAAGGCTGCCAATTTATAATAATAGATAACACTATAAGACAGATTCCTACATTCTTACAATACAGTGATCTCATAAAGAGTAAGCATTGTGCTTGAAGGTGTTTTCTTATAATTTCTGTCTGATCTTCTGGACTGGAGAATGATGGGGCCATTTTTATATTTTCCTAATAAAAAAGAACTCTAACTCATGGGTGGGGTGAGAGCAACAGACACTGTCTGAAGGACGAAAGATGATGTAGAATGCAATGGATGAACTAAAATTAAGGGTGCTGAATACAATGTGTTCAACCTGAAGGTAAAAGCATACAACAATCTATAAACATCTTAGAATTATAAGAAGAAACAGAACTGTTCATAATGGAAGAGCAATCATTTTATGTTGCTACTATCTGTCAGTGAAGCCCTTACTATTTTATTTTTATTTTTTAAATGCGGAGAACTCTGTACTTGAAGTGAATACCCCTTTTCCCCATTTAAGTGGGAAAGTTGTGTAGAGGAGAAAAAAAATAGACATAAATGTCACAATTTCAGTTGGATCATGTTTCTAAATGGTGTAAAGATATAAAGACTGTAATAATGGAGGAGTTTTGGAAGGGTATTTAATAATCATCTGCCTTTTCCAATATAGTCATAAAGACTATTTGAGCACATGAAACCTCTTACCCTGTTCACTGGGGGTCCCGGGAGGGACACCTAAATAACCAAACTATAAAACACAATTTGGGGGAAAATTAGCTGGAGCATTCACTTAAGCTAGCGAGATGCAGGGTAACTTAGCAGGATCTTGCAACCCAGCGTCTACGGGGTCAGGTCAGTCAAGCAGCCAGATGAGTTTAAAGTAATAGAAATGATATTTTATTGCATAAAAACAAATATTAAAGACACCACAGTCACACAGCTAACTAAGAAATTAGAGGTTGAATTAAGGATAGAGATTTTCAGGGAAAATGGGTGATACGACACCTGTCTCGTCGTCCTGGATCTCGGGAGAGAAGCCGGGGGTGCAGAGAAGAAACTCAGCTCGATTAGTTGAGGGGAGCTCACCAAGCAAAGCAGCAGCAAGACAGGATGGAACTCAGGAGCGATCCTAGGAAGGTCTCGAAACCAGGGGTTTTTATAGGGTGAATTGGGACTGCAGGCTGTGCCTTACTCAGGGACAACAATGAGTTTTGGGTGCGAGAGAATGTCTCAGAAAGGTCACAATTTAGCATGATTGAGTTAAGTCCGAACTGACAAAGAGGTAGACAATAGGCAAATGCTCAGTGCTTGGCAGTTGAGTATTCACCTTGCCAAGTTACCTGCTCAGGGCAGGGAGTCTTTTGTAAATAGCATGCATACATAATGAGGGTGTTTGCAAAGAGGTCTCCTAAAGCGGGGATCTGGCTATTTCTTTGATGTCCGAGCCTAAATCTGGGCTTGTCCAGGGGCCTCACAAACAAGTGGAGAGGGGTGGTAGAAGAGAGGCAAATTATTGATTTCAAAATGATATCTTCATGCTATCTCCAAGGAGGCCTAACCTGCAGTAACAAACCTTTCTCTAAACATATTCTGGAATATTTATGTATGGATTGAAATTTGATGTCACAAAGGATTTGAAAATGAAGAAACTGGTAAACTAATAGATAATAGCTAGAATTAGTGAAAAAGTGAATGAATATGATTTAATTCAGATTACAGGGGTAAAGTAGGTATGGGTCATAGCATCAGGTGCTTTGGAAGTTTCAGTTCTTGTTGCTTTTAAATTATCTTCTCATAATGTTGTCAAGGAAGAAGGGAACACTTTTGTTTTGTTTTGTTTTTTTAAAGAAAGATAGCAAGATGTACCTTTTGTGGGCACCTTGACATCTCCCTTTCAGGAAATCCTGCAGAGCGAGACTACAACTGCCGAATGCTGAATGATAAGAATCTATCCATCTGTTTTGGCAACTTTGAATGTTTGGGGCAATTTTCTAGAATTAGAACCATGCATGGTCAGACTGAGAATAAAGACAAAATGTAATTGGAAGGAATTGGGAGCACACTTTTTTGATTTTTTTTGAGGGAATTTGGAGTTTGGGGCAGCTTGGGGCTAAAGTGAGACCTGTTTAAGGGCAAAAAAACACTTTTCCTGGAGGCTTCAAGGGGTAGAAAAATATTTTGGGTCAAACACTTCTGGTAGAGGGCATTAGTGGGGAGAGGAACAAAAATGGTTCTGGAGGGTCTACATGCAGTCTATGGGATGCACTTTGGTCACAACAAAACAAAACAATGTGTAGTTATTGAGGTGATCCTATGTTTTGAAGGGCAAATTTTCTCTTCTCTCTCTCTCTCTTTTCTGTAATTACAGAGTTACAGTGCAAAAGTGCCATTTCAATGATGCACTGATGTACTGTAGCACTGTAGGTCTAAAAATTAAAACAGAAAAAGGAGAAGAGGAAGATGATTCCCTTTTTCCCAGCCATATGTCTTTTGAAAGAAATCCACTGGTAATTGTTGCAGGTGGTACCAGAACTTACAGGGAAATTGTCCAAGACAACAGAAATATTGTTTGAATCTTTTTTTCAAAAAACCCCCTGAACACTATAGGAACAAGACAACAACCTCCTGGTTCCTTTAGAACAGTGGTTCTCAACCTGTGGGTCCCCAGATGTTCATGGACTTCAGCTCCCAGAAGCCCTGAGCATTGACCATAGTGGCTGGGGCTTCTGGGAGCTGAAGTCTGCAAACATCTGGGGACCCACAGGTTGAGAACCACTGCTTTAGAACAAAACACTTGGAAAAGCCCATGTGTTACCCTGACTTCTGGGGGTTTTGTGGGAGACACCTTGATTCACTCCAAAAATGTAAATGTTGGGGAAATTAGCGGAGCACTGGCAATAGCAAAACGAGGGGCAGGGTAACCCAACAGAATCTTTTACCCAATGTTTACAGGGTCAGGCCAAGCAAAAAGCCAGACAAACATACCAATAAATGGATTTTATTAATAAATGTATTCTCATGCACCAATGCACTCACTCCCTATGCACACAAGGCCTATGGAGAAGGGAAAGAAGTGAAAATTGATAGGGAATTTAGTGGAGAGGGTGTAAAGGCTGTGATACTGCACCTATCCTAAAGTCTTCAATCTGAGAAGTGGTGAGAAGGATGGAGCTCAGTGAAGAGAGTCGGCTGAGGGGTTCACTTGGGTAATAGAGTGCCAGTCTGCTAGCGTGACAGGGAGTTCTCCAAACAGACCCTCCAAAACTAGGACTACTTATAGATCAGAACGTACCTTGAGGGCAGGCCCTCTCACGGGAAGAACAATGGCTAAAATAGAGGGAAAAATGCCTCACAATAGCTACTTGATAGTTTGCATGATTGGTTCATGCAGATGGACCTTGCCTAGTAGGATTTTCCAAAGTCAGAGTTGCTCAACCTGGGAAAAACCCAGTAATCCCCTCAATTTGGTTATTCATGGCCAAGGACCCTTTGTCTGTGTGGACATGTTTAGCCTGAGGTCTCCTTGGGGAAACATGACTGGGGATTTTCCTGACCTTGACTTAGTTTTGGTTGTTCGACCTATTTGCCTACACACCCACCCGGACAACCTCTCTGGAATGGCAGGCATATTTGATATCAATTTTATATCCCCCTGGAGAGGGGTCTGTCACTGGGGTAACACTTGTGCAGGTGCAAGAATGTTCTATGATCACTCTTACCCCCCCCCCACTAAAGAATGAAATCAGTGGATGCAGATGTAACAAGAGCCAGCAAAACCCACGGAACCAAATTGTGAGAACTCGTGCTTTTTTAGATCAGTCTGGAAAAGGCTGTAATCTGACCCAGTGAGAAGAAAACGTTCGACATTATTCATTCTTTCATGAGAAAAAAATGGCACTGACAAATTTATATCTCTGTCTGCAGGATCCCTTTTGCCTTCATAGTGGGTATATGAATGTGTTTGTAGCAGTGTACTTGCTAATTCAATATAAAGAGTGCGAGGAAAGCCCTACAAAATTCTATTTAGTGCACACCTGGTTCATGATCCTGCTTTACTCAGTTCCCAGCCAGATTCTTAGGGAAGCTCATAAGCTGCGTATAAAGACAAAAGTTTGTTCTTTCCTACAAACTAGCCCCCTTTCCCAGGAATATTAATATTTACTAGCTCCTTCCACAGAAACTGAGGTTTACAAGTTCAACTATGTGTGATATCACTTTGATGGATCTTTCATAAACAGCAGGTCACAACCTTATCACCACTGGTATTGCAACATGTGGGGAAGTGTGTAGTGGAAACTATTGTGGTGTGGCCTCTTGATGGTGCTGAATTGTAACACCTAACAGCCCTAGTCTGTGTAACTAATGATGAGGAAAGCTGGGAGCTGCAGTCCAACAATATCTGAAGGATATCTAGAGGATGAAGGTACTTATACACTGTCTGAACAAGTGCTTTCTTCTGTCTGTCCCAAATCTATTGCCAATCAGTTTCAACAAAGAGTGAAGTATAAGATATATATGACCCAAATTCAATGTGGTTTGTAGCTGCTAAGCAACTGTTCTTATTAACTTGGAAACTCCCATTGCTGTTTTGACATTGATGTTGACTCAGTTACCAATACTTCTAGAACTGGCATCTGAAGAGTAACTGGAATTTTAAAAAGCAATGGATTTTTTTCTTTCTTTCTTTTTTTTAAAGCTGCTTTCCCTCTAGTCCCAATTTGTTTCTAATTCACTTATCTGTGAACCAAATGAAACTATAGGAACAAACAAGAGAAGCACACAGAAGTTCTTTTGTTTCATCGACAGCACCCATTTCTCATAGAAGGCGTTCCTCAAACTGAAAAAAAAGGATCATTGTATTACTTAGCAATCTGATAGGAACAGATATACTAAGGGAATGTTTGGTAAGGAAATAGGATCTTGGAATGTTCTGCAAGTGAAAAGAAAACTGTCTAACCTGAAGCATTAAGCAATGGGTTAATAAGGCTAGTAACAGGACAATTTCTGGCTGGACTTACATCACTGATGTTATTTTTGACCAGAACTTCAAAAGCCACCAACCAGGGCTGGCTTCAAAAGACATATGCTTAGAACTGAAGGAAAAAGGACCTCTGACCTCAACCTAAGCCTATGCTAAGAATTTATTTTCAATATTGAACTCAGTGCTGCTATAAAATGTCAAATCTCAGTTATTCCCAGGACTGAAAAGAATAGCAAGACCACACAACAAAGCTTGAATTGATATACGGTCCACTTTATTTCAACTATCACTTAATTAGGCATATCCCCTGAATGTGCAAAAGAGTGGTGATCTAATATGGGAGCAGCTGCCCAAACTTCTTTTCAAGCTTTCCCTGAGTGAGACACCTAGGCCTTGAGAAGAACCCACTAGGTTAGGGTGCTCCCTGGCTGGCCATTTACTGGAAGGCCAACCCTAGAATACACCTCATAGTCAAATGACTCAAAGTGAGGGCCAAACCTTTAAGTTATCCCCAAAGACAGTCTCTTTCTCCACCCCTGCATCTCACAACATGTAGGGACAGATCCAGAAATCTCTCCTTCACAAAATGGGTGCCGTAGGTGTTGACCAAACTCCTGGTTTCTCTTCCTATTACATGCCACAGATAAGAACAAGTGTTGGCTTAGCCCTTATCCCCACCAGGCTGGGCACAAGGGCCTTTTCACCCTGGTTCCCTGCTTTGGATAGATGAAACTCACACACTCTGTATACCTTAGGCCACTGAAAGATAGAATCATAGTGCTCGAAGAGACCACAAGGGCCATCCAGTCCAACCCTCTGCTATGCAGAAACTCACATCAAAGCACTCCCAACAGATGGCCATCCAGCCTCTGCTTAAAAGAAGGAGACTGCCAAAGAAGGAGACTCCGCCACACTCTGAGGCAGCATATTCCACTGCTGGACAGCTCTGACCATCAAGAAATTCTTCCTGAGGTTCAACTGGAATCTTCTTTCCTGCAGCTTGATTTCATTGCTCCTTGTCCTAGTCTCTGGAGCAGTGGAAAACAAGCCTGCTCCCTCCTTGACATGATATCCCTTCAAATATTTAAACATGGCTATCATGTTCCCTCTTAACCTTCTGTTCTGCAGACTAAACATACCCAGATGTTTGTGGGCGTGGCATAAAATGGCCCTACCCCCTGGTCATGGTGTTATATATTTCTCTATTTGATCCTGTGTTGAGTACAGTAGGACCCCTGCCTCTGCAGATTCATTATCTGCTAATTCAGTTATCCACAGTTGGCTCCCTGCTGCTACTGCAAGCACGGTCGCAGCAAGTGAGGAGAGCTGGATTGAGCTCATCACTACCTTCTGCCTCTTTCCCCAGGCCTGATTGTGGTGGCAGCCAGCAGGAAAACAGCAGGGGTAATGGGATCATGCTCTTCACTATTTTCCCACTTCCTGCCTCCGACCACAGGCTGATCACAGTGGGGATCACAGGATTGCACTCCTTGCTGTTTTCCCACCTCCTGCCTCTGGCCACGGACCAATCACAGCGGTGGCTGGCAGGAAAACAGTGGGGAGTGTGGGATTCCTCACTGTTTTTCCACCAGCCGTTGCTGCGATTGGCATTTGATGCTATCCATGGATTTCAGTATCCACGGGGGGGGGGGGGCGGAACCAGACCCCTATGGATACGGGGGTCCTACTGTAATATCAATATACCTTGAGTCACCCTCCCCTGGCCAGAATTTTCTGGGTAGGATAGCTGACCGTATACTTGTCACCTGAGAGACTGCATGACCTTCATATTATGTATGGCTTGAATGATCAGGGCCTTGCCTGTCAGCAAACCTAGATCATTGCCTCTCAGCTGTTGCTGAACGGCAGTGGTGACAGGTCATGCCACCAAAAGCTTCTCCAGCCCAGGCACTTGACAACAGCCAGATCATCCAGTCTCAGGTGGGATCTGAAATGGTTGTTCCAATCCTGGCACTTTTCCCAATAAACAAAGCTGTGCCTTGCAGATCACAACACAATGCCTCACTGGCCATAACCTGGAATCTGTAAGACAACAAAAGCAATCTGCACAAATGATCAATTATGTCAATCTCAATGCTCCAAAAGACTAATTGCTGGAAGGCCCTCCTCTCTTTTCCTGCATTAAAGGAATGCCCAGCTCCTCCATCAATGAAGCATTAATTAATGAAGCAAACTCTTCCATTAGAAAGGCACAGTACCTTGTGCCAAACCTACCAATAAATAGGAAGTCATCCAAGTAGTGGGCAACCCCTCTTGAACCAGTCTTGAATTTGATAGTCCATTCCAAGAATGCACGGAACCTCTCAAATGCCACACATGATATCAAACACTCCATATGAAGGGCCTGACCCATGTAAGCATGCCATCAAATGAGAATCCCAGCAGCCCCAAATTGTCTGGTTAGACCAGTAATAAGGAAATGGCTACTTACTTCACCAACGCAGCCCCAACTGCATGGTTCCTAACTTCTTTAACTGCTGCTTCCTGCTGCTTCAGGAAGTGTACTGGAAAGTACACAACTCTGCTGGAATGGCATGACTGACTTAATCCTTCTTAAAATACAACAAATTGTGAAACAGTCAATATTCCCCTGGGTCCTTCTTAGGCTCCATGCCTAGTGGGGAGAACCTCAAATATGAGGAGTAGGGCCCAGCTTGTCTCCCCTCAGCTACCTCCTTATGTATCTTTTCCTTAACAAAGCGTTCCAAACCCACAACAGATTTAAGGTTCCTAGTCATAAAGGAATGCCTGTTCCCTTGAAACAGTTACAATGGCACTCAGTCCTGCAAATATGTTCACACTCAGGAGAGGAATAAGTTGATCTGTTTTTTTGTTTGTTTGTTTTTAATTAATGTAGAAGAAACAAAAACTTGCAAATTCTTCCATCCAGGTCCAGGGCTTTAATGGTTAGCTTTTCAAAGGCTGAATTTAGGGATGGAAAAACTATCCAGATATAATCAGAAAATAGTGTAGAAACTCTGATGAAAAGAATCCTTGACTTATGAGAATCTTTACATTCAGGACAAGAAAAAAAATGTGTAAGGAAAATAATATTACTTTGTGGGAATATTATTTTCTGTGCAGAAAACAGTTTTTCTGTTTGGTGCCCATAACAGTGTAATTGGAGGCCCCTTCTGTGCAAACTTTGCACAGAAAACAGCATTTTCTACATAGAAAATTATTTTTGTGCACATGCATATTTCAGAAAATGTTTTATGTGCAGAAAATTTTGCACAGAAAAATTTTGAACTTTGAATGTTCTTCAAAAACTGCAGCTTTCAAAGACTTTCTTGTAGTAGATAGAAAATTGCTAAAACTGTTAATTAAATATTAGTGAAGAACTGCATCCCTAGTATTCAACCAGGCTAGTCCCACTTCCTTTCCTTTCCTATCTGAGAAGATCTTCATCTTCCCCAGCTCTGTGGCAAGCATGTAACTTTTCTTGCTGGGAACTGCTGTGTTTATTGGCTTAAATACAGTGGGATGCTTATTATAATAGCAAAATTCCAACCTCTTCAGCCCTTTTCAGGGCTGAAAACATGTTCCAGATGAGCCTGCAGTATGAAGAGAAGATCACCTCCCTTCCATTTTGCTGAAATTGGCCACTGAACAAATAGAAACTCATGGCTGGGTACAATTCATTCAATTTGGTCATGTCAAACACAGGAAAACTTAATTGTACTTCTCTCTTTTAGCTTTCTTTCTTTCTTTTTGGAAGAATTTTGTAGATAGTTTTAAAAATAACTTGCAAATAATTTATAAATATTTCAGAGGCTTCTTCTTAGGGATGGAAGAAACATGAAATTTCAATAGTTAAAAGGCCAAAAAAGGAAACCTGATAGCATTCCCCATCTTTAGTGTTTTACATTTCAGTTGCCTAATTTAAATGGCAAAAAATCTTTATTGTTTCTTTTGCTGCTGCTGTGGTTAATCAATTTCCGTGAGTGCTGCAAAAGTCCAAAAATGCACCAGGAGATCTCAGTCGATCATCTCCCTACTTCTGGCTCAGAGGCTATTTTTTTTCTTTTTTAAAAATGCATATAAATGGAGACCTTTTATTCAATATGTCCAACATTTGGCAGGGCTGATTCTTTGGTGGGAGGAGGATTACAGCATCTGACAATTTCAACCCACCAGGGTAGATTTTTTTTCCCCCCAAAAAAAGTCACTGGCACCAACAAACAGGTTGAGTCTCTACTACAATCAAAAAATGAATGAGACACAGAAAATGAGCACAGCATTGACAACAAAATGGATACAGAATGAAAGAGCCAATTGCAAATGGAAAAAAAATTGAACAAATGGGGTTGCCAGAGACGAAATGAATAATGAAATAAAATGAACAATTTTCAAGCACACATCCAAAAAATATAGAATGGAAAAACTTGTGCCAGTCTAATGGCACAGAGGAGTACTTTCTCAAGTATTTTGACCATAACAATATTGCCCGCAAGGATCAATTGCCTTGACCTCATTAACTGTCTCCTTGCCCAGCTGGCATACGAAAATGTGCTCCTTCTCCTTTCTTCATGCCTCATACTTCCTTTTGCCTTCTTCCTTTTCTTCCTTCTTAATCTGGTTCGAAAACAGAGAAACAGATTTTCTGTCATTCTTGGAGGGACACAATTTAATTGTTACTTACATTACCAGGGATGTTATCTTCAACAATTTTAAAGGTTTTATCCCCCCTTTTTTTTATCATTGTAATTTCTATTGTTAATGTTATTGTTTACTATTGGATGGTGTAAAGAATGCCAGTGAACAACTAATTTCAACACATTCCTTTTATAAAAGCAACTTATTATTACTTCTCAGGAATCCAGCAGATCAGATGTCAAACAGGTTCCTCTTTATGAGCAGCTTTTTATCTCATTAAAATCCCCGTGAATTGTCTAGTTTGCTTGCTTGAATTGCTGCTTCGTGATTTCCATTTCAGAAGGGGTAATAAGTGTGCTCAAGATTTCTATAGCCTGAACCTTAAAGGAGCTATCCAACATGCTGAACAAATTTGGAGGAAAGCTTCTTTACAGCTTGGGCTAAATGTTGGAGAGGATTCCCCAACCATGGAAGCAACGAGCTGCTGCTGCTTCCTTGGTCATATCCTCAGGAGATGGCCCATATTTTTATGTGTGGTTCAACTGTCATCTTGGTGATGTGCTCCATTCAATTCAAACATTCAGACAAAAGCCCCTTTCTGCCTCATACAAAGTGATATGGTAGTCTGTTCTCCCTAGGTTCCATGTTTGATCCACTGCCTGTATTTTCTGAGTTCTGTACTGGTGCCATGAAGTTGAATGGGCTGATAGAGCAGGTTATGTACGGGAAGGATGAGCTTTGTTTTGTTTTGTTTTTTACATTCATTTTTTATTTCTAAAGGCCACATCCATTTACCTTTATATTAGTTTCATTTACTTTGCTTTAGCTTCACCTTAGTTGCTGTCGTCTTTGTTTTAGTTTCATTGTAGCTTTACATGGATTCCAGCACAAACACAGACAAATATTCAGATGGCATGACGTTTCCAGGCTTTCTACTTCTCATCTAAAAATCTATAAAGCTGTAAACAGATTTGACTAAGAACCCCATATAAAGACCATTGAGAAAGAGTGACATCCTTTAAATTCCTCATTATTTTCAACTGAATCCCACCTTTATCCTGTATATTCCCTTTCTGCTCTATGAAATTTTCCATGTAAATCACAAAATATCTTCAGGTGCCCCCCTGGCTGTTAAAAGGATCTAGCCTGCTAAGTTTTAGCCATATTAGATAAATAACCTTGTTTTAAAAAGAGATACACAAGTGCAAGCCTACCGCTGCTAACACTAAAGAAATACAAGGAAGTTACATTGCATAGGAAAGCTTGACTGACCAGACAACTCCTGAAATAAACTTGCCCCTTGACATCTATGATTAGATGATTCAGGACTCGGAAGAGCTATGCAAGAAAAAGAATGTCATATTAAAATTCTTTATAGTTTTCTTTACACTGAAAGTATCAATATCATGTTGCAGTCCTCCTTCCATTCCTTGTGAGTTTGACCTTGATGAATTTCATTATTCGTACTTTGCATTTTGCTAGCCACAGAGAAGGAATGCAAGTGTGTCCAGACAAAAGGCAAGGGAATGAGGTGTGGGAAAGGCATGCAACTGCTTTCCTTCTATCCTCCGGTGTTTCCTCTCCCATTCCTTTGCCTTTTGCCTGGTGCAGAGAAGGAGTTCTGAGGCAAAAGACAAGGGAAAGGGGTGGAGGGAAGGCATGGGTGTGCCTTCCCTTTTGCCCCCAGTGCTCCACCTTCTCATTCCCTTGCCTTTTGTCCAGTGAAGAGAACATGCACTGAGGCAAAAGTTAAGGGAATGGGGGGGAACCCTGGAATGGACTGGGAGGGGTACACAGGGGGGATTGTTCATAGTTTTTCCACTTTCATGAGGGTTCTGTGCTCTGAGCTCTTGTGAAAGTGGAGGGACCACTGTCTTGCGCACGCGCGAGAGAGAGCATTTTGCCTTCATTAAAGTGAATACTCATGAGATTTGTGGTGCAGTTCAGAGGGGGACAACATACTGCATCCAGAATGAGGACCATGTGGGTTTCCAAATAATGGTGGGATGAAAATCTCATTAGTCCTAGCTAGAGGTTATAGATCATGGAAGTTGGAGTCTCAAAACATCTGGAAGTCCATGTCTTCCCTCTACTGCACAAAATAACACATGCATTTTAAAAATGTGAGTGTGCAAAAAATGTATAGAGCTGAAAAAAAGTGAGCATAGATGTGCTTTAGACAAGGGAAGAAATCTGGGCAAAATTATGTATACTAAAAAAGAAGAAAAAAATGTCCAGAAAAGAGGGAAGGAAGGAAGGAAGGAAGGAAGGAAGGAAGGAAGGAAGGAAGGAAGGAAGGAAGGAAGGAAGGAAGGAAGGCAATCCAAGCCTTTCATCAATAAGTTTTCAAACTAGATGAGCTCTGTAACTCCATTAAGCTGAGCATGGTTAAAGAATTCTATACTGACTTCCTCACTGAATTTATGAAAGTCTGAGCATGTAGAGAAGTTCAAAGATGACCTTTCTATATGCACTCTCATCTCTACTTACACTACTTACTGCAAAGTTCAAACTGAAACCAATGTGAAACTAATATGAGTACCTTTTTGGTATCATACTCATTTTTGAAACTACTGTACAACCTTGCAACCTGGTCATATCAAGTGAAGCACTAAGTGGCATCTGCTTCAAGTAAAGCAATTGACTATTGTTGAAGAGCATTAGTGGTAGACCCAGAACCATTATTCAATACCCTGGGAAAGCTCTTGAAGCCATAGCAGAGTCCACCAGTGCTGAGGCCTCACCTGCAAAGGAGAAGGAGTAGCAAGCTACCATGTTAAATTCCCCATAATGTCTCAGAATGATACATTGTCAGGTGTTCTGTGGCATTGTGGGAAAGTGACTCTTGTCTGCTTACTGGTACAACCAGGAAAACACAAGTGGAGGGGCCATCATAGGTAGGGCCTGTGAATGGTCATTTGCAAATGTCTCAAGTGGAGTGGGTTCTGCTCAGCAGAGAGTTGCTTGATGTGGCAGTGGCATGACATGGGAAAGTCAGTTTCTCTTTGACTCCTGTGAGCGAAGCAGCTTATAACCTGCTCTTTTCACAATGTTTTTTGGCATGTTTATGTGGTTATTCATTCATTTATATATTTGTTCATTGCCTCTTGACCCACCAGAGCGCCTGAGTTGATGCACAGTTGATAGAAACATACCTATTGGGACTGTGACTGGGTAGTATGTTACCTCAAAGAATGTTTAAATAGCATTGTCAAACTCAAAATTTGGATGAAGATAACAGAACATGAGATAAATTAAATGAAGTATAAAATTGGCCATGTATCTCTGTGATATTCCACTCCCAGCCTGCTTTAAGATAAGAATATTCCCTTTCTTTCTGCTTAAAAGAAAGCACATATCAAGATGACAAGTATTATACTACACATCTTCCTACAAAACTATTGATGGAGCTTTTCCAAGCTCATTGTAAGGAAGACAAGGGTTCTTTTTTATGTGTGTCTATGTATTAATCTCTGTTGGGACATAAAGACACAGCCAAAGATGTAATGCAATCAGCCCTTTGAACAAGGGTGTTCTTTTTTCCCCATCGATGTCATCATTCCCCTCCTCCAGATTAGCTGAACTTAACTTTTTAGTAAAAATTGTATTGTATTCTATTGTATTGTATTGTATTGTAAAAATTCATCATTCTCATCACTTAGGGATGCACCATATAATTTTACCACAAACTCTTTGGATAATTATGTAACCATCAAATGAGAACTGACTCTATTAAGAAGTTAAACTAAGAAAGGATCAAAAGGTAATTCAAGCAAAGTACCCACTCTGCATTTTGCAGTAAAGGGCAGGTAAGTAGATATAGCTTGTCTAACACTGCTAAAATTGTTAACCATTGCTTGGTTAACCTTCATTAAGACTTCATCCCTGTACATTCTTGCTTGGGTCTGCCTGTAACCCCCACTGAACTCAACTGAGTATGTAGACATTTTGAACTGAATGGTCTACCTGAGAAGTGTTGCTACTGTTGTATATCTTTTTCCTGCAATAATGTCAGAAGTCCAGGGTTTTGTGAGATAAGACACTGTGAGTGTGTATCATGAAAATGAAAGTGTGATTTGACTCCTTTGCATATCACCTTCATTCAATCAGTTCAGAAACCATTTGAGCTCTGGAATCCATATGTTGATGAGTGAGGGAGGATGAGTAAACACATACACAATTTGAAAATGTGCATGGAAAAATGTGCATAGAAATGACTTAAACATACTTTAGACCATGGTGTAGTGAAGTTTAAAGCATCTGCTACCGCAGCCCACCTTATAAGCCAACAGCCAGATCTGGTGAATAAGATCCATTCAGCTTCTAAATGGAATGTCAGCAGGGTGACGTTTCCATTCCCCTCCCACCACCAAGTGCAATAATGAGAAACAGCACCCTATGGCAAGTCCTTATCACTTCCTTCCTCACTAGAGGGAAAGGTGTGGATATGTCATCTTCCTCATGCCCCTATCAGAAGCTGAATATACCTTCTTCTTCCAATTCAGCTGCTGGCTCTTAAGATGGGCAGAAGGGGCAACTAAATAGCATTATTAGGTATGCAGATGTAACTAAGGCCATTTCCGTATGTGTGAGGGAATCGCCCCGTGCCAGTACTTACCGAACTTCTTGGCTCCATGCTTGGGTCCAGGCTGGTCCAGAGCAGTGCATGGCTGCCGCTCCGCACTGCTCCGGGGACGAAAATAGTGGCTTCCAGTTGGTCAAGGCTCTCCACCAACTGCTGAAGCTCACCAGCCTAAAGCCCACCCCCAGCAGATCACAGGCTCACACTAGTGCAAGCCTGCAAATCTGCACCAGAGCAGTGGCGTGCTCCATGCTTTTGAAAGACCTGTTTCTAGCGGTGTTTCAAAAGCACGCTGGACGACCACTTGGGTTGTTCCGGAGCGGGCTGAGGTGCGGAACTACACTAAGTAGGTCTGACCCAGTCCACTCCCAGGTGCAGACGTCCTCCATGGAGGATGCTCTGCACTGTTTTTTTAAGCCTGTGTGGAAATGACCTAAGTAGCTGATGTAGAATATCGGCATATATACCTAAAATATATCAATTTTAGATAGAACTTAGAAATAGTACTTTTTAAGATTATAGCTCTCAGAATTTGTTAGCCTGGAAAGCCAGAATTCTGGGACATATAGTGTGAATATAGCTTTTCCATGCTTTGATTTCATACCAGGTTCAGGGTCAGGAACATAGGAAGCTGTTGTCCACAGAAGCAATTTTATCTTGCTCCATGTTGCCTACACTGACTTGGAATGAACAAAATCCTAAGTTTGGTTTTCACCTGCATTTTGTTTTATGTGTTTTAACATCAACCTTTTTCTAACCTTTCTATTAAGGTAATGTAGAATTGTGTTACTTTGTTAAGTTCTTCTCAAAAACCAACCATGTAGAATTCTTACTGATCAGCATTGCACTGATGAAATGCAATAGATAAACCTTGGAGAGGTCTGGTGCTGTTGTTCAACATGATGACCTTATCGGGCAAAAAAGGTGACTAAACAGTATAATGGTAGCTGAATAACAATTCACCACCAGATGTTTAAGATCTAAGCTTTCAAAAAATACCTTAGCCTGGAGGGATGAATCTGCCAACTTTGCTTCTCCCTATATTTGAATTGTTAGATATTAGTGAATTTTGGCAAAAAACAAAACAAAACAAAACAAAACAACAACAAAAAAATTAAAAAGATGAAATTCTTCACCTTTCTCTAACAATGATGGGTAGCAGTTTCAGACAAAAGTGTTTCCAAGGCTTGCAAGGAAGTGTCAAGAACTGAATCTGAAACTTTTTACATTCAAAATATGTTAACCCGTTCTTAACCCAAGAATGCGGGCAATGTCTGGTTTGGTGGAGATATTCAATATCCTCCATTAAACCCAGTGATACCTATTGCTATCTCCCCAAACTATAATTCCCATAGTTCCTTCCAAATTTAACATTTAAACTTTAAACCATTTTCAGTCTGTCTGAGATGTGTAAATATCTGTCTAGACTAAACAAATAGTTTTATTGCTTTGCTTTATCTCTCTTTCTTTCCTCTGAGCTTTTCTTATCCAATATGAGCTACTACTAGCTTCACTCAAGATGCACTGACCTATTCCCCTCTCCCCTTATCTGTCATTTCACCCAGCAGCAACTTCTCTGGGCTGCTACTGAGCTCAAAAGCCAGGCCTGATGAAGTGTAACTTCCAGGTCTAAAGCTCTTATGATTCACAGGCAACACCTATGGGTTATAGATGAAACTAAGCAGATAAAGAGAAATGTTTTTCAAAGGAAAAACAAAGTCTTCTTAACAGACAGCTGGAAAGGGAGAGTTGATATGGTTTGTGGAACATGATGTTGAAGCATTTCAATTGCACCCTGGGATGGAGAGATTCAGTACCAAATACCTAAGGCCCTTTCCTCATGGGGGGAGGGCGAAACAGGGTGGTGTACACAAGGGCGGAGCTTACCTGGTAGCGGGTTGCTCTGTCCCTGCGGGGAGCGTGGGTTCGCTGCTCTATACGCCGCCAAATTTCGGCGGTGTTCGGCGGCGCCCAAAATGGCGGCCAGCGGCTTCCGGCGGTGCTCCGCCAATCAGGGCAGTGCGCCAGCCGGAAGCCCGCCTCCAGGCAGATCTGCAGGGACGCGCTACCGTGTCTCTGCAGTTCTTCACCAGGGGCTGCCATGGAGCAGTGCGGGCAAGTTTCATAAAAACCACTTGGGAAGGTGGTTTTTATAAAACTCGCAGCTCCACCCCCGCGGCTGTGCTAGAGAGGTTTGAGGTGTAGAGCCTCACCTTTTCCAACAGCACTAGCACACCCCGCGGTGAAGAAGATCTCCTGGAGAGGTCGCCCTAGCGTGGGCAATATGCCCGTGTGGAAAGGGCCCAAGTCTTGCACAACTGATGAAAGTGGTGGTGTGACTATCTAAAACATTGGCTTTCTGGGTCATTTTCTGAAATACAGATGTTATGGTCAGAATCATGAGAAGATAGTAGTTCCTGTGGAAAATCTGTGGGTTAATGCACCACCCATTTAGTCTTATGCAACTGGTGGATTTTTGGTGGCCATGGCCTACTCAGAAGTGGACATTCAAAGTCATTCTTTTCCTTCCAGTTGGTTTTGGTGTGTTGTTAATAAAGTATTTGAAATGTTTCAGTTCTAAAATGCTGTTCCCAAATGTTCTCAACATATCCCTGTGATTTTGTCATCAATCTCTCTCAAAACATGGCTGGTTACAGCTCCTTCTCTTCTTTTCAGATGTTTACTCATTCCCAGAGCCATGTCCATTATTCCAACATTTGTTCCATCTTATTTAGCCCCCCCACAACTGCCACTCCTCCTACAACTCTTCCACCTTTTTTTAATTTCCCTCTAGTTCTCTTCTTTGTCCTGCAGCAACAGTGGCACTCTGCTTTTATTTGGCTTTTATGCCATCTATTTAAGGCAGCACTGGCAGCTTTGTACAGATGCTGCTTCTGTAGTGTGCAGGCAGGTGGTAGTATGAAGTGAAGCAAGGTGAAACAAGCTGGAGGGAAAGGAGAGTGGATGTACAGCAGGTGGGTGCAAGGTGCAAGAGAAGATAGATGTATAATATGAGATGAGGGCAAAGGTAGGAGAAACAGGGAAGGGAAGGTGAGACAGGTAAGTGAAAGCATGCAGGAAAGAAGGGAAGAAGCATAACAAGTATGGGAGGAGAAGCAAGGGAGTGAAAAGAAAGAACAGAAAATGTGAAGTGCAGTGAAAGGGTACCAGAAGCACAAGAGGTAATCAAAGATGATGGAAGAGCAAGAGGAGTAGTGGCCCCAGGCAAAACAAGAAAGGAAAGGAAGGTGGGAGATAATAACCAGTGGGATGCAAGGGGAAAAAAAACAGGAACATAGCAAAGGCATAAAGTAAAGCAAGATAGGGGGTAAGAGATACAGCTATGGAGATGGGCAGGGAAGGTTTGTGAAAGCAAAAGATTGTAAAAGAGAGTGCGAAGATGTGAAAAGCAAGAGAAATAGTTACAAAGGAAGGCAAAGTAGAATGGAAGGAGGTATGGTTTATAAGTTTTTCCTTCCTTTCCTCAAATTTTCCAGGATTTCCTATGATATTTTCAGAGATCAGATTTTTCCCCCAAGAATAAAAAAATGATAAAAAAAATACTATAGTGATTTGATGAAAATGCACCCGCAATAAATACCTGCCCATGACAATAGGCCATTGTTGTTGTTATTTGCCACACCAGGAATGTACATGGCCATTTTACATAGCTCCTGCCCTGTTACCAATCCCCATAACAACCCTGTAAAGTAGATTTGGTGAGAGGTGGTGATAATTTATAGTCACGTAGTAAATTCCATGACCAAACATGATTCTGAACTTTGGTTTTTCTGATCCAAGTCCAGTACTATAAATTGCTGACCAAGCCATTAAATAATGAGACCACACACAAGAGACTGGATGAAATACGGACCACTTTATTTAAATTATCTTTATTTTGGATTATCTCCTGAGATGTGCAAAAGAGGGGAACAACCTAATGCAGGAGCAGCTGAGGCAGGCGATCTCTTCCAGACCTCCTCCCCAGCTTCCCCTAGGCAAACACCAGAACCCAAAAGATTACCTAAATGCTGGGTTGTTCCCCAGTTGGCTCGCTATTAGAAGACCAACCGAGGCCCTTTCTGCAGCTTACTGGATCCCAGCTGCATCCTATGGGATCTCAGTAGAGCCTCTCCCAGGAGGGGAGCATGACAGGAGTGCTCCCCTCCCCACTGGCTGCCTCTGTGAATGGAGAAAGTGCTATGTCACCGCCTCTTCCTTCCACAGCATAGCCAGGTATTGTCCTAGGCTGTGTTGGGGCAGAAAGCATAGCCATTGCACTTGGAGGGCCCCCGCACCTAAGGTAAGTGTGGGAGGGCAATGAGAGGACTGTGTGATTGCTGATCATTGACAGTGAACTTGTCAATGATTTGAGGTGTGATTGCGCTGCCTGAGGACAGCAGAATGACGGACCCAGGTGATGCCGTGCATAAGCACCATCCAAGTCCTGCCCTTTTCCCATCCCCACGGCGGCATGACAATGTCCTGCAGAAAGGGACTCAGAATCCAACCCCCAAGTCCCAGGACTTAAAGTGAGGCCTAAATCCTCTGTTCATTCTCAAGGAGAACCTCCTTCCCCATCCCTCAGGTCACATGACATGTAGGGAGCACTCCAGAGAACTATCCTTCACCAGTGATTGCCACAGGTGTTTACTGGACACACATTTTCTGCAGTTTAGCAAAGAGGCCTTTAGAATCTCCAGCCAGAGAGTTCTTTCACCTCAGTAAACTACAAACCCCAGAATTCCACAGGATGTTGAATGTGGAATAATAGCACTATAACAGTGTAGGGCAGAAATGGCCTTAGAAATACCATGCTTCTTGATGCCTGATTAATTCCAAACAAAAATGAAAAATAGCGATGGCTTCTTGAAACAATTTCTCTAGTTTCCTGGAACCAAATGAATCTGGGAAAATAACACAGAAATTCAGCAGATAAATGAAATTAGAGTTCACTGGCTCACACTTTCCCTGACCCCACCGATATATGCTAGTATGATGCAACCTTCCCCTGTGGGTCCCTCTACATGTTTTGGCCTATTCTTCCCATTAACCTCAGCCGTCACTGAAATGGCACGGGATTATGGAACTAGAAGTCAAAAACATATGAAGGGATCCAGGTTGGGAGAAGCATGGGTTAAAGAAGCAGGGATTGAAGATTATACAGTCATCACTGTCCCATATAATGTCCCATATAATGGATCTCATACAATAGTGACTTCTACTTTACTGTAATTTACTTTTACTTTACTGTTTATATTACTGTTACATTACTGTTTAGTTAGTAAGTTGGTGTGTTAGTGAGTCAGTGTAAGTTTTCAGTGATTGTTGCAGTTTATTGTCTTAGTATGGTGTTTTAATTTTAATTTATGCTTACATTAAAATGTTAGTAACAGTTTATGTTATGTTGTGTAAAAAATTTTTATACAAATGGGGCTGCAGTATGTACTCAATATCAAAAGGCAGAGCTTTATATTTTAACCATACCCAACTGGATTGTGACAAATACCCAGAGTTTCCTATTAATCACATTCCTCGCATGAAAGACAAACCAAGCGTCTTAGGGAAAAGATGGCTCTGTGGGTAGTAAGTTCAGTTCCATTCAGTCAGGGAAAAGAAGCCAAAAGAAAGAAAGTCACTGGTAGCTCAGCCAGCCTTACCTTGACATAGCATAATTGAAAAACAAAGGAAATCTATACAGATTCCTTTCCTTCCCTAGGAAATAAATGACCCATATTTTCAAATCAATTTTCATAATTGAAAGCATCACAAGCAACCTTATTTATAGCTGAAGGTAATGGTTACCTCGGGGAACTGAGCTTGCAGCCAATTTTAACAGCCAGTTTCCTTCCTTCATACCTGCAGACTTCAGCAGCCCAGGTTCTCTTTGCTTGCTGACACTGGAGGAAAGACCACCAAGTTTGGAACAGAGGAAACTGCCTTTTCTTAAAGCAGGTCACAAGTCCCTCGAACTCATTCTTGTCTGTATTGGCTGGTAGGTGATGCCAGGGCTTTGAAGCAATCATCTTTTCTTAATCCTGGCTAGAGATATCAAGGATTCAACAATGTGTTCTACTTCTTCGATGGTAGACTTAAGTTTTTCAGTCAAATCATTAACAATAAAATCTTCTTCCTTCTTAGATTGGAACAATATTGAAAGAGGGTAGAGTACCTTATGGACTCTTTAACATGCTAATAAAAACTACAGTAAAAAACACACAAAGCTAAGAAAGAGATTCTACAAGGGCTTATAAGGGCAACATCTTATTTTTTTTAAGATTTTTAATTTTTTTTAGTTTTCTTTTTGTTTTTTGTTTTGTTTTTTTTTGGAAGCGTTATAATTTATACTGTCTATGATAAAGACTGAAGTAATTTTTCAGTTGCCAAATCAAAGGACTGTTGAAAAATGAAAAATCTTGCATTATTCTCTATTATCATGGTACTTCAGCAGAAAGGCATTCCATGGAATGTCTGGTGGCTGAATGCTTTCCATTTTCTCATGCACATCTCAGATGCCTGTATGTTACAGGCAGCCATGTCATGAAATAAAAAATGATTGGAAGGCCAGTTCCAATTTTATAAAAGTGCTATTTGGGGTCTAAACAATGGTATGGGTGAAGGAAGTGTTTCAATGGGAAACTGCACATCCGGAAGGTCTCTGGAGGCAAATTATCCATTTTTGGTTGAGCATTTGCACAATGTTGAACTCCTGGATGGTCCTGGGGGCCACACAAAAGGCTCTCATGGTTCACACACAACCCATAAACCACCTACCTCCCTGTCTTTGTACAATGTCTTTCCTCTTCCAGAAGTCAGGATATCTAAATTTCACCATTCCCTTCCCATCCAAATAACTTGCCTCCCAAACTGCCTCTGAACGTCTGCTGCTATGGATTGGGGAATTTGGTGAACAGAGAAGAATATGGCAGAGAGGCCTGCAGAAGACAGTGGAGATTGACCAAAACTGTATGCCACAATTTTGCCTTTGTTAAGGCAAAGCTGTCATTACCTGCAACACAATGTCATTTCTAATATTTGCTCTTTTGCATTATTTGATGTGCACATATATTTATGGTCTAAATATCCTAAAGGCACCAGATCCTATCTGAACTTGGAAACGAAGCGAGATCAATGCTGTTGATACCTGGATGGGAGACTGCCAAAGAATACCAGTTGCTGTAACCTATATTTCAGAGGAAGGAACTGGCAAAACCTCCTTTAAGTATTTCTTGCCTACAAAAACCCTCTGAAATTCATGAGGTCACCATAAGTTGATAGGTGATCTGAAGGCACACAATATACACACACATTTCTTTTTAAACATTATTCCCAACCCCTGCCACTTAAAAGCACTCAATAGTTTTATCAGGAATGTGATATAAGCAAAATTAGCTTTAAGCAATTTTAGAACACTTGCTCTATTGCAAAACATTTTTTTCCAAGTCAAATATCACAAAAGGTTTTAACCTCCAAGAACATTTATTTTTAATGGCATAAATAAAAGAAGGTGACATTAACACTTCAAAGCAGCAAAGGCAATGCATTCCCAAACATGGTGTCACAGAAAGAGCTATGAACAGCATCGGAAGGTCCTCCTAATGAACTGGCCTTGGATTTTACCACTTGAAAGCAAGACTTCATTTTCAGAAATATCTTGTCTCTTGGAACCTCACATCATCAAGATCACTATTTCCATTTATTTCTGTGACAACTTTATGCAACAGTGCAAGGTGTTCCCAAGAGAACGAGGTAAGTATTTGCCTGCTTTCCCTCAAAAGACATTGTTTTGTACACTTACAACCATGATGCTCCCAAGTCCTCCCAAACCAAGGGATATTAAACCTCCCTGGACTGTGCTCTCAGTGGGAGTTCAGCATGGGCTCACAGCTGGAATGCTGTGCAGGTGGCTACACAGAAGGGGTCTCCTTCACTGCTTCATGCGGTGCTCCTGGGCAGCTGATTGGAGGAATCTTGTCTGGTAAAGAAATCCATCTTTATATTATCTAGGAAGCACAGGTTTAAGTAGGTTTCATCTGTAAGCTGATATTGCTTGTATGCGTATGTTGTTTAAATTGCTTGCTGTTTAATAAAATTTAAGGCTTTTCCACTACAACTGATGTCTTTTGTTGCATTTAGATCCCTGGAAACAAACATGTTACCTTTGGTTTTGGTTTGTTACCTTTGGCAAAACAAGTCTTCTCTGTGTCTGCAATTTAAGAAGAGACTTCAAAAAGGGAAGGTTTCATCTCAGATAACCCTGATCAGAATTAAATCTTTCTGTGACTCTGACATGCTTGGATTTTAAATATTTGTGAGCTCCTTATGAAAACCATCTCCTCTTTTGTACTCCTCATTTTAACTACTTTTATTCTTATTCATTTTTGTTAAATATGCCATTCACTATATGGCAAATTATATTTTGAAAGCATGTCCAAAAAACATAAAAGCAATTAAAATTAAGAAACATTCAAATGCAAACTGTAAAATAGAAAACATGAATAATCCCCAGTTTAAAAAGCTGGGGGCTAAAATACTAATTGTCAATCTGGAAGAAGAGCTAGGTGTTTAAGAGGAACTTAAATATCTACTGAAGATTGCCCCATTGGACTGGAATGAAGGAAGTCCAAATAGACTCCGGACCAACTTTTCAGAAAGCATGAAGGCCAACAAATGAAGAAAGCAAATTTCTTGCTTTGCATAAGCAGAAGTATGTTTTTGCTGATATAGTTAGATCTTTTGATCTGAGCCAAGATGTTTTCCATCCCTGGTCAGAAGCACAAATCCAGTCATTTTAGATGTTATTGCTGTTGCGTGCCTACAAGTAATGTCCATTCACTATATGAATGGACTATATGAATGCCTACAAGTAATGTCCATTCACTATATTGTTGTTGCGTGCCTACAAGTAATGGTCAACCTTAAGGTAACCCTATCACAGAGTTTTCTGGGGCTGCGGGTTTGTGATGTGCCCAAGGTCACCCAGTGGGTTTCAATAGCCAAGCAGGGAATCGAACCCTGGGCCATTTCTGCACCATACCTCCTTCCATTGCCCTTCTGTCACGGTCCTGCCAGTGCCTTTGCTGGGAAGGAAGCATGATGTGGACACTCCCCTCTGCACCTGGCTGGCTCCCTGCGGAAGGGAGCACAAGAGACATACTCCTTTCTTATGTAGTGCAGCTGGCCTCTTTCCCATGCTGCACTGAGGAAGGAAGCACGTGATTGCACTTCCACCCTTTCTGTACAGCCAGTGGTGATGGAAGCATCACACTATTGCAGGTACTTAATGGATTTTTTTCCTTTAAGCAAATATCCCATGATCGCAATGGATGGGGGCGCATTGACAGTGGGACCACAATGATGTTGTGCAAAAGCACAACTCTTGGGCCACTGTAAACGCATCCACATCATGCAACAGCAATACCATACGGACATGGCCCAGGTCCCCAGGGTCATAGTCCAATGCTCAAACCACTACATCATGTGGGCTCTATCATTTCATGTAGGAATTTTCAAAAAACAAGTTCTTCAGACATCCTTATAAGTGTTTTTAAGCTGTCATGTTTAAATAGATGTAGAAGACCAACATTAATATGGAAGATACAAGAAATGGTCCTCACTCATTGGACTTTAAATGAAAGAATCCTTACCAGGGCATCAAAATGTCTTAAAGCACTGCTTTTATACAATACAAACTGATTATTCAGCCTTTTCAGAAGCTTATAATAAACTTCCAAGCATCTAAGAATATCTTGCCATCTGCCAATTATTTGTTTATGACAGCATTCAGCATCCAACTGAAATGCTAGATTTTCCCTCAAACATCCACTTCTGTAGAAATCCTTTTTAAAAAAAAGACTGCAAAGTTTAATAATAATCTTTCTTTCCAATTAGCCCTAACACATTTAGCCACCATGCTGATAGTCTCTAAAGGTCACAGGGTAACTTCTGAAGCAGAGAATTGCTTGGTGGAGTGAAATGCTTTGCTACCCCTCCCCACAAACCTTAGGAGAGATCACACACTCAAATGACATTTCAGCACATTCTGAGGAATGCTCTCTCTCATCTCTATCTTTAGTGTTACACTTTTTATGTTTTTTATACACACACACACACACACACACATATACACACATATATGGCATAGCAAACTTGTCATCATCTACTGTGATGCAGTCTTAGTCATCAGTGTATATCAAAGTGCAGCATTACCCCTCTTCTTCCTCCTCCTCTTCCTCCTCCTCCTCCTCCTCTTCCTCTGACGGTCTAGTTTAGCAAGGTAATTTGGTATAATGAAGTAAAATGTGATTTATGCCACTGTCATTTGTCTCCAAGTCAATTCTGATTTATAATGAGTTTTCCCACCCAAATTTTATCAAAGCAAGTTTGCCAGTACCTTCCTGTTACACTGTGAGAGTGTGACTTACCCAAGGTCACCTGGTGAATGTCCAGGGCTGAGTGGGCATCTGAATCTGGTCTCCTGCTGTCTTAGTCCAATGGTCACACCACACTGATTGTTAATACGTGATTCACAACCTAATTTTTTATTCTGTTTCTAAGTGACATGGGCACCACTTTCTTAATCCTATCTTGAGTTCAAGTCTAGCATACAAATCAGTTGAACTTCAGTAAGTGTGAACTGGGTTGCAGTCTTAAATCATTAGCTGGTTTATCTTGCAAGTGTTACATTTGAGGAAGAAACTGAAGCAATAAGTACTTGTATGGGTGCAGAGTCTCATACAATCATAGGCAGAGGAAGAGTGGTTCTGTTCTCTGATCAGGTATGGTAGACTAGAATTGTCTGTAGACTTGCAGATCTCAGAAGCTGCCAGTTGGTTCATGTGTTGTGTGTTCCAATAGAGGTTGCACAACAGACTTTTTTGATGCAGTCTCTGCAGTAGAAATGTCACTGACCTGAAAATCTCAGTTAGGATCCTGTTTCCAATCACTTTTTCACATGTTAAGAAGCCACCGAGCTGGGTTTGCCACAAAGCACATGCTCAACCATGAATGATAACCAATGTTGATTCTCTGATAAAATACGTCTGTAGTAAAACTCATATTTCCCAAATGCCTGCTTCCTGCGTTCATACCTTACCTGAGTCGCTTTGAGTCCTCTCGAGGAGATAAGTGGGGTATAAATAAAGATGATGATGATGATGATGATACATTTCTATTATGGAAGAGAAATACAAAGAAAAAGCAACAGCAAAACAAATTAGGTATTACGTAAGCTATCCTCAGTTTTCCATTACAGGTTGATTTAATTGAACTAGTTGCATTTTTTCCTAGCTTCTAATTTAGCTCAGTACTGTTTGGACCTTAGTCTCAGCATTGAAACCATGATTCATTACTGATTGGATAGAAGAAAGAATAAATAGAACTTCAGAAGTTCTATTTACCCCAGCTTAAGAACTGGACAGGTTCCCATTATTGTTTGATGACCCAAAAGGATCAAAAAGAGTGGACCACATTTCTGGTAAAGTTTAGTACCCTTCTCCCTCAGTTTTTGCAATATATGTTTTAGATAAGTTCTTCTAAGAAATATGTGTCTCTGTGTGTGTGTGTGTGTGTTTTGTTTTGTTTTCCTATATGCTACAGAATTTTTAGTGACTGGATGTTTTTATGTGTCCGGTAGGCGTTCTAGGTCTTTAAAGTGCTCCATGATAGACAGTATGTTTGATTACAGCTTACAAGTGGTGATGATTGCAGCAAAATGTCACCCAGTGTTCAAGAAAAGGAACAGACAATGTACCATCCTTCAGTCTAATGTATTTTATTTCCCATACCTCCTATAAACTGAATGATATGCTTCATTTGATGCCCACACTGAAAGGAAGGAAGGAAGGAAGGAAGGAAGGAAGGAAGGAAGGAAGGAAGGAAAGGGAAAAGACCCAGAAAACATTTTGTCTTTGCAATCTGACATTTTTCAAAAACACATTTTCTCTCCAGACAACTGAGAAAGAAAGAGCAATAAGAATGTCTTTATCCTCTCACCCCTGTGTTGCTGCGGAAACTGTTGGGCAGAATGCCTCATTTAAATGAAACATTCCTGCCAAACAGGGAGGGAAACAGTGGGCCTGATCCAGACAAGGGTGAGCAAGTTCCATTTATTTTGACAGTACCCCAGCAAAAGTTTAACTGGCTCCCTTGGAATCAACGAATTTGAAAGCATCTAACTTTGGTTCAGCAGCTCCCACTATATTTCACACATAGCTAACAAACTGATTTTTTTTTTAAAAAAAAATCAATATGAAGGAAGAGAAGCCATCTCTGGGCAGATACAGAGAAAAGAAATAAGATGCTTCAGGTAATGAATTAAAATGCAAAGTCTAGCTCTAGCTTCATATTTATTCTGCAATGAATTTTATAGGAAGCAGCCATATCTCCAAATCTAAAGTTTATGTGTTAAAATTTAATTTTCAGATATCAATATATTCAAACTAAAGCAAAACAGAGAGAGGGGCAAGAGGAACAAGAACAGCTAATTCTCATTTGGATTCACGCACTTTGTATTTGCATTCCACATCCTCGTTTATGCCAACATTCTGTTTCAGTTCTACTCCAGATGGAGGGCGTCTGAGAAAATGCTTAATATTACAATAAAATGTTCAGTACTTCCTACTGAATTCAGTGATGCTTTTTTCTAAGTAGATGTGCATAGGATCACACTGTAAATTTACCCCATTAACTGGATCAAGGGCTGTACTTTAATATCCAAAATGAATATACGTCTTGTAGAACTACTTCAATTCTGCATTGTGAGTAGTGGATCTTCAAATAATTCTCAATGCATCATTTGGAGGATTCATTCATTAGAATATTTTACACATTTAAGTGAGAGTTTTAAAAGTGTGAGGGGAATAACGATTTCCTATCCTGAGTGTCCATCTGCTTCTTTAAAGTCCAAGAGTTTGGTTCTGTGTATGCCTTATATTGATAAGAATATTCACCATTTCAATGTCCAAAATAATGGATTAGAGTTCTTGCCTTTGATGTTCTATGAGTGCATTATTTACTGCATGTTGAAAAGGTCAAATTCTACTTAGCCTCATTTTATGACTCATATTAATTACTTTCGAAGTGGCCAAGTACTTTCTAAGCAAGGACTGGGGAGATATTGTTATTGTTATAACAATATATACACTAAAGACTTATTTTTAGGTGACACTTCACTTTCCTCCATGGCATCATCAAACATGTCCATTCTTTAGTTTAACACAGATTCAAGATCATGCA
This sequence comes from Iguana delicatissima, assembly GCA_948472985.1. Taxonomy (NCBI): domain Eukaryota; kingdom Metazoa; phylum Chordata; class Lepidosauria; order Squamata; family Iguanidae; genus Iguana; species Iguana delicatissima. The sequence goes on along the minus strand of CAOKZL010000841.1, from coordinate 894,653 downwards.
GCTCTCCTGTAAAATGGAAATGCAAAGGTATGCCCATGTCTGTATCAACTATTAGGCAGAGTGAGGCAGTTACCAAACCTATCAGATTGTTACTGTAAGGGATAAGATATGTCAATATGATTTCTACCTCTAGTGCCAGGATACTTTGGTTTTCTGGGGGCACTGTGGAAAGAAATCTATTTAGGCACTATGCTAGTATAAAAATCATTACACAAGCCATTATGCCTACTCAGAGAATATATAAATCCAGCCCTTCCTGTAGCCAATCATGCCATAAGCATTTTTTTTTAAAAAAATATGAAAAGTAGATACACTCAGATGAATACTTGGTCTTTCCAATTCATGTTGCTTATATCCTGGCACTCTCCTTGAAGTATTGGAAACATCTTTCTAGATACATTAAAACATTACCAAACTTTATAGTGGATCCAGCATGGTGTAGTGCTCTAAGTTTGCACAAGGACTCTGAGAGGGCTAGGTTCAAGTCGGCACTCAGCCATGAAAACTCACTGGGTGGGCTTTGATAAACCACATTGTCTTTTAGTCTTAGAGAAAGGCAATGGCAAACTTCCTCCGAATATTTCTGATCAAGAAAACCCAATGATAGGATTGCCATAAATTTGAATTGAGTTTTTGAATTGAATTGACACATAACATGACATAAACAATTGAAGAAGTACGCCAGAGAAGGGCCAGTTAAGGGACAAGAGTTGAAGTGAGTTAAAGTTAGGAGTGTAAATCTTGGCTTATTTCATCTTGCATGGAAGAAAAAAATAACAATAATTTCATGAGGTTCTCTTCAAGATTATGAGAATTTTTGTGCATTTTTTGAATGATTTTTCATGTAACTGGACTTTGGATAAAAAATCTCTTTTGCCTTAAAATGATTTTGGGCAAAGTATTTTCATTGTTCAAACAGCAGTATTTGCAAATAGGTGTCTTCCTTTTTGCAAAACACCCATTTTCTGCATGAAAGGTTTTTCTGCACCAGATCCAACAATTCTGCACTATAATTAATTAAATTAAATTAATTAAATAATTAAATAATTAAATAAAACAATAACAATTAAAAAAAATCCCAAGTTTCTCAAAAAAAAAAGGTATGGTATGAAATCCTACCCCAACCCCCACATTCTCATAGCAAATGAGCTTTCTTTTCCAGTGTAATCTCTCAGTGTGTTGAGGGACTTTTTCTCATTGAGGATGAAAACATTTGAAGCACCGCTTGGTAGAGGTGGAAAAATGGACAAGCACAAGGTGATAGATGCAGATCTGCAGGTATTCAAATCATTGCCCCCCCCCCGGAAGACATAGTCCCCGTATTTTGGAAGTACCATGCAAGAGTCCCCAAAAGTATTCCAAAAGTTCACACAGTTGAATTACTTGTGCATTCAGTGGTGCAAGCAAGAGCAAATGTAATTGGAAAATTGAGGCATTTCACTGAAAGGCAGCTTGACAGGCCCTAGATGAGCACTCAGCAGGGGAGGAAAGACAGAGAAGTTAAGAGGTACATCCAAGTAACAGACATCTCATAGCTCCATACTAGGGATATATTTCTTTACTCAGTTCATTCTTGGAAGAAGCAATGAGATGTTTGTTTTTCTTTTTATCATTTTATTTCCCCTGTGAGAAAGTCTTTAAAAACTGAGCGGAAACTATGCAGTGTTTGAAAACTATTCACAAATCAGGACTTATGTCATACAACATTTGCTTGTAGTTTTAATGAACAGAATACTGCATTATCTGCACAGTGCTATTTCCTGCCCAGAAAATTCTGTAGTTGGGGACTTAATCTGACAAAATTCTCACTTTTTTTCACACAAAAAAGCATTTTCCATGCAGAAAATGTTGTTTCCTGATTAGAAAGTGTTGTTTCCTGTGCAAAACACCCCATGTGCAAATTTCATGTGGAATACATCCCAGACTACAATGATTTTCATCATTCCAGATTCTCTTTGTCTGGATTTTCTGACACATAAGAAACATGTGTACGTTTAACCATTTTCCAAATATTTCTGAATATGTTTTCCATCCATTGCCTATGTTTGCCACATCTCCACTGTGACTGCCACATAAGTATCTTGTGGGATGGGGATAGGGATTGTGGAAAGAACAAAAGCTTCTGCCAGGATATCTAGCACTCCTGAATGTCTTGTCCTTGCTGCTTGGCTGTCAGGACTTTTCTGAGACTGACCTGAGCGGGACTGCTTTGTGGTGTCTCTGAAAGGAGTTGGAATATGCTGCTGATGCTGCAACCACCCTCATCATTTATCTCTGCACATTTGCCTGGATACTATGAAGGCAAGTAGTAATTCTGGTATCCATTCCCAACTCCAGATCATCTCAGACAACACTCTGTGTTCCCCGTGAAAACTCAGATTGCCTGCCATCCATCTTGGGGGCTGCCTATAACATGAGGCCATTATTGTTGCTGCCTCATAACTACCTCTAATCTTCTGACTCAGAGAAACGCCTTTCGGACCATGAAATCAACTATTTCTCTCTGAATATAAATTAAATGTCCACTGTATGATTAATACTAACACAAAATGTGCTTGCTGAAAGACCAGTTGAATGCAAAATTCCACACAAGAAGTCAGACAAAAGAACCAGAAAGATACTTTCTTAAAGAGTAACTTTGATAAGCAAATCAGACACCTAGCGACCAGGTTCAGAGATGGGAGAAACAACAATATATTTCTGTACCTGAAACACAGTTCTCATACACAATAAATATTCTGCTATTCAGCTTCATAAACTAATTAATAATTAACTAGAAAGGCAAACAGAGAATTTAGGAAGGCTACTCAAATTTAATGGGACAAAACAGACCAAACTTAGATGACACTCAACAATTACTCAAAGTGTCATTACAATTCTTTCATGATTAGCTATCAACAGCTAAATCTAGAAAATGAATAATTAACTGTATAACTTAAAGGACTTCATGCAATCCCTTGCCTTATGCACTGTGATTGCAGCCTGTTGGTGAGCAAAGTCCAGTGAACAAAACCCAGATCCTCCCACTTCTGCCATTTCCATGCAATAGGGCTTTTGCAAGTTGTCCCATTGGAAAGGAGGATAACAGGAATGCTCCCCTCTGCACAGGACTGGCTCCCTGTGGAAGAGAGCACGATGACCACATCTCTTCCTTCTGCAATGCAGCTGGGAATTTCCCAGTCTGCACCGGAGAAGGAAATGTTGCCATCACATTTCCTGCCCTTCTGCAGGACAGGTACGTACAGAAACATCACACAACTGTGAGTACTAAATGGATTTTATCCATTTTTATCCATTTAGTGAATACCCCATGAGTGCGATGCACAGGGACGGGATGGCAGCAGGCCAGCAACGATGTCATGCAGAAGCATAATCAGCCAACCACTGCCATCCTGTCCCCATAGCGGAACAGCCCCATCGTGCGGAAATGGCCTTAGTATCACAATACGCTGGGATTTTTTTTATGTGGTCATGCTGGGGTCACACTCTTTGGCTTTTCTCCACTATTTTTTTTTAACATCCAAATCTCTTAATTGGTCCAAATCATGTTTGAATGTGCCATTCTGCTCTGGAACTGAATTGTACCAATTTTATCTGATCTGGATCTGATACAAATTAGTAGGGTTTGGTTGACAATTCTGCCAAAACATTAAAAGCTATAGAAAGAAGCTGGGATTAAAGTAATTCAAAGATAGAATATGTTGAAACTGACAGATTTATTCATCCAGGGATATGAGTGCTCTACTTATAAAAGTCTGGGTTCAGATACCTACATATTCAGCCTTATTAGTACTAAATTAGAGTTGTCAGCTCTTTTTTCAAAAAAAGAAGTCCCTCAGGAAAGATTTGAAAAGTAGGGTGCCATCCTTCCAAATGTCTACTCTCACCCAATTCTAGTCAATTTTGCTGAGCAAATAAAATAATCATAATTAGTTAGATTTCACCCTTAGTATGCTTAAGTGGTGAAAAAATGATTGGAGACAAAAATAGTCTGGGTTCCACCCCACTTTTCCCTTGCAAATAGCACATAAATTCTGGTGCACAGGATATCAAAGGTGAAAGGGGGATTATCCGTATTAGGCCATAAAATCATGACAAAAACTCTCTTTTGCTAATATCTGATGTTATTATTTTATTTTTCCTGCTAAGAGTCCCCAAATCGCTTTCTAAGAATGTCAGAGCCTTTGAAAATTATTTTTTTATTCTTCTAGCTTACACACTGATTGGAAATGTCTACAGTACATTTTGAAAGAGAAGGAAGTGTGACTGCATACAAGTTTATGCAAGCTACCAGAGAGCCCTAATTTAAAATAGATTTTTAGGCTTCAGGTATGGGGATATTTTTAATACCCGGGGAAGCTATAGGCAAGCCATGAACAATTTTCCATATGAATGGTGATGTGTTTTTGTTGTTGTTGTTTTTTTGAAGCCTTTCTTTGAAAATGAAAAAGGAAGAAGGGAGAAAGAGCTGACTCCAGTTTGCCAAAGCATATTATGCTGGCTAGGCTTCTAAAATAACTGACTGGGGTCTCTGAACTCCCTATCTGAAATCACCAGGGAATTATCCAAAAATGAACAAGGTGTTCTGGATTTCCCACTATTGCAATTGTATTGAAAGGCACTGGAGCAAGTTTGCAAACAAGATTAATGAAGAATTCGTCCCCAAAGACCCATGTGTATTTAAGCATGAAATATTTAAAAAGAATAGTGAGTGAAACAGTGTCTGTGGATGGGCCAGATCCTTTTATTGCACATAGATAAAGCTCAGGGAATGTTTTAAGAACAACCCTAAATGATAACCATTTTAGTTTGAGAAGCGAGAATCAAGTTTGTTTGCTCTGCAATACAGACCAAATAATATTGTCAAAGATCCATATTTGGCAAGTAGAGTTGATCTTCCATGTTTGTGGGTTTGACTTTCATGGATCTGATTATTTGTGAGTTTCTTCAATCCCTCCCTCTCACTTCAGGTGCTCCTTTTCCGGGGGACCTTCACTCTCAGGGGCTCCAATCAGGCTGCATGACCCTTTAAAAATCTGCCTCTAGTTTTCCCCTCCTCCACCAACCACTGCCTGGCCAGCTAGGGATAGCTTGCAGCCCAATTTCTCAGCACCACAAATCCTTTCCCAATGCCCCCTCTACATCCAAGGAAGGAGATGGGTAAGAGAGAGAAATCACAGGGCCACCATGCCAATTCACTGTCCCTTCCCTCCCCTTTACCTGTTTGGTCCCTGCATGCCTGATGTCCACTCTCTCCACCATGCCTCAGCCCCCTTCTCACAGACTGTGATAATGGGGCTTTCCATTATCTAGGCTTATCAAAGGGAGATACTTCTCTCTTCAGGTAAACCAAGGGTTAATGAGGTGTTGGGATTACATCAAGGGTCACAGGGTGAGAGTTGACCAACCAAAAGGAAAGGGTCAGCATCACAGGTCACAAGGTGAGAATTGACCAACCAAAAGGAAAAGAGGTGGGCATCTTGGAGATGCCTCCAGATCCTTCCAAGGAGGAAAATATAAAACTTCTGAGAGGCCATGTGGCCAGAGAGCGAGACAGAGAGAGAGAGACAGAGACAGAGAGAAAGAGAAAGAGAGAAGAGCTGGGCCAGTGGAGCTGGCAGCATGCCGTGTCTCCTGGACCCACCCCCTCTCTTCTCCTTTAGACCATCTACGCCTATAACCTAATTGTGAGTAACTAGAAATAAGTAGTTAGTCGCATTAGGGATGTTGTTATTTTGGGAATTGGCTGATCTTAAGAATGTATCTGTGCTGTTATATCTGTTTTGTATATTCTTGTAACTAAGTGTGCCTGGGAGAGGGGAGTCTCCCAAGTGTGATATTGTTTATTTGCATGCCTTGATTAAAACACTTTTATAAACCTCCGTTTCTCTCCATTTCCACGCCAGGGTTGGCACACGCTACATAGGACCTCTCACTCAGGGGAAGGGGGAGGTGGAAGTTCCTTACACTTAGAGATTGAGCAGGGTCCCTCCTGTCCTGTCCAAATGATTCTTAATTCAGGGGGGTGGTGGCAGCATACCTGATAGAGCTGGGAGATTGCCAGTCATTCCATGCGTGGAAGTCAGCTTTGGAAGGCTGGCAAGAACCCTAGTAAAAGCACTGGGAGGGAATTTCCAGTCTTGCAAGGCTGGAAGTCAACTTAAGAGACTGGAAATAAAGCTACAGTGTCACACAGACAGACACATTTTGGTATTTGCAGTTTTTCTGCTTTTCTTGAGGGTCCTGGAACCCCTAACCCTAGTGAATGTGGAGGGCCAACTGTATAGTCATCCCTCCACATTCACTAGGGTTAGGGGCACAGGACCCCTGTGAAAGTGGAAAAAAAGTGAATAACTCTAGGCCTTCCCAAACCATACTTAACACACACACAAAAAAGTATGATCACCATATTCAACCAACCATGGATTCCTTTGAGGCATCAGGGTTCCTTCACAAGGCAGAAGTGGGGGGCTAACGGGGCTTAATGCCACCTCCACTGCTGCCCCACATCATTTTTAAGAGGGACTTACAAGCCTCGTTCACAGTTCGCAGTCTCACAAGGCTTGCATTCCCTTTTAAAAATGGCACAGAAAGACAGCAGAGGGGACAGCAAATAACCCATGTGTAATCAAATCTGCAAAAGTGAAACCCACAAATGTGGAGGACTGACTGTATTCTTAATAAACTCTGCACACTGAAGGTTTCTCTGCATCTTCCAGAGTTTCCTTAATGTGTATATTAGTTTGCATCTTGTCCTCAGATGTTTCAGATGAAATAGCCCAATCCAAAGAATCTATAGATGCTGCTATAAAGGTTCCAATGCTGGCACGAGGAAACAATCCAGCTATAGCAGAAATCTCAATGCTGCTCAGGATATGCTTCCTTCAGACCTAGGCATTTGGAAATGAAATATGAGATAACCCAAAAGCCCAGGGGAAGTCACTGAAGTAGGTGATGCTTCTGTGGTATCCATAGTGCTATTAGAACAGCAACAGTGCTGTAGTTTTGTCAATACTTGCCTTGCATATGATGCCACTTTATCAACAGTAGCAGATATTTGTCCATGAAATGCAATACGCCAAGCTGTAAGAGCTTCACAATTTATAAGCTCACAAAAATCTTGGCTGTTTAATAAGAATAAACACTAGGAAGTGGTGACTACATGCACTGTTTCCACATGTAGTAGAAAAATCTGAATAGAAGAGGTGGGACAAGGTTATGTGTATGTTTTTTGATCCCAAAGACATGAATGACAGATGAGTTTTATTGTTGTAGGAGGTATAACAACCTATTCATAGACAACAGATTTACTCCAAATGTACCCTTCTGTTATGGAAAGTATGTTTCCATGAACACAAAAGGCTAAATCATATATATAGAGAGATGATCCAACCAACTTCAGTCATGACTAACTTAAACTCCATTGGTTTCTGCTGGAAGCACTATTCCAATGAAGCATTATGCTCCTCTACCCTTTTGTTATTACAGGAATCAAAGGAGTTTGACTATAGACTGTAATGGATGGGCAATCAATGCAACTAGGCAGCCAGCCCCTGTAGCACCAGCAACTCCCAGGTGTCTGTGGTCATCCCAGGACTTCCCCCTCTCTTTGCCTTCTCTTTCTCTCATGCTTTTTTGCTCAAGATCGTGATGTGTCACAATGCCATATAGGTTTTCCACATGAAATTCTTTCTTGTTACTTAGAAGTTAGGAATCCTAAATGTATATTTAGAACAATGAAGTAAACTTTTTAAGCACTTAACTTTAATGGCACTTGCTTGTCTTTTCTTTTAAAAAGTTACATTAATCAGACAAGTGAGAGATTCAGCATATTTCTTTTCATAAACTCTATTGAAAGAATCTACCTCTTACAGATCTAGTCTCCATCCTTCCCTACAAGGGGCTAACACTCTGTGAAACTACACCTAAGCAACCATTTAAATGGTATCTTCAACTCAGTAGAAATAAATCTGGATTGAATCTGAGGACTTTTGATCTGCTGAAGGACCCTGCTGATTCATGGAAGGAAGGGGGACAGTTTTTACTAGCTGTCTCAGGGCCGTTCCACACTACACAGTTATAATGCTATTATTCAACTTTCAACATCGTACAGAATCTTAGGGTTTGTAGATTAGGGAGGGGCATTTACAAGTCTCTGCCAGAGAGCTTTTTGGCCTCAGTAAACTACAAATCCCAGAATTCCACAGGATATTGAAAGTGGAATAATAGCACTATAACAGTGTAGTGCAGAAAGGCCCCCACTTGTGACTCCCCTCACATACACTCCTTCCATGTTGTTCTAGAAGGCCCCATCGCTCAAGAGCAGATTTTCAGCCCCTTTAGAAATTACTTGCCATCTTCCATTAGACTTTATTTATATTTATTCCTTGAGCAGAACTCTGTTTCCAGCAGCTTCAGATCCAACACAATGCTACTACCTCAGTACTTCTTGCAAATTATTTGTGTTACTGGATATGCACGTATGTTATTGCATGTGATCATACTAGAATAAGAATATTGTTCATGAAATAAGTATGTGTGTTTTCTGTTCAGACATATTAGAAATTCTGGAGGTGTTTTCTAGTTCCTCACAGAAAATCATCCACTTTCTCCATAAAAATGGCAGTTTATGGGTATTGGTAGGAGTAAAATCCCACAAGGGGGGAAAATATTAGAAGAAGAAGAATGGAATATTTTCTCCACTGCTTTTCTCACTTATGCTTGTAGTACTTGGTTACGTAAGTGCCCAAATAGCATAGTATACAGTAGAATAAAATAGCATAATGTGGCATAACATCAAACAGTTGCAAGATTGCTTACAATTCTGAATTTTGCCAACTTACTGTCTGTCTGTCTGTCTGTCTGTCTGTCTGTCTGTCTGTCTGTCTATCTATCTATCTATCTATCTATCTATCTATCTATCTATCTATCTATCTATCTAAACAGTGACTGTTGAATAACTATATTTTTTTAGAATCACAGAATCATAGAGTTGGAAGAGACCACAGGGGCCATCCAGTCCAACCCCTTGCCATGTAGGAGCCCACATCAAAGTTCTCACAACAGATGGCCATCCAGCCTCTGCTTAAAAATCTCCAAAGAAGGAGACTCGATCACCTTCCAAGGCAGCATATTCCACTGCTGAACAGCTCTGACCATCAGGAAGTTCTTAAAAGAATAGTGGCAATTAAACAATTGCATTTTTAATTAACAGGTTTTTTTTTCTTTTTTAAGTGAAAAATGGGGAAAAAATATCTGTGATATTTCATGAGAAAAATTCCAAAACTCACATATTGGCATTGTATTAGCTTTAATGAAGTTGTTGGCAATAGTTGCAAGAATTCTTCATCAGGCAAGATATAATCTGTATGTATGTGGAGTGGAACTGACCTGCTCACTTGATGCTGAAGTCATGTAGTCATTGGAGTTAAAATGGTACAGAAGAACCACTGTAGATAAAATGAATTAGATAGTTCTTTCCATACAATATTTGTTCCAGCCCTTAATGTTATTTTTGAAAAAAAAAATGGAACAGTATCAGGTTCTTGGCAAATTATAGCCTGTCATTTCCTTTTGTCTCTTCTGTTTTGAAGACAAACTTTTAGAAATCATTGCTACATGGGCATTACTCTAAGATGCCGTGCTATATTCTGTGCTGTTATGAAAGATAAGACTGAACTAGTTTGATGTGTTTCATGGCAAAATGGAACATGTTCGATTAGATGTGGTTACCTCCCGAGGGAACTAAGCTCTTAAGATGTTGCATCTAATATACACAGTATATGCCATTCAGGAGGAGTGGGTGGAATAAAGGGTAATTTATGAGACACTGGGAAATCCCTAATCAGTCCTAGCACTTTTTCCACATTATTCCTCCTTCCATATTCCAGAGATTTTCTCGAATGCTCAATGTTTTATGGACATTTTTTGATTATATTACTTCTTCTTTGAAGGTATGCTTATTTCATGATGCTACTGGTAGCATAATGCTGTGAATTAAGAAAGTGCACTATGGTCCTCATTCTTCTGCATTGTAAATTCAGGCCAATCTAGATCATGCCATTCTTGGTGAAACATTTTTTGTTCTTCTTCCTGTAAGAAAATTGTATATGGAATCAGCATGACTGGTTGATCCAGATAATTTGGAAGTAGGCAGAGAATATAAGTGATGTTACTGTGTAGTTGCTAAAGATTCATCAGTTGTCTCGGATCTACCACAATGTCCTAATGCTACGCTGAAAATCCAACAAGAACTTTTTCCCTGAAGTCCATGAAGTACTTCTGGATCTAATGGTGTGCTTCCATATCTCCCCCTGCTGTAGCCCTCTATGGTTTCTCAGTCCCTAAAATAAGGATTTTAGGAGGAGAGAGAGGTACAGGAGGAAGGGTGGTTGCCAACTCTGACAGAAGTACTAGAGGTGCCCCACAAGATCTTAGTCTTTACTCCTTCAAATTTTAATCCTGGATTGTAATATATCTATTTTGGCAAGATAAGTCAAATAGTCACCACTGCCATCACCAGCATTGTTGTTGTTCTTTTTCTCTGTCTGATAACACATGGATGAAAGAACCTGAGCTTTATGGAGAGAGCTGTGTTTAAAAGCTACACTTTCACAAGCAGCCATTTCCTAAAGACAGACAGGTGGATTGAATTCAGCCTTCCCTTTTTCTCCTTTTCTTCTTTCAGCCAATAGCTGTCAGTTTTAAGAAGAGCTCCTTTTTCTTCCTGTAGGCTTCCTATCAAATGACAAATATGTGCTCATAATTACACTATTATTAGCATTATGTTCTGTGACAGCAGATGAATATTACATTTGTAAGTTACATTTCTAAGTATAGGCAGTATTGCTGAATGTGTGTTCTCTCACTCACTCATTCATACATACACACACACAAAATTTCTTTTTTTCTTTTTTTTAAATAGGGATGTGGTTGGCCTTCTTACTCCTCAGATCTGATTTGGCAGTTCCAGCCCAATAAGGTGCCCTGTCAATATCCCTTAGCCTGTGTTGGGTTGCCCTCCATATTATAGTAATGGGATATGTAGTAGGTTTTGAAATAGCTGCTTGCTTGTAACAAAGGTATGGGAGCCAGAGACCATTTGGTAAACAAAAAGCTAGGAATGTACTGATAAGTGTTGCTAGTCTTTCACTGCTTCAAGGTCTCTTGCAAGCGGGAGGGAAACGTCTTGGTATTTTATGCTTTTGAATTTGCTAATTGCCTTTAGTTCCTTCACTGAAGTCCTGCACAATGTATCTCACTCCAAATAAATAGTGTTTATGCACTGTACTATTTGTGTGTGTGGATTCAGTTCCTGACAGAGTGAAGGAACTCACTGTGCAAACACTACAACATGTTTCAAAAATCTGAAGAAGATCCACTGGAAGAAGGAGTGGCCAGCGGAGTCGTCAAAGCTTCAGAAGATGGAAACGCCGAAAGAGACAAAATGAATCCCAACCGGCCCTCAGATTTGTGAGCCAAGGCTCTGACCACCCCGATTACAGGCCAAACCTGGGCCTGGGGAGAGAGACCTGAAACGGTGCATCGACAACATCGCTGCGCAACAAGATGGGACACTTTGATCGTCGAAACCAACTTGATGGAACAACTCTTAGCCAGAAAAGAAGAAGTAGAAAAACAACAAGAAAAGAGATATCCAAACTGAGAGCTCAGTTACACAACTGGAGAATCCTGGGACCTCAGATTGAGCATGTGCCTCCACAGATGCCAGAAGCAGCAGCAGCCACTCTGGCAGCTGCAGCCCTGGCCCCTCCTGGAATACCCAAGTAGGTCCCAGACCATTTCGAGAGTTGAAGACCACCTATGATGGAGATGGCGCCGCCCTGACATACTTTCTTGACATGGCTTCAAATTACATGGTCAGCTACAGGAACAGCTTTCCAGATGATGCCACCAGAGTTAGATACCTGAGCCAGCACCTCAAAGGAGAAGCAGCAGAGTGGGTCACCAGTTTGTTTGACTCACGAGCTGAAGAAACAGCTGATCTACAGCTGTTCATACACCACCTCAGAGAAAGATTTGAAGACCCTTTTTTCCAAGAACAAGCCAGATACCAACTCAGAAAACTACGACAAGCAAAAGGAATTGTCAAGGAATACACTCATGAGTTCAGAAAACTGGCCACTAAAGTACCGGAATAGAAAGATGACATACTCAAGCAATTTTTCCAAGATGGATTAAGCCCCACAATACTGGATAGCTGTCTATCTCAAGGAGATCCTATCAGCTTCTTAGGATGGATGAAACTGGCTGCAGAAGTGGAAAGCGTCATGGAAAGTGTCCAGCTCTCCTGTCAGAGACAAGCCCAAGAAAGCGGTCACCAAACCCCAGCACCCTGCAAGACCACCTTCCTGAGCAGCAAGGAAAGGAATAAACAGCTCACAGAGCCAGGCTGTTTTTTGTGTGGGAAGAAGGGCCACATCACCAGAGAATGCCAGGCACAAAAGAAATCCATCAAAGAAAAGCCCGTAACCCTTTCCACCAAGCCTGCTTCCCACAAAGCTGACACTCCAAAGCCGCCAACCAAGTGTCCTACTGGTGGAACCTCCACTAGAGCTTGCGATGACGAGGACAGCCCCCTGACTACTTCCGAATCAGACATATCAATCTGCAAATGTAAGTACAGCTAAAACCTGCCATGTTTTATGTTACAGTGACTTTACAAGGAACTGATGGGAAATTGTATTGGGCCCTGGTTGATTCAGGCTGCACTAGCTTATTGAACCCCATAGTGGCCAAAGAACTTGCAGTAGATTTCAAACCTCTTAAGAAAGTCCTCAAATTATCTCAAATGGATGGTTCACCCATAACCGGGGGCCCTGTAAGTGAAAGGACCAGACCCATACATGTTCAAGTGGGGAACATATGGGGGCGATTAAGGTTCCTAGTACCAAACAAAATTGGGTTCCAAGTAGTTCTTGGATATGAATGGCTAAAGAAACACAATCTCCAACTTGACTGGACTCAAGGATTGCTCATGCATGCTAATGATGCCAAACAAGTGGCTGAACTGCCAGCACCCAACACAGCACTAAAATTGAGTCCTGAAGAACTGCAGAAAATCCCACAAGAGTACTGGGACCTGCAGAAAGCATTCGAAGACCGTGAAGCAGACAAACTACCCCCACATAGAGACTTTGATTGCAAACTATGATTGATAGATGGTGTCAAAATTCCCAAACCCAAGATATACCCTATGAACAAGCAAGAGCTAGAAGCTCTAAAAAAGTTTCTAAATAAAAGTTTGCAGCACAGATTCATGAAGCCCTCATCCGCCCCCACAGCTAGCCCCATATTTTTCAGTAAGAAAAAAGATGGGGGAGACCCAAAGCTCATTGAATTATAATTTGAACTATAATTTGATCAATCAGGCAGTATAGCTTAATGTGTACCCGATTTCTTTGACCGTGAATATCATGAACCAATTGGTCAAGGGCAAATTCTTTACCAAATTGGACCTCAAAGAGGCTTTCCACAGGATAAGAATGTACTCTGAAAGTGAATGGCTAAGTACCTTCTTGACCCCCCTGGATAACTACCAATGGACTGTTCTACCTTTTGGATTACAAGACGGCCCCGCAGCCATCCAGATGTTCCTCAACTCTGTATTGCAAGATCTCTTCTACAGTGGTGTTGTTGTTTATCTAGATGACATTTTAATCTATTCAGAAAACCTTGCAGATCACACCAAACTTGTGCACACTGTTTTACAGAGACTTATAAACAATGACCTTGTGAAACTTTCAAAATGCGAATTTCACACACAGACTTTTGACTATTTGGGGTATCGAGTATGAAACAGCCTGGCTCCACCCTTTTATCACAACCTCTGTGTACCAGGGTTAGCGTCTTAAGTGTTCACTCAGAACTAAACTGTTTATTTAAGGTAGTGTGTTCTATTTATTACTGGTGACTTTAGATAACTTAGGCTGACTTTGTAGCTATAAAACAAACTGTAACATTTATTAGAGTAACATTGGAAATAAAGTATCTTGTTAGAGTTCAGTACAGTATTGATATGTTAAACAAACAGACTTCTGGCAGACTCTGACAGTAAGCCCCTGCTTCACACATTTGTCCTTTGGGTTTTTTCCTCAGACACTTAATCACACCCAAGCTACCCTCTCTTTGGCTAGTGCTCTCTGAAGGCTCAAGACACAGAGAAACTTTGCCTTATATAGAATTCCTCTCATCCATAAGCCTCTCACATGCACACCACTGTGCTGGGTTTCATTCCAGAGGTGCTATTCCTGTTGCCTAGAAACCCGCTATCAAGTTGCACTGGCATTCCAAATAGCTGACCCCCAAAGCAACTTCATCACCGGGGATTCTATATAACCCTGTCTTACCTCAGAAATTAATTAGATCAAAATGAGTCACTCCACAGCAGAGGAATGCCTTCCTTCTCTACTCTCCATTTCTATCAAAAAAGGGCAGAAAACACTATTGGATCTCAAACCCAACAATCCAAATGGAATCCAACAGATGCCATTTCTGCATGGGCTTAAAGAAACGGTGCAGAGCGTCCTCCAGAGAGGACGTCTGCACCTGGGAGCAGACTGGGTTGGACCTACTTACTGTAGATCTGCACCTCAGCCTGCTCCCGAACAACCCAAAGTGGTCGTCCAGCGTGAAAGACAGCTTGAAAGAGGTCTTTCAAAAGCATGGAGCATGCCACTCCGTTCTCACGCTCCAGTGCAGGTTTGCAGGCTCGCACCAGTGCGAGCCTGCGATCTGCTGGAGGCAGGCTTTAGGCTGGCAAGCTTCAGCAGTCCACCAACCAGAAGCCGCCATTTTCATCCCAGGAGCAGTGTGGAGCGGCAGCCACACCCTGCTCTGGATCAGCCTGGACCCAAGCGTCGAGCCCGAAGGTCTGGTAAGTACTGGCACGGGGCGATTCCCTCACCTCATGGCCAGAGTCTACATTTCTAATATCAACAATAGTGGCTTAAAATCATGAGGAACAGAATAGGACTATCCAAAATGTATATGTAATTGGAATTGGAAAACTATTTTCTTTTGCATTTAGGAACATCTCTCAGCCTGAAGAAAAATGTCTGCATTCACAGGTCCCTTTCTGTAGGTTATGCTTTGCAAAGCTCATTTTCCTTGTTTACTCTTGCCACATAAACAGAGAAGAAATTGTTTACTAAATTTTCTTCTGTATAAACCTGGGATAAAAAATGATCTCTGTAAGCATTGTTCACCAGCTTTTTTTTTTAAGTACAGAGTAAGCTAGTGTGTCAAAACATTGTTTGAAGAATGATTAGGCTTTCTTAATATATGCATGGTGTATAGATTCTTTTCTAAAGCTTACCAGATAACTCACCAACTCAAGGTGCAACTGGGCATTAAAAAAGCTGAGTATATATAATTGCTGAAGGACTGAAAACACCATGTACAATGAGCCCCAAACACAACACAGTTCTCATTCCTGGCTGAGAAAATCCAATGGTGCCTTTTGAGCATATATACAAATTCCCAAAGTTTCATATAAAAGGACAAAAAATGAGTGTAAACAGTTTGCCTTGGCCATACAGGCATTTCATTACAAATGTTATGGTAGTGGAAATGACTGTATTGGACTGGAAGGAGTTTTCAACATTGATACTACTACTATTTAGTAGCTATTTCAGTATTGTTCCAGTTTTTTGTTTCTCTCTGTATGCTCTTGCAGTCTTTTGTGCAATAGATACTAGACTCTGTGATTTGTCAAAAGTCACTCTCATATTTTCCAGCCTACATTTTTTTTTTCATGTGTTACTGGAATGTCTTCCTATCTACCTCTTCTGATCTCTTATTTAAATACCCATGTGTTCACTTGGCTTATCTGTCCCTCCTTTCCTTACTTATTCTGTCTTTATTCTTACATAGGAAGTCAGTAGGCAGGGCATCTTAGTTTTAAACAGCCCATAGAAATGCTAAGTACTTTCTGCTCTGCATTGTTTTCTCAAAGATTTGACAGAATGTAGTGCTGAGAGACAGAGCTACAAAGCAGGGTTTTCCAAACCCAAATCCCATCTCTTTGATGAACTCATTAAAGGGCTCATAGGCCTTTTTTTTCTATCTCACCTTTAGACTGAAATCCTAAATATACTTACTCATTAGATCATGCTTCTGTCTCATGATATTGAGATGCAAAAAGGGTGTGTAATAATATTGTCCTGCCTTCTGGAAAAGATGATATTATTAGGCCCATTTAGCAGCTGTCTCTGCATTGTTGTAGTCTTCAAAAGCCTTGGAGCCTCCACTAAAGAGTGCCATGTTTCATCTTGAAAGCAAAGTCCTATGCCAGCATTACATTTTCTGTTAACAAACAAACATTCAAACATACAAAATGGCAAATTGGAATCAAAAATCATACCAAGCACTTTCTTCCTTGGTATCAGTTGCCTCCTGTTGCTTTTTAATCTAGAACAAGGAGGTAAAACTGCAATGGGTCCAAAGGGCTATGCCCCTCAGCCCCTCTGGGAGCTGCATAGACTGCCAAAATACTATAAATAATGAGGTGACTTCTGATTTTCTTAAACTCTTTTTTTTTTTTTTAAGTTGAACAGTCCAGGAGAATGGTTACCATTTTTGGTTGGTATATTGCAACGTGTCAGTTTTGCATTGGATAGATCTTTGGCATTTGTAGATGCGTATTTTATTTTGAATTATATCATTAAGATGTAGTGTTTGACTAATGCTCAGGATGGTTGGATCCTGCATGCTTTAACTGTTGCTAAAAGACTTTTACTCCAAGGTTTAAAAGATAAATATTTACCATCTATTGTGCAATAATCAGAAGATCTCAATGCCTTAGCTCCTTATTGATATATTTTTCATAAATTTCAACTTCAGTTTAACTTTGGACTCTTGGTATAAGAAGTTGTGTACTTTTACTCTCATGGAAAAACTGACACAACAGATTTGTAACTCATAAAATGAACTCTACAATGATTGGTTTCTGTTTATTTCTTTTTAAATAGAAACAGAGGTTATCTAGAGCCACTTCGTTCTCATGTCGATCTTTGGAATGACGTCTTAACTTAAGGGCTAGAAAAAGAAATATTTATGTCCATGTGTTTATTAGATTTTTTTATTAAAGAATACTGACAGTCTGTAAATTTTATTTTGCACCATTTAATTTTGCTAAGTTATATTTCTTTCAATAAAAAAAATTAAAAAAAATCTTCACAAAATTCTAAAGCCATTAATATGTTGGGTCATATTCAGCCAAGCATTTAAAATGCCTATATTTTTATATGAAATATGTGGCCTTTTCATTTGCAGCAGAGGAGAATCATAAATTACTTACCTTGTTAATTAGACTAAACCTTGTCATTGTCTGGCTAGTTTATAAATGGACACATTTCATGTGTCACTGTGTGTCTTCAAGTCGCCTGTGGACTTATGATGACCTCATGAATTTTATAGGGTTTTCTTATGCAAGGAATAATCAAGAAAGGGTTTTGCCAGTTCCTTTCCCTGAAATCTCATCTATAGCACCTGAAATTAATTTGCAACTTTCCATCCAAGTACTAAACAGAGCTGACTCTGCTTAGTTTCCAAGATCAGACAAGATCTGGTAACTTTAGGGTATTTAGGTCTCTATGCACAGGAGCTGAAATTTATTTGCTTCAAACTTGAATTAGGAAAGACCTGATATTCATTCACACTTTTAAACAAAGCCTGCAATCAGTCAGGAATAGCCACATTTCAGGCATCCACAACTGTCTTCTGTTTGCTTTACTTCTCGCAGATATATAAAAAAAAGGACATATGTTTGGTCTTTACTGCCTAGGCAACAACATTTTTTAAAATATATCAGCATGTAAGAATAATAGGTAGCTACTGACCTGCAGCAGCAACACAGCAGGAATCCTAAGATATCCTACCTACACTTTTATCTCAATCAATGGCATCAAATTGTGACAGGTTTTGTATCTTCTTCTTTTCATCATGACATCTAGTGCAAATACATACAATCTGATCACTGTCAGTTAGTGCTGGATTAAGACATCTGTAATAAACATCTGCCCTGCATCTTCCTTGAGAATGTTAGAGAAAGGATAGGTTTTTAATAATGTGACATTACCTTACTCAAATACTGCTGGATGGGAGCTGTGAAATTTTGCCCTTCAATCTGCTACAGTAAAATTGTGTGCAGAAATTTTTGCCGATTAATATTGCTGTTGTCAACTTCTTCATCCAAAAATAAAGCCTGCAATGTCTTGTTTGTTCCATGGTCATTATTTGTACACTAGCTCAGAGTCTGTTACACCTAGAAATAAAACACTGAGAAATAATACACATCATACAAAAAAGTGATGTGAAAAGTAGATGTGATTGCTACTTTTGAACAGAGAAATAAACACACAAATAAATGGTATCATTCTTGTCAGTCATTCTAACAGGGATGGAATAAGGCTAATAATTGTTAGGTATTCTAAGAGAGGCGGAAACCAAGACAAATAATTTGCAAAACAACAAAACAGCTATAGAAACAGTGTGAAGGTTAATCAATTACCAATGGGTATGGCAACAAAATGTTGTACTGTGGACTGTTCCTGTTCAGATTCCAACCACCCAGGGCCTAAATCCAATTGCTGATCCCAAATAAAGTTGATCCACTGAATTGGTTGCTGCATGATCAGTCAACATATAAGCAAATCCTACTGAATAAATGGGTCTACTTTAGTTAGAAGTGGCAATTGGAATTAATCCCAGGTTCGTTTCTAGGATACTCCCCTGTCTTCTCATCTCCAACCATAGCAGACACCAAACATACTGCAGCTACCTCAGTTTGATGATTATTGTTTCTTTGCAACATATACATAACTACTTTTCCTGAAGAGATTTTGTGTCTGTACACTCATCAGGATTTTTCCAAGTCTGCTGTTATGTGCATCTTGCATGTGGATATGCTATTTTGGTTAAACAAAAATCAACATCAGCACTTTGAAAATTTATTTTCTGGCTACATTTCCAGAACACACCATCCTACATGGCCCAAGGCCATACTGACTAAAAGATTTTGGCAATTTCCTCCAAAAAGATAAGTTTTTGTAGCTCAGATCTGAACTTAAGGAATGAGTACGCAATGAAGATATATGAAGACAAGCAGTGGAAGCCAACATCATATCCACTGAAAATATCATTTCAATGCAGTTATAGACCTTTCTTGGACTCTTTTGGGCCCATCTTAAATACACATCAATCTCTATCTTTCATATTAAACTAGTACACTTTGTTCAAGCCAATGGTAGCCCTATCCTATAAAGCACTGCTGCTCACACGTCTAATTTTCAATAATATACAATGCATTTCCATTTCACATCAGCAGAAAAGAAAGGGTTAGTAGATGGATAGAATACTATGGATGGGCCAAGGAATTAAGTCTGCAATACTGGTTTTGGTGTGGATGAAAAGTGTGTGTGTGAATGAAAATGCAAATTTGCCATTGGCTATGACCATTGGTATTCTCTTCTCAGGTTTTTTTTATTCATTTTCCTCATCTTGTAACACTAGACACCCAATTTGGGGGGACAACAATAAAACAAGTGGATTATCATGATTACGTTGTTCAACTTCAGTTTCCTTTGGAATTTCCCTTAAAGGAAGGTAGATCTGTTCAACAGTACTGTTTAAATTGTGAAAAAGCATCTATACTCAGTGCAGGTATGGAAAGAATATTCAAAAACTTCAAAAGGTGGTTTTAAAACATCAAATGTTGAGAAACCTTGATGAAAAGAATCCTGGATTAACTAGACTCTGTGTAGTTCTGGACTTATTCTGCACAAAATTTATTCATGCTTGTTCTGTGCAGAAAACAGCACCCTCAGTGCAGGAAACAGCATTTTCTTCATGAGAAATAATATTCCAGTGCAGAAATATTAATGCGTGTTGAGAAAATCTATTTGCTGTACTGAAAATGCTGTATTTGGGGATCAATTCTTCATGCAAGTTACACATGGATAATTTGCATAGAAAAACAACAGCAGCAATTAATATTTCTGTGCTTAAATATTATTTGACATACAGATAATGCTGTTTCCTGTGTAGAAAACAACATATATAAAACAACAATGTGCAAATTTTGCACAGAATAATTCTCAAATTGCAAATAGCCCTCAAAAACTGTATGATTTTCATAAACTTTCTTTCATTGAGAAGAAAATTGCTTAAATTACTCATTGCTACCTTCAGGATGAAACTTAGTAAAGAATTATATCCACAGTTCACTTCAGGGACTTAATCATGGTATGTATGAGGTAAGAACAGACAAAAGGGTAGAACATGGAAAGTTGCGTTTATAAATCAATTGGTTGCAGTTTTAAATCAAGGTCCCCAAAGTGACAAATTTTAAATATAATGCTTTTCTTTCCCATTTCTCAAAAGAAGCTAGATAATTGCTTTAAACTTTCTTAGAACATACAAACACAGACATTTCTCAGAGCTCCAAGTGCTCCTGACCATGGTACAGGGCATTGTTTCTTTTATACCTCTTTGTCACTGGGACACTCACAATGGTGGCATGACTCAACACTTGAACCACGCAATGGTTCTCTGAAATTTCACATAACACCACCTGCTCATAACCATAAAAATAACTAAATGTTATAGTTATACCACTTTCGTCACAGGGAAGGGGAATTAATTCTAAGTAACTTATTATTCACAACTAGTTGCTCTCAGGCTCTAGGAAAATGCTAGTGTGAGCTCCTTTGCCATTTGAGGTAAGAGGTGATGCATGACTGCTGCCACTTTGGCTTAATCATGATCATCATCAGTGGCAGAGATAATGTCCCAGGCATGTGTGTTTCAGTATCTGGATCCATCAGACTCTTCTGAGACAGATATTTGGGTCCTAGCTATCATGGGAGTATAAAGCTTTTCAGAACCGTGAGGGCCTTTCTGGGGTGGGTGGACAGGATGATCCACCACTTCTCATGTTCCACTTCTGGAAGAAATTGCCATGCTACTTCTAACAAGAGAATGAACCTTGGAATTTACCCATGAACAGAGTCCCTCACTGCTGCATAAGGGAAGTGGGGGGAAAAACCCCTCATATCAGCTCTTAAGAGAAGAGCTTTCAGATCAGAAGATGTTTGTTTTTTAGAACAATGAACCCATTTTTTCCCCCTAGAGATTAAGCAAGGATTGTTTTGTTCTATCAGGAACATTATGCTAAGAGTTGTGGGACCAGATCACTCCCAGAATTGAAGATGAAGTCTAGACTGTGGGCTAAACCAGAGAGCAAGAAAAAATCAGGACTTGAGAAAACAAAAGATACATGAATGCACAAGAACAAAGGAAGGCTTTGTTGTTCAAGTAAAGCTCATCTCAATACAGAAATCTTATTCTCCTTCCTTCTCAGAAGGATCCAATGGCTACTCAAGGATGAGTGTGGTACTGAGGTACTGAGGGTACTTCTTCATGCAGTTCAACAGTGCAGCACATGGGCAGGTCTTGAAAATCTTAACACCATAAAAAAGCCACTAATGCTAACAATTCCTGAGATGCCACATGATCATGACCACCAAAATCAATGTGCTGTCTTCAACCCATTGTTTAAGTTGTATTACTTTAGACCGCAGGCAGAGAGCTTGGTTGACTGGCTACCCCTGCATCATTCCATAAAGAAAACAGGATATTGAGGAAAGGGGTTCTAGTGCAGCTTCATTATGTGATGCTTTGCATCATTGACTGATTTTTGTTGGTGGGGGGGGGGTATCATTATATTGTACTGTGTGGAGGACCTGCCCTTCCCAAAGTTTTGGATGTAATAAAGGCCAGATACAGAGTTATCACCTAGCAAGAACTAGGATCTTCTGTGCACAAAATTACTTCAGCACATGAATGTCCCCTAACTATATAAGTCAACTGAAGCATGGGCACTGCTGTGACACCCCCTGCATAGTTTCTTACAGGTGGGCAAAGTGCTCCCTGAAGAACCCATCAGTCCTGGCCAGCAAAACCAGTGGAGAGAAGTACTGGGAGCTGCTATTCAGCAACAACTGGAGTGCTGAGATTTGCCAGCCTCAGTCCTAGAACTTAACTTCTGTCTGTTAGTTGCCTTTTTTTCTCTAGCAGGATTTATCTGTGACCCTTTTCGCATTCCAGTCCTATTGCGAAATGGCCTGGGAGCACTGCGGGATTGCGAAGACTGTTTCACATGATGTCCTCGCAATCGTGCAATGCTCCCGAGACCAGTAGGCAGCGATCATGCATTATATCATTTTCAGCTTGTTGCTGAAAATGATGCACAATCACATGTCACTTCCAGGCCCCACCCATACCTTACCTTGTGTGCAGAACCTCTGGACACACAGCCATCACGCTTCCTCCCCCAGCGCAGCCTGGGAAAGTACCTGGCTGCACTGAGGAAAGAAGGGGTGGAGCCCTCGCACTTCCTTCCAGCCGGCACAGAGCTGGTGTGGAGAGAAGCAGAGGGGATGCAAGTGCTTCCCGGACAAGGCTTTTTCGCGATCCCCACACGACGCCAGCAGCACCAGGTAAGGTGCAAAAAGGGCCTGTTATCTTTCAATCTAAGCTGAAACACAAAAAATACAGCAGGTGAACATTTCACTCCACTGCAGTTGGATCTTCTGAAATTCCTTTTGTCACATAATCTGGCCTCCTATCTCTGGTTCTAAAAGTCAGCAACCCTGGCTAAGAGAACCTAGATGTATGGAGAAGGCCTCCTACAGAAGAAATTTCCAGTTTTCCCCTCCTCTGGGCAAAGTTATGAGAAATATCTGTCTTTTGACATTTAAATCAGACTCAGTTGAGTACAAACTGTTGAGAGGACACCAGTTACTGTTAAACAAAGAAGTGCGGGAAGAAAACAAGCAAATAAAACTATCCCAGGCCCTATCTTCTATCTAGTTCACTTTTTGAGGCCACAAGCTAATTTGACAGTTAACTTTACTGTTGACAATTCATCAGATGTTGGAAACTGAAAGAAAATACACAAAACTCTAAGATAAAGTGTAAGTACTTCTGCACATATGTGAAAAAGAAGAATTGTTGTTTTAAAACAAACTGTTACCTTTGACTCTGGCTGCAGTGTGTCTGAGGTTTCCAGAGTTTTGTTTGAATACTGGCTTCCCTCCTTTCTGCTGTTTAGACTGAATCTGAAATTTGAGACTATCTCCTATATGATACAGTTTTGTAGTACTTGAAAGAAGAACTGAAAAAGGAGTCTAAAGATAATATTGGAGGTATTTATACCCCAAATTGCGGCCCCAGAGCCACAGAGGGAATAGCAGCAGCATAATTAAATGGGCAGCACAAACTCTTAACTTCAAGTGTATTAAGAGATATTAACTCATAATAGTGCTTGTGACAAGACAGGAGTATAAGTACTAGGGCCTTTCTCCCATTAAAGCCAATGAAATTGTCTCTGTTTCTCATAAAAAGGAAAACCAGAGAAAACAAATAAAACAAACAAAAATATCTGCTTATTTTTCTTCCAGTAGCAGAAACAAATGAAACAAATGATCCGGGACTTGCCTCATCCCCTGATGTTGTTACAGACTGAACCTTGAATAACAAAAAAATTCTGACACACTTGATACAGATACAGATGGAGCAAGCCTGGCAATGGAGACTGCTACTGCTGAGAGGTTAGCAGAGAAGGCTGTAATACAACATCATTGAATGTTGCAAGACAAAATTCCTGGTGACCTTTTCCCAACAGTAGAAATATTTAACCCAGGCCTGGATTTGCCCTCTGATGATAATTCTGGCTTAGACTGGTCTCTGAATCATAGACAAGTTTTGTTAGCTCCATATGAGGTGGGGGTTACAAACCCTACCATCAGAAATGCCGCTGCTGAAAATGCTAAGGATCTTAACCATGTAGTAGAATGGAAAAAGGGACTTATCTTAGAAGCTCCAAAGAGTAAGGAAACATGGGATGACACAAAGGAAGAAAGGGAAGTGGAGATACTGTCAGAGCTCAGCAGAAATGTTTATAACATAATTAAGGATCAACAATCAATTAAATCTTTCCTTTCTGAATGCAATGCCTTATTAACAGTTATTGCTGAATTACTGGTAAAGTTGGAATTTGAGTATGAATCTAAGCCATCTACGTGTGATGTTAACTCAGTACAACCCTCCAGCAAAAGGAAAACCTTCTCTAAGGAAACAGAATGACCTGTCAGAAGAAGTCTAATGTCGCCAAGAAAAGCAGAGTTATTAAATGACCAAGCATTGTTCAGGGATTATTATTGAAGCAAAGGAAAAGGAACTCCAAATGTTTGATGACTGGAAAGGAAAAAAAAGAGAAGTTTGACAAAGTCAGGAAAGTTAAAGAACCATCATTAGACCTTGAAGACAAGCAAGTGCCTTTAAATAATCCATCTGATCCCTCACATTCCTGCTGTTGTGATAAGGATGAACTAGGCACTTGGGAACCTTGGGAATATGTCCTCAGGAAAGGTTCGAGTCAACCTCAGAAGAAATTACCTTCTTTTGATAAGTCTCATACCCAGTAAACTCAGGTCAAGATTAGTAGTAAGTGTAGGAGTATGATGCTAATGAAGCATAAACTGGTTATTAGTAATTATCCTAAACCAGTAGGCATTCTATCACAAGCAGAGTGAAAAGTCCACCTTTTAAACACGGGCATATAAGTCTAGAGGTTTTAACTCCTGAAGATATTGCTCAAGTGGAATACTCATTTTATAACTACATACATGCACAGGTAGTTGTAACTTTCAAAAATGAGCAAGTAGCCAGAAAAGTTTTTCCTATAGATATATGATATTAAACAAAGGACTTTTAATTTCTTGGCTCTTCAAAAATAAAACTCCTCCAACACCACTTATTATTGATTCCCCTAGAAAAATTCCCCCTAGTACTCCAACTGACAATGTTAGTGGTAACCTCATTGACTTAGGTGAGACCATGCCTGGCTCAAGTGATCCCCCTCATGAGGAACAAACTCCAAATGAGCTCTTGGTACCTACAGGCCCATCTACCTTGCTTAATGACTTTATTATCGATGGGGGAGGATTTTTTTCTTAAAACATTTCAAATATTGCCCTCAGTGATACAAGCAGAGATTATAGACAGGATAACCTCTTTGAGGGCAACTCTAATTAGCCTCCAGGATAAGATGGGATGGGGATCTACAACAAAGCCCTTAGTCTTGGAGTCTACTTCTGGATCAACATCAATTAGGTCAGGGAATAATTGATTGGCCTGGTATGGGGCATATAAATGTAAATGAAATTCCTAACTTGCTTGCAGCAAATAACAACGATGAAGTGGAGCTACCCAGAGATATAAACAAATGTAATACTGATGCTTCAGTGCCCAAGCCCAGAGATGTTGGGAACAGACTATGGGAAGGGAGCATAAATTGAATAATGTGGCTGTATTTTATGACAATGATGGACAACTTGACCAGTTTCACAGAATTGGTTTACTATATGACAGTCACACAGAGTTATCTACACTTGTTCAACTATCTGGGGCTGTCTGCAATTTGAATATTGCAAAACCATCCCCACCAATAAAATCCCTGCTTAAATGTTTGTCTTGGAATATAGCTGGTTGGAATTCCAAGTCCAAAGATCCTGATATCATAGATTACATCTATATGTTTGATGTGATATTTTTTCAAGAAACATGGTGCACATTTCTTTTGGATATTAATAGTTATGTCCTCTTTGACCTACCAGTCATTTCTCCTATTGGTAAAGGAAGACCAAAGGCAGGGCTTGCCATTTTGATTTCTATAGCTATCAAGGCTTCCATCAAGTAAAGGAAGACCAAAGGCAGGGCTTGCCATTTTGATTTCTATAGCTATCAAGGCTTCCATCAAGTGTGGGCAGATTGCTATGGCCTGCCTAATGGACTTTGGTACCTTGCGTTTATTAACGATAAATGTATATATTTCTCCCAAGTCTAGTAGAGCCCAAAACAATCAAGTATGGGAGCAGTTAGAAAGTTACATTGTAAATCTAGAGGCACAATTTCTCTCAGCTTATCTGATTGTAATGAGTGATTTTAATGCTAGAATCGGGCATAATAATTATGTTCTTTTCTCCTCCTGTGCTTGGTGTTTCAATGAAATCGAGGATTATGTTGTTAATGATGATAGACACTCTAAAGACTTCAGGATTAATTTATGCAGGCATATGCCTCATTCAAATGGTAGGTAGGATTGCCATAAGAATACTCAATGGTAACTCGCTTCTCAACCCAAATGGAGAATATACATATATATCAACAAAAGGGAGCAGTACCATTGAATACATATTAGTTTCAGATCCTCTTTTTAATCTTATAGACATATTCGCTGTAGCTAATCATCTCGAAAGTGACCATTTATCACTTACTATTACTTTTGAGGTTTCTCCTAATATTCATTTACAGAAACAATCTTATTTTACTAATTCAATAATGGTTATGGGTCAGAAAAAGCTGCGGTGGTCAGAACATTTACATAGTGAGATTTCAACAACTTTGAATTCAACACAGTGTATGGGATTTAAAAACCAAATACTTACAACCCATGATATGCAAGAGGTCCTGGAAAATTATTCTCAGCTCCTTGTTATTCTGGAAACATCACTAAAATACATAGAGAGGCAGCCCAGAAAATTTTAAAATAAAAGGTCAACCCCCTGGTTTAACAAAGAGTGTGCTGAAGCTAGAACTCACTTAAGACGTATCTATGAGCAATATACGAGAGACAATTGTCAGATTTTACCTCAGAGTTACTATGTGGCCAAAAGATACTACAAAGCACTGATTGCTAAGAAAAAGAAAAAAGTTATTCATAAACAATGGACATCCTTAATATATTTCTCCTTACAAAAAAACACCATGCTATTTTGGGCTGCAGTCACAGGCATGTTAGGTAACATTGAAGATTCACCCCCTTGCAATATCCCTGCCTATATATGTGGGAGGATTATTTTTCCTCCTTATATAGAGAAAGTGGGGAGCAGAGTTCTGTGGTTAGTGAGGAGCTCTTTCTTCAGACTTTCTGGATGTCCCCAAGTGGCTTGCTGTGTCCCAGGCAGAATTAAAAACATTAATTGGTCAGCTTAATCAGGTAAATGTCCAGGGCCAGACGCAATAATGCCTGAGCTCCTGAAAAGTAATGTTACGTGGTGGGCTCCTTTACTTGCAACTTTATTTACCTATATCAACTGGACAGCTAAATTACTGATTAGTTGGTCCCAGGCAATCATAATCCCCATTTATAAAAAAGGGGAGAGAAATGACCCATCCAATTATTTGCCAATAAGTTTACTTTCTACTGTTGGTAAATTGTATGCTTGTTTTCTCAACAACTGACTTTTTGACTGGATGCCAAGTGAAAATATTATAGGAGATGAGCAACCAGGTTTCAGGAAGGGAAAGTCAACTTATGACCACTGACTGGTCTTATGTCACTTGGAAGAGAAATATTCTAACTCACATAGTAACAGGTTGCATGCTGCATTTATAGATCTCAAATCAGCTTTTGACTCAATACCAAGGGGGAGATTATGGACCAAACTCCTTGCCACCTCTATCTATAAGAGACTACTGTGGTTAATTATCAACTTGTATAGTAACACCACCATTCAAGTGAGATGCAGTATTCAAGGTAACCTCACAAATACAATCCTTGTTAAAAAAAGGCGTGCATCAAGGATGTATTTTGGCACCATGGCTATTTAACCTGTATCTCAATGACCTTCTTATATCTGTTTCATCAGAGTCCTTCCATCCACCTAAACTGACATCAGTCAGTATACCTCTATTCTTGTATGCAGATGATGCTGTGCTACTCTCACTCACTAAAGTAGGCTTGAAACAAATGATAAGAGCTTTTATGGGCTACTGTGAAGGAAATCATTTAATTATCAACTACAGTAAGACTAAAATAATAGTTTTCACCAAAAACCAAGCCTTGTCTAATTGGGTCATAGATGGGCAGAAGATAGAAAAGTTAGATAGTTCAAATACCTAGGAGTTACATTTCAATCATCTGGTGCCTCAGTGTCCCATCGTACTGTTGTTACTCAGTCAGCATCTAATACCACTAAAGCTTTGGCCCTTTCCAGACGTCGGGGGGGGGGAGACCATAAATGGAGCTCATCAGATTTTTCCTTTGTCTAGGCGAGTCCATCGCGAAGAGCAGCAGCGTGAGTTCGTCGCTCCACAGTTCTTTGGCGTCCCAAATGGCAGCTTCCGGTTGGTGGAGGCTCTCCACCAACCGGAGAAGCTCGCCAGCTGAAAGCCCGCCCCAGGAAGATCTGCAGGCATGCACTTGCACGCGCCTGCAAATCTGCTCTGGAGCTGGGTGATGGGGCTACACGGCTTCGCGTGCTCCGTACTTTTTAAAAACCTCAAAAAAGAGGTTTTTAAAAACCACACTGCGCGACCAGTTCTGGTTGCGCAGAACTGGACTGGGGTGTGGAACTACAGAAAGTAGTCCACCCCAGTCCACTCTACAGTGCAGAAGACCTCCGTTGGAGGTCGTTCTGCACCATTTTAAAATCCCAGTGCGGAAATGGCCTTTAGTGCATTTCTTTTACACCAAAGGTGGTCAGTTCATACCAGCTGCGATTAGGGTATTTCAAGCTAAGGTGCGGCCACAACTGCTGTTTTGCATGCCAGTATGGATTCTAGGTTTCTCCCCAGTGCTAGAAAGGGTTTTTTCAGCCTTCCTGCAGAAGTTGTTTGGGGGTACCAAACTGTGTACTATCAGCCATTTTATGGCTTGAAGTTGATTGCCCCTCAGTTGAATGTACTGCCTGGTGCTGGGCTTTAAGGTACTGGTTGAAACTCTTTTATGCAGGTCCTGAGTCTGACTATTCTTCTCTGGTTATGAATGACACTTACACCAAAATATACCAAAAACATTAGCGAAAAATTGCAAAGATTGGGCCTGTCTGATAACTTCCTTGCTACACAAGACCTGAAGACGGTGCAAATGATTTTGGCCCAAGGTATTAAAGATGTTAGCAGGAAATATTCTGTTTCTATTGCTAGTACAACTTGTTCCCCAACTAGCTTAGGACTGCAGTTTAATCTTGAGGGGGAGCTCAATATCTACAAAATCTGACCATCCCTAAATATCGGGTTGCATTTGCAAAAGCATGATTCAATGTAATCCCCTCTGCCATATTAGAGGGTCATTTCCAGGGAATCCTCTATAAAGATCGTGTTTGTCCTTGTAGAGGTTGTGTAGAGTCTTTGACTCAGGTTCTTTTCTCTTGTACCTATTATAAGGATGAGAGACTAAGACTAATTATGCCTCTCCTATCCAAGCTCTCACGTAGATCATTAAACTGGTACCTGGTATACTTACTAGGAGATTCTGACAAAATCATAACAGAAAAAGTTGCAATGTTTATTTTTGTGGCTGTGACAACCTGCAAGACCATGGCACACATGGTACACCCAGATATGTCCAACAGTTAAAACATTTCTATGTTATAGGTTGCCCCTAAGCAGTCTCAAATTAGCTTCTCATACCTATATGAATTGGTTTCTATGAATTAGTTTTATGAATTGGTTTTATGAGCTGATTTTAAAAAACAGTGTTATGAATTGGTCTTATGATCTGATTCCACAATTGGTTTTATGAATTGGTTTTAATGGCCTTTTTAAAGATATAGTTAGTTATATATTTGACTTCAGTTTTTATCACTAACCCTGATGGTATTTATATGTACTGGATTTCATATTCTGTTTTACGATGTATTTGCCTAATGGTCTGTCAACTGAAATAAAGTCTATTGTTGTTAAAAAGTCAGCAACCCTGGTTTCCAAGTAACAAAACAGCTTTTTATAGCACTTTGTAGACATTCTACAGCTATAAAGGCATGAATGAATTCTGATAGAAACTTCAGCAGAATGCCCTAGACTCATTCAAGCCAGAAGGAAATTAAGACTGTGATTGCTGCTTGTATTCTTCAGATTAACAGAAGTGCTCTGTTCATTCTGGTATACTTGGATTTTCTAACTTGAATTTAAATAGAGCTATTGTATTAAAGATTTCATGGGGTGGCGGTGGGGGCAAAATGAATTGCTAAAAATAAATCCCATTCTGGGACATTTGCTGGAAGTTGAATTCATACTTGACTTCATATTTGCTTAATTGAACTTAAGCAATCTCTTTCAGTCACTTATGTATCTGAGTACCTTGTGCTTCAGTTACCCTTTGACTACAGAGTATCATGACAAAGAATTTTTGTATCTATAAAAAAGTTAGAATTGTATGGTATCAAAGCAGACTGATTTTCCCCCAAAACTTCTAAGGGTTTCAAAATGTTGTGATGTTGTGATGCCATTCACATAATTGATAAGAATGGCTTTTAAAGCAGGAGCAAAAACAAAACCAGGAAAGCACAAGTCTGATAAGCAAAGGAGAAGAAGAATAAACTCCATGTGGTTGTAGTTAGAATAGATTTTATTCTTCAAAAAGCCCCTTAAACTCAGCACTCTGGCTATGTAGATAAATGGACTTCCTGTATTGGTAAATAGTTTTAAAGGCATCTAACAGGAAAACAGAGTTGCATTCAGATTTAGTTATACTTAGAGCAATCCCATTCAAATCAGTGGGACTTACATTAGTTACAAAGAACTTGAGCTCTTTTGATTCCATGGTCCTAATTTGTCTGACGCCATTTCTTCCCTACACTGTTATAGTGTTATTATCCCACTTTCAACATCCTATGGAATTCCAGGGTTTGCAATTTAAGGAGGGCCATTTAGAATTCTCAGCCAGAGAGCTCTTGGGCCTCAGTAAACTACAAACCCCAGAATTCCAGAATTCCACAAGATGTTGAAAATGGAATAATAGCACTATAACAGTGTAGTGTGGAAATGACATAAGTGTCAATTAAGCTTGAGTGTAGCTATGCGGGGAGTTGAGGGCATTCTTCTCTAAAGACAAGGAGACCATTGCCCCCAATGAAATTTTGCTTCAGGCCCCAGATTTCTAGCTTTGCTGTAACCTGAAACTTCAGTTGACCATCTAGAAATAGAGCAGAGGTACCCAAAGAAAAGGGGCAGGTAAAGTTGCTAAGAGTATGGATGCAGCAAATGGAAGAGTTCTAGATGTGAACACTTATCAGAACCTATCTGCAACGCTAGAAATTTGGGGACTGAAACAAAATTTCATGTTGGGGTGGAATTCTTATTGGGACCTTTCTTGTACCCCCGACACAAGATGCCTAGATCAAGCTCTTTATTTTTATTCCCTTAACCATATTTTGCATATCTCTATGTGACATGCCATCTTTACAGACCCCATCTCCAATAACAAAGTTAGTACTAGTATGGAAGCAGACTCAGAGGCTATGAAAAAAAATAACCATAGCCACTCCTGTATTTGAAAGGCGTACAGGCTATCTTAAAGAAATAAAGTGTCAGAAATAAAAGGCAAATATTTTAAAATGTGAACAGCTAAAATGTATACTATTGAAAAGTATACATAAACATGATCTGGTGAAAGTAAAAAACATATAACCCTACATAAAACCTGCAAATGAATACATGCATTTGGAAAAAACTGGTGAAAATGCTTGTGATTTCACTGCAGAAATAAAGAACAGAGTCTCACAACACAATACAAAAAAGGGTTTGAGAATGAAGTTTTGATGGGATTTGGGGAAGCACAACAAAATTGTGCCAACAGCTTTCACTACCACATGATTCTTTCTTATTGAAGGCTAGGTCTCACTTAAAGACGTCAGAAATATGTTCTTAAACTACATCAGGAGGAAGAAAATGCTTACAAACAGAAGCTATATGGCAAACATACAAATAATACCTTAGCTGCTCTGTTAGACTTTCAATTCACAAGGTTCCACTATGCCATTTCCTGGCTCACTTTTAAAAAAAGAAACATTGATCATCAGCAGCCCTTTTCTTATATCAGCCAAAAGGTATGAGGCTATTAAAACTGGGATATTAAGGTCAAAATATGATTGGGAAGGAAAATTGATTCCTGCTAGTTTTATATCGTTTTGTTTTTTATTATAATTTACAATTTGAAACACTCCATTATCCTCCTTGAGGAGCAATTCTCTCTCTCTCTCATTTTCTCTCTCTCTCTCTTTCACACATACACGCACATGCACACTCGCAACACTCTAAGGTCTATACACTAATAGGTAGGCCAATGACAAATGACACAGTCTGCGAGCATGTGTGCCTTGTGTGGGCGTGCACATACCTTTTTCTCAAATAACGAAAAATGATCAGGTGGTACTCTTGCAGAGATCCATGGCCATTGTGTACACCTTCTTTCAAGTTATTTCCATGTAGAAATAATATGAAATAATAGTAAGCCTTTAAGTGCTCCAACACACCTGATCAGCCAGTCCAATTCAGCAAGAATTTTAGACTCGACATCTAATTTAAACGAAGCAAGCAGTGTCATAAAATGAGTAGATATATATACTACAAGCTGATGTCATAATTAATTGATAAATGTTATTTTTTGATAATTTTTGACTGTCAGTTGTTAAATGATAAAGTACAGTACATTAATTTTACTACAGCTGGCCCTCCATATTCCAGATTCTGTATCCACGTATTCAACCAAACATGGCTTGAAAACATTTTTTAAAAAAATCCAAAAAGCAAACTTTTATTTTGCCATTTTTTAAATAAGCGACAACATTTTACTATCTCATTGTACCTAATGAACGTTCATGAATTTTGGTATCCACCAGAGTGGATACCAAGGGACTACTATAGAAACAGTGCTTGGGTGTACACTTGAACAGATCACAGATGATCACATACCACTGTGTCCCTTTATGAGAATTAGAGTAATACAGATGCAAGACACAATTCAACTCACTGATCCACATACAACATTGACATAGTTGTAGCATAAAAACAAAACAAAACAAAAATTATTCCCTCCCTCTCCATCCCCACCCCAAACACACACACACACACACACACACACACACATACACACATACACACACACAAAGAGAGAAGCTAAATTGAAGGGCAATGGGTAAGAAAATTGTTCTAAAAATTAGACAGGAATTGAACTGGCTAATAATAATAATATGTATACTAGAAAAAAGACAGTGTGTGCATGTGTGTGTGTGTGTTTGTTAGTTTGATGGGGTTTACCTATATAAGAAACAACAACAAATACAATGTAAATAATATGCAACTGAACAAGATTGTAAGGATTTGCATGCAAAAACCAAGAGAGAAGGAGGAGCCCAATGATGGTAATGATATATTAGTGAAAACAAGCACACAAAAAGGAATGTAGGGCAGGGAATCAAAAATTCAAAATAAAATCAGTTTTATATCTATCACTGAGGAAAGAGTGGGATACAGAATTAGCTGCCTAGTATTAAGGAAGACACACAGAAAAAAGCCTGAGTGATTAAGTGTTAGAAACAACAGCCAAGAATTATAATGAAAAGATTTGCACACTGCAGGAAAAAAATGCTGGGAGAAGGATTGACGTTTGAGGAAGGAGACAGTTTTAAACAGAGGATTTGAAGTGAATCAGAAACTGAGGAAAGTGAAAAGATTACAGATTAAAGCTAGAATTTAATGCAAGGAATGGCCATGTGATCTTCTAAACTGGAGCTTGTGTTACTGCAGTCCCTAAGCTGCACTTGAGGTGACATTAGATATCACTTTGATATCAATAATTCAGCCTTCCTCACCCATTCCTTCCCATGTGCTTGCGAGGCCCCCGGACAAGCACGCAAACAGGCTCAGTAGCTAATCGCTGGAATATTCAAAACAAATACAGGCTGACCAGAAATAGCCAAACTGCCACTTCAGGAGACCTCACGGCAAGTACCCTCATCAGGTATGCACGCAACTTACAAAGAACTCCCTGCCCCAAGCAGGCAGCTTGATTAGAAAAATCCTCAACTGTCAAGCACTCTGTGTTTGCATACTGTCTACTCTATTGTCAATTCGGACTTAACTCAATCATGCTAAATTCTGCCCTTTCGGAGGCTTTGTCTCCAGCCCGAAACTCACTGTTTTCCTCAAGTACAGACTAGCCTGTGGCTACATTGTCCCCTATGAAAACCCCTGACTTTGTGAGCTTCCTTGAATCGTTCCCCACTTCCATCCAGCCTTGCTGCCACTTTGCTTGGCGAGCCTTCCCCTCAGTCCCACGAACTGAGACTCCATAACTCCGAACTTCTGCTGCAGACTACCTGGGCTTCAGGACAGGTGTAGTATTACCCAAACCAACAACTCCTCTAAAATTCCCTCTATCCCACTCCAACCTTTATTTCTTTAGTTCTCTGCGTGAGTGTGTTGCATACACTGTTTGATTGTATTTTAATAAAAACAACAATGATTATTTCAATTCAGTGTGCTCCTTGACTTGGCCTGACCCCGTAGACGCTGGGAAAAAGATCTCGCTCTGTTGCCCTGCCTCTCGTATTGCTAGCTTGTGCTCTTGGCTAATTTCCCCAACTTGTATAATTGAGAGCGCATTTAAGTGTCCCTAAGGGTAACACTTGGAAGTCACAATTCTGTAACATGTTACCTTTCATTTTCTAGTAAAAGGAACAAAAAAAATATGTTTCAAAAGTAACAGAGTAGAAATGACAGCAGGTGCTTTCTATTTTCATTCTTGGCATCTTGACTAACATTTTCCCTTAAAGATTAAATGGCATTTTTAGAGGCATTTTGAGGGCAATTTTTCAGGTTTCATACCTTTCTTTTACCACTCTTAAGGGGCTTTATTTTCAAGCATCAGAAAACTAATGAGTATTGCAATTAGTTATCGCATCCTTTTGGAAAAATGTCCACAGCAATGGACTATTTTTCTGGGGGGTGTGTGTAATAAGTTGTAATATGTTACACCAAAACATATTTTAAAAGTTTTAAGTTCCCCAGAAACTGAAGAGCAAATTACAAAAAGCAATAGGAATTAGAAAGCAGAAGAATTTTACAAAGTTCAAATCCTTGCCTGAGAGTATAGTGATTGAAGGGCCTCTGGTAAAATATGCTGCAGGATTAGAAACTGAACAACACAGAAAATCAGCCCCACTTCCTCTTTCCCGGTGATTCTGCAACCTGGATGCTTTCAGATCACTAAGACCTGAAAATATGTTGCCCCGACCAGATTCCCCATTTGCCTTTCTAAGACCCAAATCACAAAGGCCCTTCTCACACGGCATTTGCCATGTGAAAGGGCCCCTTGAGAGTCTCACTATTGTGAGAAGCGGTCCACATGACACACTCACAATCGTGCAATGCTCTGAGGTCTGGCAGGCGCCACTTGCACACTTTTTCATTTTTGGCTTTGAGCCAAAAATGGTGCGCTATCGCACATCGCTCCAGGGCCCCGCACACACTTGCCATGCGTGCAGAGCTCCGGAGCCGCGCCGGTCATGCTTCCTGCCCCAGTATAGCCTCGGAAACTCCCAGGCTGCACTGTGGAAGGAAGAGGCGGGGCTCTCATGCGAGTGGGCAGCAGCTGCAGAGCTGAAGGAACCGGGACACTAGAGCCTTTTGTTGGAGGCTGCTCATGCGATCCCCCCACCCCAGCTACGTGAAAAGGCGTGTTGCGGAAAGGGCCTAAGAAAGGTTCAGATGGGGCCTGGCTTCAGTGGAATCCCACTTCACACCAAGAAGCACTAAATGTGGTCCAAAAGATTTGTTGTAATCTCTTTATATTTCATAATATGTGTGGTTATTGCTCAGGGATGTTTAATATTAGTAACCACAGCAGGCAGTCATCTAAAGCAGCACAGTGTACTTTGATAGTTTAACCTAGAAGAAAGAAAGAAAGAAAGAAAGAAAGAAAGAAAGAAAGAAAGAAAGAAAGAAAGAAAGAAAGAAAGAAAGAAAGAAAGAAAGAGAGCTAGATATAGATATAGCTTCTCCCAAAATGGCAGGCCAGAATCAATTTTAATAGGACAATATTTTGAACTAGGCAGAGGCTGAAGAGCCAAGAAGATTGTCTCCACCTATTGATCTGTTTCTCTGTGAAGGATTCCTTGGCATCTTGACCCTGATGCAAACCTCAGGAGATTCACAACACCCTGCCCCATTTGCTGACAGTACAGTTGAGGGGGAGCTGCATGGCTGACAGGTCTGCCCCAAACGTAATGTGACAACCACTCAGTCAAGCAGTGTCTGGGACAGAAATGCTTCCCTGTTGGCTATACTTTTCAGATGGCATGGAAAGGCCTTTCTGTCTTTCTACCTTTCCAATCCAGTATGACTCAGGGGAGTGTAATAGTTCCACATGTGGATCTATGCTAGACTGAGCCATATGTAGCCCCGCAATAGGCCATTCCATGCTTTGTGGGGAGCGAGCAGGATTGCAGAGGTGTCTTGAGACATTCTTATAACCAGGCATAGCATTATGACATCAGCTCTGAGATTCACCAGGGTCCTTCTGAGGCCTCAGTACTCTTGTCATTTCACATCTGGCAATGGACATGCTTCTGTGATCCTGGCCACTCCCTAAGAAGTATTTTTTGCCCATGTGGGGGGATTCAGAGGCTGTTCTGTACTTCAGGGATACTTCAGGGGGAGGAAGGAAGTAACAACTCTCCTCAAAAAGGACATATAAACATATAAGGGTAATTTACTTGTGCATACGTCCCTAACAGGATTCCGGCCTCTTTGTGCAATTATGCATGTGCTACCTTACCTAGTAGAGACTTTGGAGCAACAATGCATTACATTACTCTTTGTTGACAGCTTTTTCTCAAACTGGTCAAAGGCTGAGAAGTCAAGCATTTCCGCAGAGGATGAATGTATAGCACGGCTATGCCATGTATCATTATTGGACAAAGCTGGCTCATATGGGCCTACAACCAAATGTTATTCATTTGCTTTCAACATGTGCTTTCAACATGTGAATCTCCATGAGTTTCTCAGATTTCTCCAGCTCAGATCTCTTCAAGAATGACCTGCCAGAAAAGATTTGACAGAAAAATGTGCTGACTAAATTCAAAAAAAGTGCTAAAGGCCTATCTCTTCCGGCAGACCAATCCAGTCTATTTTTAATTATACTTGTACTTTTAATTGTAGTTTTAATTATGATATATTTTAGTTATGATGTATTTGTATTTTAAATGGTCTTGTATCTCTAAATGGTATCGGGTTTTAGTGCATTTTAGCCATAGTTTGTTTTTAATTGTATCTGTGCTGTATCTCACCCCAAGCCTTGGGGAGAGGTGGGTAATGAAGAAGAACAAGAAGAAACAGCAACAGCAGCAGCTTCAGCCAGTAACTCCAGAATTCAGGCACACATATTCCAGATGACAAGATACATAAAAGGAAACTCAGGCCATTTCTGCACTGCACTGCTATAGTGCTATTATTCCACTTTCAACATCCTATGGAATCCTGGAGTTTGCAGTTTAGGGAGGGGTCTTTAGAATTCTCAGCCAGAGATCTCCTTGGCCTCACTAAACTACAAACCCCAGCATTCCACAGCATGTTGAAAGTGGAATAGTAGCACTATAACAGTGTAGTGCAGAAGTGGCCTCAGTGAGTGTCTGTTTCCATTCAGAAGTGGGAGAAGGGGATGAGGGTCTATGCTAGACTCCGATTAGGAAACCTTGATACGCTAGACTTGATGTCCAGGCTGCTAGTTGCGTAACCTTCAGCTAAAGTTTAACTCAAAGGACCTTTTTACATGGCATTTGCCATGCAAAAGGGTGCCTGGAGCATCATGCAATTGTGAGGCGCCGTCCGCACGATGTACTGACAATCGCACAATGCTCCAGGGTAGAGCAGGCACCGCTCGCACACTTTTTCATTTTTGGCTTTCAGAAGAAAATGGTGTGCAATCACGCATTGCTCCAGGGCACCGTGTGCACTTGCCATGCGTGCAGAGCCTCCAGAGCCATGGCAGTCACACTTCCCTGTCCCAGTGCAGCCTGGGAAACTCCCAGGCTGCACTGTGGAAGGAAGAGGCAGGGCTATCGCACTGCCTGCTTGGGAGCAGGCAGCTCGTGCAGAGCTGAGGCAGCAGGGATGTGAGAGCCTCTCTCTGGAGGCTGCTTGCGTGATCCCTGCACCCTAGCACTTTAAAAGGGTAAGCTGAGGAAAGGGCCAAAGTGTGGGGTTTAAGTAGAATTTAGTTATCTTCTTAGGTAGGATTTCAAAAGGAGGAGGAGGAAGAGGAGGAGGAGAAGGGGGAATTTTTAGATCTAAAGAGAAGCTGCCACTTCACCATGTGGTGTTCAAGGGAGCTACTTTACAGTCCTTTAAAATTAATTATAAAAATAAATGCTCCTCACTCCAGGTCTCAAAACTAATTAAAATATTGTATAAAAAGATATATGGTCTAATATACATGGAGAGTTAGAGACCTTTCCTTGCATTAATCTTGAGCATACTGACTCTGCTTCCTCTTTATTACATAAAATACAATTAGATACTTTTACTTCTTCCTCTTATTTCATCAAAATGCTAATGAACTGATTTTGTTCACAGTTTATAGGAAATTGAACTGCTTTTAGCCTAACAGTAGGTGAAACAATAAATACATGGGTATGTATTTCTTGCTTTTCTAAAGTTCACAGTTGTATCTCCCAGAATTAGATGAGAACAACATAATGTGCCATTTAGATTTGTGTGACATTTTCTTAAAAATAAAAGTGGCCTGAAATTCTAAGAAACACCACAATTTGCTTTTCTTCTGTAGTTCTGAACATCAGAACTGCAAAGACTTCAGAAAATCCTCCAGGAGAGCAGGCATGCCTTTTCCATAAAGTTTGTGTTCCTGCAGAAAGTTTAATTAATGTGATACCCCCCTCCCCTTGTAATCGTGATGATGATCCAAATTTGGGGAGGGGAGAGATAAGAAAAAAGCAATTAAACAACATGTTTGTGAGAAGTAACGCCAACAGATATACTACTGAAGGATTTCAGCAAAAGAAGATAAATGCTGTGCATTGCCTATGCTAGCATCATGGCTATCCTAGCTTATACAAACTAAAGATATAAAAGGAGCATGAGGATAAGGCATCAGTTAAAGTGCCAGATTACTGAATTATGAGGCAACTGAAGTGAGTTTGGGGGGCAATTTTCTGCCCTTTAAAGCCTCAAGAAAAGTGGTTCTTAACCTATTCTTTACAGAGGATGCTCTGTAAATATACTTTGTTGCTGGCCTCCAAGACTTAACTGAAGATTTAAATATTCAAATATTTATTTATTGATTAAAGGCTTCCAGAGACAAGTATTCAAATCCCCACTCAGATACTGGGTGATCTTGCGCAGAGTATATTATCTTTATTGCCTAAATATTTTGTTCCCCAAAGTCTGTTCTCGCCAATATTTGAAATAAAAGCAATCAGGAAATATTATAGAATGCTTTCACATCGGAAGACAAGACTTGCCTTTTTTGGCACTATAATATTCCAAATATCCAATGATGTTAAGAACAGTTCTTATCTTACTCCTTAGTTATCTTTTTGGGAAAAAATGCACTCTGACCCACATGACTATACTCAAGCATTTGCTTCCACAATCTATTAACCAGAAAAGAAATAAATATCTTGTATCATTATTTAATAACAGCACAGGTCTGTAATTCTTTGCTAGCCTTATCTGTGTTTTCTTTATGAATCACTGTAATATAGAAAAGTCTCCCTGAATCTAACATCCAACCTTTTCCTAGTATCTTGTCACACACCACTCTTGTTGGTTGTAGTAATTCATCTTGAGGTTTCTTGTAATATGCTACAGATAGCCCATTTAGGCCTGGTTCATTCCCTGATTTAAGCTTCTTATTTCCTTCAGTAAATTCCATAATTGTCACAGGGCCATTCAGGGATTACAAGTTCATTCTTGGTTTTGAAAATTGGGCATTTTTAAACATTGTTAAGCATGTACCCTTCCAACATTCTGGACGTTTGTGGCCAAGCAACATCAGTGTATGATCAAGACAGCAAAAGTTATTAATGAGGAAGAACATGGAAACTAGCGCCCTTTTTGCATGGCATTTGCCGTGCGAAAGGGCATCTGGAACATCGCGTAATTGTGAGGAGTGATCTGCACGATGCACTCATAATCGCGCAATGCTCCAGGGGCCAGCAGGCACTGATCATGCACCTTTTCATTTTCGGCTGGAAGCTGAAAATGGTGCACAATCGGGCATTACTGCCGGGCTCCGCACACACTTACCTGGTGTGTGGAGCCTCCAGAGCCACGCCAATCGCACTTCCTGCCCGTGCACTGTGGAAGGAAGAGGCTCTTGTGCGAGCAGGCAGCTCGTGCAGAGCTGAAACAGCAGGGACACGAGAGCCTCTTGCCGGAGGCTGCTTGCACAATCCGTGCACCCCAGCGCCGAAAAAGGTAAGCCGCAGAAAGGGCCTAGGAGAGGTTGCAGCAGTTGGCCTTTACCTGAGTCTACAGGGAAGGACAAGATTCTGCTTCCTCATTTTTCCTCTACCCTGATGATTTACTTGAGTGCAAACTATTTTTTCACTTTGAACTCAGGGCCTTTCTTCACTACACTGTTATAGTGTTGCTATTGTATATACCTGGTGTTGCCTGGGAATTTATTTTCTCATAGGTAATACTTGTTAGAAAGATTTGAGATCCTGTGTCTCTAATTTCCCAAACTGTCTTTGTCCAGTACTTGTAACTTTTCCCCATATTCCCCAATCCAATCTGTATTCAGAGTTATTAACATACAGAGGTTGAGTTCCTGAGGGAATACACTGCCCTGCCCCTTGCTGCTAGACCTCGTCTCCATAGCAACCTGCCTATTCAAGACAGATACAGTTGAGTGAGGCTCAAGAGGTATCTGGATGAGAATTCTAAATGCCCCTCCCTAAACTGCAAACCACAGGATTCCACAGGATGTTGAAAGTGGAATAATAGCACTATAACAGTGTAGTGTGGAAAAGCCCTCAGTTTGCAGCAACTCAAGTAATCTGAGGTCAAAATGGAAAAGTGGGAGGTGGGAGAGAGAAACTGGGACATTTTAAAAGCAGGTCAAAAATGGGGCAACACAAGAGTAATTCTTTTCCTGCTAAATTGGGACACTTAAAGACTATGGCCATTTCTGCACTAGAGGCCATTAGCACCTTATACCGTTATAATGGCAGCATTGCCATTCATGCAGTGCCATTGGGTTAGGGACGCTCTTTCCCACACCCTTCCCCCTTAAGCAGATGGGTAGCAGTATTGTCACTGGTAGTCCTTCTGCATTACAGCATTGTTGGCCACTCCCATGCCCCACCTTAATCCTGCCCCACTTATCCGATTGGGCTGTGGGTTTTTGGTTTTTTTTCTTTTTTGGGGGAAGGGAAGCTGTGCTAATACAGCCATGTTGTAACTGCATGGCATGCCAGTACACGATTGTATTTTTGCCCTATACTGTTTAAAAAATGTGTTAAAAGATAAAAAGTTTTGATTCCATAGAGACATTTAAAATGAATAAGTAGAGGTGATAGAAAGTTACCACGCCATAGCAGTCACTGAGGGAGGGACAAGCTGGGCACGCCCACAGCCCACCCACTGCTGGATCTGCCATAACAGGAAGCACTATCAAGTGTTATAACTGAACCACATTACCATGGTTGACAGGATTGAAGTGCTATAGAAAGCTCTTAATGGATTCTTTCTGAAAATAGAATATGGCAAGTTGGCAACACTTGGGGATGGGATAGCAGCTGGATAGCAATGATGTCATGCAGAGCACATCTCCAGGACTGGTAACAACTCACTGCTATAGCGTTATAGCAACATTGTGAGGAAATAGCCTATGTAAACTGGATGTGCAGGCATGTGGTGGGAATCTGGAACTAATTCAGCAGGAATACAACTGGTCTTGGCAGCTTCTAGGAGATGCAGGACATCCTTTCTGGGGAGAGAAGAAAAAGGGTGGCAATTGTTGCATGGGAGTGAGAATTTGAGAGATGAAGGGGTACAAAAACAAGCTGAAGGGGCAAATGCATCCTAGAACCTTAACATTGCCCACTCTTGCATTATACTTTAATTCATCATACCAGGTTGGAATGAATGAAAATGCTTTCCTCATTGTTTGGAACTTTCTTTTGTTTTTTCAAGTCTTAGTTCACAATTAACTTTTTCTTTTGTTTTGATTTTGAATGTATGACACCTGAAACATTTAGAAATTTGCAGCCTGTAGGCGGGTTGTTTTCTTTAAAGCATTTATAGAACACTGTTAAAAAAAAATCTATCCTAGGGCATTTAGTTTAGAATGCAATTTAAAACCTAGAACAAGCATAAAATGAACAACAAAACATTTAAGAATCCATAAAACAAATGGAAAAACTCATGAGGCATGAGTCTATAATATCTTGTATATAATCTAGTCCCCTGTTTGTTTGGAAATTTATAATCAATTTGTATTTATTGTAATGATATAGAAGAGAGGAATAACACCTTCTGGATTAGACATTAGAATTGCCAGTCAATAAAAGTTCTTCAGTTGCTGCAAAAGGTTAGGTTGCAGATGTGAACCTAGAGAGAAACACAAAGAAAAACTGAGCCAAATTCCAGGGGAATAGCTTTCTTCTGTTTTGATAGATCACAAACTTCCCATTTCTTTCTTTTTTCTTTTTAGTCTCTTGATTATGGTCAGAGAAAGATACTGATGATGAAGCCAGCCATTTTAGAATGTATGGAAATGCAGTAATATCCTTGTTTCAGGCAAAATCTTGCAGAAGCAGAAACAGTTGAAACATTTTGCCAGATGTAATTAGGGAATTTTTCTTATTTTCGTGTATTGGCAACTCTTGGTGAGCAGATGAATATACATTTTCTGTATTGCTCAAAGAAGACATTCCTTACAATTGTATAGTGAATAGCTGGTCATAATACACAACAATGAAGGAATACCATACTATATATATTTTATTCAAAATATAAACTAATAAGTGAAACACAACTTTAGAGCAGTTTCAGAACAACTGGTTCTATCATTTTGATTAACTTATTAGTCAATTAGTAGGAAAACTTTTCTGACCAAACTATTGCACTACCTTTTAAAAAGGTGCTGTGTTTATTGTCTTTGTCCCTTACTGTATCTGTTGATGTTCCACCCTTTGGTGAAAAAGGTTTTATAAATAAAATGTTATTAAAAATGTGTTGTATACTATACCAATCAGAGCTACTC
The DNA here is from genome assembly GCA_948472985.1 of Iguana delicatissima. NCBI lineage: Eukaryota > Metazoa > Chordata > Lepidosauria > Squamata > Iguanidae > Iguana > Iguana delicatissima. The sequence goes on along the minus strand of CAOKZL010000841.1, from coordinate 851,554 downwards.
CTCAGTGAATTAAAATGGCAGGCTATTTAGCTCTGGATCAGCCAGCAACACATCTGCTGGAAAAGCTGTGTTTGCTGGCCCTGGAAGAAATGGAAGCCAGCAAGAAGTAATACCCTGTGGCACTAAGTGCCACAATGCACACACAGGAGGTATGAAAAGCGGCTCTAGTTGCTATTCTCATCATCCTTCATTCTGGATGATCAGCCCACCCACCTACCTCTAGTTCTGTGTTCTCTCCCTTTCCTTCCTCTTTCTTTCTTTCTTTCTTTCTTTCTTTCTTTCTTTCTTTCTTTCTTTCTTTCTTTTTCTTTCTTTGCCCACCCTACATTGAAAATGATGGGCTCTTAAAAATTGGCATTGGGTATAGTTTTAAATAGTTAGTCACTTTGCAGGTAGCATGTGTGTTGAGGATGAAACTATGGTGAGCCCAACAGGCATCATTTGGTGAAGGGTTCTCTGGAATTTCTTCTTTAGTCATGGGGCAGGCATGGTGGTGAAAGAGATTATCTGGTGGGGTTGGCCAACGGAACACGGATTAAGGCGTAGATCTCAAGGATGTGGGTTGCTTGGGAAAGTCTTCAAGCATTCAAAGATTGCCATATAGAAAATCATAGATCTGGGGCCCTTTTTGCATGGCATTTGCCATACGAAGGGGCTTCCAGAGTGTCACGTGATTGCAAGGAATTGCAAGGATTGCGATACTGCTAGGACCAGCAGGCGCCGATTGTGCACTATTTCATTTTTGGCTTTTAGCTGAAAATGAAGTGCTAACGTGCATTGCTCTGGGGCCCTGTGCACACTTACCATTTGTGTGTAGCTCTGGAGCCGTGCCCTCATGCTTCCTTCCCCAGCGCAGCCTGGGAAAATACCTGGCTGCGCTGCGGAAGGAAGAGGCAGAGCCCTCATGTTTCCTGCCAGCTGGCAGACAGCTCCTGCAGAGCTGAAGCAGCGGGGACATGAGAGCCTCTTGTAAGAGGCTGCTCACGTGATCCCTTCACTCCCACGCCAGATGAAGGTAAGTTGTGGAAAGGGCCTGAGTTGCTGGTGGGGCTCATGTGCCTTACCCAGGTGGTGGTTGAGAAAGAAGTCAGGTGGGGATGTTACACCCCAAAGTAATCCGAAAAGAGGACCCCTAAAATTGGCTTGGCTCCCCCAAGCTGGATATTGGTTAGCAAAGGTCAGTTGCAGTTAAAAACAATATTGGTTTTGAATTGGAAATCCCTAAAAACAATACCATCCCTCTCTGCTGTATGGGAACGTAGACAATGTCCTTTAGGCTAAAAGACTGACCTATTGTTCTGAGTCACGTATCTCTAGGCAGACACAATAGACTCGCTCCTGGACACTGTCACAGCCCCAAGCTACGTTGATGAACTGTGCAAAGCCAGACAATCAAAGCCTACCAATTCGGAATTTTAAACCTGTCACACACCTGGACTTCCCAGTAAGAAACAATACCGAGGAGGAATCGTGATATTTGCCTAACATTATATTCCGCACTTATCGCCCATTAACGATACTTTGCTAGCTGACACCTGGCCTGAGGACAGAAATTGGCTATAAAACTCCCCACTTTTGGAGCCTCCTAGACTGGATAGAAGGGCCCATTTCGCTGCTACTGAGGCCTCCCATAAAAGCCTCTCAGACTCTGCTGAGAGCCAAATGCGATTTGCATCCCCACTCCTCTGTGAGACCCCACTGCTATCATCTGTCCAGCCCGGGATCCAGCCTCCCCTTGGTGCTTTACACTGAGCCTGCGCTAATCTTCTCCTTCTCCCAGGATGTCTAGACTAAGGTCCGTATGCCCTCTCTCTCACTTGGTCACTTATTTCCAACTTTATTTCTGTAACCCTTGTAAGATTGCACGAATATATGATAACGTGTGTATGTGGCACCCTCTGTTAGTTTTTTTTCCTAATAAAAACTATTTAGATCTTCCTCTGACTCTTGTGTGGTTCTGACCCCATAGACATAGGGTGAAGATCCCTTGCCCTGACCTCTCGTAAGTTTTGCTGGGTAGCTCAGCTAATTCCTTAATTTTGAAGCCTGGTCTGGATGTCCTCAAGATACCCCCAAATTTCAGGGTAACAGGGAGACTCCCATGCTTGGTATCTATCCTCTCGCAGTTAACTAATTCACTAGTTAAATGGTTAAAGTGGTCTCATTCAACCCATGCCTGTGTCTGCCTCTTTATTTCTGAAGTGGGGTTGCAAATCCATTGAGGGGGAAATATGGCTGCATAGACCAATTAAAATTGGAAAATGGGATCTATCAAACTTTGGTTTTAGGGGTGTGATTCTGTTTCAGCCAAATCCTTGACTGAATTGGGCTGCCTCAAAGATTTTTATAAGATGCCTGAATCAAAGTGGGCTCCTTCGAAACTGATCAAATTTAATTCTGAACACTTCTGAAAATTTGTCAGCAGTTCAGTTTCAAAAGGAAACAGAGAGCCATGCATTTTGCCTGTAAAACTGAGACATTTGTTCCCTTACTTAAGAAGTTCACATGAGGAACTCTACAAACAAGGAAAACAGCAAGAAAGGAAGAGGAGAAGGAGTATGATTTTGTGATGGACAGCTCTATATTCTAATCCCAGTATATGGCGCTATAAATTCCAATGCCTTTGACAGTGATGTTTAAAGCACTGCATTACAGGACTGTTTCCTGTATTCTCAGTACTCTTACCTCATGCTCTAATCCACAAAGAGGACTGTTAAAACAGTTATTGTAGAGTCTGTGGGGCTGAGAGAGTACAGCATGAATTGTTTGCTTGAAAAATCCTGCATGTTCCAAGTTGTTCTGCCTCTGTAACTGTATGTTCCTCATCCATCATCCACTTCTGTCCTCTTATATATTCTGTGACTCTGATGTCAACTGTGCAGAAACAAATAAATACAATGGTAAATGGTTTTTCATTCATCGCAGCTTCTGAACATTTCCAGTTGAGATTTAGTAGACCTCTTCTATTTGAACACTTCTTTGACATAATATCATCTTCAAAACAATTGCCAGGAACCTATGGAAAGAGTGAAGAGAAGTGACTCCCCACCCCCAAAATTAACTTTTTCTTTTATTAAAAACACTGTGCCTCTCCTTTAGCTGTTCTTTCAGATTTTTTAAGTAGGTCCACCTGCATGCTGTATGCTATGTTCACAAAAACTGCCCACAAAACAAAATTCAAACACAAACACAAACAAAAAGGCAAGTACATGGGGGGGGGGGGCAAACTGTGAATGCTGGCATTTTACAAACCTCTAAATACTTTTTTAACTAAAACTTGGCAACCCAGCCTTTTAAAGTCAACTATTCCTGGATTTTTCCTCCAATTCTTCCAACCCTTTTTTTTAAAAAAGGTTTTTGCAGTTCCCTTTTTTCAACAAACAAGCAAACAAATAAACACTATTTAAACAAACAAAGTACAGGAATCTATGGTCTCCTTGTCTGAAATTTGTCCACTGTAATCTCCTCATTACAAACTACTAGGCCTGTTAATTTCATGCAGTTCCAAGGAACAAACAAAAAAGCTACAGCTGTTTCTTTCCAGTGACAGCTGATGGGAGGCATGAACATTTGGAACTGTGAACTGAGATTTGAATTTGGACCTGAGAGCATTTAGGTGGAGCATAGCCAAACTGGGCTGTTTTCTTTACTGTGGAATTATTGTGTGACCCAAATCTTGAGACCTGAGCATATCCCTACCCAATGCATTATGAAGCATTTCAGTTCAGGCTGTCCTAAAAGGAAACATGGGTGACAATGGAACAGTTCCCAAGTTCTCTTTCAAGTATGAGATCTCTCATATTTTTAACAACAGAGCTGTGTCAGTCCATGGAATAGTGAATTCATTCTTAAGAACCACTTTTCAAATCCGCTGGACTTGCTTCTGTAAAATGGCTCCTGCTGTTTCTACTTCAGTGCCTTGTGTCACACTTTGTTTTATGATGCTGATAAACATTTCTAATGTAAGATGCGGAGAAGTAGGAAAGGAAAGTCAATTTCATTAGCATAGTTTAAGAGGGGGTGGGAAGAGAAAAGGCAAACCTATAGGAGATTCCCCAAAAGCAAGCAGATCAATTATTAGTTTGGGGAATTTAATTTTGACATCCAGCCATGACTCTAAAGGCTCTTTTTCATGGTTCTGTATATTGCTACAAGAGACATATGGAGATACAGATGCACATATGAAATGGAGATTCCTCATAAGAATCAGTTTGGATCAGGAATTTCAGGCAGATATTAAATGCCTCAATCTGATTAGGCAGACATGAATATGCAAATGAATGTGGGTCTTCTTTATTTATTCCCACTATCATCCAGTGTTCTGCACATTAAAGTATGCATCTGTGTCCGTCATCTGACATAGGGGGTGAAGTGCAAAATTCCTTTAAAAGTACAAACTGGAGTTGGAATGTACAACCGTGTTCAGTGCAAATTTTATTACAGTAAACATGTTTAACCTAAATCACTGCCTTTTTAAAAGTCTGCTCTTCCACCAACTTTTCCAGATGAGTGACAGCCATATTGGATTTGTGCTGTGGGCAAGATGTAAAAGTGAAATGCCATAAAATGTAGATGCATGGAGAAAAATTTGAAAGAGGAAATTATACACCTCTTCTTGAAAAAAAGAAAGAATAATGATAAAAGATTTCCTGTAGTGTTGATGACAAGGAGAAATTCTTTATCAACATACAAACAATATCAAATGCGTCACTTTCATTTTATTGGAGCAACTATCACTGCAATCTAATCTGAAAGCCAACAAAATGATTAGATTCACCCCACCCAAGAAAAAGTTTCTGCCATTTCCTTTAAATCAGGTGATACCAGACTGCTAGATGATGGGGGTTTTTTTAACCTTGTGCTCTACTGATTTGGTTTCTTCAGTTCTCAACAGTTTGTTAAATTTCCACACTAGTTGTGAACATCTGATTAAAGCAGTGGTTCTCAACCTGTGGGTCCCCAGATGTTCGTGGACTTCAGCTCCCAGAAGCCCCAGCCACTATGGTCAATGTTCAGGGCTTCTGGGAGCTGAAGTCCACAAAAATCTGGGGACCCACAGGTTGAGAACCACTGGATTAAAGGAATCCGCTACTTTCTGAGTACTTGAAGTCAGTGCCAGGGGAGGGAGCATTCATGATTTTGCTATGTTGCAGGAGCCCAGAGAACACAGAGACCACAGAGCAAGAAAAAGAGTAATTTATTATGCGCGGGCTTTTGGCTGGATGTCTCCAAAAGACCAAAAGCCCTGAATTCAAGTTTCACAGCTCTTTTATAGACAAAGTTCACAGCATACACAAAGATCACAGGCAAAGATCGCAGGCATGTCTTGGTCCGCCCCTCCGGGGTCACAAATACCACATGCTGTTACTAGCTAATTACCTCCACACTCAGACCCCGGAAAGTGCTTATCTACAATCTGCAATTACCGCAGCCAGTCAATTAACAACACCCTGGCTATGTGATCAACATCCTAGCTACGTGATACATTGGCTCTCGTGACCTTTTTACCCTTCTTAAATCTTTCTCCGTTCCTCTGACCTAAGCCCCCAGCTTCTACTTTATTTCTAATTTATTATTTCTAATTCATACTTATATCAGCTAGGCTTAGAGAAAAGTTAGCAAATCATCTCCAGCACCATTCTGAAATGAAAAATCATGCAGTTGGAAGATATCCCTAGGACCATTTCATATAACCTCCTCCCAACCTCCTCCCAATCCAAGGAATTCATAGCTGAAATATTCTTAAGATGTAGCTACCCAACTTATGTTTAAAAATTTCCAGTGAAAAATAACCCACTGCCTTCCAAAGTATGTTTCTTTCACATCTCTATTGCAGCACTTTGACACTAGCTTAATGGTCATGGCTCCATTCTGTAATCTGCACTTTGGGGGGAGTCTTAGAATTTTCAGACAGTAAGCTGTAGCATCTCATCAAACTACAAACCCCGAGATATCATAGGGTGCAGCCCTGACTATTAAAGTGGAATCAAAGCATTATAACTATGCATTAGGAAAGAGACCATAGGCTATTCCACTGCCATCAGGAAATTCTTTCTCAACTTCAGCTGGAATCTCCTTTCTTGCCATTAAATCTGTTGGTTCAGGTCCTATCATTGGAACAGGAGAAAGCAATCTCGCTCGATTTTCAACATGACAGTCCCTTGGCTATTTAAAGACTGGTATCGCATCATCTCTCCATCTTATATTCTCCAGTTTAAATATACCAAACTCACTCAACCATTCCTTTTAGAGATCAGCTTTCAGACCTTGTTCATTCTCCACTAGGCACGTTCCAGCTTATGAACATCCTCCTCAAACTGTGGTGTACAGAAGTGGTCACAGTATTGTACGTTAGTTCTGATTCAAGCAAAATCATTACTTCTCTTAATTTGGATGTTGTACTTCTGCTGATTCAGCCTTGCACTGCATTAAATTTTTTGTGGTCACGTACCATTGTTGACTAATGTTTAACTTGTACTTTATTAAGATCTGAAGATCTTTTTCACACATATTGCTATCAAGCCAGATGTCACCCATCCTATATTATGTATCTGTCTTCTAGTCTAATGCAGAATCTTACATTTCTCCCCTTTTCTCCAGAATGAGTACCTAAGTCTCCCTTTCAAATGGTGGACAAATGGCACATGGATTGCACTGCATTCTCCTTCTTTGTTGAGGGAGTAGCCCTCAACAAAGTGTCGTTTTCAGCTGGTGGTTGGAAAAATGTGAGCTTAGTTGCTGGCAGCACATCTTTTGTCTTCTTCTCAGGTAGATGAGCTCCTTATTCAGGATATGTGCCTCCTCCAGTGCTGTGTGATGTCAGGCAGGTGGCACTTTGCTTTTTGCCTCAAGCAGTGGGAGAGTTTGGGATGCTTTCTTTTGCATACCGCATGGATTTCTTGCCTTATAATTCTCCCTGTTAGAATTCATTGTTAATATTGGCCATCGGATACGCTAGGGTCATCTCTAGACATGGCCCTGCCTTCTGTGGTATTAGCTATCGTTCTCACTTTGTCATCAACAATTTATAAGTGTGCCTTCTATTACTTCATCAAAGTCCTTTAGAAACATGTTGAACAATACCAGGTCCAAGACAGAAGCCTGCAGCACCCCACTTGTCATTTCTCTCCAGAATGATGATGTGTTTAGCCCACATTTCATCTAAGAATAACATCGATCTTGTCAGAAGGACTTACTGATACTAAGATACATGATACTGACAATATTCCTCTGATCTAGCAAGGCTGTAATTCTATCCAAGAGATAGATGGGGGAGGTGCAAGGAGAGAAGATTAATCTGGGATGATTTGCTTGTCAGAAACCATGATGCCTCTTAGTAATCACAGCATTCTTTTTTACCTCATAGACCAACTGTTTAATGATCTGTTCTATGACCTTTCCTGGTATCATTGTTAAATTGACCTGTTACTTGTCCAAATCCTTCTTTCCTAAGCTTTTTGAAGATGAGGACAACAAAGGCAATTTCTACATGACACTGTTATAGTGCTATACTTGTATTTCTATTCCAGTATGGGGGGGCATTTAGAATTCTCAACCAGAAGCTCTTTGGTCTCAGTAAACTACAAACCCCAGGACTCCACAGGATATTGAAAGTGGAATAATAGCACCATGACAGTGTAGTGTCGAAATGGCCATAGGTTCTCATTCAGTCTGAAGGGATCTCATCTGTTTTCCAAGAATTTTCAAAGGCTGTAGAGAAAGGTTCTGCAATTACAATAAGTTTTAATACCCTTGGATATTGTTCAAGTTGACTCTGAATACCTGTACTTATTTAAGTAGCTAGGTGTTCCTATGGTGCCCCTTTATCCATTTTGGTCTGCAGTTCTGTCACTGCATCATTATTTCCAGTTTTATTTGGTTTCAACATTATTTTCTCTTTTGGGGGAGAAGTCAGAAGCACACATAAATATACCTAGAAAGTAGTGTTCGATTTTTTTGTGACTCTGAAATCAACAAGACTTTCAGGAGACTCCCTATTCTCCCCTACATTCAACAGTAGAATGACAAGTCTCCTTGGTGTTTCACCTTCATCAGGGCAAATGAAACATCTGTATGTCTGGTCCCTTGAGGATCTCTGTGTGTGCTGACAGTGAGAAGTGGAGCAGAGCGTGAGAACAAGGGTCAGGTTAAGCTGTTGTTCTGGTTTGAAATGACCAATTGGCTACAGCTCATACAATAGTTCAGTTTAATAAGCCAGTTTTTGTGACTGAAGAAGTCTGTGGACTGCATATTTCTCAGGCAAAACATTGTTTAAACTTTAGGAAATACTGTTGTAATTGTAAAAGTTCAACCATGAGAGGTGAAAATGTTAGGAAACCTAACAGAAACCTAAGCGCATTTTGTAGGTGAAACTTCCTGTTCGCACCCTGTTAATTGTTAGTAAATTCTTTGCAATTTAATCCTGTAACATAGGATTATACATAGAATAGACATACATAGGAAAAAAAATACAAAAATCATTTTTCCAGTTAACAAACATTCTACTGACTCTTATTGGCTTACAAACACTGACCAATAAGCTTGTATATATAGAAGAGATATAAGCAGCAGGAGTTGGTGGCTTCTGTGTCAGAGGGGTAGTAAATGTATTCTGGATTTTAATTTGAACATTAAAGGTATTGTCCAAGATGTCTAGTCTATTTTGGGGACCGGGTTTATCACCTGAGAGAAATCTTTTAAAGTTTAAACTAAAATCTGGAGTGAATTCACTTGGTGACCACCAGCTGCCACAGGTTCTAGGGCCCAATTCCAGCATCCCCAAGATCAGTGGAAGCAGTTTGGTCAGTGTGGCCATATCATGAAGAGAACAGCCTGATGAAGTGGGAATTTTTTTATTAAAAAAAACATTCTATATGTGCTACTTAGTTATGCGAGTACCCAAGTTGTGTAGCTAAGTAGCATCTCCCAGCCCAGTCCCCACAATCCTGATTTACTGAGCAAAAATGGTCTGTTCTATTGATTGAGATGCAGCATACTGTTGTTTCCACCTGCCTCCTGTGAACAATTTCTAGTAGATGATCAGAAGCAAGATTCCTGTTGCATTTCCTCCTTGCTGGAGATTACTGGCAAGAGAGGGATGGGAACATCAGCAGCTATATATATTAAGATTCAAAAAAACTGAGGTGTATTTATTCCAACAAAGAAGAATGGGAGGTACCAACTGAACTAATATGTCCAAATAATGGATTTTTGGATGAGCTGAAATTTAAAAGGGACATAAAAATGGAAGGGGGGGTGAATAATCAAGGAATGTTCAAACAAGTAGCCAGTAGATGCAGGGAGAAAGGCAAGAAGGCAAAGCCTCAGAGGCGCTTTCTACTCCAACTTCCCAACCCACAATAGGGATAGGAGAAGGATGGGATAGTGATGATGCTTCTGCATGACGTCATTGCAGTCCCATCTTTCTCCTTTTCCCAGGCAGCACCATCAATGACCAGTGATCACACCACCATCCCGCTGCACACTTACACCTAACCTTCCCTGCAGAGGCTCTGGAAGCATAATGGCTGCACTTCCTGCCCCAGTGCAGCCTGGGACAGTACCCAGCTGTGTTGTGGCAGGAAGAGACATGGCCTTTGCACTTCCTGGATCCCAGAGGCAGCCAGTGCAGAGGGGAGCTCTCCTGCTGTGCTCCCCTCCTGATAAGGCCGATGCTGGGACCCACACCGGATGTCTCCAGAACAAGATAAAGTGTGAGAAGGGCCAGAATGTGTGAATTTTTTTTTAAAAAAAAGTGGCTATGTTCAAAGCAAGAGGAAGGACAAGGCAGAGGATGGAGAACTAGTAACATGATAACAGAGGGGATGCAGAATTGTTCAGAACCAACTTTGCCTCTGTCTTCTCCCAAAAGAAAAATGAGCCTATACTTGATGAAAACAAAACAAATTCATCTGGGAGGTGGGTTGCATGCCCAGCTAGGTAAAGGAGTGGTACAAAACAAGAGGTGGCCCACCTCCTCCCACTACTCCAGGTAGGAGGCAAAGTGTCACCTGCCTCACATTCCACTCTGCTGATACATTCTCTAGGATATTCACATAAAATTCACCAAAATTGTTCTCTTCCTTTCAATCCCATAAAAGAGGAAGCTCCACCAAAAGAGTGAAAAACATGGTACCTGCTCCTGAAAAGGGGCGGGGAAAGAGACTTATCTACTGAAAGGAAGGGTAATGTGGCAGCAGCTGTAGTGCTCTTTCTTTCTCTTTGCCTTTCACATACACACAAAGAATGCAGAGGCAGCCAATAGTTGTAGCCCCTGACAGAGCTTGGCTCTGCATAAATGAGGGTCTTCTCAGAGCAAAGACTCTGCCAGGACAGAGGGAAGGAATAGATTTTCTCAGCAGCCTCAGGTGACAGCCTCACCAGCACTAGTGAAAAGATGACATTGATTGGAACACCCAGCTACATAAATTAGCACAAGCTTCCAGGGGTAGATGAACTGCATCCAAGGGTACTAAAGGAACACCTTGAAAATTCTTGAACAAGTGAAGTCTCTGTTGGCTGGAGAAAGACAAATGTTGCCTCCATCTTCAAAGAAATCCTGAGCATCTATTGACAGGTCAGGAAAGATTCTACAACCATCAGCATATATAGATATAGATATAGATGAGATGGAGCTGGAGATAGATGGAGATGGAGGTGGAGATATCTCACACAATGATTGACAGAAGACCTACCATTGATTTCTCATGAACAAATCACATCAGGCAAATATCTTCTTTTGAAAGTGTTACCAGATTGATGGATCAGGGGAATCTGGAAGTAGTATATCTTGATTTCAAGAAGGCTTCTGACAAGGTCCCCCCATTACTTTGTTGTGAACATTTTGGTAAAATGTTTGCCAGATGATGCTAATGTTAGATGGATCTGTATCTTATTGGACTGAACCCAAATACTTTTTAAATGATTCCTTGTCATCCTAGAGAAAGGAGAAAAATATAAGATTCTACATTTAGGCAAGAAAAATCAAATGCATAAATATAGCATGGGTGACCCATGAGTTGATAACAGTATATATAAAAAAGGATACAAAGCTTTTAGTAGATCACAAATTTAACATGAATCAGCATTGTTATGTGGCAGGAAAACAAAAAGCTGATGCAGTTCTAGCCTGCATCAAGAGACATTTCATGTCCAGAAGAAGGGATGTAATGATACCACTCCATTCTGCTTTTGTCAGACTCTACCTAGGCTGTCCACTGGTGCCCAAGGATTTGAGATTCCCTAATCCGAATCCCTGTGCCAAAATAGGCAAACCGAATCTTTCTAATCCACCAACTAAATAGATTGTTGGAGACCGGAACACCTGAAACCCAGGGAGACTGGGATACCTGAAAACCAGGGAGACCAAGATGCCTGAAACCTTGGAGACCGGGACACCTGAAAACCTGGAAGACCATACATACAAGGGAAGATAGTAAGTAGGTGAGGTTTTCCCTTGGAGTAATAATGGCCTTTGCTAACAATTTGAGAAATTACAGCTGGGCTTGTATTCTAAGATATTTAAACTGAACATTTCATATTTAAGGCCCTTTCTGCAACACACCTTTTCATGGAGCTGGGGTGCGGGGATTACGCAAGCAGCCTCCAGCAAAAGGCTCTTGCGTCCTGGTTCCTTCAGCTCCACAGCTGCTGCCCATTTGCGCGAGAGCCCCGTCTCTTCCTTCCACAGTGCAGCTTGGGGCAGAAAGCACGAGCACCATGGCTCTGGAGCTCCGCACACACAGTAAGTGCGTGTGGGGCCCCAGAGCGATGCGCGATCATGCACCATTTTGAGCTCAAAGCTGAAAATGAAAAAGTGCGCGAGCAGCACCTGCCAGACCCTGGAGCATTGCGCAATTGTGAGTGCTTCGTGTGGATTGCTCCTTACATTTGCGCGATGTTTGAGGGGCCCTTTCACATAGTAAATGCCATGTGAAAAGGGCCTAAGTTCAGTACTTGACTGGAAGCTACAGGTTTGAGATTTCAAGGACAGCTGAAACATTCCTTTGCATAGCTCCCTTGCAAACCTCTTTCAGACAAAATTCTGAGGTTTGGAGTTTTACAAGGTATCACAACCTTTTCTGCCAAAGTATACTTGTGCATCATCAAACTACAAATGCCAGGATGCTAGAAGAAGCTATGCAAAGAAAAGCCAGTTTTGACCTGGATTATCTTTCTACTGTAGTACGTGACCCTGTTTACACAGGCAGAAAAATGTGGCATTAATCCACATTTACCTGCTGGTGTAGAAAGGGCCTTCATGTCATTTTCAATCTGGGGAGATCCTGAGGCAAAACTGTGACAATTGTCTTGGCCAGATTTCTTCAGAGGGAGATTTGCCTTTGCCTAGGCTTTTGCTAAGGCTGAGAGAGCGTGTCTTGTCAATATTATCCTTCTTTTCCTTGCTTTTTAAACTCTTTTTAAAGAAAGGATTTGAAAGATTTTCAATTTTCGTGAGATTCATGGATTCCCAGAACCTTCCAGGGATTTGGATCTGGATTCGGAAAATTCTGGATTCGTCCCATCTCTAATTTTTCTCCAATGGGACTAAGGATGAATGCCAATATGCCTCTTCAGCATTTAATGGGTGGCATTCTGTTGGTCAGACCTAACTAGAGTAGATCCATTAAATCAACTGTTGAATTGTGAGCCAACATATAATTTAATCCCATTGTTTCAATGTATCCACTCCAGTCTGGATTAACAACAGGATTTAGACCATAGATCACTTACCACATAGACCACTTACACACCTGAAACAGCCACTGCAGGCCATTGGGCCGGAAACCATGTTGAACATTGCACTATTCAATGGAGCCTGATCACAAATTCAGCTGCCAAGCAGCCAGCAAAGTCTTGGTGGGAGATAACTGAGCACATATAAATCAGCCTTACAATATCTTGGTGTGAAACCAAACAAGCCAGCTGAAAATTCCCAAAGCTTATTACCTCTTTCCTATATTACCTCTCCATCAGTATATAAGGCACTGTGGTGCTTCTCTGCCTTAACCTTGCATCGCATATTATTGAGATAAATCAAAAACTGTGAATCAGTCTGAGGAGCCTAATAAGATAAATAGTACCTCTGATATATGGATGGCCATTCCATTCCACTTCAACCTGGCTGCAATGGAAAGCAATTGGCAATAATGTTTACAAAGTAGCTTATGGCTTTAGGCAGTCACTGGCATTCCAGTTTCAGTCACAGCAACATAATAAACCAGAATAAAGGGGTACGGGGGAAGAGAACAGTTCATTTCTCTGAAAAAACTTTTCAGTACCCATGGGGAAGCTGAATGGCAGCACCAAATAAGAAAAAAAATACAGCACATTCAATTTTTTCCCCCGAGAAAGAAAAATGTATTCAAACTCTTCCTGACTCCCCTTTCCCAAAGGGTCACAGCAACATTGTTATGATGCACAAAACATTAAAATACTGCAAAGTGATATACTGACACTTCAAATTTGCTCATACTTCTCCTGCAATAATGTAATCTATGATAAAGGCAGCCTTAAAAAAATGTACCTGTGTTACTGGTGCCTGGGGATGCTACCCCTAATGGTGGAATAGTTTCTAGTAGCAACTTGGGGAACAATATTATGAAAAAAACCCACAACACTTTCTACTCCCTGTGGATAGTGTTTGTAAAGTTACGTGACTTGCATGAAACTTGCAGTTGCACTTCAGCTCATAGTCTTAGAAACAAATCTCTCAGTACACTACAAGTATGAATTCAAAACTGCTCGAGGATTACTCAGGAACAGCAAGCAGAGGGCTGTCTTAGCATGCTCCTCGGTGTCACTGGAGGAGAAAAAAATGCACATACATTACAGCTTAGCTGATGAATTAAATGTGCACAACAGTGTAGTCCTTTGGGGCCCATTATGCTGAGCTGCTGATATGCCAGGGCTAGAGTTTGTGTAATATGGCCATATTCCTATTCACAATCAACAGCAGAATCAACAACATAACAAATGGAGAAACAAAAGCTAATGTAACTACCCTGATATACTCACACTGGCAATATAATGTGGTTGAAGATGTCTTTCACATAGGCCCTTTCCACACGTTCCGTGGAATTTGCGCTTCAACGTTTCCGGGTGTTTGTTTGTTTTTTGTCCGTGCTACCGCAGACATATTGTACAACGATCTATTGCCATTTCTACACGTTCCGTGGAATTTGCGCAGCGGATGTGATTGGCAGCTTTTTTTTAAAATGACCCCGTGCGTCATGACGTGCGTGCTCACGTTATGCCCTGCAGTTCCTCCCACGATGACTCCCTCCTCCCATTCCTCCTGCTAGCCGTAAAATAAATCGTGTCGATTTTTTATTTTCGCGCCCTATCTCGGGGGAATGGTTTTCCACGCCATAGCTGAGTGGAGTGCAGTTTTTCTCCCTGTCTCTGGTGGGTTCTCGCCCCCTTTTTCTGCTTTTATCTTTCCCTGTGAGCGATGGAGGAAGAGGTGTTTCCTGAAGTTGACCGGCCCATTTTAGCTGTATTCTGGCTTCTTGGAATTGTGCTGGCTGAACTGGAACATCTATGGGCTAAAGACCGCGCGAGGAGGCACCGGCGATTGGCCTTTTATTGGTAATGCTGCAGAGGATTTAAGCTTTTCTGTGCCACTGCTTGGAGACTTCTTGCGGTGCGTTCCAACCGCTGAAGCTGTCCACGCCCACAGCCCGCCCTCCGATTACATCATGCACGAATCAGCACGGTATGAGGGGAAAAAAACCACCTTTTCTCCGTTTTCTAAAAAACCCGCACTCTGACTGTTGGCGACTTAACCGGGCGGATTAAGGTGTGGAGCTTGCCAATTATGTACGAGCTAGTGCACTCGAACGTGTGGGCGATGTCCGTCAGAGCTCGCACTGCTCCATTTTATTTACCCCGTGTGGAAATGGCCATAGATCTAGGCTCCTGATAGGCAACGTCAAAGCATAGGAACAGATCATTTCCTCAGGATGAGACTGAACATTGGACCTCTGTGAACCCACTGCTGAAATTTAGTGGAAGTCTATTAGCCCCCTAGGGGGCACGAAGGTGGTAGAACTTCTTTCCACACCACAGAGCTCTGTTAGCATGTAATACAGGGAACCTACTTCCTGCCTTGTCTGCAATAAGCAGACAAATTCTATAAGCCTGTCCCTATACATCTGTTCTCATCTCTCTGGGAACATGAGCAATAGTCATAAATGGGAGGGGTAAACTGTGGGATGGTTTTGCATGGGATTGGTAGAAGATGCCAAAAAAGGAGACTATTCCTTTTTTTCATTCAGGCAAGTTGTTTTGACAGAGCTATTGGTAACTGGTGTGTGTGTGTGTGTGTGTTTTCTGCTTCTGTTTACACATATTTGAAGATAGAGAGTCTCCTGATGATTGGAAGTGACTGCTGAGAAAAGGTGAGTGACTTGGGTGGAGGTGGAGCTATCAGCCAGTAGTACCATATAGCTGCCTTTGCATCTGACAGGGAACCTACCTTGATCATAAAGGAGGTTTTCCCAGGATGAGACTCATACATTACACTTTGAGTATGATAAGTCCTGCAGTTTTCCCCAAATGTGGGTGACTCAGCTGCATATAATGCAGTTATGGGCATTGTAATTTACAATGGCTTTTTGGAGGAGGCTGATCAAGATGGTTAACCACTGGTGGCAAAACCGCAACTTGCACATGGGCACCCAAGGCTTTTTTTAGTCTGTTGTTGCTGTTGTTGTTATTGTTAACTACCACTAAGGCCATTTCCGCACTAGCTTGTTATAGTGCTACTATTCCATTTTCAATTATTCCACTTTGCCTCTCTAAATGGCAAACTCCAGGATTCCATAGGATGTTGAAACTGGAATAATAGCACTACAACAGGCTAGTACGGAAATGGCCTAAGTCAACTCTGACTTATAGTTACCCTAGGAGGGAGAGACTTCCTACTTACCCTACCATCAACAACCCTGCTCAGGCCTTGCAGACTCAGAACTATGACTTCCTTGATTGAATCTATTAATCTGTAATGTGATCTTCCTCTTTTCCTACTGTCCCTTTTGCATGCCTTAGCACATCT
The DNA here is from genome assembly GCA_948472985.1 of Iguana delicatissima. NCBI lineage: Eukaryota > Metazoa > Chordata > Lepidosauria > Squamata > Iguanidae > Iguana > Iguana delicatissima. The sequence continues at coordinate 835,497 of CAOKZL010000841.1, read as the reverse complement.
AAGAAGGTGTTTGTTTAGCACATCTTAAACATTAATACAGAAATGCACCTCCCTCCCTTCCTTCTTTGCTTTTGCAAAAAAGGTCACCCATGTGGCCCAGGGGCATGAAGGGGGAATTTCACTACCCTTTATGCAGTCAAGGCCACTTTATACCCAGGAGATGCCTTCATTGAGGCCCTTTCCGCACCTTACCTTTTTTTGGTGCTGGGGTGCAGGGATCGCGTGAGCAGCCTCCAGCGAGAGGCTCTCATGTCCTCGCTGCTTCAGCTCCACATGAGCTGCCTGCTCCCGAGCAGGCAGCACAAAAGCCCCACCTCTTCCATCCTCAGCACAACCTGGGATTTTCCCAGGCTGCACTGGGGCAGGAAGTGTGACTGCTGCAGCTCCGGAGGCTCTGCATGCACAGCAATGCACCATTTTTGGTTTTCAGCTGAAAAAGTGTGCGAGCAGCACCTGCCCTACCCTGGACTGTCACACGATTGTGAGTGCGTCATGCAGATTGCTCCCCACAATCATGTGACTCTCGAGGAAATGCCGTGTGAAAAGGGCACTAATCAGGAGGTAAAGTAGAAGTCAACTTTAGGTTTACTTCCTGATTAGAAAAAGTCCTCTCCTGAGCCTAACTTTCTGGAGGAGTTTGATATACTGAAATGTGTGTACAGGGAATATATTTAGGAAATTTTTCAAAAAGTTAAAAAAAAGAGGTGAGGACATGTAGTGTGGCCCTCCAAGGTCCCCTGGAAGGGTGAATATATCAGGCTATTGAGGGACAGATAAGCAAGTAGGAAAAATACATAATGACATTACTGCCAATCTTGAGTCAACTCTCCAACTTAAAAACAGCTCCATGGTCCTTTGGAAGAATGTCTTGACAGTAAGAACTTATTAACAGTGGAATGGAGTACCTTAGAAAGTAGTAGACTCAGCTTCACCTCATCTCATTGGTGGCATCTAAATAGATGCTGAGGATGCTTTAGCTGTGGATTTCTGCACTGCCAGGGCATTGGACTGGGTGTCCCTTGGGACTCTATTCCACATTCTACAGTTCTATGATGTTATGACTGATTCTATTTATAACATTATTGTGTTGTCTCCATTAAGGGAAACTAGCCTTTTGCAAAGGACAAGGCCATGGAGCAGTTATATATGTTCCATCTTGGAACAGTGCTGTTGTAGGCAACAAAGGGAGCAACCTATCTTTGGGAATCTTGAAAAGAGGTAGAACTGACCTCAGATTATGAAATGTACAGAATTCTAAAACCTCAAAATCTCTTGTTGTGTGGTCATACATCCCTAAGTATAGCACTAAGTGCATTGTGACTGTGATAAATCTTGAACATATGAAATTTTTATTCTGCAATGAGGCCTTGATAACCCTGGTGATTACGCCTCTGGCTGAAGAGCTCAGCTTTATTAAGAGTTTAAGATCTGGAGGAGTATTACAGCAACACTGAAAGTGAAATGAGAGGCATAGAGGGAGAAGAGAAGGTGAGGAAGAGTGAAAGAGAGTGAAAGAGAAAATGTGAGGGCAGTTGCTTGTGTCATTCTACTGTTTCCAGTGGGGTATGTTAATTTATGCCACTGTATCAACAGAGAGAAATGTAAGGTCCTGCACTTAGGCAGAAAAAATGGAAGGTACAAATATTGGATGGGGGACGTGTGGCTGGATAGCAGTATGTGTGAAAGGGATCTAGGAGTCTTGGTATATCACAAGCTGAACGTGAGTCAGCAGTGTGATGCGGCAGCCAAGAAAAGCCAATGCGATTCTTGGTTGCATCAATAGGAGTATGGTGTTTAGATCGAGGGACGTAATAGTACCACTCTTTTCTGCATTGGTTAGGCCTCTGCATTGGAATACTGTGTCCAGTTCTGGGCACCTCAATTCAAGAAGGATGTTGACAAGCTGGAACGCATCCAGAGGAGGGCGAAGGGTCTGGAAGCCATGCCCTATGAGGAATGGCTTAGGGAGCTGGGTATGTTTAGTCTGCAGAAGAGAAGGTTAAGAGGGGACATGATAGCCATGTTTAAATATTTGAAGGGATGTCATGTTGAGGAGGAAGTGGGCTTGTTTTCTGCTGCTCCAGAGACTAGGACAAGGAGCAATGGATTCAAGCTGCAGGAAAGCAGATTCCACTTGAACCTCAGGAAGAACTTCCTGATGGTCAATGCTGTCTGGCAGTGGAATATGCTGCCTCGGAGAGTGGTTGAGTCTCCTTCTTTGGAGGTTTTTAAGCAGAGGCTGGATAGCCATCTGTTGGGAATGCGTTGACAGGTGTTCCTGCATAGCAGGGGGTTGGACTCGATGGCCCCTGGGGTTTCTTCCAACTCTGTGTTTCTATGATTTCTATTTGGTGTGAAGGATATGAACATTTGTCAGTTTTGGTTTTGTTACATTTCTTATATTGTCTCCCTTCTGAGAGTTGGTGTGGTATAGTGGTTTGAATGTTGAACAAGGATGCTGGAGATTAGGGTTCAGATCCTCGCTGGGCCATGGAAACTCACTGGGTGAGCATGGGCAAGTCACACTCTCCCAGCATCAGAGGGAGGCAATGACAAACTTTGTCTAAGCATATTTTTCTAAAAAAAACCCATGATAAGTTCACTTGAGAGTCACCATACAACAGAAATGACTGGAAGGCACACAACAACCCCCTCTGAGATCTGGTCCATCTATGATTTGTACTGGGTGGAGAGATTTACTTCTACCACCAACTCACCTGCATAGAAATTCATATGTATTTGGCTACATACTTTTCATAAAACAAGCCAGTTTTATTCTATTCCCCCCCCCCCCGTTTCAGGTATCTTTGTGCACCTTTTCAGCATGAAAAACCATGAATGCTGAAAAAGAAAAAGAAGAAAATGAAAAGAATATGATGATGACAATATTTTTAAAAATTGTAAAACCATCCTCTCTGTTAATGTGTTTATGAGTCAGGATGACATAACATTTCCTGTGCAGAAAATGTTATTTCCAGTGCAAATCAACCATATGTGAATTTTATGTGGAATGCTCCTGTTTGCAGTATTTACTATTCAGAAATGAGGAAGGGGAAGGTTCTGAGTAGAAAGTATGCATGCCTAGAAATATTTTTTTCCCCCAGAAAATTCTGTTTCTTGTACCGAAAGTATTGTTTTCTGTGCAAAACCAGCATGTGCAAATTTTATGCAGAATTAGTCCTGAATTGCAAATAGGCTTTGAAAACTATGTGGTTTTTGAAGTCTTTCTCACAGCAGGAAGAAAATTGCCAAAATTACTTGTTGCTTCCTTTGAGAAGAGAATTAGTGACAAATTACACCCCTATATTCCACTCAGTAAAAATAACTCAAGGATGGGGACCGTCTGGAAATGCATGCAGTATGAAAAGTTGGTAGCTGACACTACCTAAATTTAAAATCAGGCTTATTGCCAGCTGATATCCCTGCTTGACATCTGAAGTGTAATATTCTTAAAGTAGATTTAAAGTTAACTCCAACAGCTGCCATTTAGTCTAAACTGTCAACATGCAGGCTTATAGCATTGTTTCTTTGTGTCAGCTTTAATATCACTGTTGAAAATGTTGGCATTTTATTTGTTATTGCTTTTACATTTGCTGTTGGCAAATGAATTAATATGCCTGAATGCAATGTTGGTTCTCAGTACTCAATTCCCTGATCTCATCACTATGGAGAAAAAGAAAAGAAAACGAACATTTTTTTTAAAAAAAAGCAAGTTCAATAACTGAAGTCTCCAAGGGCAGTAGTAATCATGTGGGTTATAAACAACCAATCTGGAAGTACACTGCTATACGGAGGATCAGAGGAATTAAAAATTGATATATTTGGAAGTGTTGATATAAGAAAACTAAGGAAGCATGATGCATACTGGCATCTCTGTTCTGGCATTAAAACTGTTGTTTTTTTGAGTGGGTATGGGGAAGGCAGAACAGTAAGCATGCAATAGCAAGAAGTTGCAGAACAGAGTTCTGTGTGCCATTCAGCTTATGTTGCAGAGGCCCAGTGACAATGCTGCAACAAGACAATTCGTTGAGGTAAGTGGACTTGTGTAATGGAGTGGTTGGGTGACTATAGTAAATATATAGTTAACAGATGCACAAACTGGTTGGTTTTTAAACATCGGATGGGGGACAAGCAACATACTTGATAGCCAAATGACCTGGTTCAAACTTCCATCTAGGGTTGGGAAATTTGGGCTGAGATCTTGCATTGGAAGCCATAGCTACAATTCTGGGGTGCCATCATCGTAGCTACTTCTGCCAATGTTCTCCCAAATCCACCTCTCAATCCAAGCAGTGCCCCAACCAAAGGGCTCCTGCCACAGCTTCTTACTTCAATGTGCCGCACAACTGGGATCGCACCACAGTCATTATTTCCTAGCACAGCAATTTGCACCACCTCAGAAACCCTTTAGGTGGAGTTCTCCCTAGTTAAGATGCAAGTTTTGGGGTCACATTTGGTCATTAACAAGCCTAAATATGAGTCCTAAAACTTATCGACTGTAAGTCTGGTTTGCAGTCTTGTGAATATTGATAAGGATGCTAGCCCACATATGGTTTACTTTCTTCCACATCCAAATGTTTTAAACCTCAAGCTCTTTTCTTTGTAAATATAAAGGCTTTTATGAATGTTGGTAAATTATTCAAAAAACAAACTGAGATGAAATTAATCTTATTTCCCCCGCCCAAAATTCATTAGGTACAGCTATTCCCAGCACAGGGAGGACCATGCTGTGCTTGTCTGCCATCAAAGTTTTAAACACTAGGACCCTCTCATAACTAACTAACTAAATGAGACAGCAAGTTGAGTTAAGTGCTAGCATGGTTGAACAGATGGTCCACCATGTTAGGGATTCAAAGTCAGACTTTTAAAAAGTATATACTCAAAAGTCCTGAGTCTGGATGGATGACTTTTGTCAAGTATTGTTGTGTGTGGTGGGAGGGCTACATTCATTTTATAACTCCCCCCCATTAAACTCTTTCTATGCTAGAAATGAAGAAATTTACCAGTTTCAATAAATTCTTATCAAAAAACAGAATAAAAATTTCTCCTCTCCCTACTCCCAGCTAGGTATATTTTATTCCATTTTTTTCTCAGGGTAATTTCCTCATTGTTACTGATGTTGTTGTGTGTCGTCAAGTTGTTTTGGACTTATGGTGACTCTAAGGTGAACTTACCATGGTTCTTTCTGGGGCTGAAAGTGTGTGATGTGTGGGTTTCCATGGCTGAGTGGGAAATCAAACCTTGGCCTCCAGAGTTGTAATCTGATGCTCAAACTGCTACACCACTGAAGAACAACTGGAAGAAGATGCATGAGGTAATGGTCATGTTTCTAAATAATTACATGATGCCATGCTCTAATGTCTCCTGCCCTGACAACTTTGTGTCTTTGTGCTCTCAGGCTCCTCCTCTAGGATCTGATCTGTCTTCTTCCTCTTCCCCTCCCCCTTCCCCTCTCCCCTCCTCTCCTCCTCCTCCTCCTCCTCCTTTGTGAAGACCACAGGGAATCTCTTGCTGTTTGCTGCAGAACTGGACTATCTTCCTTAAAGTGTGATGAATCTGCAGTAGCCACAATGTAAGCCTAAGACTTCCTCCTCACTATCTGTTCACTGGATGTGGCTGGGGATTTACAAAATCAACAAAAGTATTTTCTCCCTAAGAATTTAATGTTTAAAGATAATTTACAAGGAGTATTTTATGCCCTTCAGGGATTGAACATTCCTAATTAGGTTTCTATAGCCTTCAGCTAAATTACTTGAATAGTCTCCATGCTCCATGCTCCTTTTCCTATATATATATGAGAGAGAGAGAGAGGTGGGGGAGGGAGAGAGAGAGATGAGATGAGGAGGGATAGTCAGCATGACATTTTCCTATATGAGAGAGAGAGATGAGGAGGGATAGTCAGCATGACATTGATGTCAGTCTACTTGGCCAAAGCATATTCAGTTCAGTCTCTGATGGAAAAATATGTATGTTCTTAATGCAGGACTTCCTTACAAAGCAATTCCTTATTAACTCTCATGCAATAAAACAGGACATTGTAATTCTTCAGAATCACATTTTGTTGTAGCATCCACATGGAAACAGATCTGTGAAATTGTCACCTGCACCTTTTTAAACACTGTCTTCAAATTTCAGCCACTTCCAAAGGACAGGATTTAAAACAAGCACACAGAATCGGAATCACAGGCTAAACAAAGACTGAAGAAATCTATTGGCTTTTGCCACGGAGATACTTCTTTTTATCCCAGCCAGCATGATGTGTTACAGCCCCAAACGTCCCATGCTGTTTTTCAACAACTAATGATTCAGAAAGCATGAATGGCACACTTTGCTTGTTAGTAATTTGGCCCCATTCAGAGAAAATGAAAATTTCTTCTGGGATGATGGAGGTATGGAAAATATCACTGGAGTCAGGAAATGCTACAGAGTTTACTTGGTAAGATTTCTTCAAAGAGGGTTTTCCACTGGGTTTTCATGGCTGGGTGTGGATTTGAACCTGGCCTCCAGGTGATCTAGCACAGGACTGAAACCACTGGTTTTCTGGACTTACTCACTAGTGAAACCCAACAACTGCTCTATTTGTCTCTTTAGGCCAGAAGCAATGAATATTTGCTCCTCCACTCATTCTGGGCAACATTTCCTATATCTTTTTACCATTGTTTTTGATGACTGGGGCTTCAGGGAGCTAAAACCCATAATGTCTGGCAGCATTAGCTATATGCTGTAAATGGCCCAAGCAGTTAAAGTAATAAACCTACCCAATATGGCAAGCTACTATTGAATAATTTACATGTCCTGAGGAAACAGTATCAACACTCAATCCAGGCTGAGGCTTGCGTAATTAATGAGTGTGGGAAGAGGAGATTAAATGAAAGAAAATGGTCAGATAAATGAAGAAAGTAAAGTTCATTTACTTGAATAGTTCAGTTTCATTTAATACCACAGGACCTTGAACATGAACTAGAAGATGTCCAGATGTTCTTCATATTGTTTTTCCTATTGTCATGGACCGAGATAGTTGGTACGTTTGACCCAGAGAGAAATTCAGCCACCCTGGACTATAGGATCCCAACAGAAGACACATAGGAAACCAGATCTGGGTGTATGCTTGCATGTAACATTTATTAAGACATGAAATACAAAAATCACATTTCCGTATCAAGAGCTTTCTTTCACTCACACATTCACATTTCACATTTCACATTCATTCTACATACTCACAAGACGGTCCTTCGCCGAACATTGGCCAGATGTCCTCGAAGGTATGGATGCCCTCTGCTGCAGCCAAGGGTCATGAAAGTGAGTCGAAAATCTTCCCCTCTTTATAGTCATATTCCCATGATTCCCATATAAAGCCGACAAAGTGGTCTGTATTATTAAACATGACAAAACATCGGAGACAGCTTCCAAAGTTTGACTGCTGGCCCCCTTAAGGGCATATAGTGTTTTATTTAAATGTTCAAAAGTCCCTAATTGTAAACTAGCAGCTATGTCATGCAGTCTAAAAGTTGATACTAAATCGTCCCCAGCCATGTGTATGACTTTCCACTGTAATCCTCCTAGAGCGGACAGTTTATTTGCTTGTTTCTCAATATCACAAGAATTTGCTACACCAATTCCTGTTCCTATTCCACCCAATATGGTGTCTAATAAATTTCTTTTATTTCGTTTCCACAATTTTTCTTTTTTCCCTGCGTATTCCAAATAGGGATTCACATATTTACTGCACTCCGTAATACTAGATACTTAGGACACATATCCATAAAAGTGACTACACCAGCCCTTTCCACACAATGCACCCAACCCTCCATGGGGATGAGAGAAGGATGGGGCTGCAATGACACCCAGGCATGACAGCAGTGATGTGCTTTCCTCATCAATGACCGGTGATTGCATCACTCTCCTGCCATGTGCCTACACTTACCTTTGCTGCAGAAGTCCTGGAAGTGTAATGGCTGCACTTTCTGCCCCAGTGCAGCTTGGGACAGTGCAGGGTTGTACTGCAGAGGGAAGAGGCATAGCCATCCTGTGATGATGGTGGCCATTTCCTCACTAGACTGTTATAGTGCTCTGATTACACTTTCACCATCCTGTGGAATCCTGGGGTTTGCAGTTTCGTGAGGGGCCGGCCCCTCCCGAAACTGCAAACCCCAGGATTCCACAGGATGGTGAAAGTGGAATCAGAGCGCTATAACAGTCTAGTGTGGAAATGGCTGATGACTTCTGACTGCTCCATCATGCTCCTCTCCTGGGAGAGCTGCTGCCACCATCATCACAGGATGCCACTGAGACAGAGATAAGCTGCAGTGTTGGATCTTATAATATGTAATAACCTGGTGAGTCCTCAGGTACTCAAAAGCAGATTTTGAGGGGTTACAGTGCTTGCAGTGCAAAGGAGAAGAGAGAAAAATTCACTGTAGTTCACTCTTTTTGCATATCTTTGTATTTAACCCATACTTTACATAGAACATAATAGATCCAGACAGAAATCCAGCATGTCTGTACTGTTTTTTAGTTTGCTTACAAAGGTCCATTAACACACACCTACCCTTCTACTTGTCAACGTGGTGCCAGGTTAGTGCTCATCACCATGCTTCATTCAAAGAAGGCTAAGCTATTGCACAATCCTGTTCCCAAATAAATCTGTTGCCTACGATTCTCATCATAATTTATGGTCTGCTATAGAGGACCACACTGGTTCTCGTCATTCCCCAGTCAAACCATCATAGGCAATTTTACGCTTGAAAAATAATTCTTAAGTGTAAATTTGTGTCTCTTTTCATTTGACTCAGTCGGGGCTTCATTTCACTTTCTGTGGTCCGTTCTGTGTGTTCACTGAAACTATAGCACACTCAGGTTTGAGAAACAATTGAAATACTTTCTAGTTTTTGTAGGGATACAAATAATATCTGCCATTTTGTTTTGGGATCAATACTTCAAAGGCTAGTGAAGAGATAGTGAGCACGGCTTATAGTTTTGACCATGACAATAGTAGTAGAGTTTTTTCCCCCCTTACACATAATTTAGACATTAGTCGGTAAGAAGAGCTTGAAATATAAACAATTGCAAACTTATATGGAGAACTTCTTCCTTCTTCTCTTATTCATGACATAAAGAGGTCTATGTCCTACCTTGAGAACTGAAGTTGCCCTCCCAAGTAGAGCAGGGAGGATATCTTTCTTCTTGCCTTCATTTTTTGATGGCTTCTGAAACTACAGGAGAAAAGTCTTACAGCATCCTTTCCAGACTGCCTTGTCTTATTCTTTCCCTTGGAAGGAACAGAAGTGACACCTGTCCAAGGATCAAGGCCCATGGAACATTTTCATTTGGATGCAAGTCCGACAAAACCTGAGGATCTATTGTACCAGCTACTGAGACTCATATGAAACTTTCATTAGATTTACTGTTTATAATTTGCATTCATTGGTAGTCAACAAAATCAGCTGTTCTTTCCTACAAGTAGTCTTGTTTATTAGTAATTCTAGAATTTGCTTTGACTGGAGCTGAGAGCATCAGAATTTTAGATTAATACACATGTTCTTTTTGTTTCCTGAATAGATACCTTGGAAGCCTTGGGGAAAATGGAAGTACTGAGATACTGAACCTTTAAATATAGTTCTCTGAGGCCATTTCTGAACTACACTTATAGTGCGATTATTCCGCTTTCAACATCCTATGGAATCCTGGGGTTTGCAGTTTAGGGAGGGGCCAATTGGCCAATTGACCCCTCCCTAAACTGCAAACCCCAGGATTCCATAGGATGTTGAAAGCGGAATAATCGTGCTATAAGAGTGTAATGCAGAAATGGCCTGAATAGGCAGGACACACAATAGTCCACCATCATGTGTAAGCAAGTGGAGGCATCTCCTTTAGAAATGTTTGAGAGAGACTGGAGCTGAAATAGTGCCAGCAACCTCAGGTTGTCAGTACAAATCTTGGTGCTCTTCTTTACCAATAATGTGAGATTAGGAAGAGAAGTGGGATAGTAACTGAATTTATTGGGACCTCAGGGAGGCATCCTGCCAGAATTCAATAACCTAACTACCTGTGGGTCTTACAAGATGCTTAATAAAACTATTTTTTAAAAAAATAAAATAGCAAGAATGGAGGGAAGAAATGGTCAGTGGCACCACAGCTTATGGAGAGTGAGGTTCAAGGCCCTTTTTGCACGGTATCTGCCATGTGAAAGAGGGCCTGGAGCGTCGTGTGATTGCAAGGAGCAATCTGCACGATACCCTCGCAATCACGCAAGGCTCCAGGGGCCAGCAGGCAACGATCACGCACCTTTTCATTTTCAGCTTTTAGCCAAAAATGGTGCGCGATCGCACGTTGCTCCCAGGCCCCGTGTGCACTTACCTGGCGTGTGGAGCCTCGGGATCCAGGCCAGTTGCCCTTCCTGTCTCAGTGCAGCCTGGGAAGCTCCCAGGCTGCACTGCGAAAGGAAGAGGCGGGGCTCTCGCGCTAGCAGACAGCTCATGCAGAGCTAAAGAAACCTGGACATGAGGGCCTCTCACAAGAGGCTGCTTGCCCAAACACTGCACTCCAGCGCCAAGAAAAGGTAGGATGTGGAAAGGGACCAAATCTTCTTTCTTGAGCTGTGACTTCAGTAAAACTCAAACGCTTTATGGCAATTAGTGTTGCAGAGGGATCTGTCGTTGGGGCCAGGATACCTAGTTTAATTTGTTTGTCCCAGATTGTTGTTAATTGTTATAAAGTCAGCTTTGACTTATGGAACCCCGTGAACAACAAGACACCTTGTCATCAATAGCCCTGCTCAGGTCATACAAATTCAAGGCTGTTGATTGATTGAATCCATCCCCCTGTAATGTGGTGTTCCGCTTTTCTTACTGCTTCCCAATTTACAAAGCATATTTGTTTTTTCTAATGAGTCATATTATTATGCCAAGGTACAATGGCTTCAGTTTAGTCATTCTGGCTTCTGGGGAGAGGCCAGGCTTGATTTGCAGTAAGACCAATTTATCAGTCATTTTGGCCAGGCATGGTATCTATAGAACTCTTCTCCAGCCCCACATCAGTTGATTTTCTTCTCATCAGCATTTTTCACTGTCTAGCTTTCACAACATAGAAATAAAAAATAAGATAAGATAGATGATCCTGACTTTGGTATTCCATGATATATCTTTACAATTTAGGATCTTATAGTTGTGCTTCCAGGTCCTGATCTTTATTTCTTGACTATGGCCTCCATTTTGATTTATGACTCAGCCAAGGTATGGATTCTTAAATCTGTTGCCATGGCAGAACCTACTATCCTACCTTGCCTCACAGTTGGAGGCACATGCCTTTAACTTATTTATAAATATGACTTACTGTCTTGCTACTCTCAACTTCATTTGTGAAGAGGGGTTTGAAACTCTGGATGGCAGTTTTCATTGTCTTTTGATATTTTTTAAAAAAATAACAGCACTCTCAAAAGATGGCCAGCTCCAGTGTGTGTGTGTATGTGCATGCATATGCACACACACATGTATGTATGTATGTATTTCTCTATATGCATATAAACACTCTCTCTATATATAGATAGATATAGATATATACACACACACACACACAGAATGAGAGAGAGAGAGAGAGAGAAAAGAGACTTTGATATTGGAATCTGGATGCTAACTCAGGCTAGTTTCCCATAAGCTAAGTGCTTTATAGTGTGATCTGGTACATGTCAACTTCAAAGCTGGTTGCACTAAGATCAATATGTTAAGTGCATATTGAGTTGTGCTGAAAGATTAGGAACCAAATACAGTTTGGCTAGCAGGTGATAGATTTTAGGCACAATTAAGAAGAGCTTTCAGGATCTTGCATTTACCTGTTATGAAGACAAACATGAAAAATGATAAGTATACTGTTATAGCTATGTTTTGCTATTTTAGAGGTCTGTTATGTAATATTGCAATAAGTATACAAACAAAACAATAGACTAAGCAAACTGAAGTGGAAATTGACTATAATCGTATGAAGGTCAAAAATATCATGAAAACTATGTGATGTTGGCAATGGTGAATTCACAGGAAACAGATCCCCAGATGTTTCAGAAATACTGTCCATTGGCCTCATCTTTTTACCTGGCATGACATCTTTCTGCATCATTGGTCACTTTCATTTAAGTTTCAAAAATGAGAAAGAATTTCCATTTTCTTAAAGGCTTTGTCCCAACTTCTCTATAGAAGAAAAATCTACACCATCCAAGAAGATTGTTTAGTTCTACTGCAGTAGCTTCTTCCAGCCAGAGTGAGTAAATTACCACAGGCTTTCTAACCTTGTGCTGTTATTCCCAGTGGAGGTTAATCAAATGAAGAGAGAAAAGAGAATGATAGAAAAACCCAACCTCTCCTGTTACAGTACATGGATGAAAGATCACCCAACAAAACTAGAGCAGACCCAGGAAAGACAAAGGTAGTACTCTGCCAAAAAAATTGTAATTTATTTATGGAGTTTATTCCTGACAGCAAAATGTGGTTATAGCCACTGACTTAGACAGCTAAAAATGAATCAGGCAAATTGCTTATGCTGAAGAAGTCTACTAATAACTGTTAGATATAATAGGTCAATGGAATTTCCACATGTTTGCAGCTGAGCAAAAGTGCTCCTCTCCGACTTTTTATGGTCCAATACATAGTGGAGAATTGTGTTATATTCCCCCCTTGCCCCTCTAGGATGGACACATATTTCAAGAACAGAAGCACAAAAAATCAGTTCTCTTCTAAGCCACTCATTGATGCTAGCCATCATTATTCTGCCTTAGAATACCTTAAAAATAGAATGTACTCTCACTTAGTTTTGTTCTAATGGGCATTCTGTGGACAACCAGTGTCTGGTGGGGTAAAGAAACCGAAGGAACATTACTGAACTACTTTTCTTGATTCCTCCCAAAATGCAAAAATGAAAAGGTACTGTGGTTGTAAGACCTTCCGCAATGCTGTGGTTGTCATGGATGACTTTAGCCAAGGGAGCCGGGCAGTTGGTGGTGCAAGAAGCATTGCTGACAATTTTCAGAGACTTGTCGTATTTCTCAGGATTGACACCCATCACAAAAGTGGGAGCATCAGCTGATGGGGCAGAGATTATAACATGTTTACCATGTGTCAATGGCAGCCCTGTCCAAATTGAAAACTGTAGATCAGAGATATTTTGAGAGCTCTCACCAATATTAAAATTCACCCTAAGGCATAAAATAGGTGATTTCCAGATGTTGAGTAGAAAGAGGTAGCAATTACCTTTGTGCTGAATTCTGGTTACTAATTCATCTCCCACACAGGTATGAGCAATCTAACATCTTGATTAACTAGGTTATAAAGAGTCTCTTGGAAGAACTTCAAGCACAAGTGCCTGCAGAGTTTCTAGTACAGATGTAAAAATAATTCATTTTCAGTTTTGATGAATTTCTCTGAATCCCACCAGCATTTTCTTCTGTCCTTATTTCTCTTCACAGTGAAATTAAGAAACATTTAAAACCATTTTAATCATAACATGTGCATTTATTTGCTCCGTTTATCCAAATTTCACAGCTTTTCCCCACTGAGTAAAGTCTGCTTGTGAATATGTTTTTTCCTCCTGATTATGCACATATTAACTATCTGCATTTCAAGATATACACATTGTTTTATGCACACTATATTTCTCTGAAGTGCTCTGTACATCTTGCAAATGTGCAAATGTTTGAGAAATGGTGTCTATTTTCTTGTGATGAGGCTTGGGAAGTACAGAAATATGACTTTTGTTAAAACTGTCAAGGCCAATGACATTTATTTCCACCTCTACATCCTTAGTTTCTCAGCCAAAGGAAGAAAGTGGGATAAGGTGATGGATGTACTGAACGTTCACGCTGAACTGACTGTGCCTAACTACAGTGCAGTTTGTATGTTTGAGAACTCTCAGACATTATTGCTTCAACTACAGTTGGAAAGAAAAAAGCTTGATTATTTGGACTTTTTGATTTGATCTGGTAAAACAATCCTTGTGTTCTTACATTTTTACAAAAGGCATCTATTGTCCCCCTCCACTTTTTATTTGCTTTCTCTAAGCAAGATTTTTTTTGATACCCACTGAGTAGGTACTTAAACACTGGGTCATTTCCTACATTTCAGGCTTTTAAACCACACACACTTCTACCTTGAAGAATGCAGCTATATTGTGGCTACAGAGATTTATCTTCAAATGGATTTTAGCAGTGCACTTGGCTTTGTCCTCTATGCCCTGGCTCAGCAATATGTCACTGAGATCTCATTTTGGTAGATGTTATTTATAAACCAGAGGGGTGTGTGTATGTACCTGTAAACAAATATAGCCTCTGGATTACAAGCAACCAAGTCACATTAGTTAGGTGGGAACTTGGAGATGACTTTTACTGACACAATTGACCCATTTTTCTCCATATATTCCAGTTTATCTGTATTTATCAAGAGCACACACTATTTTCTGATATCTATTCCTTGTCTGTAATTTTGCTCTATTTTTCCTTCTAAAGAGATATTGGTGTTACCTTTGTAAAATCCTGAAAATGTGCTTACTTATGCCCTAGATTGCAGCAAGGTTTGAGCCCTATAACTTGGATTCCTAAATATCTGAGTGCAACAAGAGGGATGGACACTGCTCAATTGTAGTGCAATTTATGAGAGAACAAAAGTCAATGGTACAACACATCATTTTCATGCAGAGGGTTCCAGGTTCAGTTCCTACCATCTGCAGCTACAAGGATCAGTCAGTAGGTAGTACGAAGGAAGAAAATCTCTGCTTTGATGTTCTGGAAGATCAGTGCAGACAACAAAGGGCTTAGATGGACAAATAACCTGACTTGGAATAAGGCAGTTTACATCCACATAAAATTTGTTTATACATATGAATGGAAACTATCACTGTGCTGATTCCTTTCTACGCATGCTCCACAAGAACCTGTACAGGTGGTAAATACTGCTGGGTGTGTTACAGCACCTCTGTGCTAGAGACATAACTATTGCTAATTTCTTCCTGCTTTGAGAAAGTCTTTGAAACTGCACCATTTTGGGGGGGGAGGGTAGTTTGTGACTTACTATGTGCAAATCATCATATGAGATTTCTCGCACAGAAAATAGCATTTTCAGCAAAGAGAATTTTCTGTTTCCTTTTCTGAAAGTGCTGTTTTCTACACACAAAATTCTGTTTTCCATGGGGGGGGGACACCTTTGTGCAGAATAAATCATGAACTGTGAAGATTTTCATTAGCCCAGGATTCTCCACAGTAGGGTTTCCCAATACTGAAGAAGCACGTTATTTAACCACTAAAAAAATTAAATATTCTTTCTATCTCTGTTCTGCCCTAAGTGAGAACAATTCTATAATCCCTAATTCAGTTGTAGATTAGAACCATGTGGAAACTTTCTAAAGTCTCTGAAAAAAAGGATGCCAGCGAAGAATAGATCTTCCTGAATAACAGAGTTAGTTGAGAACAGAGTATCAAACAGTATAGAACAGAACCACAGGAACATATAAGAGGAAAATGCAACAAAACAACACAGGGTAAAATGCAAGATACTATAATAAAATTATTAATGTTTAAGATGTCATGCAGTCTGTTGTTTTTCTGCAATATTATTCATCTTTATTTAGTTCTCCCCTTCCCCCCCAAAAAAATACAAGTTATATTTTATCTTCCACAGACTTCGTAAGAGCCAAACTGGATGCTACAAGGAGGAAAGAAGGAAGAGGAAGAAGGCAGGAAGAAAGAAAAAATAAATAGTCAAGATACTTGTTGATGTAGATAGGTCCTTGGAGTGGATCTTAGATTTCTGGAATACATTTTCAAATAATAGGTTAATTATTAAGTCTTTCCGAAGGACCAGTTCCACATTTATTTGTCTTGGTTATACAGTATGCCACTTTGCACTGTTCCCTCAGAATTATGTCCTACCAAGTGAAATAGGATGGAAAATGAAACAGTGGCTGACACTGGAAATGCTCAACATACAGTCCAGTTTTTAAGGACATACCAGGGACTGGATTATCCATTGAACAGTTGTATTAATCTCCTGCACAGCAAAGTGATGCTCAAAATTTTACAGCAACGACCTTTACCTTATATAGGGTGAGAAATGCCAGACATCTCGGCTGCATTCAGAAAAGGCAAAAAGGGGTCATACTGAAAATATATGTTGGATAATGGAGGACATGAAAATTGCAGAAGAAAATCACCGTATGCCTTACAAATTGTAGTAAAGCTTTTGGCTGTACAGTTCATGACATAGGCCATTTCTGTACTAGCCTGTTATAGTGCTATTATTCCACTTTCAACAGCTTATGGAATCTTTGGGTTTGTAGTTTAAGAACCCTTTGAGGCCCGTCCTTAAGCTGCAAAGCCCAGAATTCCATAGGACGTTGAAAGTGAAATAATAGCACTATAACAGGCTAGTATGGAAATGGTTATAAACTATGCATAAACCCAGAAGAAATGGATATGCCACAACATTTGATTGTCTTGATGCAGGATCACTACTCTGGCAACTATCATGAAATAATATGGAGAAACAAAATGGTTTCCAGTGGACAAGGGAGTCAGAATATGGTGTATTTTATTATACAGTTTAGTTTACATGCAGAATGAATCATATAGAAATATGGATTAGTCTCAGAGGAAAGAGGAATGAAAACTGGAGGAAGGAACATTGACAGTTTAGAACATGCAAATGATATCATACTACTGGTAGAAAATAGCAAAGTCTTGGAATGATTATTCAGGAAACTCCAGTCAGACAGCGCTAAAGCAGGGTCACAACTGAACATTAAGAAAATAAATGACCAGAGATTATTTACTTAACTTTAAAGGGGATGAGGAAGACATGGAAATAGTCAAAGATTTCGTATATCTTGGTTCAGTAATTTATCAAAATGGAGGCTGCAGTGAAGATGTCAGAAGGTTAAGATTTAGTAGAGCAACTATGACGGAAATTGATAAAACCCTCAAATGTGCAGATATATAATTGAATACCCAAGTTAGGATTGTCTATGCCATTAATTTCTCATTTCTGTGTATGATTGTGAAAACTGGACAATGAAGAAAGTTCACAGGAAAAGAATCAACTCATTGAAAATGTGGTGCTGGAGGAGAATTTTGCAGATACCATGAATTGCCAAAAAGACAAATAAATAGATCAGATAGCAAATCAATTCTGGACATTCCCTAGAAGCCAAATTGACCAAACTGTGTTACCATGCCATACACCCTCACTCCATGAGATGATTGGCAATGAATATTATTTAAGTAGTACTAAATATAAACCATACATTTATGGCTGAAAAGCCATGCTGACAAAGAGGACTGGCTGAACACATACAAAAGTAGGTCAGAAGGGACCACAAGTCTTGGCCAGGTCATAAATTCACTGAGGATAAGTTGGAGAAGATGGTCCTCTCAATAGCCCAAACCTAGAGGAAAATAGCCATCAAAACTCCCAGACAAAGCAACAATGGCCAATACCCTACAGCCTCCTTCCTGCTGAACTTCTCCCTTTTGTTTCTTCACGTGCTCAGACACTAAGAAGCTGTCACAATTGCCAACAGTGCTTTATCACCTAATGCTAAGACCATTAGCCTGTTCTGGACCCCATTGTTTAAGCTGCCAGAGAGCCATTAACACTTTCTCCTTCAGGGCAAAAAAGGAGCATTTAAACTCCGGCTCTGAGCCAGACAACTTGTAGTACATTGGATGTAGTACATAGCACATAGGCTATCACTCTGCTGCTCAGATTCTCATTCTTGTACTATCCTTGGGTCCCTAGTCTGAGCCACATAACTTCATCTCTTCTCTCCAGGATAGGTAAATATTACCACTTCATCTCAACTTCTCACTATCCAATTTTTCCTTCCTTTCCTTCTGTTAGCCTTGTATGGTTGTGAGACTGCTTGAATCTTACACGTGTTTGTTATTTTCACCAATAAAACATTCTTTGAACCTCCAACTGGTGTTCCTGCATTAGTACCAGTGTACAAAGGTGGATAGATCTTGTAAGGTTCCCTCCTCTCAGAGACCTCCCTTTTTGAGCTGTAATTCCTCACCATTCTACTGTGGCACTGGCACTGCAGCTGGACCTCTTAGTCAGTCAGGCCATTTCTGCACTATACTTTTACAGTGCTATTATTCCTCTTTCCACATCCTGTGGAATCTTGGAGTGTGCAGTTTAAAGAGGGGCAATTAAGATTCTCAGCCAGAGACCTCTTTGGCCTCAGTAAACTACAAACTCCATAATTCCACAGGATGTTGAAAGTGGGATAATAGGACTATAACAGTATAGTGAGGAAACGACCTCAACTTTTGGGGTCACAACTGACACTGTCATACTTTGGACATATCGTGAGACAACATGATTCATTAGAAAAGATGATAATGCTGGGCAAAGTGGGAAGTAGTAGAGAAAAAAGTGGAGTACATATTACATGTGGATAGACATAGACCATTTCCACACTACACTGTTGTAGTGCTATTATCCCACTTTCAACATCCCTGTGGAATTATGGGTTTTGCAGGTTAGAAAGACACATTTAGAATTCTCAGCCAGAGAGCTCTTTGGCCTCAGTAAACTACAAACCCCAGAATTCTATAGGATGTTGAAAGTGGAATAATAGCACTATGACAGTGTAGTGTGGAAATGACCTCAGTCAAGGAAATCAAACACTGAGTTTGTAGGGCATTTGGTGACGGGGTGCCTTAGAAGTCTCTGTTTCATAAGATTGCAGTAAATTGAAGCTGACTTGACAGCAACCAACAACAAAAGCTAAATGGGTCTTACACCTAAGCAAATATGCACTGTAGAATTATAAGTTTGCATTTATTAAGAAGCTACTCAATTCCCTACTGCAAAGTAATTTGTAGCAGGGATGCAAAAGAGTAGCTGAGAGGTGGGTGGAAGTGTAGTAGGGATTTATATCAAGGAAAAGTTGAAGTAAAATATAAAGTTGTGTCAAGGGGTCATTCACATGAGATTGGTACAGGCTTTGAAAGATATGCTTTTCTCCCACACTTACACAAAGGAGCACATTTAATATTTAGCAAATTTTCTAGTACTGGAGTAGTGGTTTATAGTTTTAAGAACTGCTTTGTGCCCCAAGAAACCTGACCGAGCCAAGGTTGCCGCAGTATCTTCTCTTCTGTGTCACAGATGTTAAGAGAATTCACAGACCCTCCAGGGATAAACAGAGCAGTTAGCTGATCCTGCTATCATTCTGAATCTTCTATTTTCTGTTATCTCTGTCTCCAAGAGGAATACAGGACAGTAGGTTCATAATAACTCTATCCGAATTATACAAGCATAGGGTTAAAAGGTGAAACAAACATTCCCTGGCATAAGCAAGACTCTAGGTAATTTGAGGAATACAGAACAGCGTAGGCAGACAGATGAAAGTTGTCTGGTATGTAAACTACTTCTTGAGAGACCAAGCTGCAAAAAACAAGCTGACCCATTTTTTAAAAAAATGAGCCAGCTTTTTTTGCCTTTTTTTTTAAATAGCTCTTCAGGGAGTAGAGTAGCACTTGCTGTTGTTGAGGGTATAACAAAATGCTATCTTCCCTTCAACCACTTGGACACATTTACAATGAGAAATAAATGATCTCCAGAACAAATTATCCCTAAACAATAAAGAGCTATGTCTTGAAAAACTCTAAATATAAATCTTAGTTAAATACATGTGTTTTCTTCTTCTTCATACGATCAGTTGTACTGTGATATGCTTAGAAGAAAAGCTACAGAAGAAGCAATCATGCTGAGGTCAGTACTATTGCTTCTGCTTCTGCTGCTACTATTACTCTGTCAGTTCAGTTCAGTTCAGGTTTAATTGCTTATAACATAGGTCATCACAATATAAAAACAAAAATGCTGTATAAATATCAAATAACAAACCTAAAATATCAAAGGGCCTTTCTGCATTACACTGTTATAGTGCTATTATTTCACTTTCAACATGCAATGGCATCCTGGGGTTTGTAGCTTAGGGAGGGGCATTTAGAATCCTCAGCCAGAGAGCTCTTGAGCCTTAGAAAACTACAAACCCCAGAATTCCACATGATGTTTAAAGTGGAACAATGGCACTGTAACAGTGTAGTGCGAAAAGTCTTCTTGTGAGAGCATATCATTGGCACCTATCTTGAATTCTTTCTTTTCTGATAAATTATCTTTCTGAGACAAATAAATTTCTGAAAAAATAAAACTTACGAAGAAGACATGTAATATTTTGATACCAGAATTTTTCTTTTGAGGAGCTAATAGCTATTTCTTCCTGAAAACACAGTTTCACTAGACAATTTTCTGGCATTCCTTTCAATCCTAACAAGAAATTAAAGCTACACAGATAGAGCTTCAGGAGCCAGGATTGTGATCCCATTTCCAGCCTCAAATAAGGTACTGGGGTGCATCTTTGAATTCTCACGACAGTTCTTAAAATTCTGTTCTGGATGCCATCCAAGTCTGCAGGGACTTGAAAGTCCCAAATCTCAGGTCCATGCTACTACTGTGCCTGCAGTTTCTCCTTAATTAAATGCAAAATTGGGGGCACCTGCCTGCCTCCTGTAGTGTACCAAAACTTAAGAGTTGCACTTATGAGCTGCTGAGGCTTGAGTTTGTAACATTGCCTTTTGGTTTCCATAAGTAACCATACAAAGTCACCTGTTCTGTCTTCTTTTGCCCATTTCATCAATTGTGCTTCTTTGTTCCACCTCTAAAGACTTTCATCTTGCCATAATTCATTGACAATCTGTTGATTGAATAATATACGTCCCGATGAGCCAGGAGTCTTCCAGTGTGTGTATAAGAGAAGATTACTATGTTATCTGCATATAGAAGCATGAGGACTTTCCCCCACAAATTGATGGGGGGATATTCATGTGATATATATAGTGTTATTAATGAAAAAAATGAAAAGATAAGGTGCCAATACACAATCTTGATGTTCATGTGATATATAATATGATTAAGGAAAAAATTAAAAAGGTAAGGTGCCAATACACAATCCTTTCTGCCTGTTAGAATAGATTCCATAAGAGAGGATTGCCCAATCTCACCATCAGGGAGATATCAGTACAGAGTGTTCTGACAAGGAACAGAAGATTTGCATTAGCTTGAGCCACAGAAGCTCACAATCAATGGCCCTTTCCACTTCCTATCTGGATCCCACAATGTCCCAGCAGTGCCATTACCAGGTTGGAAGCATGTCCCAAACGCTCCTCTCTGCACCTAGCCAACTGCCAGCAGATGGTAGCATTCAGGACACACTCCTTCTACAGTGCACCTGGTCTCTTCTGGCACTGCACTGAGGAAGGAAGTGATTTGATAGCACTTCCACCCTTCCTGCAAAGCCCCAGCTGACCTGATTGTCACACAAAAAGGGCAATAGTATAACATGCAATTGCGATGGCTGGGGATGCAAGAGGAGCAGGGCTGTGATGACATCATGCAGTAGCATGTGTCATGGACTGGCTTCAATTTGTCTCCATGCCAGGATGGGCTGTAGTGCGGAAATGGACAATAGTGTCAAAACACAGCTTTCGGATCAACAAATGCTGCATAAAGAAGAAGAATGGCTGGAGAAGTTGGTGGAGACAGCAGAAATAGACAAACTTACTCATATGTTAGGGAACAAGTCCAACACCAAGTTTTACAAAAATGGCAACTTTTTTGTAAAAAAAAGTAAAATAGGTAGTGTTAGTGGATTTAATTGTTGAATTTTCTAATTTTCTGAACTGGTGTGTTTTGAGTAAGGAAGAAAGAAATGATGCTTTCTTATTTTGTTTGACATCTGTGATACTCAGGGGTCTTTTTTAAATATGAGAATGTTAGGTCTATTCAGATGATTACATAGTAGTCATTTATGACTATTTTGTATTTAAGAAGTTAGATGACAATAATAATAATAATAATAATAATAATAATAATAATAATAATAATAGATCACGAATGAAGATATTTAAGATATCTAAGATATTTTTAATTGGGCTAATGTACTATTTATTTTTTTATAATTTGATGTGCTTATTTTTCTAAATATTATTTTCAAACTTTTCAATTTCTTCTCATATTGGTAATGAAGGGTTGAATGCAACTATTAGACAACAAGCTGGTTCTTCATCAGTAGGGGGAATCCATTCAGGTGTAATTTTGGTAATTGTCCATATTGTGGATATATGTTGTGTATAATTTTTGTATATTGAATGTTTTCTATGTTTTGCTTTGTTTTGTCATATTAATTCACAATGATTGTTGTAATCTGTCTTGTTTCTCCTTATCTTAATAAAATATATATTTAAAAACAAAGAAACAAACAAAAAACACCCAAATGCTGCATAAAGATGGGCTTTCCTATGCTGTGAGTATTTATGTAGTAGACGGTTCAGCACAAAGCAGTTGTTCAGTGTGGAATAGCCACTCCTGAATCCTGCCTGTTCCTCATTAAAAATATCACTAAATATATTATTACTACTATTATTGCTACAATCAGGGCATGCCCAAAACATTTTGCCATCTGCAACTCTAGTTTCTAATCCAGACTTGCAGTCAAATCTTATTCCAACACTGATAACAAGATAGCATCTTTTACTGTGCTTGGACAAAGCTAAGGGATCACAAAGCAGATCACACATGGAACATATACAGTTCTATCCATTCTGGGTCATTCGGCATCTGTCTTTTCAGGAAGGCACCTTACTCACTGTCATGGTAGTGCTGGCCCTAAGTACTACTATTAAGCATTTGTTAAGTAGGAAATATTTTCTAGGTCCTAATCCTAACATAGTTCCTTCCTGCCCAAGGTTAAATAAAGATGGAAGTAGAGGGGGAGACAAAATGGACAGTTCCAGAATATTTGTGTGCGTAGAGTGCAGAATCAGGCCACAGTCAGAGATGTGACTCCACTCCATTTTCTACTGGTAAAACACTAAAGGAATTTCCTGTCTGTTTCCAAAAGGCTATTTCAGACCTCCCAAAGTACACAGATGAAGTCACCATAATCCTTGGAATGGAAAGCCACATCCCTCATAACATTATTCTTGAAGGGGGTTGATATTTTGTCATGGGGGCATTGTAGAGTGATCTCAAGCCATATTGGGGGCCTTGGTGGACTCTATGTGATCTACAAGCTAGATAGTTTCAGTTCCTAATTTAAAAGCTAACTGAAGTCAGAGAAAAAAGTAATGTCCATTTGGTCTTTCCCTGGTCACCATAAATACTACCATTCTGTTATGATATTCTGCTATAAACCTCATCTACACTATTGGCATTGAATGAGTTTTAGATTTGTTGCTGAATCTTGCTATAAGCATACAACATAACAAACAGATAATAAATAATCTCTATGTGGCTCACATCTCTTCCACATTAATATAGTTACAAGCTCATTGCATTCATTGTTTGTGTCTCTCAGTGAGTTTCAAAACATTTCATTTATTATTGTATGCTATTCCACTAATATTTTCATGTTGTATGTGATGTTCATAACTGTCCCTAATATCCACATTATTGTATACAGTTGTCATGAACTGTAACAAAATTTGGAGAAATGTGTAGTCCCCTCCATGGGGTGTATGATATCAAAGTCATAATTCTCCATAGTCCACCAATGAAGCACAGCCACAAATTCGATCTCACAGACATTTATGGGTCCCAAACCATTACAGAGCTACCAAAAGTCCAGATTTTTCATAGCGTTGTTCATTCTCAGGCATGAAATGAAACCTTCAAAGCTTTATCCTAGGAGAACATACTAATCTTTAACTTGTGCCAAGATCAGCTGCCAGGAGGAAGGTCAGTCAGGTCTGAATCAGGTTCTTCCTTCTTCTAAAGCCACTATGTGGTCCAGCTTAAGTAGGAGGTACAGACTAAAGCCCTAGAGAACCACTTTCTACTGCTGGAGTAGCCCAACACAGTCTCTAGAGTCTTTAAAGGTACAACTGGCAGATCCTTTCTAGCACAAACCAAAGACTTTCCCAACACTTCAGAGGCATACTCCCCTTGCTTTCGGTGGGAGGGGCTTCAGCCTTGCCAAGTGATTGACCAAACGGCACACCAGGTTACACTTTCACACTGGTGCCATGCAGAGCTATACTGGGTTATTTAAGGCAACACTGCCCTGACTCAGCATCTTCACCATTTTTGTTCCCCACCTGGCTGCCTCTATAGCACGGGAATTTCCAGTCATCTTTTTAGGGATGAGCAAGGATTTTTTTTAAAAAAATTGTGCCACTATTGGCTGGTGACACTTCTTCTTCTTCTTCTTCTTTTTTTTTGCCTACTTCACGCTATATAATTTTTGAGACTGTTGGCTTTAGTTTTATACTTAGCTATTTGGTTAAACATTGCTCTTGTGTCAAAATTGGTAGGGTGTGGGCACTTAGCATCAGTGGGCTCTCTTTGAAGGCTTTTAGGGGTGCTGCAGAGTGAAAGCATTCACCCATTTCCTTGTCACCACAGAGGAGCCTGAGAGGAGAAATGTAGTAAGATCTTGTCTCAGGAAGTCTTCCTCAGGTAAAAGTGCCAACCAGCACCACCTGGGGAAATCTCTTGGGATCCTCTGATCCCTTGACAGGGATATATATACTGGCTTTATATACAGGGCCTATGTACTGAGTTTTGAGGCCAAAGTCTCTGGATGGAAGATCTCCCTTAATTGCATTCGCAGATAAATGTCCCACTTGCAGCTGTAGGGCAGATTCTAAATGTTAATAAAATTGCATCCCTATTTCATCCAACTCTTGTCCCTGGCATCATCATTTAGGTTGGAGGGCAATTGTTCTGAAGAGTGAAAGAGCTAGCCAAGCTGGAGCTCACAAAATTACAAGTTGAATCCTGAGGAAGGGATGCTGAAGAACTCTTGCTCAACCTCCTCCTCTTCAGCCTAAGAAAGCCTTTACCTCCTTGATGGTTTGCTGGCTCTTCCTTATTTCTCTGATCTCACCTCTTTCAGCAACAGTCTTCAAAAACTGGAACAAATCCCTTCCTCCCCTTATCTCTTGGCTACCACCTCAGCTTTAATGTGTGCATTGGGCCAGTCTCCCATTGCTGAGTCTGCAGCATCTCCTTACAGCCAGGTGACAGATCAGTTGCAAAGTTGCCAGTGTTCTTCTCATCACTGGTCAGTACAACAGCTGGCAGTCCCTCCATTTTAGCAGAAGAAGAAGCTGATAGGGCAGTGGTCCCTGACATCCTAAAGTATAATTACATCCAAATCCATCAAATAGACTAGGAATTGGGATATTCTTGCAAGACAAAATTCTATGTTCAGTAGAAATGTGTGTATGAATCCAAAATATATAAAATGACAAACAAAATTATGAAAAAATGTGGGCAATTTACATCTTGCCCCAAGGTCTTCCCACTTGTCCATCTGTTTGTCTGTTTGCCTTTCATAATGTTTACTTGCTTGGAGCAGCTAGAAAATGAAGTGACTCTTACATGGCTTGGAAATGTCATGAGCTGCCACCCCTTCTTAAGGATAATTGTATGTAAGAAAAAAAATGGCTTCTACCCTATACTGATGTGAGTAGCTATTGCTTTTTCCCTCATACATTTATTTCAAAAATTTTAGCAAGTTGTGATATACCACTACTTCTGGGGCATTTCCAGATGCATTTTCAACCTGCAAAGCAGTAACTATATTTGGTAGCTGTTCCACAATGACTTGGAGCACTTTCTCATGCAATGAATCAGGGTTGAGTAATTTGCACAACACAGGAGTCCTATGGGAGATTAGGAGGCTTACAGTCCCAGAAGATGGCAAAAGATTAGAAGACCTATAGTCCAGAAAGATCAGTTGTCACAGTTGCCCATTCTTGTTATACAGTATATGCAGGCTCTAGATTGGCCCCACCTACTTCCTGCCGTTGGTTCCTCTCAAGCAGGAAGTAATCCATGTGTTCTTGTTTTGGATAGACTTTGGCCATATCTGTACCTTATTGGTTCCCATCGTGGTACTGGTGTCATCCCAGCAGTGCTTTTGCCAGGGAAGGGACCAGGATGTGAATGCTTCCCCCTGCACCCGGCTGGCTACCTGTGGATGGGAGTGCAAGCAGTGTGCTCCTTCTTTCCACAGTACAGCCAGCCTCTGTCCCATGCTGTGTTAGGGAAGGAAGTACTAGATCACACTTCCACCCATTCTGGATAGCTGGAGTGTCACAAATATCCCATGATCATGATGGATGGATACAAGCTGGCTGTGGAACCTCAATGATGTTGTGTGAAAACACAACTCGCGGACTACTGCCAATGTGTCCCCATCACAGGACAGAGAGATGATGTGGAAATGTTTGAGTGAGCGTAACTTCCTGGTACTGGTTTACTACATCGGCTCTGACTGTGCTCTGGCACTTTCCTACTTATCTTCCCCTGTGAAATATGTGAAATACGTTCATGTAGAAAAGCAGTGAAACTGTTCAGACCTGGCCAATGAGTGTACACCCAGAGTGTTCTCCACAACATGCATTTTTAGCCCTCTACGATCCTTTGTAAGCCACTGAAGAACACTTTTACATCTTATTGGGGAAGAATTTCCCAGATGTGAAAAGCTTGAAAGCCATTTAATGAATTTAATCCCTGCATCCCTATAAATTTCTACATGCATTCATGCAAACAATTAAATCTTACTTATGCTTATTCAGAAGCCATGTCCCACTGTTCTCCATGAGGCCAAAATGTCTGTAGAATTGTCATATAAATCTTTAAGAAGAATATCCATACTTACTTGGCTCCCTTAAATATGTGTTACTTTTCTCCTGAAACAGTATCTTCCTATTAAAGTACTCTGGCCTCTTCTGTTCCTCTATGGATGTAGTTATGGGTATTTTTAAATACATACATACATACATACTCAAAGCTGCAATCCTAGAAAAGAAAGATCCCAGATTTCAAGCAGCTTGAGACATAAATACTGTTATAAACAGACTAAGGAAGGATGGGAAATGGAACTCATCATTCCGCTATAGAGCTGAAACAGTCTCTTTAATACACACTTGTTGAAATGTCTAAGCAGACTTTAAGGAATAAAGGAATAAGGAATAAGCTCAGTGGACTGGAAGATTTAGCACTCTTATTTTCCAATAATGGTGGAAGTCACATGGCCCACGTCCCACGCAGAGCTTTGAAGATTAATCCTTGAGAGCGGCTCCATGTTTAATTAGCCAGTCATTAATTTTGATTAGTCAGATTAGACAATATGTTGGGATACTGCTGGAGCATGCAGAGCATAATCTAAATGCTGAGTAATGTTATACCATTGCTTGCTGGTATTATTATCTACCCACACAAGTGAAATATGTTGCTACAGTACTTGTTTATCTGTGGCAAATCTGGCAGGGGAAATGACTGTAGATTTAGCAGAATGACATTTAATGGAGAAGGGAAAAATAAATGCAAAGAAACAGATCTATTTCCTTGCTTCCTTTTCCAAAGGACTTGCAGGAGGAATGTTGAATCCTCATAAAATTAGATGGAAATTTAATGCAAAGGAAAAAAAGGTAAACATTCTTTCTCACATATATTCAAAATAAGCTTGTTTATCTATTACAGCATCTTAGTGAACTACGACTACTTTCAGTATAGAGATTCTCATTTATTACTATAGATTGCCTTGCCTTTCTCACCTGTCTCAGCCTAACAAATGGATTGGGATAGAATCAAATTCTTTCCACATTTTTTTCCACAGCAATTGGAAGTTAAAGTGTAAAAAATGGGACCTTCCCTGTCCCCCTTCCTTTGGTTCTGAAAGAGACTCAACTTTATCCTGATTCAAGGTAAGTATGAGCTTTCACAGGAATGGTTGGTATGTGCAGAAATGGATTGTACAGTAATTTCATACTGAGGAATACAGATCAAGACCTGTGTGGTGTGAGAGAGTCTTTGAATGTTACCTGGCCTAACCCTATACTCTGCTAGGTTGCTCCCCCCTCTTGCACATTTCAAGGTTCAATTAGAGTTAAATAGGTTCAAAGTGAAATAAGTCAAATAAGGCAGTGTGGTGCAGTCCTTTAGGTGTTGGAGACCAGGGTTCGATTCCCTGCTCAGCCATGGAAACCCACTGGGTGACCTTGGGCATGTCAAACATTTCCAGCCCCAGAAAACCCCCATGATGGGTTCACATTAGGCTTGCCATTAAGGCCAGTTTCACATGGCAATCTTATAGCGCGACGATTCCACTTTCAACCTCCTATGGGCCACCTGGCCCCTCCCGGAACCGCAAACCCCAAGATTCCATAGGAGGTTGAAAGTGGAATCGTCGCACTGTAAGAGTGTCATGTGGAAATATTCTAGGTCAGAAATGACTTGGAGGTCCACAATACCCTTTTTTGAGAACCAGTGTGGATGTGTCACATACTCTCAGCCCCAGAAAACCCCATGATAGGCCTTCGGGTTACCATAAGCCAGAAATAACTTGAGGGCAACAAGAACAAGTTAAATAAAGTAGTCCTGTTCAAGCCAGGCCTCTGTGTTTGTTCTCATTATTCCATGGTTGGTCAGCAAACAGTCACATTACCCATAAATAAACTATCTGAATCAATCAGCTTTTACAATTGATTGTGCACAGTCTTTAAATATTACATATAAATATATTCTAGGATATTTGCCTGGATTATTTATTGTTTGCTGTGTCGAAATAGGCTCAGGGATCAATGCAGGTTTTAAAGCGGGACGAAATGTAATAAACAATGAATAATACATTTCTAGAATTGCAGACCTTTTCATTTCTTTTCTCTTTTGCACAAAATCAATGTTAATGTCAACCATTTTAGCCTTTATTATAAACTCACTCAGAATGCTGAGGCTGTATTCCTAAACACATTTTTTTCAAAAAAAAAATCTCAAGACAGATGTAGCATTAAAAAAAGTATGTAATACTTTCAAGGGACCACCAGTTCTCAAGGGACTTTTATATCTGCTGAGGTCAGGAAATGTTCACTGTTATGCAGAATTTAGTTGGGGCATGAGCAAACACATACAAATGTGTTATGGAATCAGAAGTTGCCAGACTTGCTTATCTCTGTAGTCTTCCACCGTCTCTGTTTGCTCACAGGTTCAGCTGCTGCTGGGATTGCTGCGGTTACAGTAGAGCAATAAGGTACAGTCAAAATTTATGATGTATGAGGGTGACAATAAGGAAGTGGTGATAATAAAACTGATTAGTTTTCCAAGTGTCATAGGACTGTTGTTTTAAGCTGTCAGTTCTTCCTTCTCTTGCCTGGATGTCACCAAATAGTTCATCAAAATGCAAAGTAACTATTATTGTGAATGTTTTCCAGATCCTTTATAGATCTTTCTTAGAAATTAGCAGATTAGCAGCTGGCCAAAATAGAGAAAATGTAACTTGAAACCTTTGCAGCTTTATTGTCAGCCAGTGCAAGACTGGTAGAACATGTGAAGTAGACCTATATGAGGCCCAATCCAAGTCTTCAGAGAGGAGAGCCTCTTGTGAGAGTTTCAGGCTTATGTGTAATCTACAGGACGACCCCCCTAAACCCTGGAAATTTCATGATGGCAGGCCAGCAGTCATCATGAAGAAAGGAATTTTACTTATACTATGCTGAGCAAGGTGGTCAGCCTCCAATGGGAAAATGAATATCACTTGTGCTCACAGTATCACCCCCACCACCCAGCTTTTGGTACATAATTTGAGAGCTTCATGTCAGCACTAAACCCCAAAATACAGGACTTTTGGCAACTCCATTAATGCTTATACAGGGTAAGCTTTCCAGCCCTTAAAGAAGGGGATTGCTTTACAATAGGGGATATCTAGTACCTAAGACTAAGGGCCTTTCCACACTACACTGTTATAGTGCTATTATTCCACTTTCAACATCTTGTGGAATTCTGGGGTTTGTCATTTACTGAGGCGCAAGAGCTCTCGGGCTGAGAATTCTAAAGACCCCTCGCTAAACTGCAAATCTCAGGATTCCATAGGATGTTGAAAGTGGAATAATAGCACTATAACAGTGTAGTGCGGAAAAGTCCTAAAAGAGAGAGACTGTGCTTTTCAGCTGTTTGGTAAGAGGCATCTCTTTCAAACGGAGATATCTGGCAACCCTAGTTGTTGCTGCTGCATTTTCCTTTTCTGAACTATCTGGAAATAAAAAGAACAGTCACTACTAACTACTTAATTTGCTAACTTGAACTGAAAAGTGAGAGGAGAACCTGTTGTGGGTTTTGCTCAGGCAAGTGGTTGCCACCAACCTCTCAGCCATCCTTGGAGGAAGCACTTGAGCCCCAGGACCCTCCCTCCAATTCACTGGATTGCTGCCAAACCTGCCCCACTTTAAGGAAAGCCCATCTGGGGATCTTTCTCTCCCATATTCCATGACCTCAGGTAAACCCCAAGAGTTAGTCTTCCTCCCCACCCCCAAGTACCATAACCAAAAGAGGCAGTTCCAGAGACTTCTTCTTCACCATAGTGATGCCCTTTAGGTCTGCATCCATGCACCAGCTATTTCTCCCCCTGCCCCACAACCTGCCATGTGACTGCCTCTTTAAGAGCAGCACCCTAGCCAATCATCCCATATGCCCACAAGATACAGTGCAGGGTAGGCAAAGAATCGCCTGCCACCAAAAAAGGGGAGAAAATTCCTACCCAGCTGGTTGTATAAGGATACAACCAGCAATTGCCTGCGCTGCACAAGGGAGAGGAAGGGTGAGTGGAACATCTCCAATGAATCAAGGAGGTCATAAGGGTGGTATGGGCTTATATGCCCTTTGCCCTCCCTCTGTGACCTCTTGCCATGCCACATAGCACAACAGCAGGCTTTGCTTATTCCTTTCAGGGTTATTCCTTTCAGGCCAGCAAAAGTATTGTCTTCCCGCAGCTATGCTCAGCAGCCCAGGTATGGGGACAAACTAGGTAAAAAACAAAATTCCTCATGAGAGGAGGCTAGTTTAATTTATACCTTTTTCAGACTCTCAGTTGTGGGCCATTGGTTTCCCAGATAAAGGAGACAGGATCAGTACAGCTAAGAGAGTGCTGGACTGGTTGCTGAGACATTCCATTTCAGGTCTCCCCTGAGCCATAGAACTAGAGTCAGTTACTCTTAGTCAGACTCATCTGCTCTACAGGATTATTACAGAGTATAAAAGGATAAGTATGAAGAGATATTATCTTTTTTATAAACAAAAAGCTTAAAAATATCTATCAGGCTATCTGTCCATGGATACTTCTTCTTCTGCAGTGCTTCTTTAAAAAAAAATGTATTTCCTTACTTATAATCAATTTATTTAGAGCATGCATGGTGCTGTGGTTTGGACACTGGACTATGACTCTGGAGACCAGGGTTTGATTCTCCACTCTGCCATGGAAAACCGCCAGATGACCTTGGGCACATCACATACTCTCAACCCTGGAAGGCACACAACAATAATAATCAATTCATTTAGTTCACTCCCATGGTTAGGGATCGTATCAATAAGCCATACAATCTGCAAAAATAGTTTAGGAGCATTTATATCTTCTTCTTTGATATAACAGATTACAAGAAGAAGAAGAAGAACACCTCAGCATTTACTTGGCTGGGCTATTATAGAAAAATGTTAACTGTTAGCTATTTGGGGCAGCTCCATTTTGAGAGTAGGAAATGGGATAGAAATCCCTCTAAATGCACAAATGTGTCCATTTTAGAATTAGATGTAGTATAAAAAGGAGAAATAGAAATGGTAGAAATAGGAGTAGAAAAAATATTTTTTTAAAAAAACCTATAAACACAAATAAATCTCAGAAAGGAGTCTGACAGGGCATATTCAGACAACAATGTGCTTTTTTTTTAAATGTAGTATTTAACTTCAACTTGAATTCCAATAGTAGGTAGTTGGTTGCATACACCCTACAATTGCATACAGGAACAAGATGGGAGATTAGAATTAATTCAGCCATTTAAAAAAAGTGAAGAGGAAAGTTCCCTGCAAAAATGTCAATGGGCTATTGTCAAGCTTCATAAAGCCATACACATTTTACCATTTCTGTGAAGTCATTGTGAAAGTCTCTATCTTCCTAATGCCATGCTGTCATCATGCATTAACTTAAAATGAATCAGAAGACTTTTGACAGAAAATCATAATGTATCAGCAGCACATGCAATCATGCAGTCACAGTAGAAAGGATGGAGGCACTGATGATGGGACCCGCAGCTATGGTAATAGCCTATAGTTTGCACTATAGGCAGCTTTTAATATTGTTACAAGGAAAGTGAACCCTTCCATGAAAGAGCAAATGGTGTGAGGTGAACTGTATTGAACTTACAGCCTTCTCAACTTGGTGTCCTTTAGATATATGAATGAACTCTCAGAAATCATCACCACAAAAGTCTCCGTGTAAGCTTTTGAAACCGTATTTCTTCATCAGGCAAAGAACACTTAATATACTGAAGATACTTTCAGTTTTACAAGCTTGCACTGAAATTTCTATACTCTTTTGGCACCTCATACTACCACAAAATGGGCTTTTCAATTTGGGTTATGATCAATGTTGTTAACAGGCCACTCCCTGATACGCTCCCTGATATGGTTTAATTGCAAAATATTTAATTGGCATAAAATATAAATTATATCCTATTACTGGGAGCTTGCTGGCAAAAAGGAACTGGCTTCACACATCAGATCGAGACCTCAGGGCGTAGCTGGGTCCTAGTCAGGGAAACTTTGAAAATAATGGACTGACCAATGTCTCTCAACGACTCAACCTTTGGAAACAATAGCACCTGAACTGCTTCTGTAGAATGACTGGTTGTCTTTAACATTCTCCCTTTGTCCATTGAAACTCTCCTTTTGTCCCCTCATCTGTTCCACTAGTAAGGAGCTATCATGATTCCCATCAGTCCCCTTTTCACCTAATGCTAAGGCCAGTAGCTTATTCCAGATGCCATTGTCCACACTCCAGATCCCATTGTCTGCTCTGCCAGAGAACCATTAACACCTTTCCACTCAGGGTGGAAAAAGAGTATTAAACCTTGGCTTCATACCAGATAACTCATAATATCTTTGGCATACCGGCTGTCACTCTGCCTTTCCAATTCCCATTCTGGTACTACCCTTGGATCCTGGGTCTGAGCCACATCACTTCATCTCTTCACTTCTGGAAAGGTAAATATCACCCTAAACTCTAAACTTCACCCTAAACTCTTGCTATCCAAATCTTTTCTCCCTTTTCCTTTAGTTAGCCTTGTGTTAATACAAGACTGCTTGGATTTTGTTTGTGTGCAATTGTTAATTCTCCCAATAAAACAGACAAGCTTACTTTTGAACCTCTGGCTGGTTTTCCCCGCATTGGTAAAGGTATACACAGGTATAAAAGATCCTGTAAGGTTACCCCCTCTCACAGGCCTCTTTTCTGAGCTAATGTTCCTCACTTTTTCATTGAGGCACTGGCATTGTGGGTGAATCCTTGAGTTACCTACATTTTGGAGTAACAATGTAACTCCCCCAAATATTTGTGTGACCTGAATAACACCAATATATAGCCACTCAGCAGCAGAATCCTAAACTGAAGAGAAGTTTGCCCCCCTCCTTTAATTAGAGCTTTGCTTTCTGGGGATTATTCTCTCTAACCTAAGGCCCTTTTCGTATGGCATTAGCCATGCAAAAGGTCCCCTTGACCGTTGCGCGATTGTGAGGAGCGATCTGCACGACGCACTCACATTCGTGCGACGCTCCAGGGTAGTGCAGGAGCCGCTCATGCACTTTTTCATTTTCGACTTTCAGCTGACAATGGTGTGTGATTGCGCATTGCTCCAGGGCCCCACGCGCACTTGCCATGCGTGCAGAGCCTCCGGAGCCATGGCGGTTGTACTTCCTGCCCCAGCGCAATCTGGGAAACTCCCAGTCTGCACTGAGGAAGGAAGAGGCGGGGCTCTCGTGCTACCTGCTTGGCAGCAGGCAGCTTGTACAGAGCTGAAGCAGCGGGGATATGAGAGCCTCTCACTGGAGGCTGCTCTCACAATCCCTGCACCCCAGTGCCAAAAAAAAGGTAAGGTGAGGAAAGGGCCAAAGATAAAGCTATCTAAACTGGCTCCCATTGATTTGATTTGCCTTAAACAAAAGCAGTTCATCCCCAGATTGAACAATATAAAGATTACCTCAGGAATTCACTGTTTTATTCTTCATAGAATCGTAGAATGATGAAAGCACTGGAAAGGACAGCAAGCCAACTATTCAATGCAGGAATGCATAACTATAGCACTTTTGAGAGATGGCCATGTCACTCCTTTCTAAAGACTTCCCAAGAAGATCTCTAACACCCTCTGTGCCACTGTTGATCAGCTCTTACCATCAAGAAATTCTTTCTTTCTTTTTTTTATTATTAAAATACATCTTTTACATGTATCTTTATCTCGACAAATTTATAATTCATTTCTATAAATAAAACAATACAGAAATGAGTTTTCTTTCATTGTCTCCATAACCCTCTATTTACGTACTATCTTGGTTACTTCTTAAATCCCATTTTCAAACTCTTTCTTCCTCACTTTCTTTTATTCAGTTCTTCTTTTCTCTTCAAACCATTCCCTCTATACTTAATGTCCTTGATGGCTAACCTAAAAGTGTACACTTTTGCTTAATAGTCTTTCTCGATCTTTTCTCTGTTTACAAGACCTTTTACGCCTCTTGGCAAATCTTAACCCAATTTCACTCTATATATTCCTTTATTTCTGTCATTTCACTTTTTCTCTTACCCCTTTTTTCTCCTCTCATTGCCTTTGATAAAGTATATAAAGACACATATTCTAGTACCTTATTTAACCATTCTTCCGTTTCTGGTACTATTCTCTTCTTCCAATACTTAGCATATGTTATTCTTGCTCCTGTAATCATGTATAATATACTATTCTTGTATTTATGATATTCTTTGTTAATTCGGTGGAGCATATTCAGTAAACAGATCTCCGGTGATAAAGGTATATTAATTTGTAAAATG
This sequence comes from Iguana delicatissima, assembly GCA_948472985.1. Classification (NCBI taxonomy): domain Eukaryota; kingdom Metazoa; phylum Chordata; class Lepidosauria; order Squamata; family Iguanidae; genus Iguana; species Iguana delicatissima. The sequence goes on along the minus strand of CAOKZL010000841.1, from coordinate 800,592 downwards.
TCTATGATTGCCTTGTGAATCTTTTTCCAATATGTTTTTGCCGCCTCGCATTGCCACCACGATCCACATTCCTTATCACACTTCCAACATTTCCTTTTTTTCAATTTATAGATCTTACTTAATTTCTCCGGATCTAAGTTCCATCAATACAACATTTTCATATGGTTTCCCTTTAGGTTCTGTGCTAGCGTAAATCTCTGTGTATCCTCCCAACTTTTCTTCCAATGCTCTAATTTGATCTCACGTCCCATATTTTGTGCCCATTTGATCATTGTATCTTTTATAATTTCGGCTTCTAATTCTCTTTCAAGCATGAATTTATAAATTTTTGATATTAAACGATCTTTTTTCTCAAATAATAATTCTTCCAGCTCATTTAATTGAGTTGTAACTTCGAATCCTTCTAACTTTTGGTCCATTTTATGTCTTTAATTGGAGATATAAAAACCACCCACACGCCCATCCTTCCTCTCTCAATTCTTCTTTCGTCTTTATTCGTTGTGCTTCATTTCCAATATTAGTCAACAAATCTTTATAAGCCATCCATCTTTCTAAAGGTCTCGTCATTTTACTGTATAAAGCTTCATGGGGAGAGACCCATAATGGTATTCTGCAATATACTTTCCTTTTCCAGACATTCCACACTTCTAATAGGGATCTTCTTATGTAGTGATTAGTGAATTCTCTATCCACCTTTGCTTTACTGTACCAAACGTAACCATGCCATCCAAACCGAAGGTTCGAGCCTTCTAGGGTCAGCATCCTCTCTTCCTTCAACGTTATCCAGTCTTTTAACCATACCATAGCATTTGCTTGATAATAAAGTCTCATGTCTGGCAGTCCACATCCTCCTCTCTCCTTTTTGTCTGTCAATGTCTTCCACTTTATCCTTGGTTTCGTTTTATTCCATATAAAGTCCGAGAGGTCTTTCTTCCGTTCTTGAAAGCATTTATTGTTTACTATTATTGGGAGATTCTGAAATAGGTAATTCATTTTTGGTAATATCATCATTTTTGTAGCCGCCATTCATCCTAGTAAAGATAAATTTTGTTTTAACCAATTTTGTAAGTCTCTCTTAATTTCTTTCCATTTTGAACCGTAATTACTTTCATATAATCCATTATTTTGCTTTGTTATGCTTATTCCCAGGTAACTGATTTTTTCTTTTTCTTTAAATCCAGTTATTTGTTCCGTCTCCTCTATTTCTTCTTTATACATATTCTTAGTCAAGATCTTTGTTTTCTCCTTATTTATTCTGAAGCCTGCAACTTCCCCAAATTCTCTTGTTATTTCTATTACTTTCTCAATACTATTTTTTGGATCTTCCAGGAATAACACTAGGTTGTCTGCATAGGCTTTCAACTTATATTCCTGTCGTTTTACTTTAACTCCCTTTATTATATCTTCTGTCCTTATCTTTCTTAGCAATATTTCAAGTGTTATTATAAAAAGAAGAGGAGAGAGAAGGCAACCTTGATGTGTTCCTTTTTTAATTTCAATTGGGAATGACTTTTCTCCATGTATAATTAACTGGGCCTTATTGTCTTTATATATCTGTTTAATCCAAGATACAAATTTATCTCCACATCCCATTCATTCTAATAACTCCATCATAAATTCCTATATTACAAAGAGTTACAAGAAGAACTGTCTTTACCTATGCAAAGAATGTTTAACGAGATTACAACTAAAGGAAAACCAGACTCGTGGAGAGAAGCAGATATAACATTGATATTGAAAGAGAATAAGGATCCAGAAGAACCAAGAAATTATAGGCCTATATCGTTATTAATTATAGATTACAAAATATTTACTAACATAATAGCGGAAAGATTGAAAAAAATAGCTCAAGAAATAATACATGAAGATCAAAGTGGCTTTATACCGAGAAGGTATATCAGAAATAATGTCCGGACAGTGATAAATATTCTGGAATATTTCAAGAGACATAATGAGAGAAAAGGACTGTTGATTTTTGTTGATGCAGAGAAAGCGTTTGATAATATTAACCAAGAAATTCTTTCTAAGGTTTAGATGGTATTTTTTTTCCTTGTAGATTGAATTTTTGGCCACATAAGAATAAAACAGTATTTTTTAAAAAAAATGTGTGAAAGGAAGTGTCTTCCATTGCTGAGCATGATCTATGAAGATGTTAATGCCACATATTTATAAACAACCAGAGCCTATATGAGATTCTAGCTAAACTACAGAGTTTTCAAATAACAGGTGTACTATCTGGAGAAAAGCCAGTTGGGTGGATCCTGTGCAGCAGCTAAAAAATGAACATGCAAGAAAACAAGTATTTGAAGGCCTTTGACCCAACACCTGTTCATGTCAGCACAGTTCTAAGTGAAACAGGAAGTTCATCTTGGTACATCTTCTCTTTTACAGCATCTATAAGGGGAAAAAAAAGAGATTATTTTATATGGTTTTTCTCTGAACACACAAGCACAAAATAGTTTCACTCTAATTATGAGACAGCCATGCACTGGTCATATATCTGTCGAAAAGGGCACGCAAGCACAAGGTTCCATAGTAAAAGATACTGCTAAACTTGGCTATTAAAAATTGGTGTCAGCCCTAGCTTGTGACAGGTGATGCTATAGTTGGCTTACAGTAATTGCTTTCAGTATATTCACATTACGTGACCATCATAAATATAATGGCTGATAAAATATGTCAGACCTATAATGAAATAACGGAGCACAAATGAGGAAAACTATAACCATTCCTGTGCTTGTATATTATAAAGAATAGCATGCAACTCAATTAAAGAAAGTGGCAGAGCAGGGTTTACATTACCTGCTCTTGAGGAGAGTGTGAAAACTAATGTAGTGAAGGCCTTTTTTTACACTGTGAACTCAGGAAATGAACATATCTTGCTTGCTTAACTCAGGAAGAAAATGCATAAGTACCCAAATTTGACATGGACCCTGATTTGGAACATGGTGTGTATCTACTTGGATTGATTAAAGGTACCATAAGCTGCAAGTTTTGAGTAGGATAGGTACAGGGGCCTTTGGTATCATAATACCTGAACACAAGTTTCAGGCTTTAAAAATAGTGAAGCATGGTAGCATTAGGAAAGAGGAAACAACTGTCAAAACACAATTTTCCCAAAAACACAACTGAAGCAATTGGAGTCCTCTGTAAAATATATTGAAGGATTAAGAAGGGAACCCTTTCATTTATTCAAATCTGTTCCCTCCTTCTTCTCTCTCTCTCTCATTTGACTGTTTGCTACAGAAAAGATACTGGTGAAAATCCTGACTAGAATATACTTATACATTCAATGTCAGTATTGACTCAACATTCCACAGTTGATTCAAGAGGTCTACTGTTGTTGGCACTAACCAGAAGGATCTCAGCTTTTGATTTGCAAAGCAGATTGTGTGCTTTGTCTTTGAACTTGAACTTTGGAGTTTTAGCTAAGCCTAGACTGAGTTCTGAAAGTTTTGGTGGTGATGTTTCTTCTTGATCTTTGAACTTTGGTTGTGTTAGTAGCTGTACATCCCCATACTTTGATATGGTTTAATTAGCAAAATATGATTTAGTTAGAAAGATATATTAATTGGATTTTATATAAGAATGTACCTTGATGTTATTTGAAGGCCCAGCTGGACAAGAGGAAGACACTGGATGAATGCATGCACTGCAAAGTTAGGCCAAAGATCCTCTCCACACAGTCAGATCATTGTCAGGAAGTCACCATATAGCTACCGAGTTGATAGGCATAAGCTAAGCTGTAACAGGTCTGCTATCAGATAATAACAATTGATAGTTTCAACCTTCTTCCCATCAACCTGGAAATTTGCTTCATTGTACCCAAGTCTGCCCACTATTTCTGAGCTATCATGATGTCTATTAGGTTCTTGTCACTGAAAAATAAGACCATCAATTCATTCCAGACCCCATTATGTCTGTTGCAAACTCACTCGTTTATTTGCCAAGAGATCAATTTGCACCCATGCCCTCCAGGCAGATTGTGGGTATTTTGACCAGTTGGTTGCAGTAATCAGATGGTGAATGCCACTATGTCACTTTGAACCTGGGTTTGTACTGCCCATAGACACAAGTCTAAGACACATTCCTGTCTGGAAGTGCACCTGAAACTCAGGAAGAACTTCCTGATGGTCAGGGCTGTCCGGCAGTGGAATATGCTGCCTCGGAGTGTGGTGGAATCTCCTTCTTTGGAGGTTTTTCAGCAGAGGCTGGATGGCCATCTGTTGGGAGTGCTTTGAGGGTATTCCTGCATGGCAGGGGGTTGGACTGGATGGTCCGTGTGGTCTCTTCCAACTCTACATTTCTATGATTCTATGATTCACTACTTTTCTGGATTGGTATTTATTTCCCCAAACCCTGAAACTTCACTATCAACTTTTCCACCCTTTCCTTTAGTTAGATCTTGTGTGACTGCATGACAGTTTGTTTTTGTGTGCATGTATGATTGAATTTCCTTTAATAAACATATTTTAGTTTCCTTTTGCATCTCTGTACAGCTTTCCTGCAATGACCTTTTAGACACTAGTGGAAAGATCTCACTATGGCCGTTTCCACACCTTTGAGGCCCCTCTCTGAACTGCAAACCCCAGGATTCCACAGGATGTTGAAAGTGAAAAAATAGCACTATAACAGCCTAGTGCAGAAGTGGCATGTGTTACCCAACTTCTCAGTCTTCCTAATTGGAACTAATTAATTCCCCATTTTTAATGGAATTGTGGGTCCTGCTGGAGGATCTCAGGGTCCCCCACCTTCTGGGACAACAGCTGAATCAGATAAACATCCTGGTAACCCAGTATTTTGTGCTCTGACCACTTACAGCACAACAGACTCTTTTGTGAGGGCCTATCCCACAATCCCACAATCCCTGACCCCTTTACATGGTAACACTCAAGGCAGTGTGTCTCGTCACATGTGCCTGACAAAAGATTGAATTTGCTTTCTCTCTGTCCCTCCAGTGAGATCAATACACTATGTTGGAATGTGTTAGAAGATCTTCTCAGCTGTGGCACCCTGACTATAGAATGTATTTCCCTTGTAGGCCTTGTTTCCAATACTGGTTTTACTTAGGCACCAAGTAAATTCATGGCTGTTTATTAAATGCTCTGGACCTCACTAATTTACCTTAAAATGCTAATGCTCATAGTTTTAAAACAGGTTTAACCTTCCAAACCTGTCTTAACTTTTTAACTTTTTGTCCCATATTTCAATTATGTTTATTATTTTAAATTGTTTTAAATTGTTTGCACTGATTGTACTTGTACATGTGATATAATTTGGGATAGAAATTTTTAAATAAATGAAATAAATTTAATTAATAAAACCTAGGAATAAAGCCAGGACATTCTGCAAGGAATGTGTTCTTTCACTGGATACTCACTTATTCAACATCATAATTATTAAACAATGCTACCCACAAGGAAACTATCAGGGAATACTCATAATTTGGCTTAATTTGATTCCAATGTACAATTAATTTCCATTTTTGGTGATATAGAAATTGCCATGCTACTGTGTGCCTTTGATTTAAGCTCTCTGGGGACCCAGTTACCATCAAAAGACACAACGAGTGTTTCTCTGGGTCACAGCAAGCTTTCTAGATAGTGCTGACAGAGAAAAATAATACACAAGGGATTCTGCCAAACTGTCAACTGATATCTTAATGCCTCTTCTCTCCACTAAACCGGAAATCGTCATCCTGCTACAATAGAAGCACAACATGGCCAATACATTGGGCCATATTTAATTTATATATTTTTTTGGTTGTTCCTTCCTATCCACAATTGTCTGTACCATCTTGAATGATGAAGAACTCTGTTGGAGATTTGTGCCATGTCTGATATTTTAGTGGTCCTAAAGAAGGCATTACACAATCATAGGTTTTGAATTTCTTCAGTTATGTTTCTTCTTACTCTCCTTTGCCCCTTTAATTTTTGAGTTGTAGCTCTTAGACTATTTAATAGTAGAGAAGTGGAGTGTTTGTCATTACTTATCACAATTGTAAATGTCACACTTTTAGTCTATTTTTTAAAAATGGCATGTTTATGTGAATCCATCTGGAAAACAGAAATGCTACTCAACCAGTTTAATTTTTAACAGAGATGGCCCATAGTTTGGTGGCACAGTGCATGCTTGGCATGAAGAAGGTCTCCAGCTCACCCCCATCATCTCCAGCTAGAAGGATAAGGTGGTAAAGTATATGCAGGACTTCTGTCTCAGAAAAGATCTTGCCAGTTTTTGTTTTTTTTAATAGAGAAGCATGGTGGCATTAGAAGGGAGGAAGGAACAGTCAAAGTCACAATCCATCCTCTAAAGCACAGCCGTTTTGGTTCCTCATAAACATGTCCAGTGGTTAGATAGTAGATCCCTCAGTCATTCAATGCCATTCATTTTCTCTCCTCTTGTCCCCTGGCTCGGGTATTACTCATATATGTTAGATGAATCTTACCTGGTTTTCAGAAGCTTCCCAGGTTTATACATGTGAAAAAGTTTGTCATTGATTTATTAAGTTCAAGTTTTTCAGCTTTCTGTCAGAAATGGGCCTTGAGTCTTAGAGCAGTAGAATTCTTATAACAACAAACACTTAAGACAAAGAACAAACACAATGTTAGGCATTTGCTAAATTGACCTTTATAGTTTTCCCAACAGCAGGTTCTTAATCTGTTTTGAGACTTATGTTGAGTGCTCTTCTTCTGTGTTCCTAAACCAATGTACAATGTTCTAGGGATGGCTGGCAGCTTCCCTGGCATTGTGCTGGGGAATCTGCCCCCGTTTGTTTCCTGAACTTTACAGGAGTCATTCAAGGTGCTGAATCTATTTGGTAATTTTGGATAGCTTCTGATAGCTTCAAAGTAAAATACAGAACAGACTCGCCACTCCACTAAGATGGCAACCGCTAGCTTTCACTGCGGTGTTCCTAGCCCCAAACAGCCAGGGACCGCAAGAAGTAGATTTTTTTCCCTATATCAAAAGTCAATGTCTGTGTGTAGAATGATCAAATATCATCAAAAGAAATAGACAAGAAAATAATATGCATCTTTATGTGCTGATTCATACGAGTCAATTCGGACGCAGAAACATGAACTAAAATTTTAATAAGAAATACAATATATCAAGAAGACTGAGGTGCTAACTAGTTAGGTTATCTTTCAGCCCCCTGCCAATGTTTTCCTTTCTTGTGTTCTCTCTCTTTGAATCAGGCTTAGATGGTATAATCCTCCTATGTGAGGATGCCTTGTCGTAAAACTGGTCTCTTCTCTTTGCCCTATAGGTAGGTATATATAGATTAACTAATCAATACATGGATTGCATGGGACAGACACACAAAATTATTTGTTTTAATGATCTTACATGTCCTTTTTTCTTCTGTGTTGTGAACTGTAATGATTTGGTATGGTATGTAAATCAAGACGGACAAATTGCTTTGATACTGCACTTTGTTATTGCAGCAGAAACATGAAGGACTATATGATCCCCAAACCATAGGAGGACCAGGGGTGTGCGCTACCCAAGGCATGTGTTTAGAAGAGGGGCACAAGTTTGAATGGAATTTGTCCTGAATCAATCTGCTGAAACTTTGTGTATTGAAGCAGAAGAGAATTTTTTTTAATTTAAACTCAAGCTGTCTCCCCTTGTTGTTGATGCTGCTCCTACTGTTGCTGAAGTTGCTATTGTCATGACAGCCCTCGTACAGGGCTTTCTTATCAAGATTTCTTCAGAGGGTTGCTTTTGCCTTTCTCTGAGGCTGAGAGAGTGTGACCTGACCAAGGTCACACAGTGGATTTACATGGGCAAGTTAGAAATTCAACCTCTAGTCTACTAGCATCTTACTCCAACTCTCCAAGCACTACATTGGCTTTTGTACCTGACCTTACTAGATGAGAAACATAAAACTGTTTTCCGCTTCCTCTTGAACAATTCTCACTTTTCTTGATACTGAAGGCAGATGCAGCCTGTAAAACCGTCCAGTCCCCAAGTCAGCTTCAAGGAAGAAAGGCTATAAAAAGTTGTGTGCCTTTTTTTTTTTAACTGAAGGGTACTATATTGTAGGAGGCTGTTTCTCCAAACAGTAGTCTGCTGGGAGCGTGATCCATCACCTTGAGGTTTTCTGTCAGGTTGGAATATATCACTCTTCTGGAGCCTGAAGGAAGACCTAGTTAGGCACATGTGAATGCTGAACTCTCTTTCTTGCCTTGAAGCATCTTGTTTCTCTTAGCTTCAGTACTGGGGAGTTTATCTTTGTTGAGCAATCAGAATGCCTCCATCCATACTGTAGGCTGATGCTGATGACTCATCTAGAACTGTCCATGGCAGTCCCTGATGTACTGGAAAGTGTAGGAGACTTTGCAGAAAGTTTCAGTCACATATTTCACACCAGTTTATGTGATGGATTTCATGTATAGAAGCATGGCTTTCGTGCTCACTTTTGTTACTGAAGAAATAAGGCAAGAAGCAGTCTAGCAGGTGGAAAATGTTGCTGATTTTTAAAGTGGGGGTGGGGGAGGAGGGAGGTGGAAAAAAAATAGTCCCATACATCCAAGTCATGGAGATGAGCAAATCCATTTCCATTCCAGGTGATTTCTGCTATGTTTTCACATTTATCATCTTTTACAAAGGAGAAAATTCCTCTTGGGATATCTTTCTGAATACGTGTCTAAATATGCATTTTCCCTTCCAACTATATACTTAAATCAGTATTTTGATATACGTAGGTATGCTAGACCATTGTCTGACCATGATGATGCAGCCTAACAAACCAAATTGGTTATCGTAAAATAGATAGCAGGGGGTTCCTTGGTCTGAAGAAGAGGCATTCAGCCTGCTTTGACAAGGCTGCTCTCCCACTGAAAGGCCAGGTTTGTAACTTGAAGATACTTCTGGATCCACCATTTTCATGAGAAGCTCCAGTGTCTTCTGTGATGTGGAACAGCTTTTTCCAGCTTATGATGGTACTCAAAATTCAGCCAGTGGTGGCTAGTCATGCCCACCATCAGTCGGGGAGTACTGCAGGTTTGGGACAGCATTTAAAAGAACTGTCCAAGGTGCTGTATATTTTGGAAATAGGCAATATCATCTTGGTTACCAATCAAGGAATTATAGGGGAGCTACCAACAATCATTGGCTACAACCTTTCTCTGGAGATGGATTATTTAGCTGAAATGATCCATACTCTGATATCTTCCTATATGGGTAACATGTTGTACATCAGACTGTGTTTGAAGATGGTATAACTATACATATACATAACTGTATGATACATAATACAGAATACAGCTGTGATCAATATGCAAAAGATTTAACTCAGACCAGACAGATTGAACATATTTTTATGGAACATTTCCTCTGCTATTTCTCAACATAGGTGCTAAGGTTATCAATACAGCCTCTTATGTGAGCTCCCCCACCCGTTTCCCTACACACTGATGCTTGGAGGGCCTATCAGAGATAATGTCTTCTCCTTACTTTTCACTGGTTTATTATAGAGTGGAATTCACAGGAAAAGTGCCTTATGTCAACATTTCCATCACCAAATTAAAATGTAGTTCTCCCACACATTTAAAATCTTTGTCACTTTTGTTTGCTTACTATTGTGTATTGCTGGCTTTAAGTATGTTTTTAATGGTTGCTTTTAGCTCCTGATTTTTAAATTGTATTTTAATCAAGTTGCATTTGTACTGTGTCATTATCATCAATAACAACATCACCATTTTATATCTTGTCCTTTCCCCAGTACTGGGATTCAAGATGGCTTCAAAATTATTTAAGCTTACACAGATTAAAAACATACAAAACCATAATTTTAAAGTAATTGATTATACAATTAAATTAAATTTCATTAAAAAAGAAACTATAAACGTTAACAAAAGAACATGCTATTAAAAGCCCATCCCAGTCAGTTCCAAATAATCTGCTTATGTTGTTGGGCATGTATTTTTTGCTTTGACCATATCATTATTATGTTTTTGTACTCTGTTTTTGGATGCTTTTAATTTTATCACATTGGAATTTAATTTAAACTTTCACAGTGTCTTATTTAAAAATCATACAATGGCATGTGTGTGTGTGTGTGTGTGTGTGTGCATATGTGCCTGTGTGAAAATCCTGGATCACATCATTATACATTTAAGCATTGTGTCTCTTGTACATATCTATGAAATAACAACTTTTAAAAGCAGAAGCACAGGTAAAAACTATCACAAGCAAAACATGACTTGCAGTTCCATCAATGCTTTTTATGTGAATGAATGCTAGAACCTCTAATTACAGAATAAATGGGAAAAACCTCCCCCAATTTGTGCATAAGATTTAGGAACCATAGGTCAGGAATCACCAACAATACGCTGGATAAGGGATGAGGGAGCTCACGCTCTGTTGCAAAATCTTTTAGTTCTTAGACACTCAAGTTTTCCAACATGAATATATTTCCAAAAGAGCAATCCAATGATCCAATCATGCTTGAGGAGAGAGAAAGTTTCTGGATCTACAGACTTGACATGTTGACATTAGAACAGAATGACACTTTTACTTCCAGCACCATCATGATATTCATGATACTTTTCAGAGAAGACTATCACTTTAATTAGATATTAATTAGACATTTAGTCTCTGGACTGAACTCTGTTTTGTTTTCTTTTGACTCTTACCTGCTTTCAGTTTTTGGTTTTAAGGTTTCTGACTTGTCAGAGCATGCAGATGTTTGCTGACCCACAATGGGAATAAAGAGACCAGACACAACAGATTGGGTTGAATAAGCACTACATTATTGACCCAATAATTTACTTAACTAATTTAAACTCTGTGAGAAGCTGGGGGGAGCAACCTGGTGAGGGAGCTACTGAGTTGGGTTTTTTCCTCAGATCTCCTCCTCAGCTTTCCCTGGGCAAACAATGGAGTCCCAGGGAGAACCCAATAACTAAGTTGCTCCCCAGCTGGTTCTGCAGTGGAATGTAAACCCAGAGAGCCCCTCCTCCAAGTCCCATGTCTTAAAAGTGAGGGCAATCCCCCTGAACCACCCCTAAGGATAGTGTCCTTCTTCACCCCACCCCCCAGTCCCATGACCTAATGAAGCAGTTTCAGAATCCATCTCTTCACTACACGGATGCCATAGGTATTTACCACAATCTTGCTTTTCTCCTCCCACCACCTGCCATAGACAAGGGGCAGGCATCTTCATAACCTCAACAGACCAGCCAAAAGAGCTGTCACCCCTTATAGAAAATCACCCCTAAAACAACTATTGCCCTCTTCAGAAAGGTGAACCCCATCAGCTTTGTAAAGCTCTCAGCTCTGCAGTACTATTTAGAGATGTGGTAAAAAGCTGTTCAGCTTTTTCATCAATGTATTATAACTTCTTTATTGACAAACCCATGGGCCCTATTCAGACAACATAGATCTCCCTTATCCAGCCAAACCTAGCAGGTAAGACCACAAGAAATGCACTCCAGCCCATTGAGCTTGAATGAGCTGAAGGTGATGGACTTGTTAGATAATTCAGGTTTTTCCTTTTAACAAACCAAGGTCATTACCCCCAAGGTGAATGACCAGAATGTGTTGTGGAGGTCGCATGAGTTCCTCAAACAACATAGGAAGCAAACCATGCCAGCACAGGTCTTTCTTCCCCAGCCACTCAACTGTAGCTTGGTCCCTCAAGCCCAACTGTGAACCAAAATAGCATTTCTGCACCTGTTTTGCTGCCCCATACTCCATATTACATCCACAGATTAGGACACATAACCTCTTTGTGCAGACCCTAGAATCTAAAACACAGTAATGTTAGTGAATAAACAACTTTAATGGCTAAAAGTACAAATGTGTCTCCTGTAAGCCCCTAGCTTCTGAATAATGCTACTATCCAGGCCTGTTGTGGATGCCACTGAGGCAGCTCTGATTCTAGAGGAATAAGTCCCAAATCAAACCACATGCAAGCCCAATCTGGATAATGGCTTAGTAGTAAACTGCCCAAAACTGATACCTGGTGAAAGGACAATTATCTCCATGATAAAATAGAGGGCCAGCCCTCTATGTAAAGCTAATATAGGGTACAGTACCTGATTGCTTCAGAGGCCTAGGCCCTTTTCACACAGCATTTTCAATGCGAAAGGGCCCCTTGAGCTTCGCACACATGTGAAGAGTGGTCCACATGATGCGCTCAGATTTGCACGATGCTCTAGGGCCTGACACAGACCGTGCACACATTTTTTCATTTTCGGCTTGAAGCTGAAAATGCTGTGTGGTCGTGCATCTCTCCAGGGCCCTGCACTCACTTAACTTTCATGCAGAGCCTCAGGAGCCAGGCTGGTTATGCTTCCTGCCCAGCGTATGCTGGGAAGATCCCAGGCTGCACTGCAAAAGGAAGAGGCGGGGCTCTCGTGTGAGCAGGAAGCTCGTGTGAAGCCGAAGAAGCAGGAAAGCGAGAGCCTCTCTCCGGAGGCTGCTCGTGTGAGCACCGCACTCCAGCGCTGAAAATGGGTGAGTTGCGGAAAGGGTGTTAGTTGAACAGTTGAACCAGCCCTCATCTCGTCCATTTTAAAGGAACAAACAGTAAGCACCACCTGCTGTCTCAACAACTGAAAGTCGCTAAACGGAAGTGCTTTACCAGAGCTGTCTCTTCTAGAAGACATTGGCCATTTCCGCACGGGCTTAAAGAAACGGTGCAGACCGTCCTCCAGGAAGGACATCTGCACCTGGGAGTGGACTGGGTCGGACCTACTTAGTGTAGATCTGCACCTCAGCCCACTCCAGAATGACCCAAAGTGGTCGTCCAGTGTGCTTTTGAAAGACCGTTTGAAACAGGTCTTTCAAAAGCACAGAGCGCGCCATTCCGTGCCCACGCACCGGTGCAGATTTGCAGGCTCACACTAGTGCAAGCCTGCAATCTGCCGGGGGTGGGCTTTAGGCTGGCGAGCTTCAGTGGTTGGTGGAGAGCATTGACCAACTAGAAGCCACCATTTCCCTCCTTGGAGCAGTGTGGAGCGGCGGCCACGCACTGCTCCAGACCAGCCTGGACCCAAGTGTGGAGCCAAGAAGTCTGGTAAGTACCGGCATGGAGCGATTCCCTTTACGGAAATGGCCATTAATTCACTGGTCTGCAAAGCTCCTGTAAGGGAAGCAATATGAATGAAGAATGAATGAATGAATGGTTCTTCCATACTTCTTGTCTATCTGATAATCCACAAAAAGAATAAACACTGGAGCCCACCTCAAAATTGGTATTATTCAGAATGATTTACTGACCTGTAGTAGTGTGCTACTAATTAATTAGGACTAATTAGAACTGGAAAACACTCTACTGAGTCAGAATTTAGAAAAAAATATAATGTATTCTTTATTAAAATAACATACAGGGAAAGGTATTGTGTGTCATAAGTATATCCAAGCAGCACAGAACTTCAAAAAGATGTTCAGTTTCTTATAGCTTAACCCAATACACAGATGCAAAACTGTCGTACACACACAAGCCTTTGGCTTCCCTTTTGCTCAAAGGCTTAATTCCCAAATCAGGGTCACATCTTCTGACCCAACTCAAAAATGGCTTGGTTTCTCTTCTGTCTCTCTCTAGACCTCTGAAAAGACAACCACTCTCATTCGGACAACACCTGACTGACTGATGGGCTCTGTCCTAGAGCTGTCTCTAGGAATATTACTGATCCCAAATCCCAAATTAGGGAATCTCAAAAATCCAAGTCACTGGGCCTTATATATAGACTATCTCCTCTCAAACCTCAGCCCCTCCCTCTCACCAACAGGCTGGGCTTCTCTCATACAGAGCCATTTCGGTTGCCTGGCAACCTGTTGATGGGGCTGCCCTGCCACTCAGGCTAGCCACACCCCCAGGCTCTGTCACAATCATGTGATGTCAAAAGTCTATGAGATGTAAATAAACAAAAATAAGCACTTTCTAAGTTATATGAATTTAAGGCTGGCAATGCATTCCTACAAGAAGCCCATTTGATCACAAAGGATGCAAACAGACTTCAGAAAAACTGAGTTGGTGAAGTCTATGCTGTACTGGTATAGACAATATTTCTGTGGGGTATGAGCAGTATTTAATAATGGTTCAGCAGGAACAGCCAACAATGTTTGGGCCCCCAGGAGTTTGGGCTGAGGATAACCCCCCGGGGCTGGCAAGGTATGTAGCACCTGTAGTGGTGGAATTGAAGTCCCATGCAGAGCCAGTAAGAATAAAACAATATGATGTGCCAAGAGAAGCGCTAGAGGGAATACAGAAACATTTGGAGCAATTGAAAAAGTATGGCATAATCCGAGAGTGTCGTTCCCCATGGAATACACCGTTGCTTCCAGTGTTAAAGCCTGGAACCAATGAATATCGTCCAGTCCAAGACTTGAGAGCCGTAAATGAAGCCACGGTAACTCTGCATCCGGTGGTACCAAATCCATATGTTTTGATGCTACAAATGTTTCTTGACAGTGTAAAGGTCTGACATTCCTAATCTACAAACATCTTCCTATTTCAATACTGTGGGCAAAAGTAGATCTACTAACTATGACCTTACTGAATATTGATATCAAAATACTGAGAATTGTTTTAGCTCACAAAAAGTCATTTCACTTTTGGTCATTCCTGATCAGGTAGAATTTATCAAAAACAGGCAGGGAGGTAATAATATTCAATTGATTGTGAACTTGATTACTTTAAATTCAGACAGAACTGATCACACAGCCATTTTTTTTTATTTAGATGCTGAGTAAGCCTTTGATAAAATTTACTACCCATTTATTTTCACAGTATTGGCTAATTTTGGACTTCCAAAAATATTTCTGAAATGAATAAAAATATTATATTCAACATCAAGAACACAGGTTTGTGACAAATGTTTTCTCATCTTAGCATCATAGAATCATAGAGTTAGAAGAGACCACAGGGGCCATCCAGTCCAACCCCTTGCCATGCAGGAACACACATCAAAGCATTCCCAACAGATAGCCATCCAACGTCAGTTTAAAAACCTCCAAGAGGGAGACTCCGTCACACTCTGAGGCAGCATATTCCATTGCCAGACAGTTCTGACTGTCAGGAATCCCTTTTCCTGCAGCTTGAATCCATTGCTCCTTGACCTAGTTTCTGGGACTGTGTTTTACATTGAAAAGGAGTACAAGGTAGAGATGTCCACTGTGTCCTTTAAAATTCAGTTTGTCCTTGGAAATCCTCGCATGTGCTGTTAGACAAGATTCCAGGATCAATGTGTTTGTCAATGTCAGTTTAGAATTTAAAATTTTATTTTTGTAGATTATCTTCCGCTGTTCATTTCAAAGCCCCAGCAGATGATCTCTGTTTTGATAAAATCAATTAATATTTTGGTAAAATATCTGGGTATTCAGTCAACTGGTTCAAGTCAGAAATACTACCAGTGGGAGACAAGGTGAACACTATTGCATTTAAAACCTAGTAGTTTTGATATTGCCCAAATTTTATTATTTATTGGGGTATAATTACCTCTAGAGACTTATCTCAAATGGTTAACCTCAGGTAAGTTAATAAAATATATTGTACAGAATTTAGAGAGATGGGTGGGCTTAAAAACATGTCTGTGAGGAATGGTAAACGGAATTAAAATGAATGTAATACCTAGGATTGTTTATATTATTTGTGGAATTCCTCTACTTATACCTTGCAAATATTTTAAAAAGCTAAACCAGGAGATTTTGGGATGGCCTACTTCTTTACATAATTTCAATAAGAAAGATGCATATTCTTATCTAGGAGGGAGGGGTTGGCCTTCCAGACCTAAGACATCTGTTATCTTGTGTTAATTTTGGGGGCATATCCACTTAAGTAACCCACCATTGCCAGCCTTGGATTCTTCATTTCTGGTACCTGTACTCAAATAGACAGTACTTAATTTCCATTTCATAAAAAAGGGACAGTGTTTTGCCAACAATTTCAGTGGTCAGAACTGTGTGGTAAGTATTGTCTCATCAATTGCAATTTGACCCATAGGTTCATGCCAAATTGACTTTGTGAGGGAATCAAGATTTGAAAAATGGTAAAGAATATTTTTTATGGAAGGTGGTGGCTCATAATGGGGTTTTATCTTAAATCAGATTCTTGATACTGCAGATGAGTTTTTGACTTTTTAAATTTCACAAGAGCAATTTAAACTAGTTTTATGGGCTAAATGGTAATATCTACAACTGAAACATGTGTTATAATTAGATTTGGCCCTGCACTTTTAAGTGTGTCCAAGGTTTCCTTAATATTAGGGACATTAAATGAGGCCAATCAAAGTATGAAACTAAAAAAAAGTGTTTATAGATAGATCGATTAATAGATAGATAGATAGATAGATAGATAGATAGATAGATAGATAGATAGAGATATAGATAAATTATACACACACCGAAACACACAAACATATATATATATATATATATTTACACACACACATACATACATACACACACACACACATACACATATACAAAATAGCGTATTTACCTGGCATTGCTCATGATGTTATTTTCTCACAGGTAAAATTTGTTAGAAATACCTTAGGAATTACCTTACCTTATCTTGGGAATTAGATGACAGGAGATTGCTTTACAGCACCAGCACAAAATCCTCCTTGGAACCGCTGATCTCTGGACAAAAAGTGTCCCAGAGGCAAGCATAACACAGCAGAGTTTCCAAACAGCAAAAGGCGTGTCAGCAGAGTACAACCACAGCATCAGCTCTGACTCCTCTACCCACTGGTTAGTAAACTCATGGACACAGAGTTTGTCATCCAAAATACCTGGAGGCTTTAATCTTCAAAGTTGCAGTATATACATCTGTACACAGGATATGCAGATCCACAGGCAGAGAATCAGCATCAGAGATTCAGGAGCAGAGTGACAGGATGCAGAGATACGGGATGCAGAGAGTCAGAGAGAGAGAGAGAGTAAGCATTCCATCTCCTCTTTTATACACACCTGCTTCCGTGTCATCACTCAGGGCCTTTGGCTGATGCAACCCCTTGTTATGATTTCACTATCATGACTCAGCCCTTTCCTCCATGTTCTGTAGGGATGAGTCATACTTTGCTCAGTCATTCCCCAGGTGCACTACATGCTCATCAAATGTATTTTTCAACTGAGTCAAATGTCACCACATTTTTAATCCACATTAGATGCAGTTGAAATACATAGATTTGATATCCTGTATCTCTAATTCTCCAAATTGCCTTGTCCCGTACCTGTAAATTTTCCCATATTCCCCAATCCAATCTGTATTCAGAGTTGTTAACATACAGAGCTTGGTTTCCTGTGGGAATACACTGCCCTCCTTCTTGCTGGTAGGCCTCATCTCCATAGCAACGAGCCTGAGGCCCAAGAGTTCTCTGGCTGAGAATTCTAAAGGCCCCTCCCTGAACTGCCAATCCCAAGATTCCATAGAATCTTCACAGCCAGCCAATCATCGTATGAGATTTCTGCCTGCCTGATACAGACAAACAGACAAACTCACAGACAAACTTTGACTTTTATATAGTAGATATAAGTGTGTGTATGTGTGCGTATATTTCTGCTATCTATACATAAATATGTGAGGTTTATAACAAGGAAAGAACAGAGAATTTGAATATTGAGCTCTTACTAATTAATGGCTATCAATTTTAAAATCTATAACTAGTATGGTTATAGATCTCCAACTACAATTTATACAGCGGAAATGCTCTTTATGGTATATCGGTCACAATGTCTATTCAAGAAAGGGTTTTCTAAGGCCCTTTCTAGACATGGGGGGGGGGACGACCGTAAACGGAGCTCACTGGATTTTTCCTTTGTCCGGGCGAGTCCGTCGCGAAGAGCAGCAGTGCTAGTTCATCGCTCCAGAGCTCTTCGGCATCCCAAATGGCAGCTTCCAGTTGGTGGAGGCTGTCCACCAATCGGAGAAGCTCACCAGCCAAAAGCCCGCCCCGGAAGATCTGCAGGCACACACTTGCGCACGTCTGCAAATCTGCTCCATTGCTGGGAGACGGACCTACATGGTTTCGCGTGCTCCGTGCTTTTTAAAAACCTCAATAAAGAGGTTTTTAAAAACCACGCTGCGTGACCAGTTCTGGTCGCACAGAACTGGACTGAGGTGTGGAACTACAGAAAGTAGTCCACCCCAGTCCACTCTATGGTGCAGAAGACCTCCGTTGGAGGTTGCTCTGCATCATTTTAAAATCCCAGTGCGGAAATGGCCTAAATCAGCAAATAGTTGAAGATGTCATGCTGCTAATGCTTCTTTAACACATACGTTTTGGAGTTGTCCCATAGTAGCTACATTTTGGGAGGAAGTAATCACATGAATGAGAGTCACCATGGTATAGTGGTTTGAGCATTGGACTGCAGCCCTTGGTATCCAGGAACATGTATGTTCTTTTGAATTATTTACTTGCTTCCTGGAATTGTGGGTTTTTCACACACTTTTAACTGCTAAAAATGATACTAGAAATTGATTAGGAGAAAGGCAATTTTTCTCCAGCTGTGATTCAATGGATAGAAGATCTAACAAACTTGCAAAATTTGAAAGAATGGTGTATAGACAAAATTCGCTAATGGAGTTGTATTTAGGTGTTAGGTCAGCTTGTATCGAAACTTACGACTAATGTGGCCATTTTTCTTCCTTCCAGTTTTTAATTTCTTCCTTTTGTTATGTTGGAACATTATTGTTCCGTTATTTTTTGTTCCAATATTTTGATAGTAAATAAATTTGTCTCATTTTTTTAAAAATTTGAGCTATTCACTTGCCTTTATAACTGTCCGTGGTATCTCTAGGACTCTGTTCCAGCATGACATTTCAAATGTCAAATCTCTTCTTTTTCAGCTTTCTTCATTATTCGGCTTTCACACTGACATAGAAGAATCTGAAATACTGTGCGTAGATGATTCTGAATTTGGTATCTACAGATATATTTTTACTCTTGAGGATCTCACCTGCTTCCTTCATAGCTGCCCTTCCAAGTGTTAGTCTTCTGATTCTTTGTGAAAAGAAGGGGATGTGCAAGGGCAGTTCATAACATGTTATGGGAGTCTGCTGTTCAAAGAAAAAAGTCAGAGTTCCAGATCTAAAGCAGCTTTGTTTTTCCATCCTGACCTTGGTTAATTTGATACTGTGTAGAGGTACGTGTTAGTTTATGTGCTAGAGGACATGAATCTTATGTACAGCTACATGTGGCAATGCATACAACAAAGAAAATAGTATAACTGGGCTTTGGTATTTCTTCACATGTTGAGGAAAAATGATTTCCCAGGTAATCTAATAAGCTTACATCTCAGATCTTTTTTTAAAAAAATGTTCTGCTGAGTTGTACTGTGAACAAAATTTCTCACACCTGTTAATGGAATTAGCTTGCCAGTAGAAGAAATTCAAATTCATTTATTGCTGTGTCCTCTTTAAATTAATTATACCAGTGTTACTTTCTTCAGTGACAGGACCACAGATGTCAATAGTTACAGTTAATGTCCATAGAAGTGAGCACGGGTCCTATAATCAGGTCATTACTGTGCAGATTAAATTTCCCCATGACTAATGAAAAAGAATGCATTGCAGATCATTAGGTGCCAAAACAAGAATTTGCTGTAACCCCGCTGAGGGGATGTGCAACTTCTCCATTATTAGATTAATGTAACACATTCATGTTCAATATAACAGCATTCCCCATAGCTTTCCTGAGAACTTGTTAATATATGAGTATCATCAATGTGTAATGAATCAAGGCATCCAAGATCGTTTCTTAAAAACCATTAATTTAGATGCCTCAGATTCAAGGACAAGAATGACAAATAAAATAGGAAACACAGAAACTCCTTGGACTCTCAATCTGTGAAGTGTTGTTGTTTAGTAAAACACACTGTGTGACATCAATACTTGGCAATGGTGTGCTCAGTGTATGGGAAAAAAACATGTTTTCATTTACCTAAAGCAACAACAACAACAACAACAACATCATAGATTTCCTTTAAACAACTTTTGAATCACAAAATATTCCAGTCAATATGGATTGATCCATGGATTGATCCCACAGGGGAATGTTAAAGTTTCTGGAACTACATACAACACCTCGTGCGAATGTTACAAACTAGACTCTAGACTATGATAAAGAAATCATTGTTTAGTTATTTCTTTGGGTGGAAATGAATTCAAGGAAATCAACAGAGTTTAAATGACCAGCTCTCAGGGGAGCTTTCCTTCACTGTCAGAAGGTTGAATGGGATGGCCTTTTCACTCTCTTCCCTCTGTGGTTTTATGATTCTTTGATTCTAAGCCAGAAACTACATCAGCCTTTGCAGGTAGGAAAACTGATGAGCATTCGAGTGGTTGGCAGGGATGACGCTCTGATTTTTTCATTCTTTCTTTATAGCATGCATCAAAGAATGGATAATTGCTAAAGTTTTCTGAGCAAGTCTATGACAATTTCTTTACATTTTCCAATTATTTTTCACACCTCAGAACCTTTTTGTTGCTTTTTTTTTAGACAGAATGTCTCAGTATATCAGTATATGTAGATATCCTTTGATGTCATGGATGAGAAAATTTCACAAAACAAGAAAGCACTAGAGATCATATCAGAAATACATACTGGATAATGGAATGTACCAAAGAATTTCAGAGGAAATTCACCTGGACTTTATAGATTACAGCAAAATCTCTGTCTATCCAGTTCATAAGAAATTATGGTTCATTCAGATATTATGGTTCATTCACAATATCTGATTATCCTGAGGGGTGCCCTCTAGTCTGGACAAGAAGCTACTGTCAGGACACAGAGTGGAAAAACAGAATGATTTCTCCTTGGCAAGGGATTCAGACAAGGCTATGTTTTTATCACTCTGTTTAATTTGCATGCTGGACATATCACACAGAAAATAGGATTAGATGCAGAGGAAGAAGACAGGAAAATTGGGAAAAGGAACATTGACAATTTAAGACATGCAGATGACATACTTTGCAGAAAATAGCAAAGACTCCGGCCCTTTCCACATCTTTCCTTCTGTCAAATCCAACATGTGAGGATCCCGGGCTTGGCTGTCCTGGGAGAGGAGAGTGACAGAAAAGCTACCTGTTGGATAGGAGGAAGTGTGATGGCTCTGCCGCTCCCTTCCAGAGTGCAGCCTGGCAATTTTCCAGGCTGCACTGGGGGAGGAAGCACAGTCATTGAGCTTCCTGATGTTCTGCACAGCAGGTAAGTGTGGGAGGGAGGTGGGAGGACTGCACAATCATGGTTCATTGACAGGAGAAACCTGTCAATGCTTTATTCTGCAATTACAATAGGTGGCCACAGGATCGTGACAAGAGCACAATGATGTCACACAGAACTGTTGTTGCAACCACATTGTGATCCCATCGCCACTGCAGGTTGGGGCGAGATGTGGAAATGGCCTCTGAATGAATACTGAGAAGACAAAAATAATTGTCACAGATGATTTACATATCTTTAAAGTAGACGACGAAGACATTGAATTAGCTTAAGACTTCCTATACCTTGGTTCAGTCATGAATCAGAATGGAAACTTCCATCAAGAAATCAAAAGGAGGCTAAGATTTGGAAAAGAAGCTATGAAGGAATTAGACAGGATCCTCAAGGGTAAAGACATATCCTTTAAAACCAAGGTCAGTATCATCCAGGCCATAGTATTTCTGAATTCTATGTATGATTGTGAGAGTTGGGCTATGAAGAAAACTCACAGAAAGAAAATCAACTGATTTGAAGTGCTCTACTGAAGAAGAGTTCTGTTGATACCATTGGCTGATACAAAGATAAATGAAAATGCAAATCAAGACTGCATTCTCATGAGAAGTGAAGATGATTAAACTGAGGCTTTCATACTTCAGACATATCATGAGATTATGAGACTCAATGGAAAAAAGAATAATGCTTGATAAAGTGGAAGGTAGTGAAAGAAGGAGAACGTATTACAGATGTATAGATTCAATCAAGGAAGCTACGGCCCTGTATCTGCAAGGCCTGAACAAGGCAGCTGATGTCCCAGACCCTTTGACAATCCCTGATTCACAGGATCACCCTAAGTTGAAGCTAACTTGATGACACATAACAGGAAAAGGCGGTGGGTATACCAAAAGAATGTATAATCTTTTCTCCCAATACATCACCATGTACAAATCTTAACCTAGCATTTGAGCGGATTGGTTTTCCAACAAGGGAGGTGGATCTTAAAGAATGATATTAAATCACTAATCTTCCATTTAAAGTAATCATCACATAGATGAGTGGTTCTCAATCCTTGCTCCTTCAGATGTTCAGGACATCGTCTCTCATAATTTCTGGGTACTGGCCATATTGGTTAAAACTTCCGGAAGCTGAAGTCCACAACATCTGGAGAACCAAAGATTCAAACCTCCCCTGCCTCTTCAGATGATAGGAAAGAGCATGGCTGAATTTACTGGAGTTGATATATAGGAAAGAAGTTGTGGAGAGATAAAAGAAAAATAATTCTGCCTCCCTGATCCTTCCCACTTGCAGCATTGGACAATCCCTGTTGATGATTTCATCAAAAGGGATTGTCCAACTAGATTTCTGTGACAGATGTGGATCTGGAGCCAAGAACCATAGAATGTACAAGTAATTTCTAACTAGTCACATTTGAAGGGAATTTGCGACAGTATAACAAAGCCAGATGTCAAAAGTAACATAACAGGTAAGTTACATTACTGGTGTACTGACTTTGGGAGAAGGCTTTGAATCTGGAAAAATGTCAGAAATTCTCTCAAAAAGATGTTTGAGAAATTTTGGCTCAGCAATAATTGTAAAACATTCAGCCTAGCCTTATACCTATTTTTCCATTTAGGCTAGCTGCTGGCTTCACTTTTTCAAGATCAAAGAAGCATGCAGCTTTCTCTACACTGCTACATTAGATGCAGGAACTGCATCTGGGCTTTCTTAATAAAATGTATAGGTAGAACTTATTGCTGTGTACCTTCAAGTTGTTTCCCATTTTTGGCAACACAAAGGCAAATCTATCGTGTGGTTTTCTTGGCAAGATTTCTTCAGAGGGAGTTTGTCCAAGATAACTTAGTTGATTCCCATGGCTGAGCAGGGATTCAAACTCTCGTCTCCAGAGTCATAGTCCAGTGATCAAACCACTATACCAGGCAAATTACAAGTAATATAATTATCCATAAATAGTTCTTTTCAGGTTACAAGGCTTTAATGAAATCCTAACAAAGTTCCTCATGTAACTCCATAAAGAGAAGTTAAAGTTGGCACGCACTACACTCTTTTTACATCAGTCAAGAATGTTTTGTTTTGTTTTGATGTTATTTCAAATATGTTCAGGAAGTAGATTTTATGTGGTTTGAATGGCAAGTGGTATCAGTATTAAACCATTAAACAATAATGTATGACCCAGCAAACATAAAAGCTCTCATTTCCTATTCCATTAACAGGCTTTGCCCTGAATTTCTCATCAGATCTGACACAAAGATAAAATGGTATCACTAACATAGAAAATGATAGAATACTCATGAGAATTTATTAGGCTAGTCAGCCAAAGTTTGGAAGTTCATCCAAATAATATACGACCTTTCCAGAGTACTAAAAACAAAATCTAGATCTTCATACAATATAGTTTCTGCCATAAATGGATAGCATTCTTTTAGACTGGATAAAATTTCATAGAGAAGTGCAAAGCAAAGAACATAAAACTGTGCTGACTTCAATCAGTTCTGTAGGTAAGATGTAAGTAAGGCTTTTTTCGCATGGCGTTTGCAATGCAAAAGAGGGCCTGGAGCATCGCGTGATTGCAAAGAGTGATCTGCACATTGCACTCACAATCGCGCAACACTCCAGGGGCCAGCAGGGGCCAATTGCACACCTTTTCATTTTCAACTTGAAGCCGAAAATGGTGAGTGATCGCGCATTCCTCCGGGGCCCCAAGTGCACTTACCTGGCCTGCGGAGCCTCTGGAGCCAGGCCGATCGCGCTTCCTGCCCCAATGCAGACTGTGGAAGGAAGAGGCGGGGCTCTCACACAAGCAGGCAGCTCATGCAGAGCTGAAGCAGCAGGGAAGGGAAAGCCTTTCGGCAGAGGCTGCTCGCGCGATCCCAGCGCCGGAACAAGGTAAGGTGCAGAAAGTGCTTTAGTTCTGACTCTGGACTTAGTGATCCTACCCTCTCCCACTTTAGATACCAATATGAATTACTTCATTTACATCAAACCATGGTAAGGTAGCCCCACTGTGTTTCTGAGTTCCCCAGTTAAGTTGAACATTGAACTTCTGCAGCCAGACTCTGCCCTCAGTGCATCATATTCTTTCCTATTCATTGTCATACTGGAATGGGGATTCCAGCGTTAAACTGGGGTTCATACCAGCCCCCCAAGGTTGACTCTCATCCTTGGCAAAGGCTGGCAATTCCCTCAGCGTTATTAATTCTTGCTGCCACCACTCACTGAATTATGAATAACGAGACAGTACAGTGAGACCCTGTCCAGAATTAACAATCTCTAAGCTTAAGGATCTTTCCACCTCCCCCCTTCTGAGTGAGAGAAGTCCTAGCTAGCTTGTGCCAAAGGCTGACGTGGGAATGGAGAGAAACAGAAGTTTTACAGAAAGTATTTAATCAGGCATGCAAATAAACAAGACAATATCACACTTGAGAGGCTCCCCCCTCCCAGGCATGCTTAAGTTACAAGTAGTTACAAAAACAGATATAAAAACACAAAATACATTCTTAAGATCAGCCAACTTCCAAAATAATAAAAAGCCTAACGCGACTAACTACTTTACTCTAGTTACTCACAATTAGGTTATAGACTTCGATGGTCTAAAAGAGACGGGAGGGGCCAGGAGACGAGGCATGGGGCCTCCAGCCTACGACTGGCCCAGATCCCATCTCTCTCTCTCTCTCTGTTCTTCCCTTGGCCACATGGCCTCCCAGAAGTTTTAAAAACTCTCCTTGGAAGGATCTCGAAGCATCTCCAAGATGCCCACCTCTTTCCTTCTTGATTGGTCAGTTCTCACCCTATGACCTGTGATGCTGACCCACCTAAAATGTAATCTAATCCCAAGACCTCATTAACCCTTGGTTTACCAGAAGAGGGAAGTATCTCCCTTTTAGCTAAGTATAGATAATGAAAGCCCCATTATCACATTCATGAGACTTGAATAGCACAGCTATTTGAAGGAACCCAACAGAACAGCTAGCCCAAAAGTTTGCTTTCCAGTTTGAACTTTGTCACATGAGTCTAGAAACTAGGAAAATAAGAGCAGTGTAAGAATACTAAATATCTACTTCCCAGAATCCTCAATTTATTAATTTTATTTTAATACACACACACATACACCTTTAGTTAATCATCAAGAGTCTTAGGCCCTTTCCTCACGGGGGGGCCCGAACGGGGCCGCGCACTCAGGGGCAGAGCTTACCCGCGAGGGGGTTGCTCCGTCCCTCCGAAGAGCGCGGATCCGCCGTTCCAAATGCCACCAAATTTCGGCGGTGCTTGGCGGCGCTCAGTGGCCCCCGGCGGCGCCCAAAATGGCGGCCGGCGGCTTCCAGCGGTGCTCCACCAATTAGGACAGTGTGCCAGCTGGAAGCCCGCCCCCGGGCAGATCTGCAGGGACACGCTACTGCGTCTCTGCAGTTCTTGACCGGGGGCTGCTATGGGGCAGTGCGGGTAAGTTTTATAAAAACCACTTTTGAAGGTGGTTTTTATAAAACTCACAGCGCCACCCCCGGGGCTGCGCTAAAGCAGTTTGAGGTCTAGAACCTCACTTTTTTTAACTGCTCTAGCGCAGACCCCAGTGAAGAAGATCTCCTGGAGAGGGCGCTCTAGCGTGGGCAATATGCCCGTGTGGAAATGGCCTTAGAGTTCCTCTGAAACCACTTCTACTGGTACTCATGGTGCCAGCCTCATACTGTTTGCACTGTTCCTGAGGAGAGGCTTTCTGTGCCTGCAGAAAGGTCAGGTGACTGCTGTGGCTTCTGATCGAATGATGTGGCTTCTACATGCTAGAAATACAGTGATAACGTATGGCCATTTCCACACTGGACTGTTACAGTGCTATTATTTCACTTTCAACATCCTACAGAATCCTGGGGTCCGCAGTTTAGGGAGGATCCTTGAAAGGGGAGACCAGAAGGGACAGAGGGAAAATTTCCATCTTGAGGTGAGCACTGCTGGACCAACTACAATTGGTTCCTGCTCCAGGTTTAAGGATGTTGGTGGAGTTGAATTAGATAGCAGAAGCTCAAGTGAGAAACTTTGGAGAAGGAGGAGCAGAAAAGGAGATTGGAGAGACTCATGGGACAATGAGTTTCTGGAGATATTTAGATGACAAAGGAAGAAGCTGACAGACCTGCAAAATAAATATGTCTTACTTACCTGTGAACTTTGATGCAAGGTTTCCAATCTATAACCCAACACAGCACAACTGACAACATGACTGTCTGCATAAGTATAAGCTTGTGGTGAAACATTTGAGGTTGCCAAATATAGACTGGACTTACAGTTCTAAGGTGGAAAATGTAGCTGGGGACTAAAGGAACATCAATACTGGGTGGAGGGGTGGCCATGTCCACACTGCATCATTTAAAAACAAAATGAAACAGAAATTTAGTATAACTTTGCATGGTAGTATATCTACCAGCTGTCTCAAGGCAGCAATAAAGACAGGAGTTCCTGATCTTTCAAACTAATGTACTGATGGCCAACAATGGAATAACGAGACAAAACACAGAAAATTGAGTTAGATAAGGGACACTTTCTTTGACATAACCTATTTAAGTTGCATTGACCTGGAACTGGAGCACGAGAGGGGAGCAATATCATGCAGGTCCAGCTAAGGCCAGGTGTCATTTAGTGACTACCTCTTCAGCTTTCCCTTGGATGGAACACCTCAGCCCCAAGGAAATCCAAGTACTTGGGTTACTCCCAGGCTGGCTGTACTTAGAAAGTAAACCCAGGGGACTCCTATTCAAATCACAGAACTTCGCAAGTGAGAGCCCGAATCCCAGGTTCACTGCAAGGGTAAGCCTCCTTCCTCAGCCTCTGGGATGCAGAACCCTAAAAAGGGAGTTTCAGAGCCCTACCCTATGCCAAAAGGGTGCCAAAGTCTTATATTTTCTCCCCCACTACCTGCCACAGAGAAGGGACAAGTATCTGCTTAAGTCCCTTTCCCCACCAGGCTGTCCAACATGACCTTCACACTTTGTTGCAAATCCCCCAGGAATAACATATTCTCCTCTTCTGACAAATGAATGCCATCAGCCCTGCAGAGCTCTGGCTGCCAGAAAACTATGTTAGGGTGTGATAGAAAGTGGCCCAACCCCTTGCCTAGGGCATTACAAAGCTCCCTATTTACTCTTCTGTGTGCATGATCAATGTGCTTTGGATCACTTTCCCCTTTGCAAATCTTGGCAGGGCAAAACAGTGAAAAACAGCAGGGGAACACCAGGCCAACAATTTTCTAGAGGCCTGAAATTGCTGAGAGCCTGTAAGACAATGACCTTGTCCTTGAGCAAGTCCAAGTCATCCCCACCAGGGTGAATGACTAACACATCAGGAGGAGGCCCAGTGTGGTCCTTGAACAGAACAAGCAACAAGACACTCCATTAAAGGCCACTTCTCCCACACCACTCAACAGCAGCTACATTGTTCAACCTCGGCTGAGTACCGAAATGATAACTTTGGGCCTGCCACACTGCCCATTATACCATACTATCTCTACAGATGAGGATCTGCC
Organism: Iguana delicatissima; assembly: GCA_948472985.1. Classification (NCBI taxonomy): domain Eukaryota; kingdom Metazoa; phylum Chordata; class Lepidosauria; order Squamata; family Iguanidae; genus Iguana; species Iguana delicatissima. The sequence goes on along the minus strand of CAOKZL010000841.1, from coordinate 772,908 downwards.
ATCTTGCTACACCATACTTAGAAACTAACAGAAAAACAGAAACAACATCAGTTCAGGAAAACAACCTCAAAACTTAACAGGACACACCATAGCAGAAGATTGGCAATGTCTAATGTGATGGAAGGTTTGTGGGCCAAACCCTGTCATGGAAGCACTAGAGGCAGCCCCCACACTAAAAGAATGGGTGCCAAACTTAACCATGTACATATCCACGTACTCCAAGGCCTTTGAGGGGCAAAAATTCAATGTGACAAAACAATCCCAGTCTGTCCCCTCTGAACAGCATATAATGCTGCAGAACACAAACATGGCATAAAACTAGGTCAGAGCACAATCTCAACTAGACCTTCATCCCCATCCTTTTCCAATCAGTTTTGGAACACATACTGCACAAAATTATGTGGTGGTCACCAAATTCCAAATTCCAGGACAGGAGTTCATGATCTTTCAACCAAGGCACTATTTTTAAAAAATTGTAAACATGTGTACATAGCTTGAAGAGAGCTGGCATCACTTTATCTGTCATCTCATTGTAATAGTCTGGGCATGAAGATCTCGTCAGTGCTGCTCCCCACATTCTCTACTCCCCTTCCTCAAACAGGGTTTTCTGCAATACACTTTAAAAACAAGAGATTCATGAATAATCTATCCATTTATAAATACAGAGTCACTCCTAAACATTCATTTATAAAGATTAAAGGATTCACTGGAGTTCACTGGCTATGTTTGCATTGAGTCCAGGGATAAAGACAAGTGTTCAATAAGTGTCTTAAGGGCTTCTGATTTCATAGGCTGCAAGTAAACACCTAGCAGTTGTAATTGTTCTGGCCAGCAGCTGGTACAACTTTCCCTCGAGAGCAGGGGAAGACACCTCACATATAAGACAGTCCTTCATTAGAGAAACTAATTGCACTCACCCATTTCCCTGGGTTAGGAAATTCTAGGGACAGTGCTACACAGAGAGAGAACATATTAGAGGGGAGACCTATGGGGATTGTGTTTGTTTTATTTAAAAGTAGACCTGTTGGAAAAAAGCATACAGGTAACACAGCCACCAACCTTGTATCACATACCCAGTCTTTGCTTCCCAGGGGGCTTCAGCCACCAACCTATAGCTCTCTCTCTCTGTCTTGGTGGATCAAAGTGAATTGTTGGGATTTGTTTCAGTTGAATTTGCATTTGGAACAGGTATCTATTCAATGAATGCAAAACCCCACAATGACCAGTAATAAATCCCATTCTTCTTCTTCTTCTTTTTAAACAAAACACTTTTACAAATGCTTTTAACAGAGTAATTTAAAAGTTCTACTACAACTTTTGTTTCTTTTCTATTGTGTTATCTGCCACTGCTTCATAGCTTACTGATGTATATATGTCTATTATCATTTGTGTGCCCCCCCACACACGTACACACTTACCAATGCAGTTACATTTGCAGTAAGTTGGCCAGTTTTTGGCTCACATTTCCAGCTAATTACATTCTCTCCTTCTCTGATTTTTTTCAGTATCTCACATTCTTGGTGATTACTAATTATTAGATATTCCAAAGTAATGTATTTGACTGTGTTGTCTCACCATTGGGCTTTCCTATACTCTCAGTGTAACTGTACTCAGAATGAGCATTTATAAAGCATCACTTTCTTTTCTGATACATATATTTTTCTTTTTTTATATCTTTTTTATTTTAGGTCATTTCTGCCCTACACTGTTATAGTGCTATTATTCCACTTTCAATCTCCTGTGGAACTCTGGGGTTTGTAGTTTACTGAGGCCAAAGAGCTCTCTGGCTGAGAATTCTAAAGGCCTCTCTCTCAATTGCAAATCCATAGGATGTTAAAAGTGGAATAATAACACTATAACAATGTAGTGTGGAAGTGGCCTTAGTTCACAGCAATTTTAACTTGTGTATAACTTTTATTACTATTATTTCTCTCCCTTACAATTACCTTTCTGAATTTGAAGTGGCTGAAAGCCTCACTCCTCCACCATGGCAACTGCATTACCATAAGCTTGCCACCTTCCCCTCTTCTATTCTCTACCTCTGTGTTGGCATATGTGTGCTAAGTGTTTGCCATAAATGTCGCATTGCAAAGATGGAAATATGTTTGAAAACAAAGATGTGAAGCTAATACCAGTGTGTTTCTGGTGCAATATTTTCAGGAAATAAACGTGAATGGAAGACATATGGGACAATTTGATAGCAAGAGTAATGTAAAGCTACTTTGGCTCTGTTTTCTGTCTCCCATCTCCACACCTGAATTACAAACCTGACTCCAAACTGTTTCTTTGCCCTCAGTCACTGGCAGCCAGAGGCAAATTGGAGTCATCCTTTCAAACACTGAAGGCACATCATGCCAAAAGTTTGATCTTTGCTATCAAGAAAACATTCTTTTTCTTTTATGACAGGCAAGAAAAGCAATGTGTATTTGGGGTGGAGTTTCTATCTCTGCTGAGTAGAGGAGAAAGATTCCATCCACTTACAAGCATCTCTGAATTAGTGCATTCAGACAGAAAGGCAGATAGATCAGCACCTGGCTACTCATTCACAATTATGGAGAGTCAGACTCACAACACCACTAACACAGAGCTCTCAGAGCTGAGAAGCATTATTTTTGAGATTATAACCCCCAGAATCTCCCAGCCAACATCAACACTGGGAGTAGCATTCTAGGACTTGTGAACCAAAAACACTTTACAGCTGGATATTGTTCCTCAGTGTCTCAGCAGTAGAGTAGGTTCCTGTAATTATGCTCATTTGCTTATACATTTATGGATTTCAGAAAGGGCCAAGATGAAACATAAGCCTATTGAGTCATTTCAGAGAGGGAAGGAAGGAAGAGAAAGGTCTGCCACATGGTTCAGATACATAGATTCATTTTGTTAAGTGTTCAGACAAGATTTTTAAAATTCAACCCCACAATGTAAAAAAAAGAAAGAAGAAGAATCAGCAGAAAAGGGCAACTTCTCTTACACTATTTTTCATTGAGTCTCTGAAGGAAATACCTGGGTATTACTTTTACTGGCTTATTTTTATGTGATTTGTTGATCTCCTAGTACCACTCTTACAGGCACAGCTCATACTGTTCCACCAAGATCCTCACTTTATCTGTGACAACAAAGAGTTGAGTAGCAACTTGAAGACTAAACAATTGACTGCATCATCAGCTGCCTTCAGCCAAGAGCCTGCTCAAGAAATGGATGGTAATAGTATCGAATATCACTTATGCATTCATGGGCCAACATAGAATATTAGTGAATCCCATCTTGGAAGAAAGATGTAAATTCAATAAATAAATAAATAAATAAATAAATAAAATTTCATTCTATTTTTAATTAAAAGATCAAGAAACACACAATAAAGCCAGAAGACCCTACAAGAATAAAGGCAACAAGAGTCTGCCAGGTATTACTACAATCCAAAGATAATATCATGCTTGAGGTTATTTGAGTTTAATGACTACAGATGGAGCCTGAAAAAAATAAACATAGGAAAAAAAATCCAGTACAGGTAAATCTCTTTGATTCTTCAGTCCAAGAGACAGAAAAAAAAAATATAGTCAGCTATCTGTTTGAGAATTTATGTGGTTCGTTATGAGCCCAAGAGAAAGAAATAAAATTAATGTAGCTAATTATTTGAGATGTTTATACTTGCCCAAAGGGCAAGTATGCTTTGGATGTAGCAGAACAGACAGGCACTGAAACTTGCAGATGCTTTTGCTGTTGACAAAATTGTGAAATTGCTACACAAGTTTCATCTTTATTATGAGAACCACAGGTAAAAGCAGGGGTCACCAACAGATCCTGTCTTAATATAATAACTTAGTTTGAAAAGTGTTAGGAAATAGCCAACAGTACTTCTGAACATGTATTAGCTGTCTAATATACACCATGCAATTCTAGCATTTCCTTTTATGAGTTTTGCAGAGTAAAGATCAGGACTTCCAGTTTAAAGGTGTGAGATTGTGGGGGACATGTAAGTATCAGGACTCATAATTGAAGAAACTGAGCATCTCTGTCTTTTCAGCGGGATGCTAACATGAAAAGCTCCAAGGGATCTTTCTTTTCCTAGGCAGAGCAGTGAAGCTGTGTGAGTGGGATAGATACCACACAGTCAGCTGCTAATATTGACAGAAACAGATGTTTGCTAATATCGGAATGGTGGGACAGATGTTAGAATAGCCATAAATGCACTTGTAAAAATCTTAGGAATTGTATACATTTCCTTATGTTTCTAGCAAGCAAAACAAACAAACACAAATGCCTATGTCAGCACTTATTTCTTCTTGCTCAGTCAAATTCACTCTCTTTTTAAAAATTAGATTAGGAGCAGTAGACGGCTCTGAGAGCTTACGACAAAGTGTGACTAACAAAATGGATTGCTGTCATTGAGCCTGGCAATCTACAGTGCTGCGCAAACATTAATTAAATGAGCAAAGATTGCACATCATACACAAAAAAGAGTACTTCTGACCATTTGCTAATGAATCATTGCTGTTCATTGCAGAATCTGCACTGGTTTTCCATTTTCTTCTTTCTAAAGATGATTTGCAAGAGAATGCAGACAACGAATGGCCAAGAAAAGCTTGACAGGTTATATATTATCTATATTATTAATATTACCTTTATTTTTATCCCGCTTTTCTCTCCAAGGGGACTCAAAGTGGCTTATAGCCATTAAAAGAAACATAGGCCATTTCTGCATGAGGTGATGGAATCACCCCGTGCTGCTACTTACCAGACCTTCTGGCTCCCCAGTCCGGTCCAGGCTGCTCCGGAGCAGTGCGTGCTCATTCCTGCTCACTGCTCCGCTGTCGAAAATGGCGGCTTCCAGTTGGTCGAGGGTCTCAACCAACTGCTGAAGCTCACCAGCCTAAAGCCCGCCCCCAGCAGATCGCAGCCTCGCATTGGTGTGAGCCTGCAAATCTGTACAAGGGAGCAGGCTCGCAGTGGTGCACTCTGTGCTTTTGAAAGACCTGATTTTTCCAGTCTTTCAAAAACACCCTGGATGACCACTTGGGGTCATTCTGGAGCCGGCTGAGGTGCGGATCCACATTAAGTAGTCCGTTCCCAGTCTGCTCCTACGTGCAGACGTCCTCCCTGGAGGACGGACTGCACCGCTTCAAATACCCTGTGCAGAAATGGCCATAATTAAAAACTGTCATATACAAAAGTTAAAAGAAAAATTAAACCACAATAATAATTCAAACATGTTAAAATACATATAAAAACAGCATTAAAATATCAAATAAATAACAATTAAAATGACCAGCACTGATAGAAATTACATATAAATGCTTGAAGGAAGAGGAATGTTTTTAGCTGTTTCCTGAAGGTAGACAGAGAGGGTGCCAGTTTGACCTCTTTGGGCAGGGAGTTCCAGAGCCTGGGAGCAGCCACTGAGAAGGCCCTCTCCTGTGTTCCCACCAAATGCACCTGTGAGGGTGGTGGGACTGAGAGAAGGGACTCTCCTGCAGGTCTCAACGCCCGGACCGGTTCGTAGGGGATGATGTCTGGAAGGTTAAGTGGGGGTTTTTTGGGAGGAGGGATTTTTTTAAAAAAATTATTTAACAAAAACATACAAACATAGGAAAGACATAAGACAAAACATAAACCAACAAAATCCAACATAAACCATTCTATAAATGAAAAAGAAAACCTATTAAAAAGGTTAAGTGTGAAGTGAAACCAACACCTCACTTTAAATTGAAGCCCAAGGGCCACACATGGCCCTCAGGTGCTCCCCCTCCCCAAGCAGACATTCCCAGAGTGACTGAAACCTCCCCACACTCAACTGGGTTATTAGAAGAATCACAATATCTAGTGGGGGAAACAAGGGGGAGAACTCTTGGAATGAAAAATACCGTAAAAATACAGTCAGTATCCCTATCAAATAATGGAGGAGGAGGAGGAGTGCAGCCCACTGGGATGATGTGAAAGAAAGAAAAAAAAAAGAAAAAAGCATTCAATTTCTCTTCAGTTGCCCACACCATTCTTTTCCCCTCAAAAGGTTTGTGGAAAAGATCTATCAGCAAATGTAGATGTTTCTTTTTTCATGGAATTTTATTAAGCTGCAGATAAGATAAGATTCTTCCTACTTCTGTTTATTCATCTTTCAAGAGAATTAGTTTGAATTAATATGTGTTCCTTCCTCTATTGGAGTTTCCCTGTGGAAGAAAAAGAAATTATCCTGGGATCTGCTTTGAAAGACATCATTTTAAGGAGGCAGGTAAGATACTATCAGAACATAAGTGCTATTATTGGTAAATATACACAAGGTATTATGTCATGTGTATTAGTTATGCATTATAGAATCATAGAATCATATGGGCCATCTACCCCAACCTCTTGCTCAATGCAACATCTCCAGATAGAGCATCCCTAGCAAGTAGCTGTCCAAATTCTTTTAAAGGATCTCCAAAGAAGAAGATTTCACCACCTCTCCAGACAATTGATTCCATTGCCCAACTCTTCTCACTGTCAAGAAGTTCCTCCTAACATTGAATCAAAATTGACTCTCCTGTAATTTAAAACCATTTGACTTCATTCTACCCTTTAAGGCAACAGAGAACAAGCCTGCACCCTTTTCTTTGTTGCAGCCCTTAAGGTATTTAAAGAATGTCATCACATCATCCCTCAGTATGTCATTCACACCCACAAAATTACCTATACTGGTGGGCTGGCTGTGCCAGGCCATGCGCGTGTTCCCTCCCTCTCTCACTCACTCACTCATACAGCCAAAGGGAAGGGGATTGGAGGGTGAATGGGAGGAGGGAAACAGGGAACATCCATGCCATCCCCTTCCTCTCATGAGTGAACAAATGTGTTTGCCCCTCCTTCTTCTATCCCATACCCTTTACCTCTCTCATCTTCATGAGTGAGTGAGTGAACAAGCACATGCAACAGCCTCATCTCATCCCATTCTCTTCCTGCTTGCATGAGTGAGCAAGTGAGCAAATGCACACACGCACCCTCCTCCCATCCCATACCTTTCTACTTTCCTACCCATGCAAGTGAACCAGTGAGTGAATGTGCAAACATTGTCCTTCTCTTCAAAAAAGGCAGAAAAGAAGACCCAGGAAACTACAGGCCAATCAGTCTGACCTCAACACCAGGGCCATTTCTGCACCAGCCTATTATAGTGCTATTATTCCCCTTTCAACTACTATGGAATCCTGGGGTTTACAGTTTAAAGAGAGACTTCAAAGGCTGGAAGGGCTTTAGGGGGCAGACAGTCAAAAAAGAAAATACTCTGCCTACAGCCTTACATTCCATAAGCCTCAAATAAGCCACACAATAGTGTAATAGAGGCCTGAGAAAATGGTTGTGTTGCAGTAGAGGGTTTATTCCAAGTCATCCCTGCCTCACCACTCTGTGGCTTGATGACCCACAGAACCAGGCATTCAGAAAGCATCCAGCTCTGCACAAGAAACATGACCACAATTGGATGCTGGAGTGCAGGGTGGTGGCCATTGTAGCCTGTGCCTTCTCTTTCTTCTGCATTGAAGAGGAACTCTACTGGCCTTTCTTCTCTATGTCCTCTTCTTCCCTTCCTGTCTTCCCAGACAGATGAGAATGACACAGCCAGCTGTAACCACATCCTCTTCTTTCTTAGGTGGGAAGGCAGATGCATTTTCTTTCCTGGTTGATGTCAGTGCTGCATTGGCCTGTTCCTCTCTCATTGGTAGTGCAATTGGGGCGGGGGTACTTCATTTACCACTTCATGTTGTAAGAGGGCTTGTGCTACCCTTGGCAATGACAATAACAGGGATGATTTCCTTTTTATTCATTGTCAGGTTATGTAGCAGTAGTAGAAGTTACTTTTTTAATCCTTTGTAATGCTCCAGATTTAGCAGTGTTTATGGGCATAGTATGTGTATGATTAGGGGAGAGGATAGAATGGCAACTGCCATGAAAAGTAACAGATAAAATCTCTTTAAAATCCTTCAAAGTGACTTTCATTTTCTGCAATGATGAGAAAGTGTCCTTTTTTTTGTTTTGTTTTGCAGAAATAATATCTTTTAAGAAACTTCAGCTGTTCTCTGATTTAGACAACAAGTACACACCACAATGAGTACATAGGAGTGCCACTCAGCCAAATTTCCACTTGCATATTTCCATCAATTTGTAGTTCGAAACTACTACATGACATACCATTCTAATATCAAAATTTTCCTACATTAAGAAGTGACAACTAAGGAACTAAAGCAAGGAAATGCCAACACAACAACATTACTTTAAAGATTTTTCAAATGAAGAAAGGATTTGTGGTTTATATAGTGGGGAGGAATGGTCATACATTTAATAATATAGCTATGATCTTTTTCCTTCCAAATAAAGTTAGGCTTATTTTAAAGTCATGTATCAATTGGATTTATGTCAGTTTTGTGAAGTGAGCAAGCAACACTTTGCAGAGTCTCACAGAACCATGACCTCCACTGTTCCCTGCCCTATTTGGCTCCTCTGGCAATACAAAGCAGCAGGGAAGAGAAGGCATTTTTGCTGGCCTCCTGGATGCAGAGGCCATGTAAATGTGTCACAGCACATGGCACCATGACAGAGAATGAAGGGGCAGGACCAAAGGGGATTTAAGTCTCTGTCACCCACTCCTTTCTCTCTTTTGCTTTCAAGTGTTGAACATGAAGGTTTAGTGGATAGCGAGTTGTTCCATGAAGAATACCGGAGAAGTAAGAAGAGGTTTTGGATAAAAAGGTGGCTTGTCTGCAGAATGATGTCTGAAGGAGCAATGTGGCAAATGGGCTATTTGCATAATGGATGGCTGTGGGTGCCAGATCATGCCATGGCAGGGTCTACAGGCCTTGCTGCCATGCTTTCAGATGCTGCACATAGTTGCCCAGTGGTCCTTGTGGGTGGTGAACTAGAACAGTCAGAAGCAGTCACAGGAATGCTCCTTTTTCTTTACTTCCCAGGTAGTAAGAGGCCACTCAGGGTCCCCTTCTGCATGGAAGACAGGGGTTTGGGCCATAATAAGCCCATGTACACTCAATCAGGAGGTGAGATGGACAGATAGATGTTCAAGGGCAAGTTGCAGGCCTCATGGGATAGTGCAGGTTCAATGGATTTTGGTGTTTTCAATGTATGGTGGCACACCCACACATGGCCACAAGACACAGGAAGCAGCAGCCACAGGATCTTCCTAGAATTCTTCCCCATATTAGTTGCAGTGCAGATATGAATGAAGAAGTTGTGACAATATGGCTGTGGTTCAGGTAATTAACTCCTTAACATCCAAATCCCCTAGAGTCATGAGACTGCTAATGGTGTTTACACTTCAGTGCCTGAAGCACAACATGGTGCTCCATGTGGCTGGAGTGGCCAACAGTATAGCCAATGCTCTCTCACACTCATAGATGGAGCATTTCAAACATCTGGAACCAGATGCAGCCACTACACTAGGCCTGATGCCAGTAGACCTGTGAATACTTGAAAGAGTGAGATACTGTGGGCAATTGGTTCGTCCATAGCTCTGGACACCAAGAAAGGCTACATTAGGGCATTTGAGGAATTCACAGAGCTTTGGAGTGGGGAGAGCTTGTGGAATTAATAGCCAGTACCAGTTCCTTATACGTTACATTTTTGTGTCCTCCCTCATAGCATAGGATTGTCTCCATAGACTATTAGAGCTAGATTGTCAGCCATTGCCTTCTGCTGGAAAGTGTAGGGGTTCACTGACAATATCATGGACTTCCAGATTCTTAAGGGCCCTGGAAAGAAGTACTGTGGCAGATGCCTAGAAACCCTTCTATCCCAACATACTGAAAGGTTCATAAAATCATAGAATCAAAGAGCTAGAAGACTTCACAAGACCATTGAGACCACCCCCCTGCCATGCAGAAATACACAACCCAAGCATTTCTGACAAATGGCCATGCAACCTCAGTTTAAAAACCTCCAAAGAAGATTCCACCACACTCAGAGGCAGCATACTCCACTGTAGAACTTCTCTTATAACATTGGGAAATTCTTCCTAACATTTAGATTGAATATCTTTTCCCGAACTTTGAAACTATTGCTTCATATTCTAGTCTCTAGAGAAGCAAAAAACATGTTGCTTCATCTTCTGTATGACATCCTTTCAATTATTTAAACATAGCTTTCATGTCACCTCTTAACCTTCTCTTCTCTAGGCTAAACATACCCAGCTCCCTAAGCCACATCTCACAGGACATGGTTTTCAGGCCTTTTACCATTTGGGTCACCCTCCTCTTGATATGTTCCAGCCTGTCAATATCCTTCCTGAATTGTGGTGCCCAGAACTGGACACAGAATTCATGGTGGGACTTGACCAAAGCAGAATAGAGTAGTACTACCACTTCCCTTGACCTAGGTCATTTCTGCACTACACTGTTATAGTGCTATTATTCCACTTTCAACATCCTGTGGAATTTTGGGGTTTATAGTTTACTGAGGCCAAAGAGCTTTCTGGCTTAGAATTCTAAATGCCTTTCCCTAAACTGCAAACCCCAGGATTCCATAGGATGTTGAAAGTGGAACAATAGCACTATAATAGTACAGTGTGGAAATGGCCCTAGACACTATACTGCTATTGATGTAGCCCAGAATCACATTGGTTTTCTTAGCTGCCTACACTTGCTGGTTATTTGTTTGAAATTCTCTTTGGTGGTTTTCCCCTTTTCCATTTCTTGTACATGTCCCTTTTAAACCTAAGCTCCACTGGAAGTTCTTTAGGCACTTCTTTACATCTCTAATTTGTGGCTCGTGTATCCTACTGAGGGGAGGCTGGAGAGGAGTCTCTGAGGAGACCACCTTCCCCATATGTTCCTATACTAGGTTGCTTTCCTCCTTTTTGCAGATCAAAAATCAACTCATAAATAGTTTAGAATTTAAATAAAGCGGTCCATTTATAACTCATTCTCTGTGTCTGGCCTTGTTATTTCCCTGGTTGGTCAGCAATTGTTAACCTATTTTAAGGGTTGCAGTATAAGCAAGAGTTTAGAGACTGTACATTCAAAATCACAATATATCTATTTGCCTTGGTCAGGAACTAATTGCCATGTGAGGAGAAGTATTAAGGCCTTTTGCTCACTTCGGGCCCTTCCACATCACAAAATTATAGCCCTTTGAATCCATTTGAACTGCCATGGCTCCATCCTATGGAACTCTGGGTTTTGCAGTTTAGGAGGCTCCTTTTGATGTTTCCTAAACAACAAACCCCAGGAATCTATGGGACGAAGCCATGGCAGTTAAAGGGAAATCATAACACTACAGCTGTACAGGGTGAATGTACCGTTGTGAAACTTTCTTGCCATGGAGTTATGAGCTGCTAGCATATTCCAGAGAGACCTCCTATAGGTGAGTTTCCCCATTACTTGTAACATGCAAAAGAGAGTTCAGTAGTTCTCAGGATGCAAGCAGCACACCAAGCTCCCTGGTATATTTCCCAGGGCCCACAGAAGTTCCCACAGCCTCCCACAGTTGAAGGAAAAGAGCCTAGAAATGGACAATTGTGACTCTATTTTATCTGCAATTATCTGTTTTAACGTTATTTTACCTCCCAGTACCTTTTTGAACCACTCCATTTTGGTCATTTCCAGTTTAAAAAAGAGGGTGGGTATGGCCCCCAGATCCTTGACAGCTGACAACCCCAGAAGCAGGTACTTCTAAGAAGATCAAGGCCCTTTCCGCACTACAGTGTTATAGTGCTATTATTGCACTTTCAACATCCCAAACAATCTTGAGGTTTGCAGTTTATGGAGGGAGCTCTTTGACCTCAATAAACTACAAACCCCAGAACTCCACAGGATGTTGAAAGTGGAATAATAGCACTATAACAGTGTAGTGCAGAAATGGCTCTAGTCACCAACCTATTCCTCAAAAGCCCAACGAAGCCTGTTCGAAGGTTGAATAGTCGGATTCCACCTCAATTGTCCATTATAAGCTTTTGTCAGGTTACATACAGGTGCTTGACTTTGCTTGTTCTCCTTTTCCATCTCTATCCTGTGTGTGTGTGTGTGTGTGTGTGTGTGTGTGTAAGTGTGTAGATGTGTCTTTTATGCTGAAGTCTAAGGGACAGGGAATTGTCTTGGTGTTTTTATTGGTCTGTAAGTGTTACTAGAAGCCTTTATGGCTGAACAGGGCTAAAAAAGTTAAACAGAAAGGCAAGAGCTGCCAATCATTTTTTGAAAAGCAAAATGGAAACACATTGTCTTTGGGCTAATCATGGAAAAGTTTCCCTCAATCTCCAACTCTACATTAAAGCAGCTAGACTTTCCCAACCCCTGCCAACTCTATCTCTGACTTATATTGACTTCCATGCTTGAATTATCATCAACACCTGTGGAAAGAGGTTTACTTCAATACATCATCCTTTCCCAAGAACTTCGATCATTCTCTTGAGCTATTTGTACCTTACTTACAAGGACATCTGATATTGTCTCGTTGCCCACTACCCTCGAACCAATTGTGATAAATCTTTTATTCTTCCTTCTCTGTTGTTTCTCCCACATTGGTATGCAAAGAGATGTGCACCACTTTTAGTTACAACATAAGCTAAGCTGTTCACAAAGAGAGAGAGGAAGACAAAGGAAAATTGTATTTATGTGTGTGTTTTTAACCTCACTCTGCTTATGAAGGACAATAACACAGTTTTATATATCCTTTCCTTTTCTACTTTTTCATAATAACACAGCTTTGTAACATCACCACCCTAAACTAATGTTAGCATAATGCTTTGTTTAAAATTCTGTTCATTATCTTTGCATCCTCCTATCACCTCTACATTTTGTCATAAATTTCAACAGCTTGTACTTTTCCTTTTGCCAGGGAATAGAGCAATTGACATGGATTTAGCACCTACAGTGTATACTTCTGTGCATCTCTGTTTCAAGATGAAGTTGACTTAGAGCAATTGTTCTCAAAACTTTTGTCTTCCAGATGTTTTGGCCTTCAACTCCGAAAAGCTCCAGTCAGCATGGCCAATGGTAAGAGATTAAGAGAGTTTAACTATAAACCATCTGGAGGACCCATGATGGAGAGGCCCTCCCTTAAAGGAAAGAAAATGGCCAAAGTGGACATCTAATACTAGGAATAGGATCAGACTGTTTAGATTTACTAGGGGTAGATGAAACAGACCTTTTGCTTATGGGCCTATTCCACCAAATTTCCACATAAGAGACCATCACTTTAAAAAATAGTCAGAGCAGTTTAAGTGCCCTAAGGGGGAAGGAACTGTTACCCTGTGAACTGGGAGTCCCGGGAGGGATGCCCTAACAACTAAACAAACTAAACAAGATGTGGAAAATTAGCTGGAGCACTCTCTTGACTAACGAGCGGCAGGGTAACTTAGCGGGGATCTTTTACCCAATGTATACAGCATCAGGTCAGTGAGTAGGCAAACAGTTCAAATAACAATTAAGGTTTATTAGACAATTATTAAAGAAAACACGAACACACTCCTAACTAGAAAAGGAAAATAGAGTTCAAGGGGAATGGGTGATACGCCACCTTTCCTGCAGTCCTGGGGAAGCCGATTGTAGAAGAGGAAACCTGGCGTGGCAGCCGAGGGGAATCTACTGAACTGAGCAGCAGCAAGGCAGAGTAGAAGTCCAGAGCGATCCGGCGAGAGTTCCAAAGAGCTCTCGGAACTGGGGGTTTTTATCAGGGGAAGAACAACCGTAGGTTAGTCTGGTCTTGGGCCAAAACAATAAGTCTTGGGTTGGAGACAATGCCTCCGAAAGGTCAGAATTTACATGATTGAGTTATGTTCCGAATTGACAATAGTATGGCTGGTATGTAAATGTGGCTAGCTCAACAGATAAGCACTTAGCTCACCAGGGTGCCCTCTCAGGGCAGAGGATCTCTTTGTTTATCGAATGAGGGTGTTTGTGTTGGGAGATCCCCTAAAGCAGATCTGGCAATCTCTGGCTTGGTTTGGTGTGAGCAGCAAATAGTAGCCATGCCTAGCTTCGCGCTTGTTCGGTGGCCTCACAAACACTTGGCTGGTGGCAGAGTAGGACCGAATTGTGATATCAAAATGATATCTTTGGTTCACCAAAGGCCAGGCCAGTATAAGGTGGTAACAGAACTTTATCAATTGCTTGGCAGGTTGGACTACTTTTATGGGGGTGGTATTTGAGATAGAGCCCCACAGGTGCTCTGCTCTGGTTAAGTACCAGGATATCCTTTTCAAGACCTATACTGGCTTCAAAGGCTTCACCTAGTTGCAATATGATGAGTAATTTTGTATGAGAGCGGCGCTTGACCCCTCCGTCCCTTGGGACTCCAAGCAACTGGAATTATGGTCTGACACCATGGTCAGTTCATGAGTGTCCCCTTTCAATCATTCCAACAACAGCTTTGCGCTGGTGGCAGAGTCAAAAGGGATCCATGCAAGGCCTACCTTGGGGGATAAGAAAGCCCACTAGGTTTGCTGGGACTTCAATATAGGTAAATGTAAGAGACAGAGATGCAGGTATGACCACAGATGAAGTAGCTGTGGAGGTCACAGGTGGAGTGCCTCCTGCTTTTGAAGTAAGAGGGCAAAAGGGCACTGACCCAAGGGGGTCAACAGGGAGGGAAGGGCCCCAACTCCAGTTAGGCTATTCCCACTTTCAGAATGATTGGTTATGTGTCCTAATATGTAGGTGTCCGCACTTATTGTTACATACCTAATTCTAATTCTGTCACTAATCTCTGCAACATCAGGGCTTAGTTGACTAAGCAAATGCAGAATACAGGATTTCTGGCCTGCACAGGAAATTGTCTTTCTATAATTTGAGGTTGTTACCATTAGGAACAGTCCCTAAAAAGGCTACTATTGAATACTGGCTCATCCACAACCTCTCTTTCCTGATGAGGTCTTCTGTTAATGATGTCATCAACCCTTCACTATGCTCTGTTAAGTATGCATCCTTTGACAGTGCAGTCAGTATGCTTGGAGTCTGGGCTAAGGTGCCCTTCTTACTAAGTGCAATATTAAATCTGCTTTCTACCTTTTGCTAGTTCACCCTGAGGTCTATTGCATTTCCACTTTGATGGGACCTACTACTATGATAAGGTTGTGACTATGGGATGCTTCATATTGTGCCATGCTTTTGAATAGCTCAATATGTTCTTCAAGAGGGTGCTTTTGAGGTTGGGGAATTCAGCTATAATGCACTATCTTGATGATTTTTTTTTCCCGTTCAACTTACCATGACCTGTCAGAATACTCTCACAACCTGGGAGCTCAGGGTTGCCCTTACCCATGAGAAGACAGAAGGCCCTCCATGAAACTCATCTTTCTTGCCATTGAACAAGACATGATCCAGGACATGCCTCCCTACCAAGAAATTAGAAGCCCTCCTGCAGCAGGTGTCTGCAATGAAGGACAAGAGGAAGGCTACACTCCACGATTTCAAAGTCACTGCAGGGTAGTGGTTCTAGGCTAAGCCTTCAGTGCCCATTCGTACCAAGCAATCAGGGAGTTGCGCTCTCCCACCATCACATTAGAGCCACTAAGGAAATCAAGGAGGATTTGAGGGTCATGTGGGACTTTCTACAGACATACAATGGGGTACAGTCTGACACAGCAGGTTCTTCAGGTTTTAACCTCTTCTGCCAAGGTCATTGGTGTGCAGAGCCCTGGCCTTCTGACTGGGTGACTACTGACATTAGAGACTTAACATTCCTTGAGTTGTTTCCCATATTGGTGACTGTCTATAGGTGGTGTAGGGGTTTTGCTAACAAGATAGTCTTATTTTGATGTGATAACGCTGCTGTTGTTGTCAGCTCACAAACATCCAAATCTCCCAGGGTCAAGGATCTCATCAGGTGTTTTGTCCTGCAATGCTTGCTTCGCAATATACTCTTCCAAATTGATCGTGTGGCCAGTATATAAAATCCCATTTTCAGTTCGACAGGTTCCAGGAGCTGGCCTCGCAGACTTCCCCACATCCTGAGGAGATTCTGCACACCTTTGGAACCTTGGCAGGTAGAAGTCAAACACGCCATCCTCCTTTCAAGCCCTTCAACTCATATGGTGTATCACAGTAGTCTGCACATTTTCTGGACCTTTCTTGAAACCTTGGGTGAGCCTGCCAAATGGCCAGGGAGTAATGAGATGTTCTTTAACTATGTCATCCCCCTAAGGGCCTTGGGCTTGTCCACTTGGACCATTCAGGGCCAGTTTGCCACACTGTACTTTCACTTCGAGGTGGGTGGATTCCCTAACAGATAGCATGTCACTCACATGGGGTCCAGCCATGCAGCCCCCCCATCCTTTAACTGTTTCTGTTTTTTTAAGGAGGCCTCCCAGTTTCTGTGTGGATCCTGGGACATATGCTCTTTCCACACGACGTTGCTGTCTCATTTCTGCCACAGGATGGCAGCGGTCAGAAGGTCGTGCTTCCACATGACATCATCACCATCCCACTGCCATCCTGTCATGGAGCATCACGCTTGTGCAGTTCTTGCAAAATGGAAAAAATCCATTTCACGTCTGCTCCCATCCCTTCTGACCATGCGGAAGCACATTGGCAATGCTTCCTTACGTAGTGCAGCAATGGAAAAAGCCCAGCTGTGCTGCAGAAGGAAGATGTGGTGCCATTGTGTTCTCTTCCACATGGACCAAGCGGGTGCAGAGAGGAGTGTTGCTGACACACTCCCTTCTGGGTCAGGGACTGCAGCAAGACAATGCGGAAGAGTACTGTTGTGCGGAAATGCTATAGTCTCATTTTCTGGGATGAAAAGCACGTGGTCTACTCTGGTAAAGGCCAGGACATCCAATTATCTCATCCTGCCACCATCAGTCAGTGGGGTCATTGTGATATGCTATGGGGAGCCCTGCTACCTGGGATCATCAAACTTGCTTCAACCAAACCTCTGCCTGACATCATTTTGCTTCACCTGAGAGAGAATGACTTGATCAAAACAGTTCATTGCCACAGTGATGGCAGACTGTATTCCCCAATGTTAGCATCCTATGGACAAAATATTACCAAGATGGGTTTGGCAGGGTGCTCACTCCATCTCAGCAAACAGGGCAGCATGTTGACAAACTAACCAAGACATTATCTGTAACCTTTCTTAGGCCATCTCTGCACGGGGCGAGGGAATCGCCCCTTGCTGGTACTTACCGGACCTTTGGGCTTGACACCTGGGTCCAGGCTGGTCTGGAGCAGTGCGTGGCCGCTGCTGCACACTGCTCCGGGGATGAAAATGGTGGCTTCTGGTTGGTGGAGGCTCTCCACCAACTGCTGAAGCTCGCTAGCCTAAAGCCCACCCCCAGCTGGTCGCAGGCTCGCACTGGTGTGAGCCTGCAAATCTGCAGCGGAGCATAGGCACGGAGTGGCGTGCTCCGTGCTTTTGAAAGACCTGTTTCAAGCGGTCTTTCAAAAGCACGCTGGATGACCACTTTGGGTCATTCAGGAGCGGGCTGAGGTGTGGATCTACAGTAAGTAGGTCTGACCCAGCCCGCTCCCAGGTGCAGACGTCCTCTCTGGAGGACGCTCTGCACCGTTTCTTTAAGCCCGTGCAGAAATGGCCTTAGACTGGGGAGCCCCCATTGCTCCCCCACCCCAAGATATAGGCTGAATTGGTTTAACTTTACCAGAGTGATGAAGTCTATCTTTGTCCTAAGGCATGTGCCCTTTACTTGGTCTCATTTATCCACCAGTTCTGGCATTACCTTCATAGTATTGGGTGGCGGGGTAAGGGTAGCCAAGCTGCTCTGAGTCTTTTCTGTTGTTCATATGGAAGAGAAAAGAGACATTGGGCATGAACTTTATGAGGGAAACTGGAGAGAGGTTCAAATTGACACTTAGGGGAAGAGAACCTGTACTCTGAACACATGCGGGTAAACTTACATTACTGGACTAACGGAGAATGAATCCCTGGCTGATATGGAATTATCTGCCAGTTGGATGACACAGCATGCCTTGCCAGATGTTTATGTATAGCGTAATGCCCTGCTTGGGCATTTTCTGCTTAAAGAAACTGTTTGGTCCTATGTCCTCTTTAACTTACTGGGATATACTGGATATAGGCTATTACTCACTGATGAATATACCTCAGGAATATGCTTATGTATGTAGATATAGTTAATTACTATACAATGTATTTGCATTAAAGTTGTGGCCAATATTTAACACAAAACTCAGTGTCCAGCCTCACTGTTTTGGCACAACTACCTTGTACTGTATAGCTGAACTCTCAGAGGAAGAAGGAAATGATGTTGCCTATTTCTCTTTCATTTCTGATGGCCTCTCCCTCTCTGGTCTGCTATGCAACTTTCTCAGAGTGCTGGAGGAGGAGAGGAGGGACAGAGTCAAACAACAGAAACTAAATCCAATACTATAAAATCAGAATGATAAAGAACCAGTCACCTTGGTAGGTATTAGTGAATAGGCTAGCAGATGTTTAGGGAAATAGACATGATTATATCATAGATGTACATATTTTATGTGTTGTTTGTTCAAGCAAACACATTAATGGACACATATCCCCATTTATTAAAGCGTATTTGTGAACATGGTAGAAATGCATGCAGATTGTACCCAGTTACATGTACAGCTCAAGAGGTACAAAATATGGTCACACTGTTTTGAAATGGTTGGTAGACTAATTCAATAAATTGACAAATTGATCTGATCTGGTTTAAAACAACAACAACAGGGCAACTCAGGAGACATCCCTAAGAATAAGTCAGCTAGCTTTGTTGGGTGACTTCAGGTTCAAGTACTATGAAGAAGAGGAACGATCCATACTTCTTCTTTTCAACTTTGCCTGAGCACTCTATTTTTCTACCTCTATAAGGTTCTTCCTCTAGTTCCAAAGCTTTTTGTAAATATGGGGAAAAGAAAGAATAACATGTAATATACCTAAGCCCAGCAAAAGGAGAGATGAACCTCAAGATATACTATGAAAGCCTTTTCTATTATTAAGATGCATTCCAGAAAATCCACTATGCTGAGTGCATCTTGAATCAAAAGTATGTTCTTTCATCACTGGGATTAGTCACCTATAGCCCTTATGTTTTACGATTTTCCAAGAAACAGTACTTGTCAAAGTCTATCACTCATGTTAATTTAGTAACATTTTAAATGTGAACTTTAGGAATGAGTGGTAGCATGAAAGAAATAGTCTCCAGCACATGTCATGATAGTTGTGCATGAAATTGTTGACAGTCATGGCACCACATTTTAAAATCAGATAACAGCTGATCAAAATCCTTCCAGAGGTCCTACTCTGTATGAGACCACATTGATTTCATGGTAAGCATTTGTACGTTGCATTCAGCTAAAGAAAACCTATGGCAGGAGGAGAGAGGTGATGGAAAGTATGTTAACATAAAAGCATGTGAAGTACTCCACTGACAGCAGTGTCTAATAAGAAAAGCAATCAGCCCCACTGGCCTTTGCTTTTAAGCCTCACTTCCCATTAGAGATAGTTCTACAAATTCCGACTGCATTTCAGTCTATTAAGTGAGAATTTTTAGACTGGGATGGGGAGGTACTTTCAAGTTCTGCACATCATGGCTTGGCTCAAATCGATTTTCCTTCCTTGTATATGCGTTCATCAGTTCCTCTGCAAGCTCATGCTGATTACCTCTGTTCACATTCACATTTAAAAGAGAGCTTCTTCTTTTCACATCCTATTTTTCCTTTTAATTAGAACCGAGGTGGAAACATAATAATGAGCCTGTGACATATAATAATTTCCATGAAAATAAAATATTGTGATCGAGAGAGTGAGAGTGAGTGTAGACAGACAGGCAAACAAACAATCCCATACACACAGGAGTACACACATTTTTTGTGAGTTTCATTGGCTACGTTGATTTCATTTTAGGAAATTGTGTCAGATCCAAGGTCTTGATAGCCTTTTAAGTTATTTGTTTTTAGAAATAGCTTCCCATGAGCAGGGTACTTCTTTTTAGATCCAATTGAGGAAACTATTCTGTAGTATCACTCTATCTTTAATCTATCTGTGGTTATCCCATTGCACTAAGCTGGAACTGGAAAATAAAATTCTACTTCCCATTATTATAGTGAATGCAAATTAGACATAGGAGGGAGAATATACAGCACAGTTGTGGCTAACCCCTTTCAGAAGTGTATTACTCCTTTGCAGTCACCCTCGTTATATGCTTACCTATTATTGTCATGCTGTACCAGGAGGAGTCCTCCTAAGTGGAAGGAACTTCTTGACGGTGAAAGTGGTTTGACAATGGAACTAATTGCTTAGGGAGATGATAGATGGGGCCTCCTTTTCTGGATGTCATCAAGAAGAAGCAAGGCAGTTACCTGCAGGGGATGCTCTAGCTGGAGATCCTGCATATACAGGGGGTTGGACTCAATGGTCCATGATGCCTCTTCCAACTCTATGGCCATTTCCACACTACACTGTTATACTGCCATTAATCCACTTTCAACATCCTGTGGAATTCTGGGCTTTGTAGTTTACTGAGGCCAAAGAGCTCTCTGGCTGTGAATTCTAAATGCCTTTTCCTAAACTGCAAACCCCAGGATTCCATTGGATGTTAAAAGTGGAATAATAGCACTATAACAGTGTAGTGTGGAAATGGCCTATGTTTCTATGATTTTGTTCAATAAGTGAAGTCAAAAATGAATGCCCCAGTAAGAGGGAGCACATGAGGAGCTGGAAGCTCAAGCTGGCAGCTTTCCTTTCAGTCACTAGAGGCAGAGGCTGAGCCTTACAAACTGGTAAAACACCTCTCTGTTTATCTCACCTGCTAATTGATGATGAACTTTGCCTGCTACTTTAGACACCAATGCCATTGTGAATCTCCATGCACTGACTCGGGCTTGATTCTGATTCCTTTTCTGATTGTTAACCTTGCAATGATTGTTTGCTCAGTGAATTCTCTGACTATGATGGGCAGTTGCAGGCACAGAACAGGACAATTATATGATGTAGGTCCACATGCTGTTAATTAGCACCCACACAGGAGTATTTGGGGGAAAAATCTTGCCATAAATGTTGATTTGAAACCCATCAATGTAGATAGGAGGTCTTTAGACCTTTATAGAGCAATACCAGAATCTTAAATATGACAAATTGGCAGTTATGTAGCAGCTCTGTGGTGTATCACACATTAACTTTGTCACTGAATTCCACAACCACTACAGTCTGCCCATAAAAGTAGTCCTACACAATCATTCATGGACTATTTATGAGAAAGATGGAAAACTGAGACAACAAACATGTAGACAGTAATGCTGGACAGGGACTGAGCAAATGTCAATTAATAATAAGGGATATCAAACATATAGTATCAATTGTAGAGATAAACTTGACAGGGTAATGATGGATTATTCATATAGAACTCTAAAGGAGTTTCTTTAGAAGCGTGTGTTAATAGCATACCAAGTACTAGGTAAGAGGAAGTCAAACAAGTCAATTAATGACAAATAGTTTAATTTATATTTTGTGTTTAGATTTACAAGTGAAATTTCCAAATGTTTAAGTACACTGCTCTTTTTCTTAATTTAGTTATAAATTAAGATTTTTTTTAAAAAAAAGAATAGTCCTACACAGAGGAGACAAGATGTGAAGTTATACTCCCTCTCTCTTCTTAATTTCCTGCTGTCCGGAACATTATACTTGCACAGTAAGAGCCATGGTGGATGGGATGATGTTCACCATCATGGCAGTGAGAGAAAAATGCCTGAGAAATGAATGGAATGGGCTGCCTCTTCCTCCACTCTTTTGGTAGCCATTTCAGCACTGGCAAGGCAAAACTACAGATGGGTGCACTTCAGAGTGAAAGAGTTTTCAAAATTCTCTCTAAAATACAGCCAGATGAAAGATAGTAGGCCGAATAGGATTTCAGATATTTCTGACTGCTTCCTGCAGAATTCTAGTTCATGAAAAATATCCATGTTTCTTTATTTGTGTGGGGTCTCATTACAAGATGGTGTCAGTGGAGCGTAATACAATTCAAATGAGTGTGTGATTTCGGGAATGATCTCAACTTCTTCCCAGAATATGAACCATTCAGTACTAGCATCTGCTACAAATAATATATGACCTGGAAATCTCATGATCCTGAAGGACAATTGGTCTCTGTGCATTAAGGAAAGTGCTTTTTTCATAAGTTTGTGTAATGAACTACAAAGTTTAGAATACAAACTTTTATTCTACATTTATTTCCTTAAATGTGATAACTAATTTCTAAAATTTAACTCAAGTAAGAAGGCACAGCAGAAATGCCTAGTCAATCATGGATAGATAGCAATAGCAGTTATTTCTATACTTCCTATCAACTAGCGTTATCTAAGCGGTTTACAATGTATTTTAGCTAATTGCCCCCAACAAGCTGGGTACTCATTTTACCGACCTGCGAAAGGATGGAAGGCTGAGTCAACCTTGGAGCCTGGCAGGATCAAACTCACAACCTTATGGTTGCAGTACTAGCATTTAACCACTGCGCCACCAGGGTTTATATAGGTTAGATTCTTCACAAATTGCTGATAATTTTATATGGATATGAAACTGTCCAGGCATGATCACAGCTGATACAGTCACCGTGGAAGAAGGTAAAAAGTACTCATAAAATGAAGATACCAGAGACTGAACTGGGAACATAATGCATGCAACAGAAAAAGAGATTCCGCCATGAAATCAAGAGTCATTCTCATATTCCTTTCAACCTCATCAGGGCTAAAGAGGATTCATTTAAACTTGATTTTTTTAAAAAAGAAAAAAATATAAACAGCAGCAGTGATGGGTATGGATGGTGATCAGGATTGGGGCCATGGTGTTTTAATACTAGGATACCCAAGAAAATCACCCTCAAGTTTTTATTAGCCATGGTGCTAATATGAATTCCAGGGCTAGAGACTTTGGATAGCAAAAGGGAAATTTCTTGGAGCCACAGCATTGGTGAAATGCCTCATCGTCTTCTCCAATTCAGACATGATCCATTATTCCCAATACAGTTCCCTTGAATTCACTTGGAAGACTCAAATATCCAGCATCATACTTGTTTCCTGAAACCGTTGAGTACTTTCCATTGAAAGTGTCCTTATGACTCAGGTGACTGATGTGATGTGTTAAAAATGCAATTCTTCACTAATTCATTCTCAAAGGAAGCAACAAATAATTTTAGCAATTTTCTTCCTACCGCTAGAAAGTCTTCAAAAACTGTAGTTTTCAAAGACTATTTGCAACTGGATTTATTCTGCTCAAATATCACAAAAAATATTTTTTGCCCAAAAAGTGCTGATCCTTGCACCGGGGGGGGGGACTTTTTCTCAACAAAACAAAATATGCAAATTATTTCCATAATAATTCCAAAACTTTGAAGATTTTTTGTCATTCCAGGATTCTCCCCTTCAGGACTTTCTGAAACTTAAGAAACACATTTTTTTTACCATTTGTTTGAATATTTTAAATTATCCTTTCCATCTCTATGACCTGTAACTGAAGCCATACTAAATCCCTTGTCTGAAACAAATTTATACATCTGGAAATGTGTGAGGGGCTTGATTTCAAGCCAAGGTTTGGGCTTTCTTTGGTTCACTTTTTCAAGATTAGTGGCAGCTGATGTTTTCCACGTCAGTGGGATTGTTAACCCACTCCAGATTCAGTCCATACCTGAAGGGACCTGTACAAGATTTGTAGCATTTTACCCTGAAGTCATTCCACACTTTTGATGAACCCCTTAAAGTTCAGACTAAAACGTAGAGCAGATTCATCACTCACTGATATTAGACACCCCACCCACCACTCCCCTAGACTGTCCATGAGGTATATTCAGTTTCCATCCTGGAATCTTGATAGATGTGCATGAATTCTCTCTCCCAAAACAGGCACACGTGAACAGTCCAGTGAGGGGGAGCAATTTCCAAAGTGTGGGGGGAAAAAAAAGTTTAAAAATGTTTTCATCCCCGGGAGAGCGTGTTCCAGCATTTTCAAATGTTGTTATGGAACGTGTAAAACATTCACACAAACATATATAAACTGGTAAAAAAAAGTGGGGAAAAGCATGAATCTCATACTATTAAAAGCAATAACAATGAAATAGGGCTCATACTGAATGTAGAGGAAGCAAAGGGAGGACATCTCTGAATGTGAATTTTATAGTAGGACACATTCCTAGACAATATAATACAAGAACCAACCATCTAAAGAACAAAATAGGAATTGAAATACTGGAAATTTTTTAAGCTGAGTTTTGCAAAGACATGGCAAAATATGTATTGTTTCGATACTGTTTTGTGGGAGGAACACTTTGGCACAGTGGAAGTGAAGATGTTGCAACTTATTTCTATGATCAAAGAGCCCAACAAAAATCTACCCAAGCACTGCAAAAAAGATGTCATGTACTTCCATTGTGAAATCGCTGATCTTCTGCTAAGCCACAAAAAATGCAGATTCTGGCATTAAAAGTAACTTAGGGCCTTTCTTCACTACACTGTTGTAGTGCTATTATTCCACTTTCAACATCCTATGGAATCCTGGGGTTTGTTCTTTAGGGAGAGGCCTTTAGAATTCTCAGCCAGAGAGCTCTTTGGCCTCAGGAAACTTCAAACCCCAGAATTCCACAGGATGTTGAAAGTGGAATAATATCACTATAACAGCATAGTGCAGAAAGGTCTTTAAAAGAAAAGAAACAGTCTGTCTATTGATAATCTATAGTTACTTGCTTCATTCTGTTCTTACATGACAAAAGAAACTGCACAGATTTTGTTCCTACCACCTGGATGGCAATATATCCTACGTTGGTCTTGACAGTCTTCAGATATTTGTGATAATTATTTTTGAACAAATTGTGTAGACTATGCAATTGTTCAATGACTGCTTTGTTTTATGGAATTTTAAAAATCAGAAGCTTATCATTGATATTTTAATGTCCTTTTGATCACCTAGCCAACTGCTTTGTGCTTGCTGCAAGCATGTGTGTTGTTTCACAGAAAGATGGTCGTTTTGTGCAAAGACATTTTGAGCAAATTGCAGAAGTTCTCCATGAAAAGAAAAGTGTTTGTCTTGCTCTCATGGTAGAGGAGATGAATCTTGCAGGTGTTAACACCCTTTTAACAGGCTGTCTCCAGGTGGTGAGATGAACCTCTAACTTGCTACATGTCTGTAAGAAGACATGTAGAAAAAAATCATTAGAGAGAGAACAATGAGAGAGAACAATGTAATTTAGTAACATTACTGAAAATTCCTGTGTTAAACCTAGTGATTTTTTTTTAACCAGGTTGAATTTCAGAAATGTAGGTGTTATGTCTGCTTCTTACGGATATGTAGCAAGTCAGAGATTCAGTACCAGTACAATGAAAAGTGAGAGACAAGAGAGCAAGTGATGCATGTTCCCAATAAACTGAAATCCAGCACAGTAAAAATGCTGTTGTTTCAAATGTGTTCATCTTTCTCTTTTCCCTTTCAAGCAGGCTTAGATTATCCAGTTCACTGTTTCAGTAAATCCCAATTATCTCTCCACGGATGGTTTGTTCTCTAATATAGCAATAAACGTGATTGTTCTGAAACTAATCATGCTACGTCACACCAAAGTACTACACCTTAAAATGCCAGGGTGAGATGCTACAGTGAAAGCTAAAGGGGGAATGCAGCCAAACATGGTCAAACTGGATGGGATCTGCAGTTTCATGGTTGTGTCACCTGCTATGCATTATTTTTTAAAAAAATAATAAAAGCTGCTTTGAGCAACTGTAATTGGAACCAGAAGAATATGGGATGACTTTTCCCTTCATGCTGCTTTCCCTCTGGTAGGGCAGTAGAGGAGAGAAACTTGGTAGCATAGAGGCAGAAAGGTAGCTTGGGGGTGATTAAATATTTGAAGGGATGTCATGTCGAGGAGAGTGCGGGCTTGTTTTCTGCTGCTTCAGAGACCAGGACAAGGAGCAATGGATTCAAGCTGTAGGAAAGGAGATTCTACCTGAACCTCAGGAAGAACTTCCTGATGGTCAGAGCTGTCCAGCAGTGGAATATGCTGCCTTGGAGTGTGGTAGAGTCTCCTCCTTTGGAGGTTTTTAAGCAGAGGATGGATGGCCATCTGTTGGGAATGCTTTGATGTGTGTTCCTGCATGGCAGGGGGTTGGACTGGATGGCCTTTGTGGTCTCTTTCAACTCTATTATTCTATGATTCTATGATTTTTATTGTGTAAATGTGAGGAAGAAAAAAGAGGAAGTAGCTTTTCCTTCTCCTCACATTTCTTCTGACAAACTTTATACTTCAAACAGCCTATATTTTTAAAATCCTCTCAAATTATCATGGGAAAAAAACACATGTAGGTAAAAAAATAAAAAATCCCCCCCATACCCCCCATACCTTTGTAACTGCAGTCTATGAGTGTTGTTTAAATAGTACTTTGGTAAATAATTTCCATTGCTTTTTTTCTTACACAGGACAGAGTCACAGCTCACAAATTTCATTACTTCCCTGCCATAAAATATTAAGGGAACCAAATGCATCCATCTGTTGCAATGGAGATTGCATGAAGTATTATTGATGATGGGATTCTTGTATTGAAATGGGCTCATTTATCAGTTCTGAAATCAGGTTCAAGGCACTGAGACTCAAAAGGATATCACTGAACACCACAAACATGCTGCCTTATGTTGAAACATTGGGCTCAAACAAC
The DNA here is from genome assembly GCA_948472985.1 of Iguana delicatissima. Lineage (NCBI taxonomy): Eukaryota > Metazoa > Chordata > Lepidosauria > Squamata > Iguanidae > Iguana > Iguana delicatissima. The sequence continues at coordinate 746,320 of CAOKZL010000841.1, read as the reverse complement.
GTTAGCCTCCTCCTTTCAACGAAGGGTGTATAATGTAAAATGACTTTGGACATTAGCTACAATAGTTTGCAACAGATTTTTTTCTGAATGGATCGTGTGTTGCACTTGATACAGCTCTTTCTCTCTTCCTTTCTTTGTAATATGTTGGATTATTTGTCCTGTGTCTTGAATAGGGATGGAAAAGAATTTGGTTTCAAAAGTGGATTTAAGGAAAGTAAGGGTTTTCTGGTTCCATGTTGATTGTGTTTCTTAGAATTTCATCACATGCCAATCTACATAGGTTTTTTTTTTATGTGTACACTTTTTTTACACGTTTTCCATGTGTATACTTTTTTACACATTTTCCCCAGCAACTAAAGTATTTTGCTGTATGCTTTTTTCAATTATACACCTTTTTAGGTAGCATTTGTCAAACAAACAAACAAAGAAGATTGCTTACATGCCCTAGGACATTGTAAGAACTTTGATGAGAAATTATCATTAATTGTAGACTTTTAATCAGTGAACATAATATATATAATATATAAAACTATAAAAACTTATTTTTAGGGGAAAGGAAGAAACCTCACAGAAATGGAATTGGCTTACTAATTATGAATGTGGAAGGGATTCAGATCCAAATTTTTAAATGAGGCTTGATTTTTTCCCCAGCAAAGACATACAAAAGGGCAAAAGTCAAAACATGCTTTGTGCCTATATTTTGCAAATGGGACATTCTCTTTTACTCCAGAAGTTAAAGGTTTACAGTGGTAAGTGTCATAGCATGCAAAAAACAAAAGAATGGCAGTCATATGGAAGGTCTGAAGGCTTATTAATGCTAACTGCAAAGGCAGAGAACATTAATAAACGAACTTATAATCAGTCTTGGTTTGAACTGAAAGTGAAAGTTCCTAAGACTGAGGGTTAATTCTACTAGACATTTGGGAATTATGAAGCTAGTTCATTCAACCTACAAAACAACTGTGACACAAGGATGCTGTCACCACCAGAAGTTCCATGTCAAACATGTAGAATGCATTTATATGAGGAAAAGTTACTTTATCTCTCCTGTAACCTCCAAAAAGAAAATGAAAAACCCACTGCTGCATTGAGACATCGTCCATTTATTGATAATGCCAGCCCATGTTACCTAAATAATTATTTTGCACACATTCCCCATCAGCACAGTATATTGCCTAATCTCTTTTATCAATCATTCCATTTCCTTCAAAGATCTCATAGCTCAGAACATTAACCAAAAATTGGCCTCAGGACAGATGTAACGTAATGAAATCCGTATATCGGGGAAGAAATAACAGAAAATGTCAACAGGAGAAAAGTGATCGGTCAAAATTATCCAGTCAGAACTTAAGTCACTACACTGGATCAGTGACCTCAATTTTCAAAGTAAATCATAAATAATGAAATGAAGTCTTACCCTTGACACTGTTTCCTTCCTTTTCCCCCTCCTAGCTGATTTTCCTGGTCATGTAAAAGAAAGACCAGGCGTTTGTGAATGGTACAGATCCTATAAACCCCTTTCAAAAATTTACCCAATGAGGGGTTGTGAGGGTACATGTTCAAGGTCTCTCACCTCAAGTTCACATTTCTGCTTTCTCCATCTTTGTTTGGCCAGTCTGTTTACCAGGGATGAACAACTTTGGAGGTTCCAGGAGCATTTGGCGGCTTATGGGTTGATCATTTCTGGTTTCTATAAAGGACACATCATTTGGGGCTCTTAAATTTGGAGGGGAAATTGTACTTCCAAGAAGCTTTGAAGGTGGATGGACTTTGCCTTTTTGGAGATTACTGTGGAAGGAGGGGCTTTGGGGCTTTGCAGGGGTTAGAGAGATCTGTGAGGCTCCGTGGTGCTGCCTTTAGCCTATGGGTCATCTTTTGCCCACACCTGCTCCATAATAAATAAACCCTAAGAGATTTCACTCATACCACTGAGAAGACATGAGATAAAGAGAACAGTGGAATTTACATTTAAATAGGGAAATCGGATATTTATTTCCTTCGGCATTCCTTTCTCAGGACGATTACAAACCTACCATATTTTAAACATATTTCTGTCAGCTAAAAGAGACAAAACCAGCTGTGGATGCTCTGCTAGTCACCCATTATAAACAACCATCAATAAACAAATTATAGATACATACTGACACAGAAATAGGCCAACTTTCCACATTCTCTCAGTCAAATTTTAGTGCAAGAGAAGGGCTTTTTTTAGCCTTCTCAGGATCACAGAGCGCATAGTAAAGAAAACTGCTGAAAAACAGACAATAAGAAATGGTATATTCATATAAAATGTAGACAGATTCTAAGCTCACATGATTCATCAACAAACCACCAGCAGCTGGTTACTAGGCAGCTGTCTAGTGCTGTTAATATCTCTCGGTATAAATTCTGTTTTTTCTTATTTCTTAATTCATTTATTATTTCAAAACTGTGCCGTTTTTTATTCATTCATTCTAACCTCTCTTGCACATTTTCCTCTATAAGTTCTTTGCATCAGATTGTGTGACCTTATTTCTTTTCCCTTTTCGCAGTGGAATTCATGGATATTTTCCCTTCCATTTTTAAAAATAATGTGCACTTTTTTGTACACACTTTTTAGTTGACATATTTTCTCCAACAGATAAAACATGTTTGCATTTTACAGTGGCCATTACTGCACTATACTGTTATAGTGCTAATTATTCCACTTTCATCATTTTGCGAAATCTTGGGGTTTATGGTTTAGGAAGGGGCATTTGGAATTCTTAGCCAGAGAGCTCTCTGGCCTTAGGAAACTACAAACCCTGGAATTCCACAGGATGTTGAAAGTGGAATAATAGCACCATAACGGTACAGTGCAGAAATGGCCAGTATTTACATCTTTAAAACATATACCTGGTTATATGTTTTAAAGATGTAAATACTGGCCATTTCTGCTCTATTTCTGGTTTTGATGTAATTTTTTTCCCACCAAAATGCCCTGAAGGTCCTGCCAATGCATACATTTTCAAGGTAAGATGCATTTTTTTTTCTTGTGGCAAATCTTAGGATGTTTGAAATGGACACTTTTGCAAAACACCTCTGATTAAAAAAAAATCTTTTCCAACTCTGCAGCTGCCAGAGGTTTGAGTGAGTAACAGGGAATTTGTATGATTATGTCATAGGGGTGTAATCAAGAAAATTCTCCTCCTTGGTCTAATATGCAGGAATTTGTTTTTGTTTTTGTGTGCCTTCAAGTTGCTTGTCCGCTGTATATTTCACATGGTTCACCTGTATATTTCACATGGTTTTCTTAAACAAGGAACAGTTAGCAGTGGTTTTGCCGGTTTGTTCCTCTGAAATATAGCCAGATTCACTTACTTTTCAAAGTGATATAGAGAACTTCTCCTACAATCCGATGATATAGTCAGATCTTGATAGCATTCAGGCAGCAAGCACTCTTATATTTTATTTGGTTTCAGATTAATAGCCCATTCCATCCAGACTATTGTGGGAGACTGAACAGTTAGGATCCCAGTCAGTGAATTTTAAAGATAGCAGTTCTGGTGACAGTGGTGGTGAGGTCTGTAGCAGAGTGAGTGCTATGTCATATGCCTTACCAGTGAAGTGTTCTCTCTCTTGCTTACGGTAGAGTGGCCAAAGACAACACAGTAGAGTGGTCAAACACAAGACAGCATAGGACTGCTGAATCTTTAAAAATTATGTAGAAGACAAAATATCAGTGGATCTCCCTCGTCATTGCAGCCACAACTGCTGAAATCCCTTCTTCTTCACAACTGTAAAAGTAAAGGTCCCTCTCCACTTTTCCATTTAAGTATTCTAGTCTCCAGTGTGAACTCATCAGTTCCTCCCTCTCTTGGCTGTGTAGTCTCTGGCTCTGTTTCAAGGGGGAATGGGGGAATCTGGAATCCTGAAGATCTATGTTCATCCCAAACACAGTCCCAGACTGTCTAGGTCCTGGACCCACCGTCTGGTTTCCACTACCACTTCCAACAGAAGGCTTCCCTCTCATCGGACAGACATCTGCAGCTGCCAGCAGAGGGGAAGGTTTAAAGTGACTAGTGGTTCCTCATCCTGCTACCCAAGGATCACAGGATTGCTCTATAAATCTCATCTACTCTGTCAACTTAACATTGAGTCCTGTCAATCAGCCCAAACAACGTGACTTTACATTTCTCAGGGGTGTTCAATCTCAGACTTGATAGGCTTAAGCATCTGCCGCAGATCACTAAGGTATGAGCTTGAATTTCTCCTTGGGTGTGAATTTATTGAAAAGAATGTTATGGGAAGCACTTTGAAGGACTGCTGCTGTTCCTTCAGCTGCTGCTATCAATAATAATTATGGTGATAGCTAGGCTCCTGTATCATCAATTAAGTAACCTCTTCTGGCCTGACTCCACTAAATCAAATGAAAAAAATTATGCATCTGTACTCCAGTCACCAGAAGAATGGAGCTCCATGCTGGTAAAATGGAGCGGGGGGTGAAGTTACAATTATGGCAACGTAATCACAGCCATCACCAATTAGCTATCATGAATACAGAACAGTTATGGATGAGTTGTTGGGAATTAGAATTTCCCAGAGTATTAACCCTATTGGGAAATTCTATGGAAGCTAAAACTGTAATGATTTAGCCTTCCTTTAGCAAAGTAACAGAAAAAGCATGCTCAAATTTCTATGTGGCTTTTCTGATCTGAAACTGACTAATGGCATCTATATTTACATATATATTGGGGAACCTACATCTCAACTAGCTAATGAACAGTAGTAGCTTTGTTCTTAACTCAGCATCTCCTGATGGAGATGCGAAGCATGGCCAGAGAAGAGGAAACAAAAATGGAGAAGAAGAGAGAGATCTGAGAAGGGGTCTCTTTCTTTTATAAGACTGATGACCCAAGCAACAAACCTATGTCACATGACCTGATCACCTCAACACCAAAGGTATTTATGATCATGGAATTAAATGACACAAAAGCAAATGGTGAAGCTCTGGTGTACAAAAGAGAAAGAAAGTCCTATGCTAACTGTACTCACTTGCTCTAAGAACAAAATGGGAGGGGTGGAGAGAGAGAATGCTGGAATTCTTCCAACATGAGTAAATCTAGGTAACTGTTTTGTATTCATGATTGATACTTAGTTGTGGTTGTGATACTATTGTCATGATCACAATTCCCAATCAAACCTATTTTACCAGAAATCAGCTGTATAGGGAGAAGGAGGTCCATGTTTGGAGCATGGGTGAATGATGTTTCCATCAGGTTTGGGAGAGAGTTGAGCCAAGAGAGGTTACAAGGTTGCTTAGTTAAGTATACTAAGTATAGTTAAGTGTACTTAACTAAGCAAATGATATAGGATGCCAGCTAATCATAGCAGTAGTCATTGTATTATTATTATTAAGCATTAACTACTATTACCCTTGACGCGATGACTACAGTGATGCAGTAATAAAAGGCAGTATGTCTTTGGATACCACTTACAGGTAAATACACATAGAAGTGTAGTACTGAATTTATCTGGAGCAGTTGGTTGGCCATAGTCAGAACAGAATCTTGAATAACATAGTTTTTCTTATGTCCTTACAACTCCTTTTGAATGCCTTCTGTTGAGACCAGACCAACACGCATGCCTTCTATTAGCTTGTTTGTACTGTTGTTGTTTTGTGCCTTCAAGTCATTTCTCATTTATGGGGACTCTAAGGATTTTCTGGGCAAGATTTTTTCAGAGAGCTTTGCCTTTGTTTTCCTCTGAGGCTGACAGAGTATAACTTGCTCAAGATCACCCAGTGGGTTTCCATCATCAAGTGGGGACTCAAATCCTGTTCTTCAGAGTCATCCAGTGTTCAAACCACTACACCATGCTGACTCTCAGCATACATATACTAGCAAGCATATTAGTCTGTACATACCCATCAGCAGTTTATTTATATTTATGTGACATTTCTTGCAGAAAATCAGAAACACAATGTCCTGATGGGCTATCATCAAGATTTTAAATACAAAAACAGAAAAAATGTCTATGAGATTTCATTTTTGAAAGAATATTAAAATGCAGAAATTCTTACAGTGATAGGTAGGTTATATCAGAGTCTTATAAGGTCTTTCCTATATGCCTTGCTTTTGTGAATGTTATTCTAGCTTTGTTCTACCTCTAAGTGTGCCTTGAAGAGACCATGCCATACACAAGATTAAATCCTGATTCTTTTTGTTTGGCTTTTCACTGGTGCATGGGCGTGTTCCTGTATCCTGCTGAACCAATGCACCAACTCAAAAGGGATCAGCTGCACACATACAGTCACAGTAGGCTTGCTACTTCTATTTTCTCCAGTGTTTCTTTCATGCCCCTCTGCACATCAATAAAACAGAGAAGGGGGAAGAGACAAGTGAACTAGAGCAATAAGAGAGGCACAGTGCTCAGTACTTGTTTTGGAAGCAGGAATGTTTCAGTGGAGGATTTGATTTCATTATTACAACTTCAAAACAAGCCCAGATAATTGAGAATTTTTTATCTTAACGGGAAATTTGGCTGGGGAGAAAATCAGAAGCATTTTTCTCTTTTTGTAAGTACCATGAAGTGGAATCCTTTAGTGTCCCGAAAAAAATCATAGCTTAAATTTAATTGGATGATGCTACCCTTTTGAAAGCAATGTGTTACAATGTGGGTTAACAGCCAATTCTCTTGTCCTAAATCATTCTGAAGACCAGAACTCAGGGATCCTTCAATATTTAGACATCTCTGAATTTAGTGATATAGTTCTCTGAACAAAATGCAGACAGAAAGCATTATATCTTTATTCCCCCCAGAAAAAAACAAAAACAAGTAGAACTGTATACAAAATTGCACATATCTGGAGAATTACATACAAAAATGCTCACACAAATTTCTGCATATTTTTTAGTCACAAACCAGTGCAGAAATAGATTGGAACAAACAGAAGAAAGCGGTGTGTGTGTGTGTGGGGGGTGAATAGAGAATCCAAAGTTGATTTATTTGTTCATTCCAAATGTTATTATTCTGAGATTGGAAATTTTTGGCAGGAGAAGGTTAATATACTCAGGAGCATTGCTGGAAAATGCCTAACAGTCCTGGGAATGTTGCCCAATATCTTCTTTGTTGGGTAAACTATAGGTTGATATGCCGCCATGAATAGTAAACAAATGAAAACTCCTCTGGAAAGAAAAAGATTTAGAATATTATTTCTAAAGTAGTTAGTTACCATTGTATTTCTAAGACCCATACAAAATAGTTAGTTGTTGCTTTACTTACAATTTCTAAAATCAATTCTTTACTTTCTCATTTTTCAAAAGTAACATAACAGTCCTTTAAAGAAATCCCAGACTTCTACAAACTGCTAGCCTTTGGAACAAAATACTCTGTATTCTCATCTGTATTTATCATTTCCTCCACACCTACAACAGACTACAAAACAGCAGCATAAAGCATGACACAAGCCACATCATATTCATAGAATCATAGAAATGTAGAGTTGGAAGAGACCACACAGGCCATCCAGTCCAACCCCCTGACATGCAGGAATACCCTCAACGCACTCCTGATTCTTCCTCCAGTTTTTAATGAGTCCACTCCATAACCATAGAAGTAGCTAAAGATAAACAGTTAAAGGAGTGAAGTTATTCCTTATTAAGCTATGATTGTAACTTAATGTAGTCATATTCTCATCGATGAACAACAGGCAATTACTATGAATAACCAGTTACTTCTCTCACAGGATCACAGAGAGAATATATTCAACAAAATACATGCCTTTCTTACCTGTCTCATCATTCACTCACCTTCACGGGGTTTAAACTATATATCTGTTCAGAAAAGCATGGACAAATAGTTTAGATTTGCCCAGTACCCCCTATAGAGAGTAGAGGGCCCAAAAAACATCTAGGAGTGAAGGGGAATGAGCTTGCCAGCTACTACACATACCATCTACCACTTCTTCCTTCCCTCTGGGACTCTTTCATCACAGTGGTGTGAGTTGCCTCTTTGCAGGTCTGCGGCCCAGCCAGCAGTCTCCAGCAGGTTACCCAGATGGATTGGGTTAGCTGTCTGGGCAGGGGAATATTAGCAGGACCACTGCATCTGCTACACTGGTGGAGTTGCCTCATTTATGATGCCACTTTGAGGATGGTATGAGGGTGAGAGCCTGTCCTGTTGATGCTTTGCCATAAAGAAAAGTTCACCTGCCTACAAACTTTCCTGTCAGGATAAACAAAAGACCATAGCTGTTGGGAGATGAGTTGTATTGTCAATAAAGGGAGGGAGAGAATGGTGCTCAGGGGACAAGCATTCAAGTTTTACAGGATAGAGGGAGATACAGAAATCAGATGTCAAGGTCAGAGACCTGGGCAGCAAGCCAGCCCAGAGAAGAGAGTGGGAGAGCCAGCAAAGTCCAGCCGGGAGGAGACAAGCAAGCACTTACTCAAGAAAGTTCATTTACCAGAGCACCAAGCGAAGCCGTAGTCGGAGTTCCAAAGCCAAGGGTCAGGAGTCCAGAGATTGATTCAAAGTATCAGGAACCAAATGCTGGGAGCAAGGTACAGGCAAGACGAGGGCTTGTAAGAAGTTTGCCACAAGCAAAGGAAAGCCCCAGGCACTGGTGTGTCCGGTCACCACTTCTTAAACTTAGCCAAGGAAACCTCCCTTTGCACAGCCCTCTTGAGTCTCCACCTTGATTGGAGGCTTATTGAACCAGGCTCCTGAGCCTCTTCAGAATTGGATCCCTGTTGCTCTAAAGGAGCAGGCAGAGGGACATCTGTGCCTGCTTGGTCCATGGCAGCAGGGGGAGCTCTTGAGCTGTAGGGCTCATCTCCAGCCAGAGCCACAGGGACCAACAGCTGCTGCTCATCATCTCCACCCTGAGCAACAGGGACCAACAGCTGCTGCTTGACATCAGCAGCTCTGACAGGGGCTTCAGTTATCACTTCGGAGACAGTTGTACTATTCTAAGGGTAGAGTCTACAATTGAGTATTAGTCATCCTCAAACTGTCTCTGAAACAAGTAAGACAGGGACTATAGTGACGGTGTCAGTAAACTGAGAGTGAGTCTGTCTGAAAACAGGATAACATCTATCTAAAGGCCGTTGGTGGGGCAGGTTTTCATGTTGAATACTATCCTCACAGAACTGTTCAGCAGAGCTGTTTCATGTGGTCAATGAGCAAGAGGAAGACTTTCTGAGGGGATAAAGGAAGTGATTAAAGCTGTTTCACAACAAGGCAGGGTCTCAATATATCTAAAGGAGGTTGTGATAAGAACTCTTCTGGAAAATAAATCCTGGATCTTACTGTACTGGATAACTATAGGCCAGTCTCCAACCTTCCATTTTTGGGCAAATTACTAAGGTCAATGGTGGCTTCTCAGCTTCAGGAATTCCTCAGTGAGGTTGATTATTAGATCCATTTCAGTGAGGTTTCAGACCTGGCTACAGGACAGAGACAGCTTTGGTCACCTTAGTGGATGACCTACACAGGGAACTGGACAGGGGGAGTGTGTCCCTGTTGGTTCTGCTGGAACTCTCAGTGGCTTTCAATACCATTGACCATTCTGTCCTTCTGACTCACCTTGCTGGGATGGGCCTCCATTCTTTTTTACAGGGGTATTCTCAGAGTCTGGTGCTGGGGGATTTCTCCTGAATTCCTTGGCCACTGAAGGCCATTCCTTCAACCTTGTTCTCATGCTGTTTAACATCTACATGAAAGCACTGGCAGAAGTTATCTGGAGTTCTGGAGTCAGGTGTCACTAATATGCCGATGATACCCACTCTACTATTCCTTTCCACCAATTCCAAGGAAGTTGTTCCTCGGCTAAACTGGCATGTGGCAGTTGTAGTGGACTGGATGAGAGGAAACAAATTGATATTTAATCCAAACAAGACAGAGGTGTTCCTGGTCAATCAAAAAGCAGATCTGGAAATAAGGATTCAGCCTCTGTTAGAAGAAGTTACATTCCCCCTGAAAATACAAGATCAGAGTTTGGGGGTATTCCTGGATTTAGCTCTGAGCTTGGAGGACCAGGTTTCAGCAGTGACCAGGCGTGCTTTTGCACAGTTAAAGCTGTTGTGCCAATTGTTTCTGTTCCTGAGAATGTTGAATTTGGCCAGAGTGGAACATGCTTTGTTACATTCTGTTCAGATGACTGTAATGCGCTTTATGTGGGGCTGCCTCTGAAAAGCACTCAGAAACTTCAGTTGGCCCAAAGAGCTGCAGCCAGGTTGTTGTTAAGTGGGGTTGGCTACAGGGAGCACACAACCCCCTCGTTGCAGCAGCTCCATTGGTTGCCCATCCATTTCCAGGCACAATTCAAAATGCCGGTTTTGACCTATAAAGCCCTATCTGGCTTGGGCCCAGGTTATTTAAAGTACTGTATCTCCATTTATGTGCCAAATAGAGCTCTAAGATTACCTGGAGAGGCTCTTCTCTCTGTCCCACAATCCCCTAAGTCTCGTTTGGTGGGAACAAGGGACAGGGCCATCTTGGTGGATGCTCCCAGACTTTGGCTCACCTTCACTAGAAAGGCTGTTACTGCAGTTTAGACCTTCTTGGGGACACCCCTAGATATCATTTTGATATCAAATCATTAAGCTTTCTTCCACCACCCGTTCCATGTGTTTGCGAGGCCACCAGACAAGCACGCAAACAGGCGTGGCCGATAATTGCTGGACATTGCACTCTCCACCCAGGCAGGCCAGATACAGCTGGTTCGTTGCTTCAGGGACCTCTCCAGCAAACACCTCATTACATACGCTCGATACTAACAAAAGCTTCCTGCTCCGAGCAGGCTACTCAACAAAGGTTGTGCCGTCCACTGGTAAGCACTGCGCATTTTCATACTGGCCACATGATTGTTAATTCGGCTTTGATTCCATCATGCAAAGTTGTGACCTTTCCGAGACATTGTCTCGCACCCAAAACTCATTGTTGTTCCCCGAGTAAGGCATAGCCTGCAGTCACAATTCACCCTATAAAAACCCCTGATTCCGAGACCTTCTTCGGATCGCTTGACCCACTTCAGAGTTCCATTCCACCTTGCCGATGTTTCAAGCTCCCCTCAGCTAATCGAGCTGAGCTTCTTCTCCGCATCCCCAGCTTCTTTCCTAAGGTCCAGGACTACGAGACAGATGTCATATCACCCATTTCCCTCTGAAAACCCCCCTCTCTCTAACTCAGTTTCTGATTCTTTAGTTATCTGTGTGGCTGCGGTGTCTTTAACAGTTGTCTGTATTCAATAAAACATCATTTTTATTACTTTAAACCCGTCTGGCTGCTTGACTGACCTGACCCTGTAGACACTGGGTTGCAAGATCCTGCTGAGTTACCCTGACTCTCGGTAGCTTAAGTGAGTGCTCCAGCTAATTTTCCCCAAGGTTGTGTTATATTATTTGGTTATTTAGGTGTCCCTCCCAGGACCCCCAGAGAACAGGGTAACAAGGCCAAGTTGGCCCTATCTTTTCTCTCCTTCCATTGGTAGGTCAAAATATTTTTATGCTGTCAGGCTTTTACACTGTGTAGTATTGGGCTTTAAATGCTGTGCAGGCCTGCTTTTATGGTTTGCATAGTCTTTAAATGCATTTTAATATTTTTAAAATGTAATGTTTTAACTTTATAAATTGTCTGTTTATTAAATCTTATATTCATACTTTAATAATTTTTTTATTTTTTTTTAAATATATTATTAGCCACCTTGAATCCCATTATCAGGAGATATAAATGAATAAAATAATAAATAGATGTGATACAGAGATGAAGAGAGCTAAATTTACATTTTTGAGCACCTTCAGTGCACGATCACCTAAGTATCTGATGTAGAAGAAGTGGATTTTAGCAGGTTATTGTAGAGCATGCAATCTTCAGTCCTTTTTATGCCACCCAATAATCCACAAGTCCTCAAAGCAACTATACCCCACAAAACAAAACAAAACAAAACAAAACAAACACCTAGCCCCTAAACTGCCTCAGAATACTCTTGGAGAAATATTACACATGGCAACACCATCCCACCTCCACTGACTGCTCAGACTTACCAGGAATACCCCTGAGTGTTGAAAACCAGTTGAAAACCAGAGGTTATTGGGTAATGAGAATGATAGTAATGGATCTCTCAAGCAGAGTAATCCAATTGGCAAGGCAGAAGTTAAATGACAGCCAGCCTATGGCCAATCACACGCACAGTCTGGCAGAGAAAAGAAATAAGCTTAGTTTTCTTTGTAAAACATATAAATTAACTTACAAAACTTATCTATAATGAAATAACATGGTCTAATGGGGGAGAGAAAGAATGAAAAGAAAAGAGGGCAACAGGTTAGAGTGGTGCAGAGAGGGCTTGGTACAGCAAACAAGAAGTTTGCAAGCATACAATCTGGCAAGCAGTTAGCGCAGACATGACAAAGGCCATTTCTGCACTAGACTATTATAGTGCTGTTGTTCCACTTTCAATGTCCTATGGATCCTGGGGTTTGCAGTTTAGGGAGGGACCTCAAAGGCCCCTCCCTAAACTGCAAACCCCAGGATTCCATGGAATGTTGAAAGTGGAATAATAGCATTATAACAATCTAGTGTGGAAATGGCCAAAGTTGCTAACTCTTAACAGAAGTGCAGTCTAGAAGTGTCTTGTCTCTTCTAGCTTACATTTTCAACTGATTTTTAGCTGAAAATGCAACAGTACAGTACCTTGGAGACAAAATTTGACCCACACGAAAAATTGCCTGCATTTATTTTAAGCACACATTACATTTTTAAAAAACTACAAAACATTTTGGAGAGCATAACAGGGAAAGACAGCCAAAACAAAGGGGGGACAAGGAAAATATCTTGAAACACCTTTAAAAATAACTATCTGTAATATCCTCGTCCCAAAAAATTGATTTTACTGCCATTTTTGCAGTACACTGTTCCAGCGCTATTATTCATTTTCAGCCTCCTAAGGAATCCTGGGGTTTGCAGTTTAAGGAGGGGCAGTTAGAATTCTCAGCCAGGGAGCTCTTTGGCCTCAGTAAATTACAAACCTCAGGATTCCACAGGATGTTGAAAGTGGAATAATAGTGGTGTAACATTGTAGTGTGGAAATGGCCTAAGTCTTAAAAAGTACATATCTAAAAACTTCCTTCTCACAGTATAAACAGCCATTACATCAAAGAATGGTGCCCAATAAGAGATAAATGCAGCAAATCTCATGTTTAGGACATGCTAGGTTTTATCACTGAATAGACAGTCCATGCATGAGCTGCCATAATGTCCTGATATACCACTATAACTACCTGTGCACTGAGCAGGTTGGGGATTTTCTGAGGCACAGCAGCAAGAGTGGAAGACATAAAACATTGCCACCTGAAACACCATCAATTTTGCACTTGAGTTTAATTTTTTGATGAATTCTCCTTATCTATTTCTGTGACAGAGTCCCGCAATTTGTTTTATTTGGACATGATGTCAAGGTATAGTTGAGCTCTGTCAACTCGAAAAAGCCAATGTGAAGGAACATGGAGATGTTTTAATTGGATCAAAGCAAAGCAGCATGCTGTCAAAAGAACTCTGCTGGATGAGTGGTTAACACTTCACATGTTACCCTGCTGGTTTTATATGCTTGGTTGTTGTCACTGGGTGTGTTTCACTTTAATTTATCACTTCTATGAATTATTCATTGGGAAACTAGGCAGACAGAACCATCACACTTCCTTCATAATGTCACTTAAAACAACAAATTAAGTTCTTGTCCACACATTCTCCTCCATGTAGCTTCCAATATCTCATGCGCCTCATGCTTTGCTTAATCTCTCAAGTAATTGTTGTTTTCTGCCTGCTATACAGATGAACCCATTTTAAAATGCCTCGGTGTCCTTTGCTATTCTCTGCCTTCCCCTGAAATGATGCGACATTTCTGTGTTATAGCTGTTTCAGACAGGAATGAATGGCTATCCCTCAGGCAGAAAGAATCTGTAAATTCAGCTTTGCATTCCTTCCCCAAATCCAATTATTACAACAGCCCTCCTAGGCAATGCTATAGTTAAATGCCTGTCAGTATTTCCATTATAACCCCCTTCCTGCAGGAGTTTATAACTCCGCCATAGAAATTTACTCTAGGCTAGAACTTGTCATAGATGGTTTCAGACCAAACATATTTTTCTTGGTCCTCCACCCCCACAACTTTCTAAACCATCTTTTAGACTGTTCTCTCCTCCTCCCCCTGGACCAATTCTCAAAGGTGAAAGCAAAGCAAACAAGACTGTATGATCTTTTTGCCTACTCAAGTCAAAGTAAAATTCCTTTTGAGTTTATTGTCAGCTATTGTAAATCATATGACATATGTCTTTCCCTCTGAGCTTTATGTTAGTCTGCACTGATACTTCATGACTTCAGAAGATATCCATGTATATCACAAGAAAATTTTACTGATCAAAGGGACACGGCATCAACCTCTTTACATCTAGCTAGAGTAAAAGAATGACCTAAAGATGTCTTTGCAAAAATAAAATAAACTACTGTGCATTAATAAGAGAAATTACTCTTTAGTAACACTGTTTGTTTCCTGTGTGTATGTGTGCACACATACATACTCACACATACACTAGAGTCTGGAGAGATTTCCATTAAAATTGTTTCAGCTACTAAAGAAGCAAACTACATTTTTAACTGAAAAGATGCCTACATCTTCAATGAATGACAGCAATCAAAATAGAAAACCTCCAGAAATCTCATGATAAAAATATATTAGTAGTGGAGAACTGGGATAAGAAACTGTATCAACTCCTCTTCATTTGTTTTCCCTCAGCTTTTAAGAAGACAAACAGACCTATCTGGAATTTCATTGCTGATGAATGGCTGAAACTACTATGCTTGCCTCCAACATGAAGAAAGTGTGTCATTGTTACCTTGTGAACATGCTCCAGGTTCAGCTGTTAAAGATTACAAACTTGACCAGAGGTTCTAGCTTCTGTAACAGATGGATATGATGAAGGAAGTGGAACTTGTTGGTTTGTATGTTGTACATAGATTATGTTCATAATGCAATTGAATCCCATGGACATCTGAAGAAACCCATGCTAGAGGGACTTTTATATATCTTTGCAACTTGTCTGAAATACAATGGCCACTGTGTGTTTGAGCATAGAATCCCACAGTGGCTCAGAGCCTAAGTCATGTGTAGAGCACAATATTCTGCATGAATAGCTCCATGCTTCTCTTCTCTCAAGTCCATGATAAAGCTCCAGGCTGTTTACTGGGTAGGCAGAGGGAGGGGGTAGGCGTAGAGGCAGAAGCCATCTCAACTGTGCATTGCTGGAGATCCAGAAGAATTCTCTTCCCTTGGCTGCAGAACTACAGTTGGGAGGGCACTCCCTAGTTACCTTTCCTCATTCCCTCTCAGTCAATTAATAGTCATGGAAGCACCCCAGCTTTACAGCTGGACATTGTATGAGCAACTTGTAAAAAACTTGTACAACATTTCAAAACAGACCTAGACACACGAAACTCTGACCTATGTCTATATGTGCCACTAACAAGATGTGTAGCCTTTGTAAGGATAATGATACAGTGGGAATTAACATGGCTGGCTGTCTCCACTCTTATATAAATTGCATCAGAGAAAAGTGTGTTGATGCCACTTAGAGAAATGAAGAGACAGTACAGAATTGGTTGATCAACTGAAGCAGCTTGATGAGCTTTGTAAAATGCTCAGGGCAACATCAGTCACTTGGGGGTCTTCAGGGTAAAAGGCAGCAATTGCATCTTCAAACATTATACAGAAACCACTAACTGCAGGGGAGGAAAGAGGAATGATAACCAAAATTGCTAACTCCTCTACATAATCCCCTGGAGCAACCCAAATAAGCTACAGGGAACAGGTGATTTAGGCCTGTGGGATGTGTATGAGGGAAATAAAGTGGCTGTTCAGGGAGCAAGTTATCTTCTTATGCTAATATTTCCCTTTTCTCTCTCTCTCCCTGCGGCTAAAGCTTAGAAGACCTTGTTCCATGTTTAATTTTACTGGAAGTGACTGAAAACATTTTTCTTACTCTCTCTTCTCCTCACCCCCAATCTGTCTCCACAAACATTAAATGGCTCTCTGGGGTCTTTTAAATAAATATATCAACTCTGCTTCATTAAAATGTCAGAAGAAGTGGGAAGGAATGAAGGTAAAACCCAATATGCTTGACAGTCCTATAATTATTTTTTAAGTTTTTTCCTTATTTTACTAAAATAAAATAAAGAAAGAAGGATAAAAGTGTGTTCCAGACTTTAGTTAATTTTAATGATTTTAATGATAATGATGTTGGCTGTATTTGTGCACACTGAACAAACCAGCATAGGGTATCATAGACGTGTACTATGTTGGGCTGGAAGCTTTAGTTTCTCACATTGACAAGGCATCCAACATGCCCATGTGTAAGTGGCAGTGGTGGCAAGGACAAATGATGTAGGGTAGAGAAAGAAATTGCTGATGACCTGGTACCGCCTCTCTGACAGAGGCTGTCTCTTTTTGGAGCTGTGTCTTTGCTTCAGTGCCAGCCTTTAAGGGGAGGTCCTTGGAGCCATAGGACTATGGGAGGGGTTGTTTGTGAATTCACTGGTTGAGAGGTATGCTTTTGAAACCAAAAGCAATCCTTCCCATAAAACTTTGTCTCCAAGGATGTGTAAAAGCTTGGCACTGAAGCATCAGGCAGCTGTGGATATAGCCAGCCTCTGTCAGGAAGAATGTGCTGAGGAATCCTTATACCAGTGGGGAATTATACTGCCAAAACTCAGTAGTATTCTGGCCTTGAACTTCTGAATTCTCCCAGGTCTCCCTCACCACCTCACCTGTCCAATTGTGCTGCCAGGTTATTACTGAAGCTCCAAGAAGCTTATTTTTACCTAAGAACCTCTGAGCATTCTTACTTTGATCTCTCTCTGTGGCTTAACTTACTTCTTCTAACAATAACTTTCATACTAATTTTTGGAAAGATTTGTGATTAAAACATTTAAGATATTAAAAATATTTAATGAAATTTCACGAACAGTTTTTATGACAAAAGAATGTTTTTGAAGTTGTGGATGCACTCTCTCTCATACAGACATAAGTACTTCAACAGTGACAGTTTGCTATCTGTTTTAGAATGCCTCACATTCTTGTTGTGATGATTAGAATGTATGTACATGACTGGGGGGAATATCAATGATATGGTGTGTTATTCCACTGGAAAACCCTGTCCCGGGGTCTACAATTTTGATATTAAAATATGATTCCATGTGCCTGAGAGGTCGCCCAGATGGGCAAGTAGGCAGCAATGGTCGAACGATTGAAAACCAGGTCAGGCCAGTAAAATCCCCCGTCACGAAGCCCCAGGAGACCTCAAGTTCTCCAAACCCACAGTAGACAAAGGGTCCACAGCCCCTAAGAAGCCGACTTGAGGGGATTAGCGTGTTTGCCCCAAGTTGAGCAAAATCCTATCAGGCAAGGACCATTTACATGAAGTCACACCACAACCCAATGCAGCCAAAGATCTGGAGACTTTGGCAACACCTTGTAATCTCATCATGCCAAGGAAGTTACCATTGTGGAGCTTCTTTCTCTTTGCAACACCCATTGTTCTCCTCGGGAAAGGGTTAGCCCTCCACATACTTTTTCCCCTACAAATAGTCCCAGTTTTCGAGCAGTTCTTTGGATCACTCCCGGTCATCCCAGCTGACTGTTTCTCTGTCTGTTGAGTAATCCCCTCAGCCCTCTCCATGCTGAGCCCCACTTCTCCGCTGTCTTCCTGGAGCAAGGACTTAAGGAAAAGGTGCAGTATTACCCCAGCTACAACCCCTTCAATATTCCCCTATCCAGTTTCCTCTCTTTTGCTTCTTAATAGGTTTTGAGTGAGAGTGTGAGTGATTGCGTTGCTGCGTGAGGCCTTCATTCAATAAAATCATTTATTGGACATTTTTGTTTGGTTTTTGGCTTGGCCTGACCCCGTAAAACTGGGTAAAAAGACCCCGCTAGATTACCCTGCCTCTCGCATTGCTATTGCTCGTGCTCTGGCTAGTTTCCATTCCCCATCACATGGAGCACATTGAGGTGTGCCCCAAGGGACACCCAGAAATCAGGTGCACACTGTTTGAACAACATGAATATAATTTTTTTGAACCACCATAGCCCAGAAAGCATTCATGGGCATGTTTGCAGTTGTAACTGACCAGTGTAGACCATTGGCTGAGGAGATATACCTCCTTCTGGATTTAGTACAAATTATAAGATTTAGTACAAATTTGGTACACATTCTTGCAGACAGGATTCGGTGCCTTGAATAGCTCTTTTAAAGTTTAGACTAAAACCGAGAATAGATTCACACCCACCCTGTTAACAGCCACCAGCCTCCATTGCATGTGACATGTTCACAACATACAAGAAATTGTCTGTACAGTTTTTATACAGTTGCTATGACCTGAATTCTTAGTTAGCTACAATTAGAGTAGATCCATTGAATAAATGGGTTTTATATAAATAGTGACTCACCATTCAGTAACTGATTCAGTGGATCTACTCTAGTTGAGACTGTTAATAAGATCCAAGCTGATATTCCCAGGCAGTCATGTGAGTCCAACTTGATTCATATGATTGACTGGGAACATCACTGTCTTTCTCATTATCAACAACAACAACAACGGAAATTAAGCTGTTTCATATATTACAAAGCAACAAACTCAGATTTGCCATGGAGTACAGATCTGATGGAGAAATGCAGCCCATTTTAGCTGTCTGATGCCTAAACCCTTCTCCATCAAATCTAGATTGTACATCTATGAAGCATTTTGTGTGTATTCACCTTAAATCAGAACACCTGTGCCAGATTGTCTTGTATTCTGATGTAAAGTAAGACTTCAGTCACTTGGGAAGCTCTCAGGTCCTTGGTTCCTAAGCAGGTTCCGCAGGTTTTGACTCCTGTCTTGATCTGATGGCAGAAGGAGCAGTGAGATGCCATTTAATTTCCCCATAATTTCCTCTAACAGTGTTATATTGGGGCATTGTGAATAATCAAAATAGCTACTGGACTCTTTGCTGATGGGCTGTGGGCCTGGTTTGCATAGGAAGGAGTCCACTAGAGAGCATTTCTTTTTAGTCTAGAGATGACCCTGTCAGAAATACCTGTCCCAGTCTGACAAGGATAACACTGCAGTGTGCCCTTTGTCAGGGTTTGGCACCAGGAGTTCTCTGTCAAACATTTTTATGGATGACGGAGAAGAAGACATAAGAATCCACAGAATTGCTATTGTCAGTTTGCAGACTAAAGTCGATGGAACTTTCTTGCACTGTCAAGTTTAACTTTTTGAAAGACTCCCACTGAAAGACAAGGTCAGGATGCAATTTCAGGAAGAGAATAGGTTTTTCTGAACTCTGTCATCACTTCATTTTTGCTTCTATGCAAAGAAAATTGTATCTTATGTTGCTAGTCACACCACATTTATTCTTGGGTGGTTTTGCACTGCCGTCGCCACCAAGCCCTTTCCTGTCAAAATGTTTACATTGGCTATGAATCCGTTACAGAAACTAACTACAGTTCCAAGGCTAGGATGAAGCAGATTTTCATCTGAGCTTGGCACATCTCCTTTTGGCAAGCTCTGAAGAGAGAAGGATGTGGAGTAGGGGGAGTGATTCAAATACACTCTTGAATTTTAAATGAACAAAGGTGCATGATCAATACTGGAGGAATAAATCCACAGAACGCCTGCTGCTTGAAAGGGAGGCCTCCTTTCATGGCTTGCCCTTTGGTCCTCTTGATGTGAGGTTTTGAAAACCTAAGCTTTATGAGCAGTTCTCAGTGCTGGACAAGCCAAGATATACCACAGGCAAATGTTATCACCCCACCTTTTAAAGTAGAAAAAGAAGGTGGTAAGATTTTTTTTCTAATTCCCTACATTGCTTTTACTTATTCATTTATTTATTTGGTTTGATTTTTATCCCCCCCCCCACACCTTTCACTCAAAGTGGGACCCAAAGCAGCTTACCATATACAAGAAAGCAAAATTGCTAGTAGAGTTAAAACATTGTTACACAATCAATTCAATTGAATTATTAATTTTATCACACTGATTTTAAAAGAATTAAAAACAGTGAGAACACCAATTACATATTAAAACAGCACACTCATCATAAGTCCTTTTAAATCCAAACAGATTTATATTACCTATATGTTTATAGGGGATTTTATAGGGGAAGCTTTGTTGGCTCCCTCTCTGCTCTCTCTGCTTCTTGGCAGACCAGGACTTACCTATATAGGTAAGTCCTTGTCTGCCAAGAAGCAGAGAGAGCAGAGAGGGAGCCAACAAAGCTTCCCCTGGGATGGAGTTCCACAGTCAGGTAGCAGCCACTGAGAAGGTTTTCTTTCACTTATATTGATCCAATATTAGAGGCTCAGAAAGTAGCCTGTTTACTGTCCTGTATTCTTCAGACTATGGGCCTTTCTGCATTTTATTGTTATAGTGCTACTATTCCACTTTCAACATCCTGTGGAATCCTGGGGTTTGCAGTTTAGGAAGGGGCCTTTAGAATTCTCAGCTAGAGAGCTCTTTGGCCTCAGTAAACTACAAACCCCAGAATTCCACAGGAGGTTGAAAGTGGAATAATAGCATTATAACAATGTAGTGTGGAAATGCCCGAAGAATTCTTCAGATTAAAATATACCTCTTTCCCCAGAAGTATCAGCCCTGGGGTTATCATCAAAAAGGAAAAATCAATTATCAACAAAGAGGAAGAAAAAAGGCCAGAATGTATACAGTTTGCATCTGCTAATTTACATATATAGATGGAAGTACAGACATAATTACTATAAAGACTTTCCAAATGGCCTGTATGCCTCCTTTCCAGATCTTAGCTAGAGGAGATTGATGATGATGATGATGATCATGAAAAAAACCACACACATGCAAAAGAGGGCCTGGAGCATCACACGATTATGAGGAGTGTCTGCAGTACGCACTCACAATTGCACAATGCTCCAGGGGCCAGCAGGTGCCCATCGTGCACCTTTTCATTTTCAGCTAGAAGCCGAAAATGGTGTGTGATTGAGCATTGCTCCCCTGCCTTGTGTGCACTTACCTGCTGTGCGGAGCCTCTGGAGCCATGCTGGTCATGCTTCCTGTCCGAGCTCAGCCTGGGAAGGTCCCAGGCTGCACTGTGAAAGGAAGAGGTGGGAGTCTCACACAAGCAGGCAGTTCATGCGGAGCCGAAGGACCCTGGATGCTAGAGCCTCTCGCTGGAGGCTGCTCACGTGATCCTGCACCCCAGCGCTGGAAAACGGTAAGGTGTGGAAAGGGCCTAGGTTTAGATCATATAAGGCCATTATATTAACACAATGATCCATTACCCTGGTGGTTTCATTTTTTGTATGCTGGTTTCAATATTACGCAGTATTCACCAACCAATTCTATTTTTTTTAACAAAAAAGTATCAGAAAGGTAGCAAAAACTATCAAGTAATGTTTCTGATTTATTTAATTTTTGCCAGAGTGTCAATAATGATTTTTTTTGCATAGCAACTAACTTTTAAGAAAATAACTTTCAAGCTCTACAAGAATGAATCTGCCTGATTTTCCCATCTGCATTTAAAATCAACTGTTCCATTCACCAGATAATATACCATGCTATACTTTCTAAGCACCTTAACGGAGCTAACCCCCTGAGACTTTGGTCCATTTCTCACCTTACCTGTTCCCAGTGGCATCCAGTGAGGATCCTGACAGCGACTTTGCCAGGAGGGGAGTGCAACAGGAGCACTCCATTCTGCACTGGCTGCCTCTGAGATCCAGGAAGCATGATGGCCCCACCTCTTCTTGCCACAGCACAGCTTCTGCAGCTTCCGCAGGACAGGTAAGTGTGGGACGGCAGCGCAATTGACAGGAAAAACCTGGGGGAAAAAGTCAATGATTTATTCCATGATTTTGCTGCCTGGCAACAGAAGGAGGGGACCACAACAGCGACATGCATAACTATCATCATGGTCCCATCCTTCTCCAGTCCTCACTGCGGGACAACAACATCCTGTGAAAAGGGCCTGTGTCAGTCACATAAGAGGGCTGAGTGGCACAGCCAAGAGTTGAATATTCTACCTAACAAAGTGACTTTTGCCAGAATGTTTCATTCTTTGGGGTGATTTCTTGAGAATTTGACTTGGCTTTTGTGAATATGACATCTATCGCTCTCCTTGAATTTTATCAACATATTTTGAGATGAGAGATTGACTTGGAAGACCATTCCCTTCTCAGTTGTATCTAAATATTCATGTGGGTTGAAAGACCCTCTGTTTTCTTAATTTGTTGTGTGCGCTATGTGTACGTATGCATATATGCAGGTATGTGTGCATGTTCATGTATGAAGAAGGCAATCCATAAGTGTGGGCCATGGTTTGTATGCTTTCAGTTTGAAAGGTATGTTAAACCATAAACAGTGACAACAATGAGCCAACGTAGTGTAGTGATTTGAGAGTCAATAATATCTCCTAGGGCTGCCATAAGTCAGAAATGACAGGAAAGCACACAATAACAAATACAGCTGTATCTGTACCTATGTCTATCTGTCTACCTGCAAAGAGATCTTGTTAACAGCTTTGAGACTGAGAGAAAAAAGTTGGTCACATAAGTTTTCACAGACTTCAGTCTACTTCATCTGATGTAAGGAGTGAAGTACCTAGGAACAGACCTTTATGAGCAGGCTGTATGTGTGAACAACAATAGAAATGTAAAACTTATGGGTATGGTGATGAGGTGAAAAGTTCAGTTTTAACAATGGCCATCAGGGGACAATGTCCCCAACAATGTCTCCTAATGACGATGTTAAAACTGAATCTTATCTCCATAACCAGAAATTCTTCATTTCTACTGCTGTTCAGACATACAGGATGCTCATAAATGTCTTTTCCTGGGCACTTCACTCCATGAATCAGATGAAGGAGACTTAAGTCTATGAAAACTTATACTACTAACTTTTCTCTCTAAGTTAGACCATTTCTGCACCAGAGTGGAGGGGCATTTCACCGCGTGTTGTGAGTTGTATTTTTTAACCTGAATTACTCTGATTTTACCAGATTGTTATCTGCACACCCTCTGGTTTCTGTTGAAGTAAAGCAGTGAAAATCATTTGCCGCTTCCACTTCGTCAATTCTTGTGAAACTCCCATTTTCCTCCCAGTCCCTTCCTTGCTCCACACTACTGCCTCTAATTGGTCAATTAAAACAAAAAACAAAAAACTTGTTGCTACGTATCAGCAGAGGTACTTTAGTTCGTTCTTACAAAAGACAAGCCCCCACCTCTGGTTTGTTAGTAAAATTGCTAGTAAAATTACTGTGTCGCAAAATGATGTATGTCTAAAAAGTGTGTGACCAACATGAAAAGCTTGGAAAGCTCTGGTCTAGGTAGCCAGAAATTGAAAAACAACTATCCTGAGGATCCCAACGTATTTCCTTGTATTCCAGCTCCCACCCTGCGTTTGAGGGGCGGACACAGTGGCAGACAGAAATGATGCCATGGAAAGGTGGCAACACCCACAGAGAACCTCCTCTGCATGATACCACCTTCTATTTGTTGTCAGAAACATAGCCAAACCAGTTTTTGTGCTATACATTGGAGTTTTTTTGGTTTTACAATACATCGGTTTTACATCGATAGTAATTGCACTAAGAGCTTAAGCCGTGTGAATCTGCAGAGGAAACATAGATACTGACTGGTTTAACATGCAGACGTAACAGCAAGAATATGATGGCACTGCAATGTATTGCCCCTGTGCAGAAAAGGCCTTAGTCTCAAAGATTTTGCAATAACCTATCCATTTTCTCGAGATGATTCAAGGAAGAATGCAGGGAAACCTTGATGAAAGCTGGAGAAAGATTGAGGAATATATGGAGATAGAAGAATGTACAGACGAATGAAAGAAGGAAAGGAAGCCCTATAACTTAAGAACAAAGGCAGTGACAGAACAAGAGTAAACAATGCAGAAATAAAGGACGACAAGAGGATAAGACAGGAAATGACATATTTATATAAGGGTAATAAATAAAGAGTACACCCTAGACAGGGTGGATAAGAAGAGAAACTTTAAAAAAAAAAGAGAGACGAATGGATCAGGTGAAACCTAAGAAGTAGTAGTAGGAAAGTCTGTTTATTGAGAAAAGAAAAGAAAAAAAGGAGAAGAAGTGAAAGAAAGGAATGTGAGGAGTGATAGAAGTGAAGAGAAGAAAAAACGCAGATATGTAAGTTGAGTGGTGAACGTATGATTTGTTATGGTTTGTATTGGATGGATAATTGTTACGGGGGGGGGAATACACAAAAGCGAATGTGATCAGGAGAATGTGGTGAGGAGAGTGTTTTTATTAGACTGTATTAAATAAAAAAAAATTAAAAAAGAAAAAAAGAAATCTGGAAAAAAAAGGTGTCGCAATAATCTGTTGCATACTGAACCAGACCAACACTGCTATCTTTTAATTCTCTCTCATTCCCTCTATTTCTCTCTCAATATTTATACATACACGCATACATGCACACACACAGACACATATACAGGGTAATCTCTATTTATTACTTTATTTTCAAAATCTATTTTTTCCTCCTTGAGAAAAGATATGCCTTGTACTTCTGTTTCACAATATCATGCAATTGAGGGGATGGCAGATGATGAACAGAACAGTCAGTATTACTAGTAATGACTGCATCAGCAGGACGACAGCCACAATCATCCAGAATGTGCATCCAATAAACATATTTCAAATTATTTTCCATCTCCTAATATGAATTTATGGAGATGACATAAATTATTTCCTGTGCCAACTTTTATCACTCATCCTGTTTTTGTCCATAATTTCCCTATAGATGCCAAGGTTATAAGAATTATGCTATGCTTTAAGTCAATCCTGTACCTTTGGGCACTAAATATTATTTAAAATATTGTAATTTTGTAATGATTATTAGTATGTATTCCTCATCCTTAGGTACACCAGGGTGATGTACAAAGTGACACGACCAAAACAATTTTCTAATTTTTTTAAAAAAAAATGGTAAAAAAAATGAGTAAAACACATTTCTAAAGAATTAAAAAAATAAAAAAAGATCAGTTAGTAGACCAATATCTAAGTTTTTCCAAACTTAGGAGCTATACTTCGAAGATCACAGTTAAGCTGAAATTTTTCACAAAATTATCTTCTAAGAAAATGAAGATTTTCTTTTTGAAGATATTGTCTTTTGAAAATCTCTTTCTCACCCCCCTTTTTTAAAGAAGAGGAAGAGGAAGAGGAGGAGGAGGAGGAAGAAGAAGGAGGAGGAGAAGGAGAAGGAGGAGGAGGAGGAGGGGAGCAGGAGGAGGAGGCAACCGTTTTGCAATTTTATTTTATTTTTATTTTTTTAGTATTCTCCAGCATTGTCCTCTGGTGGTTGCCATTCTACCTGATTCCCCACAAATTTTCTGAAAGACACTAGGATCCCATCACACTGCAGAACTATAATATTATTATTCCACTTTAACTGCCATAATTCTAATCTATGGATTCTGGAGTTTGTAATTTAGTAAGGCACTAAAACAATCTGAGTGAGGATTATAAATGCCCCTACCTAAATTGCAAATCTCAGGATACGATGAGGTGCAGACGTGGCACTTGAACTGGAATAATAAAAGCATAATTCCAGAGTGTGAATGGGGCCTAGATCTGAGACATTATAGAGGATGCCAAGTAGTGGTTAGGCTATTGACACAATTGCTGCTAGTCCCACTGACAATTGCTGTAATTGTTATTGTTGTGTGCCTCCAAATTATTTCCAATTCATGATGACCCTAAGGGGAGTCTATCATGTGGTTTGATATTCAGAGGGGTTTGCCATCAGGTTCCTTTAAGGCTGGAAGAGTGTGACTTGCCCAAGGCCATCACCTGAATTTCCATGACTGAGCAGAGATTCAACCCCGGTCCCCTAGAGTCCTAATCATGTACCCCAATTTGCTTTGCATAATAACTGCAGTGATTTTTTTTTTTTTTAAAAAAAAAAACCCTCAAAAGACCTGACATAAGCCGGGCTACTTCTATTCCTTACAATGAATTTTAACCCCAACAAGCAACAACTGGAAAAATGTTGCTCCCCAAGAAGAAATATGGTGAAATTGTCTCCTCTTGGTTTTTCTGTTTAGAAAAAGGGTGTAAGAGCTGTAAGCATGAAATTAGTTTGCAAGAAACTATAAGCCAGTTTGGGAAGCATACTGAAGGCTAAAGAAGAGGTTGCAGTACTAAAGTTTGTCAGATTGTCTGCACCCCAGCAAATACCTGAGGAGAAAAAAAGATACAAGTGAAGGGAAAACTTGCAAAAGATTGTCATGCTAAACCGACAATGAAATGTGTTAATATTCACAAATTTTAAAGAATGGCCATGAAAGGGAAGAAAAAAAAACACTCAGCACCAATGTTAAAAGCCCCTTCCTCAACAGCAAGTTAACAACTGAAGAACAAGTTTCAATGAAAAATTAATGGCTGAAAACCTTCAGGAATAATGCCTGCCGATGGAAGAAGAGTGGAGAGAGGGCAGAGAATTCCAGAACTTGGGAGCCACTACTGAAAAGGCTCTTCCTGGAATAAATTGCATATTGGCCATTCATTTTCCTCATTGAACCAAATCAATATATTAAAATACAGCTGGATAGTTTGACTGGTGTGGTACTATCAAGACATGTAGATTAAAACCTAATCTGCCCACCTAACAGTTCTCCTGTATAGAATTTTTTTTTATCACAAGTGAAAACAGGATGAGGTTAGTAATACGTTGAGACTGTGATCATCTTCATGCTTCTCTCAGAATGAGTCCCACTGTACATTTATATTCAAAGGACCATTTATCAGATTCTTGTCAACAATTGAGTGTTCTCATACTGTATGCACCATTTCAGGGTTTTCTTCCATTGAGATTAACCCTCTTCAGTCTTTTTGAAAGTGCATTGAATCTAATTCAACTGTTTTTCTCACATGGAGAATGATGAGTCTGAACAGAAGATTGTCCACTATACATGGGTACTCTCTATGTTCCCATGAGGTTTAAATCAAAGTTTCCAATCACATGAAGAACATCAGAAGTACAGCTGGAAGAAGTGGAGCTGCTGCCACCCCCTCTTCATGGCTGATGCAGCATGCTTCCAAACTAAGGCCCTTTCCGCACCTTACCTTTTTCCAGCACCGGGGTGCAGGGATTGCGTGAGCAGTCTCTGGCGAGAGGCTGTCACGTCCCTGCTGCTTCAGCTCCACATGAGCTGCCTGCTCAAGCAAGAGCCCCACCTCTTCCTTCCGCGGTGCACCCTGGGACTTACCCAGGCTGTGCTGGGGCAGGAAGCGCGACCTGCACAGTTCTGGAGGCTCCGAATGCCAGGTAAGTGCGCGCGGGGCCTGGGAGCAATGTGCTATTGTGCATCATTTTTGGCTTCCAGCCAAAAATGAAAAGGTGCGCAATTGGCACCTGCTGGCCCTTGGAGTGTCGCACAATTGTGAGTGCGTCATGCAGATTGCTCCTCACAATTGTGCGACGCTCCAGGTGCCCTTTAGCATGGCGAATGCCATGTGGAAAGGGCCTAAGTTGTGCATTGGTGTCTGGTCTCTTGCTGTATTGCTGTATTGTGTCTAGTCTCTTTCCAATTTCATAATCAAATATAAAATATGTATTTATGATCAAATGATATGTGCTCATGGACTCAGCTGAGAGACTAATCAATGAGTGGTATTAACATGTGCATAAAATATTTTTATGTTGCTTATCACCTCTATAGATTTTGTATTGAACTTTCATTTCAAGGGCTCGGAATTTATTTTGGACTAGATTTAATGTGCTGTGAATATGCATTTGCTGACTCAGAATAATTGGCTTCATGTGTTATAGGAAAGCATTGCAGGATTTATTAATGTTTTTCACTTTGTTTCTGTTAATGTTTCTAAAAAACAAATTTGGTTTTACAGCTCTCAGTAGGTTTTAGTTTTACAAAGGCCAGCATGGGGTGGGACTGGTAGTATCCTGTGAATAAAGGGAACCATAGTTTTCAAACAGAGCACCATTTTGCAGCTTTCAATTTTCATTTGTATATATTAAGCCCCTGAAACAAACATTTGATTTTTTCCTCTTCGAGTGTGAAAATGACTAAGCAGATCACCCCTCACCCCCGTAGCACAATCTTCTGAACAAACCAATAAAAAAACAACTCTGAAACTAGTAATTTTCACCACAGTATCATTAAATTGTGCCTGCTGCTTTCAGAAGAATCACCGGAGAAGCAATATCAAGCAATAAACCACCTCAATACAAGCTAGAATGTAACTTTCACAATTTAACCTATATCATTTTGGCCCTTTTCGCATGGCATTTCTGATGCAAAAGGGCCCCTTGAGTGCCGTGCACATGTGAGGAGCGGTCCACACAGCACACTCACATTTGCACAATGCTCAAGGGCCTCATGCGGACCACACACACATTTTTTTATTTTTGGCTTGAAGCTGAAAATGCCGCGTGGTCACCTGTCGCTATGAGGCCCCGCACACACTTACCTTGTGTGTGGAGCCTTGGGAGCTGGGCCAGTTGTGCTTCCTGTCTCAGTGCAGCCTGGGAGGTCCCAGGCTGCACTGCGAAAGCAAGAGGCAGGGCTGTCGTGCAAACAGGAAGCTCATGCAGAGCCGAAGACGCAGGGAAGCGAGTGCCTCTCTCTGGAGGCTGCTCGCGTGAGCACCGCACCCCAGCACTGCAAAAAGGTGAGGTGTGAAAAGGGTGAGAGATAAGTAGTTCATGACAAAGTTAGGACTCATCAGGAGCAGAACGATTTCTTCATCCCATATTCTTTGACTGATCATTCCCAATGAAGAGTTAAAAAAAATCACTTACTTTACCTGACTGGCTGTATATGGGTTGGATCAAAACAGAGAAGACCTACTCCAACTTTGGTTAGGACTAAAATTGTGTGTGTGAAAGGGAGAAAGGCCAGCTCATTGAACTTACCAGTTAGTACAAATGAAAAGATCCAAATGCCTTAAACAGACATCTTCAATTGCCTTTCTTCTATTTTTCTTCTTCATTTAACATTTTTATTCAGCTTCTAGCTCTCCACCTCCACATAAGCATCTATCTCTATTAGACATCAATGCAATGAAAAGTACAGCAGTCGCATTGATAAAAAAAATCAAATCAAATAAATACAGGTAAACTTAGTAACTGCTATCAAGACCATCTTTCTCCTCTCCAGCTTTACACATCCTGATTCCTCCTCCCTATTTTAGTACTGTATTTCTCAAATAAACTACTGGACCCCTACTTAAGCTAGATAATGGTACATACACATGATAGATAAAGACACCCCCTGCCTCAACATGAAGACACATAATTTCCAAACCCAGCCAATTTATTCTGGAACAAGTGACTCTTAATTATTTAAGTGCCTCTCTCCATCTCTAATAATAAAAATCCAATAACAATAATAATGGAAGAAAACAACAACTTGTTGCTCTTTTATGACACCCCAAATCTGCCAGCTACCTCCTGCTCCCTAATGATATGGGGTGCAGGGGATTTTTTTTAAATCCTGTCCTTTTTCCAAAGAGTTTTAAGCTGAAAGACCTTAATTTAGTAACTCTGTAAATAAGTTATGCACTCTGCCCAGGAAAGCCCCCTTTAATGTCTTCTAACATCTAGACACTTCATGAATGCAGAAACTTTGGAAGTGAGGTGACATTATTTTTTAAAAAATAAGCATAAACAGTATTTTATTCTGAAATTTATATAGTATACAGCCCAAGGTGCTCCAGGATTACTGTAAACATGCCCTGATTAATGTACTTCGTGGATGCCCCTGCCTTCCTCCATTGCTCAGTAAACACCTGAACAGTGCTGCAGGGCCTGGCCTATTTTGTTTCACAACAGAGCTGTGTGGATCATAGCACTCCTCCCATCTCCTTCTTGTTTTCTCAGGTGGAGTGATTCTTGTTTGAAAATCATTTTTTTTAAAAAAAATATTTGACATTTTCAGAATGTTATGAGAGACATTTTTGATCACATGCTTTCCTCCACAAAGAAAAGAGAGCTAAGAAGGGCAGGGATGGCTTTTGGTTTCAAACATGGGGCTGAACTGACTGGGCTGCTTCAAAAAGGAATCTTGTCAGCTACGACAAGATGTAACATTCTTGCTTGCATTGAGTAGCCTTATGCCTTTTTCGCACAGTGTTTGCCATGTCAAAGGGCCCCTTGAGCGTTGCACAATTGTGAAGAGCAATCTGCACGACGCACTCACAATCCAGTGATGCTCCAGGGTAGGGCAGGCATCGCTTGCACACTTTTTCATTTTCAGCTTTCAGCCGAAAATGGTGCACTATTGCGCATTGCTCGAG
Organism: Iguana delicatissima; assembly: GCA_948472985.1. Taxonomy (NCBI): domain Eukaryota; kingdom Metazoa; phylum Chordata; class Lepidosauria; order Squamata; family Iguanidae; genus Iguana; species Iguana delicatissima. The sequence continues at coordinate 716,010 of CAOKZL010000841.1, read as the reverse complement.
GGCCTCATGGATACTTGCTGTGCGTGCAGAGCCTCTGGAGCCGTGGCAGTCTCACTTCCTTCCCCAGCGCAGCCTGGGAAACTCCCAGGCTGCACTGCGGAAGGAAGAGGCAGGGCTCTTGTGCTACCTGCTCGGGAGCAGGCAGCTCGTGTGGAGCTGAAGCAGCGGAGACACAAGAGCCTCTCAATGGAGGCTGCTCGCGTGATCCCTGCACCCCAGCGCCAAAAAAAGGGAAGCTGAGGAAAGAGCCTTAGTATATGGAACTGTGAAGAAGGATCTGCTGGCAACTGCCAGTAAAATATTTGATGCATCAGCTTTGGCAGTAGTGATTACAACATGTCAGGGATGCTATGCATACAATTTTATAATAATTGTGATTACAGTAATTATAATATAATGATAATAATTATAATAGTTTGTTGCCACTTTAACTGTCTTGGCTTCATCCTATGCAATCCTTGGATTTGTAGTTTAGTGAAGTGAAATAGTTAGAATTCATTCCCCTGAACTTCAGCTCAAAAGTACTCAAGTACAGAATTCTTACCAAACTATAAATCTCAGTATTCTGTAGGATGGAGCACAGGGAAATTAAAGTAGTATCAATATATGGATAAAGAACATGTCTCAGAGAGAGAAACAGGGGGATATTCTTTTCACTTACCACTGTCCATTTTGCCGACTTTAGAGAAAGCCACAGACATATATACTGAGGTTTCAATAAAGACTCTGTTTAGACAAAAGGCTTATCTAGGTTGAGGTTCTGACCTTTCTGGTGGCCAGTGAGGTCTTCTTTTATACAAATGCTTCCATGAGCTTTGCACTCCCTCAGGGGCTGACAAGAGTTTTGTCTATTTTGAAGACAATTTAAAAAGAAAAGATTTTTTTTCATATTCAGAATAGGAAAATATCTTTGAGAATAAATTGTATTAATTTTAGTGTTTGAGGGAGTCTTTGAGTATTTTAAATTCTTCTATGTTTGAATCCCTATATGTTCAACCATTGCAATTTTGCTTTAGGGTTGTTGCAACTTTTTTGATCTCTAAAAACTATGTGGCAGACAAACACAACATAGTTTTCTCCATGATGGGACCTATGAATATGAATATTTATTCATAAGACCATGCCTTAATAGAACTGTTGAACTAGATGGAATCTCAAAGGACATGTAGGTTGGTCTGAACACCTGCCAATGCACAAAGTCCAGAGCTAATGTGTCCCTGATAAATAGTCACTCAACTTGTGTTCATGAACTTTAACTCAAAGAGAGACCACCACTCTATTCTTCTGTCAAACAGACATATTTTTGTGACTAGTTAGTAGAAATCAGTTTCTCGTAATTTGAATCTATTGGTTTCTGAAGCAGCAGAAAAGAGCCTTCCTCCATCTTCCATATGAAAACTTTTCAAATATTTGAGGTTGGCTATCATCACCTCTCAAGTCTTCTCTCCAAGATACAAATTCCCAACTCTCTCAGCTGTTCCTCATAGGGTTTGGCTTCAGGATCTTTTGACATCTTGAGCCCTTTCCGCAGCTTACCTTCTCACGCTGCTGGAGTGTGGGCCTTGCGTGAAAAGCCTGGGCAGGCAGGCTCTCGCAAGCCTCCTCCTTCCCTGCTGCTTGGGCTTCATGCTCCTTCCTGCTCGCACGAGAGCCCCGCCTGCGCCCCACCCCTTCCTTCCACAGTGCAGCCTGGGAGTTGTAGGCTGCACTGAGGAGAGGATGCACGACAGGCCTGGCTCCAGAGGCTCCACACCACAGGTGAGTGTGGCCCAGGCCCATGAGCCTTGCGCAAGCACGTTTTATTTTTGGCTAAAAGCCGAAAATAAGAAAATGTGTATTTGCTGTACTTGTGGGCCTTGAGCGTGGTGGAAATGGGAATGCGTCATGCAGACCACTCCTGACATTTACGTGACGCTCAAGGGGCCCTTTCGTTTGTACACTGCCATGCAAAAAGGGCCTTGGTCTCCCTTCTGTGGAGTCATGTTCCACCTTGTCAATATCCTCCTTGAGTTGTGATGCCCAAAAATAGACACTTTATTCCAGGTAATATCTGGCCAAAGGAAAATAGAGGAGTACTTTTACTTCCCTTGATCTAGACATTATAATTCCTTTGGGTGATGTAGCCTAGAATTGCATTTGGATTGACTGATTGATTGATTGATTGATACTCTATACACTCTGATTCATGTTTAGCTTGTGGTCTATGATCCTATATTCCTTTCATAAATATTAATGCCAAAAAAGATGTAATCCATATTGTCCTGTTGATCTGATCATTTCCTGTCAAAATGTAAAATTTTATCTCTTTTTGGACTTTCATTTTATTTGTTTTGTCCCAGCTTTCTAACATCAGTTTGAATCCTTATTTTGTCTTCCCAAGAGTTAGTTACCCACTTTAGTGTCTTCTGCAAATTTGATAAACCTCCCTATTTATATGCTGTTTACAGTGTCCTGTTCACCACTTCTTTCTAGGATAATGAAAAACTGCTGATGATCACTCTTTGGATCAACCAGCTGGAAATCTACCTAAGGATAGTATAATCCAGCCCACATTTTACCATCAAGCCCACCAGAATTGTTGAAAAATATTTTCTGAGATCAAGATGCACACAATCCCTCAATCCAGGAAGCTTCTAACTCTCTTGGTAAAAAATAGGTTACACTAGCATGGCTTGTTTTTGAGAAATTCCTTCTAGCTCTTAGCAATCACAATGTTCTAAATGGACAGAATGTCCATTTAATGATCTGTTTTAGACCCTTTCCTGGAAACAGCATCAAGCTGTCTAGTCAGTAGTGAGGATGGAATTCTTCACTAAAGGAAGCAATACATGATTTTAGCAATTTTCTTCCTACACTGAGAAAATCTTTGAAAACTGTAGTTTTAAGCCTCACCAAAAAAAACACCCTGGCATTTAAACAAAAAACCTGAAGGAATAAATGAAACTGGTAGACTTCTACATTCCTATTGTCCACCCAAGTAAAGGTGTGGATGTGCCTGTGACTATCTGGATACTTTGCTTAGCATACCATATCTCCTCTGCTCCTGTGGCCAGGAATGGGTAGTGGCCAGGAACCCAAACAACTGGTGTTGTGATCTGCAAGCCTGTGCCCTGGTGGTGGAGATGCTTTCTGATAGGGGCTCCTGTTCCAAATCCTTTTCCTTGAAGAAAAGCCAGGTTTACAGGTCTAGGAAGAGCTGACCTTTGTCAACCTTCCCCACACAGCCTAGGCCATAGTAGGATGTGTGCTGGTGGCCAGACTAGCATATTACTGAAAAACAAAGCAGGGATTAGCGAGTTGAAAGATAGTGGGTAGGGGACAATATCTGAGACTGATTGGGTTAATATTTTGTTGTTGCTGTTGCTGTCATTATTGTTATTGTGTGCCTTTAAGTCATTTCCAACTTACGGCAACCCTAAGGTGAACCTATCATAGGAGTTTCTTGGCAAGATTTCTTCAGAATCCATTTATCTTTGCCTTCCTCTGAGCTGAGAGAATGTAACTTGTCCAAGGTCACCCACTGGATTTCCATGGTTGAGCAGGGATTTGAACCCTCTGGTGTCCCAGAGTCCCAATCTCAGACCGCTACACCAAATTAGCTTAATACGCGCAGGTCCAATTATATATTTTAAACAGTGGTATGTATAATGTAACATTCAACAGGAATTAAAATAGAATTTGACATCTCCATCCCATCCTACCTGTTGAATTTCTCCCTGAGGATCAGGAAGAGATTCTCTGACAACAAAATAATTTTTAATACTTTTTTTTAAACTAAGTAACAACATTAGCTGCTAATGTGTTCCCTCTGAAGGATACATTTTTTAAAGAAAAGAAATCATTATTTTTAAAGTTTACGCATTGAGAGCTGTTAAAACCATCTCCAACATAATTAAATGTTTGAGCAGCTTTTCCCTGAATTAAGGCTATTGAAATAGATTTCTAAATATTTTATGCATTGAGGTGGATGCTTTAATTATTTAAAAACCTATACAGAAAAAAGTGCTTTCTGTTAATGAAAAGTGAATTGCCTAAAATAATTGTCTATCTTATCTTGTTTTTGCAAACCGATTTTCATTTGCCAAGTCCTTTTAGACTAAAAGTAGGTACCATCAAACATTCAGATGCTGTCTGTAGGCTGTATGAAATTAAAAAAAAACAAAACAAAAGAAACTGAAGATTTATCTTTCATGAAAATAAAGCAGATTTTTTTAAAAAATGTATTTTTAAAGAAGTAATTGCTAAGTCATACAGTAAAAACCATGATTACACAGAGGGACTGAATCAGTAATTTGATACACTCAGCACATTTCATGAGCTCTGCACCAAATATATTCATTTATTTTTCTTCAATTTATATTTTCTCAGAGCTAGGATTAGCCACTTTTTTTTCTCGTTGCCTCCTATAAATGGCTTCCTACAGTTACTCAGTACCTTGAAACATCTTGTCAACAGCTCTTTGCATGTTGTAGTAATTTCTCTTTGTCCCTTATTATGGTAATATTTCTCTCTGTTTTGAGCAGCCAATTATATGGCTGAATTCTTCATGTTGCTAAACTCAAGGTTAACTTCTTCTCTCAAATACAATGCTGCATTTAACTAAAATGACAAAATCAAACTGCACACTGGAAACTACATGAGCTACACAAATGATGACCATTTTATGACCAGAACATTTTGCTGGCTAAACTGCTTCAAACCTCTCTGGAAGGCAGGATTGATTTGTTCAGAAATAAAGGGCTTGATGGATTTCCTTACAGTAAATAATTTAAAAACCTTCGACCCAGTCTAATTATTTTGCCAGTCTATGATTCCCAGCTTTTGATTTAAAGAACACTCAGCTTGCAGCCAAGGCCACTAGATACAGCTGGGAATTGTTGGCAAACAGAAGTAGAGTAGAATATAACTAGAATTTTGACAAATTATACATTTGGATGAGGCCAAGACAGATTCTGGTGGATCAAGGGTGGAGCCTGAGAACACTTCAGAAGATTGAGAGGAAAAATGGTAGAATTTGGTCAATCCACTCTGGGTACAAGTCCATGTTCTAAAGGAACTTTCTAAGCTGCTGGACCATATTCCCAAAATAGACTGAGCTTCATGGATAAGTCCTTTGAAATTCAGGCTAAAACTCAGAGCAGATTTGCCACTTTACAGAGCCACTGCGTAGAACCTGATATTTTGATACAAGAGTGATTAAAATTAGCAACAAAGCATCTTCATCATCCTGTTACTGATATTCTGCTAGTAGCACATAACAGCATAAGTTAACCTTATGTTTGCTTATGTATATTCCTGTTTGTTGTGCAGGTGATTATTCCCTTCCTCCTTCCACAGTGACTTAAGTGCTTCCTGGACTTACCATAGAGCCACTGAAGCTCTCCCTTGCCATGGCCATCTCATGTCTGGTGAGACATGTCTGGTTATGTCCCTACAGCAAGTCAGAAAATGAAACTGAGACTTCCAGAGGACCCCAACAAACCTCAGATGATGTCATAAGTTCATGTCTGGTGGTGAGGACATAGCCGGACATTTCTATGGTTCTCCATCAGTCACGGAATAGCTATGAGCAGGGGAGATATGGCAAGTGGGAAATGGCTCAGTGTAGCGTAGTTCTCCATACAGAACTATTGTGTTATCCCAAACCATGCAAAATATATATCAACCTGTATGTATCAGTTCTGAAGTCTGATGTTAGCATCTTTCAGATTTGGGCAATTACTGGGACCACAGTATGCATTGATATCCCTTCTCAGGCAATAAACACTGGGAATATAAGCCACCATTTTAAATATCCAAAATGATTTGTAGTGACATTATCTTGGGTGCACTTTGAGGAATTAAAATATCAGCCATCCTCAGCCATCCACTGAACACTGTTGATCATTTGCCTCTACTGGTGGGGTTTTCCAGGGGGCATTTTATCCATCTGTCCCCTATACCTGGAGCCAACTGTCTGCCTGTGTCTCACAACTAATTTGCTAGCCTGTAAAAAGAACATATTCCCCACTATTTCCCATCCCAATTTGATTCATTTATGAAACCATTCTGTGAACAATCTTACGAAAAATCATGTTTTGCATATGGTAGTGCATTTATGTAATGGACAAAAGGAGGTTGGAGTGTGAGCACATATGTTAAAGCTGTATCCTGAACATGTAAAATTTGAAATTTCTGCTTTCCCATGACAACAGCTCAGGCTGTTATCCTGATCAATGTGGAAAGTAGGAGCCTAGCTGTGTAGCTAAAAGTATAGCAGAAGTAGGTAACAGGCAGAAATTCAAATGGTACTGAACTACTACCGCTATTATCCCCAGCCAGGCTGACTAGGGCTAATGCGAATTTGAGTTGACAACACCTGGAGGGCCAAAGGTTTCCTACTCTTTATGTGTAGGGGTTTCTTTGTCATCTCCACACATATGCTGATATCATCTATACTGTGTCACCCACTAAGAAACTGTGGTGTGTTTGTGTGTTATATGTCTTGACTTGAAAGCCTTGACTGCTATATACTGGTTACTTGTTTCAGTGCTATATCTAAAACAATAAATGGTCTGTATTCTTTTCTTGCGTATCGACTCATATTTAAAACTAAGCTCTTTTGGTGGGAATATAAAAAAAATTGCACATATATATTTACACTCTAAGTTATGATCTGACTCTTCCAAATTTCAGGAAAAAACGAGTTATATTTCAAGATTTATGATCTATATGAGAAACACCAGCAGAGTGTTTCCTAGTATGTTGAACTGCCAATCATGGTTTCCTGCAGGGAGAGAAAGGAATTTTGGTGACTTCAAGATTCAGATTAAAATGACACATTTTGTACTTCCAAAGATATTCTCACATTTTTGAGATTAGTGGTTTATTTCAGAAAAAATATATGCATGAAACTAAGGCCATTTCCACATTACACTGTTATAGCGCTATTATTCCACTTTCATCATCCTGTGGAATTCTGGGGTTTGTAGTTTCCTGAGGCCAAAGAGCTCTCTGGCTGAGAATTCTAAGGCCCCTCCCTAAACTGCAAACCCCAGGATTCCACAGGATTTTGAAAGTGGAATAATGGCACTATAACAGTATAGGGCAGAAATGGACTGAGACAGAGAGGTCTTCCCCATTTCCTGATTTCTGGGCAGCTTTGACCGTTGTCAGACTCTACTTGCTGAGTCCCAGTGTCCCAGCTTCAGTGTGAGGGAAAATCTAGAGCTGCCCATTAAAATAGCTTTACATACAGATGGGAAGCTCTGTCATGGATTCCCTCCTTTTCCCACTTCCTAGACCATTTGGTGTTATTTCCATGTGGGTTTTCTCTTTAAAACACCTACAATTGTTTTTCAAATGGAAAATTATATAGGCACCTTGATAGATGGATACCCACTCTGAATAATACTATGTTTGTAACATTTCAGATAGGTAAACAGTGGTTCTTCAAGTGTATGCATATTATCAATTTTGTTGTTGTTGTTGTTGTTTTGCCATAATGAATCACAGGATCAGAAATGCATGGCTTTCTCACTACAAATTGTGATCATGTCTATTTGGTCAAAGAGGTGGATCAAGCAAAGACTTTTAAAAGTAATGGAGAAATTTTTCTCACACCCTCAGCTGTAGATCTCCAACCCAAATTACCAAAAGAGCCTAAAAGTCAAGAATACCTTCATCCTGCTCATCAAAATGTGACCAATAAAAGTCCACTGAGTCTGAATCATCAGTGCTGTATGGTCAGTTGATGGAGTCTTGCTGCCCTTAAAAGCTCAGAGAAAGACAAGGAAATTGCCAAAAAGATGTGGAGCAGGGAGATAATCTTTGCTTCTCAACCTGTAACGAAACCTAAGCAGTCATTAGCCTTTTCAGGAAAACATATTTATGTCAGTTGTTGAAGCTCAGATAGGTCAAATAAATCTCAGGTCTGTTTTTCATGTGCAGAGACATCTATTAGAGCAAGGGGAAGGAGTTTTTGATTTACCGTGGGAGGTATCAAATCACAGCAGAAAATGTTATAATTCCATAAAATCCTCTCAGGAGTTACCCCGTAGTCAGACTCAGGTTAGAACCCATCCCTCAAGGCATAATTATTTTAACTCCTCTAACTGAACGCATGATTTAAAAGACTGTTTTATTATTATCTCTGTTCTGTGGTATTGTCACTCAAGTATGTCTGTGATTATAATTATCACCCACTTGTTATGGCACATGATTCAATTACTGAAGAGCATATCTGCTTCATGGGTGATGTAACCACAGGCTTTCATTTTGCCTAATACAACATCACAACGAAGGGTTGGTTTTTTTTTTGAGACTTTTTCATCAGGTTCAGTGAAATAACGGCAGTAAACACATGGGGCCAGGGAAGCAAGAAAGTGGCCATTAGGTTGCTTCAAAACATGGGCCATTTCCGCACTAGACTGTTATAGTGCTATTATTCCGCTTTCAACATCCTATGGAATCCTGGGGTTTGTAGTTTACTGAGGCCAAAGAGCCTTCTAGCTGAGAATGCTAAATGCCCCTCTCCAAACTGCAAACCCCAGGATTCCATGAGATGTTAGAAGTGGAATAATAGCACTATAACAGTCTAGTGCAGAAATGGCCATGGATTATAACAGTCTTAAGATGGAATGTTGGAGAAATTCTGTCAGGACTGTTTTAGCTCTGTATTTCTGTACGGAAGGGGTTTGGACTAGATATCTCTTGAGGGCCTTCCAGTTCTATGATTCTGCAATTCTATGATTAAAATTAGGTAGAATTGTATTAGACTGACTAGAAGGGAAGACAGATTTTAAAATGCACAGAGCTTGGAAGCAATTTGTTTAAAAAGTAATTACTTAGCCTTAATTTGTCAGTTTTAAAAATCAGTCAGTTTTTTGAAAGTAATGTTTTAATTTTTATTTTATTAAAATATTTATAAAAGTTGGCTGGAATCTTGTTGGGCAGTTACAAATGTGTAACTTAGAGTTATGAACTTTTTACGGTTTCCTGTTCAGGATCCCTACATGATTCCAAGTTTAGGGGTTATGTAAGGACTGTGAAAGTCTCTCAGTCCCCTCTTTCCAGGCAGCAGCTGCTGTGAGCAACAGGGACCTGTTCCCCTGTCGACTGGGTATCAGGTAGCTGATGGTGCCTTCCACCTCTATTGTATGAGCAGTCTTTGATGTGAGGGGAATTGCGACAGGGAACTTGCTTCTGCTTGTCACACTAGAGATCACTAATGGGAGGGGAGGGAACTGTCAATCACTTTCTTCCTGGGCAACAGGGGAACAGACCCCCATCAATCATAGGAACTGTTTCCCAGTAAGTGGGAGCTGAGGGGATGGGGATGGGATTGACTGTGTGTAGCATGGTAATTATGGTATTTACATACACATAATTACCCAAAAGGATTCCAGCCATTATCTTTAAAAGATAAAAACATTTTATTAGGACAGTTAATGTTTCACACTGTTTTGTTGGGGTTTAGCCACTCATAGTTATTTCAATTTATTTACTTTTAAATATTAAAAGTAGCATGTTATAAATGTATTATGAATGACACTTATACCAAATTATACGTGAGACTGAATCCGATTGTTAATCCTAATCAGAGCAGAGCTACTGAATCAATTGAATTTACCTAGATGTTTAGTCACCATTCTGTGGTTGTTTGAATGGGCTTTCTTTGTCTGGGACCAATGAACAGGATTCCAGCCAAAATGTCTTCAAAACAATGAACATTCACTGACATTTATTTCTTAATTAATGCTCATGGATGAACATAAATGCTTTTGGGACACAACTACAGCTTCTTTTATGAGGAAAGTAAATGTGGCTGTGCCCAGTTGCATAGGGACATGGGGGCAGAGGGAGTGATTCACCCCGGGCAGCAATGTTTTGAGGGCATCCTGGCCTGTAGTCATGCCCCCACATGCTCTGGCCATGCCCTCATGTGCCCTGGCCAAGCCCCCACGCACTGCAGCCATGCCCTCGTGCACAGTGGTCATGCCCCTCGTGCTGTAGCCCCACTCCCCACACTCCAAGTTCCTCCACTGGCTCTGAGTCTATGGTTGAAAACAGTGCAGGCTTTTTTCTACCAGCTTTGGCTGGGGACTGGTAACATCCCCATCAGCATATGAATAATAAGGGTTTAGCAGCCTGTGTACTGGTAAGCTCCATGCTACATTACTGCAATATACTATATATGGGGCTACCTTTGAAAACTTTTGGATAGTGTAGCTAAAGCAGAAGGCAGTAGGCAGGTTGATCACACACCAGAAAGGCCCTGTCTCTCATTCCCACTTAATGTACTTGGATGGTGAGATTGAGAGAAATGCCCTCCCTTGAATATTTTAAAGCTTAGACAGACACATACAGGAAGGCATGGCCCTTCTGGTAATCTTGACCTGGCTGCTACAGTTATCAAGTAATCAACAATTTCCTGTTACAATTAGGGTCTTTCCTCACTACACTGTTTTAGTGCTATTATTCCACTTTCAACATCCTGTGGAATTCTGGGGTTTGTAGTTTATTGAGGCCAAAGTCCTCTCTGGCTGAGAAATCTAAATGCCCCTCCCTCAACTGCAAGCCATGGGATTCCATAGGATATTGAAAGTGGAACAATAGCATTATAACAGTGTAGTGCGGAAACAGCTTTAGTTTATGTTTAGATGAGTTGACCATACTGTTTCTGAAGAGCACCTGGAGACAGAATGAAACCTGCTCCTCTTATTTTTATATTCAAATTACATGGGAAGTTTATTGGTCTGAGTACAAGCTCAACAACAACAGTAATTTATCAGGTGTAATCCGAGTATTGATTTAGTTTCATTTTTCTCCTAAAATTATGATGGACATGGTTATTGGATTAGGAAGAGTTGCCAAGTGAATAAGTGAGCTGTGTTTAGATTCTGCTCATAATTTCAAGGCACTTCTAATAGGGCTGGCATAAGCTGTTTTGCTTCTTGAGGCAACCAGCAGGGTGGAACCCTCTTTTCCATCCCCACCTAATTCCACATATAGAACTTAACTAAACTGGCAGCAGAAAAATATTCTCCATCACATCTGAACACAGCAAGCTGCCGCCTTGGGTTCTGTGCAAGGATAAAGGCAGGATAAAATAATAAATAAATAAAATAAGGACTAGTTCAGTGGTTCTCAACCTGTGGGTCCCCAGATGTTCGTGGACTTCAGCTCCCAGAAGCCCCAGCCACTATGGTCAATGCTCAGGGCTTCTGGGAGCTGAAGTCCATGAACATCTGGGGACCCACAGGTTGAGAACCACTGGACTAGTTTAAGGGAGGCACAACAGTCTATGGACAACTGAAGGTAACAGCCAAGAAAGATCAAGAGGAATGGACAGGGGGCAGGGAACTTCTACTACAGACCCATGGGCTGAGGTTGTCTAACTCTGCCTAATGGAAGTGTTGACTCAGATTTCTAAGGGGGTGGGAAATGCTGCAATATTTGCTCATGTAAACACTTTTGGTCTGATCTTGATAATGAAATCCATATATGTAAGTGGCTTTCCCCATGTGTATTATTTAGTGGATCAGGAAGTATATTTGAATGAACATGTGAATGCAGCAATCCCTCTTGCATTCACACTCACTTGGATGTGCATATTAGTATAGATCTGAGTGGCCATCTCTACTTCAGTCACGCAAAGCCTGATGTAACTATATTATAGCTGGACTGAGATATGATCGCTGTCTGTGACTGCCAGTGCAGGATGGATTGGCAATGTTTGCAGTGAGTTCTTGACCTCCAAAGATCTTCCAATCCATTACAAACAGCTGTTTTAGAGTTTGAAAAAAACAGCTTATGTTCAGTACACCACTCTGAAACCTTAGTCAGACTTTTGTTTAAAAATGAGAGGATACAAGAATGGATGCACCAGTTCTGTTAATAATTCTGATAAACTGGTAGATTTGGAGGATGGCAAAATGTATAAGCAAGCCCTACATTAATTAAGAAGTCAGTAGGGCCAGGACAAGCCTAAATGAACTGATGCAGCTCCCGATAAAATTATTTTTCCAGTGAAGCTAAGGAGAGAAAAAATGATTTACTGAACCTGTTATTGCATTAATCCATTAACTGATAAAAGGATTTCTTTTTTCACATCAAAACAGATTTAGGATGATCAGAGTTTTTTCCCCTTTACTAGGCCTTTCTAGAACATACCATAATGTTCTTCAAGCAACGCACAAGGTATTTTGATGTGTCATCATATAAATTAAGTGTAGTTTGCTTCTAACCTCTCCGAAAACCTTTCGGAAATTTGGATTCATTTTATTTTGTAGATCATGTATTCCCCTTCCTCCCCCAAACAAAATGTGAAATGTCTATACAAACTAAAGAGAAGAGGTAATGTCTTAGTTTGTGAAGAATCCCTTTCAAAATGACTGATTTCATACGAATGGCAATTGTTCTTAATGCTTATTGCTGCAGTGATCTTTGAGAGTCAGGCCCTTTTTGCACCTTACCTTGCCCACACAGCCATTATGCCAGTGGTTCTCAACCTGTGGGTCCCCAGATGTTCGTGGACTTCAGCTCCCAGAAGCCCTGAGCATTGACCATAGTGGCTGGGGCTTCTGGGAGCTGAAATCCACGAACATCTGGGGACCCACAGGTTGAGAACCACTGCATTATGCGAAAAGCCTCTTGTGAGAGGGAATTGCATCCCATGTGCTTCCCTCCACTCCAGCTCTGTGTTGGACGGAAGGAAGTCCTATATCTCCGCCCCTTCCTTCCACAGCACAGCTGGGTGCTTTTCCAGGCCACGCTGGGAGAGGAAGTGTGGCTATTGCACTTTCTGAGCTTCTGCACACCAGGTAAGTGTGGGAGGGACACAGGAGGAATGCGCAATCACACATCATTTTTGGGAAAAACCTGAAAATGATATAATGCACAATTGCCGTGGGATCACTATGGGAGTGCCGTGCAATCACGAGGACGTCATACAGAACCGTCCTCACGATCCCGCATCACTCCCATGGCCATTTCATGTTTGAAGTTGCATGCGAAAAGGGCCTCAGTGCGGTGTAATGGTTTGAACATTGGACTATGATCCTGGAGATCAGGGTTTGATTCTCTACTCAACCAAGGAAACCCACAGGGTAACCTTGGGCATGTCACATATACTCAGCCCCAGAAAACCCTGTGATAGGTTTGCCTTAGGGTCAGCATAAGTCTGATGTGACTTGAAGGCACAAAACAACAAGTTATCTTTTTAAAGGATTGAGTAAACTACTAAACTTGAATACATATATTAATCCTATTTTGTATTTACCCAGGGCATAGATACCCCTTATGCTGCCGTATCCTCATTTTTATGAGGAGGGCATTTTCTTGCAGCAGTCTCTAGTGATAGCCTGAAGGCAACATGGAGATAGGAACAGTCTCTATTCTGGCAGTTAGAGAAGAAAATTTAGTATTCACATTTCCCTTCAAGTACTGCTGCATAGATGAGGTCAGACAAGGAGAAAGATATGGCTGCTACATTCTTTTTCCTAGAAGATCATGTTCCATAAAGATAGCAGGCATGGTAAGTTTCATGGTTAAGCAAAACAACTACTTTGCCACTTAATAAATAACATATTTACAGAGCTGGATTCTGTGCTTTCTTCTCTGTGCAAATTCCTCGCTAGATGTGAGTACAGGCTAGAAATACATTTGAATTCCTGGAAATACTTTCTGCTTTTAAATAACTGTGGACAGGATTACAGCCTGTACATGTTTTTCTTTTATATCTGTACATGTTTTTCTTTTCCTCATTAAGCAGGAACTTTCAACCACACAGGTGTACACAGAACTGCAGCTTTGGGCCAAACTAGATGTAATATTTCTCATATGAATGCATTTAATGAATGCACATTTAAAAGGCCTTAGGAACTAGGGAGAAAGGGACACTAGCACCAAAACTAGATGGTGGGAGGAGGCAATAAGCATTTAGCTTTTTCCATTCCTCCACTAGTATCAAATGTCTAGTTTGTATCTAGACTGCAATCCCAAGCACATGCTATTCTTACACAATTCTACAATTTTTATGAAATTATGATTAAGCCAAAGTATTTAAATAATTTTATATTCTTATCCTGTTCACTCCATGTCTACTCCACAGCCTCTCCTCTTTTATTTTAGATGGTTTACACAGTTGGTTTTATTCAAACAGCACAACTACCACGGCAGCCAAGTGAAAGCAGGGGAACTTGTGTGGCGCTGCAGATGCTGTTGGACGGCAACTTTTGCTCAGCACAGCACAATAGTAACAAACACTGGCCAAATTCTGGATGAGGTTAACATAAATATTTTGGAATGAGAAAGAAAGGCATTAACTTTTCCTATTTTTGCTGTTCCTTTTTTCAAAAAATAAATCCAGTTTCATTGTAACTTTGTGTTTCCGTTGTTTATGCTGTATTTGTTATTGGGCACCTTCAAATCATTTCTGACTTACGGCGACCCCAAGACGAACTTATCATGGCGATTTCTTGGCAAGATTTGTTCAGAGAGGGTTTGTCTTTGCCTTCCTTTGGGGACGAGAGAGGGTGATATTCTCAAGGTTACCCAGTGGATTTCTATGTCTGAGTGAGGATTTAAACCCTGGTCTCCTTGGATCCTAGCCCACCATGCAAAGAACTACACCATGCTGTGTAAGTATGTGTGTGTGTGTGTGTGTGTGTGTGTGTGTGTGTGTGTGAAAAAATACCTCAAGCATTGTTGTAAAGTAATATAAAATATTGTATGTGTGTGTGAAGATCTAATTTCTCTTTCCTCAGTTTGTTCTATTATTATTTAAAATATCTCATTCTCCAAAAATATAACTCTAATGCTGTGTCTATTGCTTGCCTAAAAACACTTTGGCTATGGACTTGGCCTAGTCAAAGCCACACTTTAACTAAGCATGCACTGTTCTGGCCCTTGCAGTGAACAGTGCACCCTTTCATCTACTGAACCAATTTTACGATTTTACACTTCCTTTCCTAGGTGCCAGTTCTCGTGCTTCATTAACTGCCTGGATTTCTCCACTAAAGCAAAAGATACAGTTATGATTGGCCCATCTGCAGAAGGGGTTGTCATGGAAACCTCACCTGGCTTGGTTACGCTTGCAAGGGCCTTGTCTGGCACAGAACTAACGAGGGCAACACAAGAAAGAAAGTTAAAGCTAATGTTGATGAAGGCACTGTCGACCGGATGGAGGCGATTTACTACTGCTGAAATCCAGTCACCTAATGTAGAACCGAGCATGAGGTTTCTTTTCACAATACCATGCTAAGTGTAGGGAAGTGAAAACTCATCAGTCTCATTTTCATTGTTTTTTCCTGTAATCCAACTTGCATTTTCTTCTCTGTCTTGTTTCATGTTGGTTTTTATTTTTATTTTTATTATTTTTATTTTTTTTAATTTTTTTTTTTGAGGAGGAGGAATCCACATGAAAAATCATGTGCATTTTAAAGCATTGCTGGAATGCGCACATTTAACAGAACTTGGACAGTTACATTTTGAAAGGAGCTAGTTTTGTTATGATCACAGATCATTATTTGTTACTGTTACTGCAGTCCAGAATGTAACTTGCTTTATCACTTTTTCCTAAGCCATTATATTACTATTACTATTCTGTCACTGAGGAAAATATTCTCTGGTTTTTCCCATTTCTGATCAACATAATTATAACTGGACTACTCTGCTTATGTTCCCATTCTCCCAATTCACTACACAGGCAGAGCACGGCAGACAATATGGATATCATGTACACTACATACAAAAACTTTGGGTGGGATGCAGAAGCAGTACAACACTCAATGCCCCTCCTTTCCCTACATCTCTTTGCTCCAGACAATTGCTTTCATGCTTGGATCAGCTGCATGTGTTCAGAGAAACACCCTCCTTCTTTTAAACTCCCTCCCACAGCTAACACTAGCCAAGTGAGTGCAAGTGTCTGCCCTCTGCCACTGCTTGGAGCAGCCAACTGGAGATGCATTTGTTTAAAAGGATTCATTCCCGCAGGGGAGAACAAGTAATTTAAATTATTTTCTCCCAACTACATTACTAGCTTTCTGCCCCAGATTTACCTCTTTCCTGCCCCTTTTCCATATAATGGCTTGTGGCAGGGTGCAAAGAAACAGCCAAGTGAGGAGGCTCTCTCTTTGCCAGCTAACATAATGAGGGAGGGATGACCCTCCTTACTTGCCTCTCCTGTGTCCTCTTGCCAGCACAGATAGAGCAGGCTCATCTATTTCTGTTTATCATAGCCAGTGCTGTAGACACTGCAAGTGGCTACCCTTCCCTGTTCCCCTTTTGCCCATAGGGTAATGTAGTGGTTGTGTGCACAGGAGGGGACAAGGACAAGTGAGGAGGCTCACCTACTGCAAGCTATCAACTGGAGCTGGTTGATCCTCCTCACTGGGCTCCTTCTGCCTTCCTCCCTCCACAGCTGTGCATTTGGCCAGAAGGAAGGGAGTGGGCAGCCAACTGAAGAAGCTAGTCCATCACCAGCTAACCAGTGACAGGCAAGCTTGAGTAGGTTACTTTCCATGCCCCTCCCACCTATCTGTGGATGGAATAGGATTGGGCAGCTGAGTGAGGAGGATGGTTCATTGTATCCAGTCTACACTGATGCAGAACCCTTTGGGACCTCCAGAGGTCCTGCAGGGTGATGTCGTTGTGGATTGTGGGCTATACGGGTGACAATCCTCCTTGCTCATCTGCCCCGACAATCCTGCCAGCCACTACATGGAGATGATGGCAGCAGGAATAGCATGAATTTAGACTGAGATGGGTCAGAATGCATTCTTTGAGAGGATGAAAAACAGGAGAAAAGGAATGAAGGAGAATTCTCCTTCTCAAGATTTCTGGACATTCAAGAAGTCCCTTTCTTAATTTTTTTCCTCTTGATTCTTTTTTTTTTCCAATTTCTTATTTACACAGACTCTTATCTTTCTCTCTTACATTGGCAGCAGTCTCTTCCATTTAGGCAGAATGGGGGGAAGTAGAAAGACAGGATTTAAAAAAAGAATCCAACTAAATTTCTAGTGCAGCTTATTTTTTTTAACATGTCCCTCCTTTTCTTCTGCTTCCTCCTCTATCTTGCTCTCTCTTTCTCTCTGCCTCCCTTCCCTCATTCTTAGCTACTGGTTCCTCTTCTTCTTGCTAGCTGCACAAAACACCTCCTCCATTGGTCAGACTGAGTGCCCTTCCACACTACACTGTTATAGTGCCATTATTCCACCTTCAACATCCTGTGAAATCCTGGGGTTTGCAGTTTAGGGAGGGGCATTTGGAATTCTTGGCCAAAGAGCTCTTTGGCCTCAGTGAACTACAAACCCCAGAATTCCACAGGATGTTGAAAGTGGAATAATAGCACTATAAACAGTGTAGTGTGGAAAGGCTCTAACTCAAAACAAACCCATAAATGACTCCTGAGCTGAAATGGAAGATTAAATGCTTAGAAGAGAATCTTTGCCAACCTATGGCATTTTTTTCATTTTATTAAATTTCAAGTGTTACATAGTTTTATATCCATATATTTGTAAAATTATTGTTATTATTTTAACAAAACACAACAAACACAAATAGGCATGCTATATGACCTACCACTTTTGATATATAACACCGCACCTTTCCACTGAGAGTCTCTCTCACTTGGAGCTAATCAAGATTTCCACCATAAATTGAAGTGCAGAGCCTGGAAGCAAGTGGAAATAATTATCTGTAACTAATTATTTCCCCATTGCATTAGGATTACAATTTAATGGAAAACACCTTCATTCCTTTTTCTAAGTAACTGTAACTTTTCAATTTCTTTTTAAAGTTATAGGGAGTCTGAACTCACTGAACAATGGAGAGGGAAAAAAATAAAATGGTTGAAGTGCTAGCTTTATGCTATGCCTCATACTGTTTCATTCTGGTTTATTTTAAAGTTCATGTTGAAGTTACTTTTTGTAAATGGAAAGTAAACAGTTATATTTTAAAGTTTAGCCACAATTATAGTAGACTCATTCAAACAATAACTGTAACTAAATGCTCTTGAAAAGAAATGTTTCCATGCTCTGATGCTGTCTAGCCTTTCAATGCCATAGCAGAGGGAAGTTTCTAGGTAGAGCACTGTTATTTTTATCTGTTGAGAAGAATTCATCCTACCCACTCTTGTGGACTAGGCAGCATTTCCTCAACAGCCTATTTTGTATGCAGCGTGAAGTCAGGTTCATGTTCTATATCAAAACTTGAATTCAATACAGTCTTGATGTATGGGGTTGATTTCTTATTGCAAGCTGTCAGATTTTTACAGAGAGAACAACAGAATTGCTGAAGATGATAAACATGTCAAGGTCAGTGAAAGATTATCGTCCCACTTGAATATTACAGTGTTGCAAGCAACAATTGTACAGCTAGAACTGTGTCAGTATTTTCATTATAATCTTCTTTTCTCAGAGATTATAATAGCACACTGTGTTGTAAATGCTGAAAACGGAAAATTTACAGCACAAAGTATCTTTACAGTGTTGATTTTTTTTTTCTGTCACTTTTCACAATTCAGCCATCAAATGGATCTGGTATAAGAGGTATGTGAACCTCCAGATGTTTTTGGACTCCAAGTCTTGCCAGGCCAGAACAGAATAGCCAACAGAGAGGGATTATGAGAACTTCAGTCCAACAAAATCTGTAGGATCACATGTTTCCCATTCCTGAAATATATGTTCTTTCAAAAATATTTGCCCTGGGAGATGAATTAGCATTGCACATTTTGAAATACATATTTAAAGGAAATGTGATAGAGGGATTAAATAAATAAATAAATAAATACACTGAATTATCTTGTGGAGAAAGGTAGAAATACATCTCATCATCAAATGACGCTAGAATAATGCAAATTGAAGCAAAGTGTGTCAAATATTTAATAAGGAAGGTGATTAACCAATGGATAGGGTTATGTTGACATATTGATAAAAATCAGTGCATAGCCCTGTTGAATATTCTGCTAATTCTTTCGTTATAACCAGCTATTTCGTAGGGACTGTGAACCTGGCAAACAGCAAAATACTCCTTCATTCAGTACGGCTTTTGTTTTGGCTGTGTACAACCAACTAACGAGACATGATCATTATTAAATGATCAAATGTAACAACTTTAGCTTTGAAATCTGATTCTATTGTTCCTGTGATCCATCCTGTACTACCATGTTTTTATCTATCTAACTTTTTTATCATCGATGTGACATAGTAACTTCTAAATTCTTGTTGGGGCCTGGAAACAAAGCATTTAAATGAACCACTAAATCATTTTTATTCCTGGTAGTCTGAAATGGATTTCCATTGCCTTGAACTATATACAACCTATCCAGATATCTTCTTGGTGTTATGTGCCATCAACTCACCTTTGATTTATGATGACCTTATGAATGAGAGCTGCCCAAGAGCTTCTATTATTAACAGTCCTGCTCAAGTCTTGCAAACTCAGGGCTGTGGCTCTCTTGATTGAGTTGATCCATCTGCAATGTGGTCTTCCTCTTTTTGAACAGCCTTCAATTTTAGTGAGCATTACTGTCTTTTTCCAATGAATCATGTCATTTCATGGTGTGTCCAAAGTATGATGATCTCAATTTAGTCATCTTGGCTTCTAGAATTCAGAACTAAGGCCTTGTTTGCTCTATGGCATTTTCATTTGTCTTTCTGGCAGTTCAGGGTGTTAACAGAACTCTTGTTACCATGCCTTACACCTCTATCACTTGGCTCAGCATGATTGGCAAGAAATATCATTTAAATGGCATGAAATATTAAATAAAAATGGTACACTTATGGCTGGGAAACATGCAGCAAGCAGGACTCTGATATGTTTTTATTTAAGATTTAATTGCATAAAAAACAGAGTCGATATACCCTGTTGAGAGAGATATCACACCCTCCCCCCACTTCCATATTTATATTCTCTAGCTGAATCTTCTTTGTTTCCATTTACCCAAAAGAATGACTATTACATTTCCATTTACAGAAGAGAAAAACAGTTATATTATTTCTTTCTTTGGTTTCATGTACATTCATGTTTTTATCCAATCCCAAACTCCTCTCCATTCCCTTTCGTAGTTCTGGATAGGTTTATTTTTCAGTGAATATGCTAGCTTTTCTGTCTCTACCATATCCAGAACTTTTAATTTCCACTCTCCTAAGTTGATATTTTTCTTTTCTTTCCAATATTGTGCATATGTCAACCTTGCAGCTGTTATCAAATATAACAATATCTTCTGATGACTTCTTATCTCCTTTTGTTGTCCTAACATATTTAACAAATAGAATTCTGGAATCATTTCAAAATTCATTTTACAAATTCTTTGGATTTCATCATGTACCCCCTTCCAGAACTTTCTTGCCCTTCTGCAAGTCCGCCACATATGAAAAAATGACCCAATTTTTTCATCACACTTCCAACATTTCGCATTCCCATTTTAAGTTATTTTTTGTAATCTTTCTGGGGTCATACACCATCTATGGATCATTTTATAAAATTTTTCTCTTAAATTTAAGTTTGGTGTAAATTTTATATCAGTTTTCCATACTTTCTCCCAAACTTCTAATTCAATCAGATGTCCCACATTCTGAGCCCATTTAACCACTGTATCTTTAACTGCTTCTGATTCCATTTCTCTTTTCAACAATAGTTTATAAAATTTGGAGATTCTCTTCTTCTGATTTCCCTTCATCAATAGGTCTAATTCATTCTCTTTTCTCTCAAATCTGTACAATTTTTGGTCCATTTTAAATCTTTCTTTTAATTGTTGCCATGGGAACTAATTAGCTCATATCCATCAGCTTTTAATTCTCCTACTGTGCACATCCTTGGTTTATCCCCTTCCCATTTCAATATGTCTTGATATGTTAATAAATTTCCTTGTTTTGTTGGAGTGATACTGTATGCTTCTTGTGGTGAGGTCCATGTTGGAAGTTTTGTATAATATTTCCGCTTTATTTGTAGCCAAACCTTTAACAATGTCATCCTCATGCAATGATTGTTAAACTTTATTCACTGCTAATTTATCGTAACATAAATATCCACACCATCCAAATCTGTTATTTATTGCTTCCAAATCTTCCATAGTTGTTGTTGTTCAAGCAGGACTCTGGCTATACACTTGGGTTATGTCAGCATGGCCTCAGCATGTTCAGGGCATAAGGCCAAGAAGAGTTAAGCAACAAAACCTGGAGTAAACAGACTTCCAGTAATCCTGTCAATGACCTGACATCTAAATATGGTTACTACCCATGTGCTTCTCATCAAGAAATCACCACACCTGGTGGCACCAAATGATCTAGTAGCTTGCCCAAAATGGAATGTTGGGAACTGGCTGATAATTGCCCAATATGATGAGATCCAGTAATGGTTTCATATCTGCCTTTTTTAGACGTTATGAAACTCTGCCCTTTTTAAGTAAGGCATTAACCATTCCCTAAACCAACTCAGCCAGGAAGGGCAAGGTTTTAACACACGTATGGTAGCTGTCCCTTCTCCAAGAATCCTCTCAATGTACTCAGGTTGTACAAATTGAAAAGTATCCATTATCACTGGACAAGCATGAGTAGAAATCAGAAATACTATGGCATGGATAATTCTGATATTGGTATTTAATGGTAGAGTTTTTCAGATTTATATCTTCCTAGATTTCCATACCCATATTTAGGTGTGAGCAATTGCACAGGCAATTGCCATACCCTGAAAACAAAGGGCATAGGGACCCATCTAAATGGGGCCAACTATGGTATGGGGGAGCAGGATGCTGAAGCCATTTCCAGACTACACTGTCATAATGTTATTATTCTATTTTCAACATCCTGTGGAATTCTGGGCCTTGTAGTTTTCTGAGGCCAAAGAGTTCTCTGGCTGAGAATTCTAAATGCCCCCCCCCAAACTGCAAACCCCAGGATGCTGTGGAAAAAATGTAGTGTGGAAATGGCCTTAGTCACCAGATAGGGAAACCTTCTATGGATGGATTTCACCCACCAAGAAAAAGCAGATCCTGGATCTAATCTTCTGTCTGGAAATTAAATACAAAAGGGTGCATCTTTTTTTTTTTTTGGTATCTTCATCACCCGCTTTATTTTTTTTATTATTATAAAGAAAAAAGAACAAGACATAACAGAATAAAACATAATAGAATAAAGCAAAACCGCCACGTGAATAACATAAGTGTGAAAAAGAGAAAAATTACAACACAAATAGCTTACATTACTATTTCTAGATCTTTCATCTTCGTATACTTATTCGACATATTATATATCATATTAATTATATATTTTTATTTAATGTATCTAAATCTCATTCTCCTTGTACTTAATATTGCTATAATAATTTCATTCTTAAATCTATTCTTTTCAACTATATTTAATCTATTGCTGTGATAATGGGGCTTCCCATTATCTAGGCTTATCAAAGGGAGATACTTCCCTCTTCAGGTAAACCAAGGGTTAATGAGGTGTTGGGATTACATCAAGGGTCACAGGGTGAGAGTTGACCAACCAGAAGGAAAGGGTCAGCATCACAGGTCACAACGTGAGAACTGACCAACCAAAAGGAAAAGAGGTGGCATCTTGGAGATGCTTCCAGATCCTTCCAAGGAGGAAAATATAAAATTTCTGAGAGGCCATGTGGGCAGAGAGAGAGAGAGAGAAACAAAGAGGAGAGAGCTGGGCCAGTCGAGCTGGCAGACATGCCGTGTCTCCTGGACCCCCCCCCCTTCTCCTTTAGACCATCTAAGCCTATAACCTAATTGTGAGTAACTAGAAATAAGTTAGGGATGAATAAGAAATCGCGTTAGGGATGTTGTTATTTTGGGAATTGGCTGATCTTAAGAATGTATCAGTGCTGTTATATCTGTTTTGTAAATTCTTGTAACTAAGTGTACCTGGGAGGGGGGAGTCTCTCAAGTGTGATATTGTTTATTTGCATGCCTTGATTAAACACTTTCTGTAAACCTCCGTTTCTCTCCATTTCCATGCCAGGTTTGGCACACGCTATATAGGACCTCTCTCACTCAGGGGAGGGGGAGGTGGAAAGATCCTTACACTTAAAAATTGGGCAGAGTCCCTCCTGTTCTGTCCAACTGATTCATAATTCAGGGAGGTGGTGGCAGCATACCTGATCGAGCTGGGGAGATTGCCAGTCTTTCCAAGCATGGGAGTCAGCTTTGGGAGGCTGGCAAGAACCCCAGTAAAACGCTGGGGGAATTTCCAGTCTTGCAAGGGTGGGAGTCAACTTGAGAGACTGGAAATAAACCTGCAGTCACAATTGCTAATACTATATATGATCCTTTTATTAACCATAAACTCTAACCCTAAATGTGAAACCATTCCCAGAGCCAATTATATTTCAGTTTACTCTGTTTTCCAAAATTGTAATTCTTCTTGTGGAGGTATGACACCTCCTTCTTTTGCTAAAACCTTTTCCACAAATATTTTCCATATTGCTTTAAAGTTATTCCTTTTCATTATCCCTTTTTTAACCTCGACTCGACATGTTAACTTATCATTGATTGCAATTTTCCGCACTTCTTTTATACCAATGCTTTATTTGAAAATCTTCTTGAATTTTCCATTTTATCGATGTAATTACTGCAGTTAATAAATTTGTAATTAACTCCTTCATTGTTTTGGTATAATTAACCTTGTCAAATGTAGATAAGAACGCTATACTTGGACATATTTGTAAATCAATTCCTGTTATCTCTTTTATCTCTTTAAACATCATTTGCCAAAATTTCTGTACCCTATCACAATTCCACCATATATGAATATATGTGCCAATCTCTTGGCAACCCCTCCAACATAACCTTGAATGATTTTTGTCTGTGTGGTTTAACCTTACTGGTGTTAGGTACCATCTCCAAACCAATTTATAATAATTCTCTTTTATCCTTACAGATAAATTTTTTAAATGATGCTGATTCCAGATTTTCCTCCAGTCTTGAATATTTATTTTTTGTACTAATTCTTCCTCCCATATTTTTCTAAGGTATTCATCTTCATCTTCATCTGTTGACAATATTTTATATATTTCTCTTGTGGTACCCTTCAATATTTCATTTTCTTCCATATCATCTCTTTGCTTAATAATTTGTTCAAATCTAGTGTATTCTCTAAAATCTTTGTTATTGCTTTTCCAATTCCTTGTCCACTGCTCCAGCTGAATATAATTAAACCATGACATCTTAGTACCCTGCAATCTCTCTTTTATTCTATCTTTATTCGTTGTTATATTCATCCATGATTTTAACTTATATATTCCTTGCTTTTTTAATTCCTTCTCTAATTCGTCCCTCAAATTTATTGGGAACTTTTCCATCATCACTACTGGAGTTAATGGTGAGATAGCCGGCATTAGTTTTTCCTTGTTTTTCTTCCATATTTCTGATACGTTCTTTAAAAGGGGATTTTCTATTTTTTCTATTTCTCTCTTGACTGGATTCCAAAAAAAAAAGATATTCTCCAATCTCCTCTCAATTTCTATCATTTCCATCGCTAACCATTCTAAATCCCCTTTCCTGAGACTCCATCTATAATATATCTCAATTGATTTGCATTACAATACCATTTTAAATTTGGGAGGCCCAATCCACCTTCTTTTTGGGATCTGTACCAAAATTTCTTATCAATCCTCACGTTCTTGTCCCCATTACAAAAATTATTCAATAATAACTGCCAATTTTTCAATTCTATTTCTGATACTTTTATTGGTAACATCCAAAATAAAAAATTAATCTTAGGTAATATTTTCCTTTTTGGTAATCCAGTTCTTCCAAACCATGAGAACTTAATATTTTTATATTCATTTCACTTCATGTCTTTTTTTTTATTATGATTTTTTTCCACTAATCTTTGTAAGTTTTCTGTAATGTTTATTCCTAAATATTTAATTATTTCTTTTATTTTAATATCTATTTTCTTTCCTTTAAAAAGTCTTGCTCTTCTGTCTCAGTATAATTAAACAACATTAGCTCTGATTTTTCCCAGTTTATTTGTAATGCTGTCATTTCCCGAAATTCTTTTAAATATTCATTTACTCTGTCCATTTTCTTTATCGGGTCTTGGATCATCAACAAAGTGTCATCAGCAAATAAACTCACTTTATTTTTTTCCTTGGTCCTAATTCCTTCCAAATTTTCATCATTTCTAATAATGTTTGCCAAAATTTCTATAATAACCACAAACAAAATCAGAGATAAAGGACAACCTTATCTTGTACCTCTAGCTATTTGAATTTGTTTTGTTAATCCATCATTCATCATTACCACAGCTGTATTATGTGAATAGAACTGATTTATCAATCCTCTAAATTTTCCACCCAATCCCAATATTTTTAAAGTTATTTTTAATGCTGGCTATTCCACACATTCAAAGGCCTTGTATGTATCCAGTGCTACTATCCCTGCTTTTTGTTTATTCCTTTCGATTATATTTATTTTGTTTAATACTCTACCAATTAAATTTGACATCTGTCTTCCTTGCACAAAACCACATTGATCTTTTTGAAATATTTATAAATAAACTTTTTCATCCTTTTTGCCATTACTGCTGTCAATATCTTAGCATCTTGATTTATTAATGATATATGTCTATATGACCCTGGATCCATCAAATCTTTATCTGGTTTCGAAATAAGTATTATTAAAGACTGTTCCCACGATGGTGGAATCCTATCTCCATTTATTATTTTATTGTATAATACTTTCAACTTAGGTATTAATTTCTTTTTAAATGTTTTATAATATTCTGGTCCCAACCCATCCATTCCCAGTGATTTTTCTCCTTTTAAATTATCTATGACTTCTTCTATTTCATTTTCCAAGACCAGTTGTTCCATCAATCCCTTATCCTCCTGTTATTTTTATTTTCCAATTTTTTTCAATATATTCCTTAATATTCTTCACTGATATTTTCCCTGTTGAGTATAATTCTTGATAAAATTCTTCAAATATTTTTATTTTATCTTTCATTATCCTACATAACTGACCTGTTTTATCTTTAATTTCTTACCTTTTTAGACTATGCAGATCTGGCCAGCATTTTTGAATTCTTATTGCTATTTTCAAAAAAATCCCTCCTCCAATATATCAAGTTCCTCTGAACCTCATTAATTTCTATTTTCTCCAATTCATTCCTTTTTGCTTGTAATTCTGTATATATTTTTTACTTCTATCCATTATATATTTATTCTCTAATTTTTTTATTTCCATTTCTTATTTTAATTTCTTCTCTGTCGTTTTTTTTAAATTATATGATTCCTTAATACAAAGCCCTCTTGCAACTGAAAAGGGTGCATGTTTAACAGAAAATTCATTAAAAACAAACAAACAAACAAACAAAAACTCCTCCTTACTTGCAAGAGCAGTTAGGATTATGGTATAAGGAACTTTAAGAACAAATGAACAGGGCATGTCTGAATGCAAGCACAAGGTTCCATAAATGATAAGGGATTATGTGAGGTCCAAATTGTGTTAGTTATCTCATCATAAATAGATATCTTGGGGTTGAAAGAATATCATTTGGAAAGGCATCCCCTTGGGAAAGGCTGCTATATAATATCTTAGAGCAACACCCTCCTTCTTTTATGTAGCCGGAAAGGTCGGAGCTTACATGTAGAGACTGACATGGCATAATCTTCTTCTTCAGTTATATTCATTTTATTTTAACAGGATTACACTCAGAGGGGTATTGCATTACATACTTTTAATGTACAAGGATTACATTTGAATGATTAGTAGAAACAGGGGACATAGGAGCAAAGGCAGGAAGTAAGATAAGCATGAAAATGACCTTCTCAACAGGAAGAAGCTCTATGTTGGAGAGAGGGCAAGAATGGGGGGGGAGCACATGCTATGGAATGCCAGCTGCATCTCAAACTACAGGGGAGATTTGTGACTTACCCTCTGCAGTCTGTTTGACTGGCATTGCAGTGCAGACCACCTCTAATGAGCAATTTGTCTACAAACACCACATGGATAAGCCAATAGTTATGAGCATGGATATTAACTGGACTATACCAGCTGAAAAAGACATTTCTTAGGAGCAGCAACAGCAACCTTGCAAAATGATTTCACAACACTCAGAATTAGAAGTGTTTTAATATTTTTTTAAGATACATACAGCACATTCCAGAAAGGAAGGGAAGAGGTGATAAACAGCAATGAGAGCAGGAAACTGACTGAAATACAGTCAGTGGTGTATGTGCGCGCACACATGCATATCTACATATTCATAGATAGTTAGGCTACAGACAGCCAAGACTAATACGCTATAGACATGCAAATATATCTAAAAGCCGTATTGTCTAACTAAATGGGTCATAAAAGAATCAGAAACCAGTGTACTTGCATTGATGACTCTCAGGAGCAATTTCTCTCCCATGTTAGATCAGAGGGTTGGTAAACATTCTGAACAGCATCACAAAGACGTGAAGCACCTATTTCATGGCAACTATAAAGTACAGCTATTAAAAGTGACTGGTGAATATTTTCCTTGTCTGAAGTGGTTTATGGCCTGTCCCTGAAAGCTGCTGCACTAAGTGGAAACTAGCAGCTGTGGGTAAGCTCTGACCTGCCACATAGGCTACTGGGGTGATCCAAACCTCTATATCTGAGGCAGAACAATGAATATTGGACCAGCCCCCAATTCAGGTCAAGGTGCATGCCAGTATCCAAAGCTAGTCAAGTTACCTTGGCATATAAGGAAGAAAACCCCTTTTTTCATGTGGAAGGAAGGAAGGAAGGAAGGAAGGAAGGAAGGAAGGAAGGAAGGAAGGAATAAGAACAAATCCAATGCCTAAGAGCTCATTGCCCTTTTGTTATATCTGTCTCATGGTGCCCAAGGATAGAACTATCCTGGCATTATAGATTCTTACTTTCTCAAAAGAAATCCATGGGTACAGTTTACTTATAAGGACTGAGAGAAAAATAAACTATTGGCAAATCTGTAGGATTACCCCAGATTCCTCTGCAATCCTCAATAAACATCTAATTAATCTGTTTTGTAGAAAATATCAGGGAAAAAAGAGACTAAAACAGGATACTTGAACAATTAAGCAAATATAAGGCAGGGATATCATATTTTCTCCTATACCACTCTTTAGGATGCTTGAACCTCTCCTTTTGCTATTCTCTATTGTTATCTGGTAATTGTTTTAATATGCTATATAAATAATTACAGCCAGTATGGAATAGTGATTTAACTGTTGGGCTAGGACTCAGGGAGACCAAGGTTCAAATCCTTACTCAGCCATGAAAACCCACTGGGTGACCTTGGGCAAGTCACACTGTCTCAGCCTCAGAGGAAGGCAACGACAACCCCCCTGCATACTGCTGAGAAAACTCCATGATGTTCACCTTAGTGTCACCATAAATCAGAAATGGCATGAAGAAACACAAAACTAAAATAAGTATCCCTCTCATGTTGGTTGATTATATTGACTGTGATTATGTATTGGAGCAGGCCACAGGCCCTTTCCACACCTTACCTTGTTCCGGCACCGGGGTGCAGAAATTGCACAACCAGCATCTGCTGAGAGGCTCTCTCTTCCCTGTTGCTTCAGCTTTGTACAAGCTGCCTGCTCGCACGAGAGCCCCACTTCTTCCTTCCGCAGTGCAGCCTAGGACCTTCCCAGGCTGCACTGGGGTAGGAAGCATGACCGGCCTGGCTCCAGAGGCTCTGCACACCAGTTAAGTGCGTGTGGGGCCCAGGAGCAATGAGCAATCGCACACCATTTTTGGCTTCAAGGTGAAAATGAAAAGCTTGCTGGCCCCTGGAGCATTGTGCGATTGTGAGTGTGTCGTGCAGATCTCTCCTCGCAATTGCATGATGCTCCAGGCCCTCTTTCGCATGGCAAATGCCATGCGAAAAGGGCCACAGTTTATGTTCAGCAGGCTGATAGAAAGTCATAATGAAATACATTTTAAAAAACTAGAAGGAAGCTAAAATACAGAAACCAATATGGACTCTAGAAACACACTGAGTTGAATCCACACTTCTTTACCTTTATAAGGTGATTCCTACGATTTGCTCTTGGAATCCTCAGACCTCCTGAAATAGTGTTTAAGAGCCTTCAATACCACTTTCTTGTCCAAGCGCCACATGCCTTTGGATGTCTTCTAGCAAGAGAGATCTGGTTGCTAGGAATATGGTTATCTTGGTGTGGAGTCCAAAGAGGGTTTATTCATTGTTCTGCTGTTTTGGTAATTGTGTGATTAGGCACACAATACTGGAGAAAAGTGTTGATGCCATGACCAGGTTTTAAATGCCACTTGCCATGCTCTAAATACCCCAATCTCAAGACTGCTTTGCAGCCCATACCCTTGCTGCTTCTGAGTCATAAACTGACTTCTATTTTTTATGCTGAATTTTTGTTCCTACCCGCCCTGCAAACATGATCATTGCTAATGAATACTCAAGTAGACAAACTCTTTAGAAGAGAAACTGGCTATATACTGTGTTAATGAATTTAATTTTGCAATGAATAATTCAGCTTATTTAAAAACATATTTAAATGTAACTAATCTGAATTAATTTTCCACTTGAAATACTTAGACTTAACATGTGACAATTATATTACCGGATAAAGCCCTAAGGTCCTCTTGTTATTTCATAAATCTGAAGTTAAATAAAAGACTGATGTTAAATGTAATTAGAATTTAACAAGCAATTTAAAACTTGAGATGCATTTTTAGAATATATGTGAGTTATACTTAAATTACTCTTTTACTCCTTACTATGACCACTAACAGATCAAAGTGACTAAATCAGGGGAAGGGAAGGGAGAAACATCTTTTAATTTCTTGTTGCTATTAGTTGTAGGGAAATCACACTGAAAATATTCTTTAATAAACACATCGATATGTATCCATGAATAACACTCAAAGCCAGAAATCATGTGTTCTAAAAGGTTGCATCTCATATACATGTTTTGGCATGGTATGTACCACTAGATAATTTTTTTTAAAAAAATAATTCTTCATAATAGAATGCAATGCATACCAATTTTAACTGTCAAATTTAATTGCTGCATGGATAAGTCTGGTACTTGATTCAATTACAGTGCAATCCTGTGCATATCTACTCAGAGGTATGTTCTAATAAGTTCGATGGGTCTCATTCCCAAGGAATGAGGTATTGGATTACATTCTTAATTAGTTCCCCTTCAGAAGAATTTACATTTGCATGAAATTTTGCCAAATTATTGTGAGAACCAGTTCATGTTGTTTTCAATGAAAATGATCAAAATTATTTAAGATATATTATTATTATCTATTATTATTATTATTGAAAAAAGAGAAAAATAATAGCAGATAAGAGCAGCCTCTACAATCTTCAACTCTACCTCAGTACATTATTATTTGAAAAATATAGCAATATCTTTATGTAAATTCTTGGTGAGTCTCATTCTAATTTCAATCATTTTAACTTATTGTACTCTAAATAATATTAACTAAAATTAACTAAATATGCTTTGTTTAAATATCATGATATTAACTTCTTAGTTCCCTTGCTGGATCCCAGTATTTTATCCAAAATGAAAGTTTAAATTGACCATCTAACAACACAAAATTATCTTTTCAGTTCACTCCTGATCCTTACCAAAGTTCCTATAGGGTAGTTGATATGGTTGACATTTCTAAGGCCCTTTCTGCACCTCACCATCTTCTGGCGCTGGGGTGCGGGGATTGCTCAAGCAACCTTCGGTGAGAAGTTCTCATGTCCAGGGTCCTTCGGCTCCGCATGAGCTGTCTGCTCTCGCGAGAGCCCCGCCTCTTCCTTCTGCAGTGCAGCCTGGTAGTTTCCCAGGCTGCACTAAGGCAGGAAGCGTGACTGGCATGGCTCCAGAGGCTCCGCATGCCAGGTAAGTGCACGTGGGGCCCAGAAGCAATGCTTAATCATGCACCATTTTCAGCTTCTAGCCGAAAATGAAAAGGTGCGCGATTGGCGCCTGCCGGCCCCTGGAGCATCATGCAATTGTGAGTGCATTGTGCAGATCGCTTTTCACAATCGCGCGATGCTCCAGGCCCTCTTTTGCATGGAAAATGCTGTGCAAAAAGGGCCTAAGTCCATGGCCCCTTCCACACCTTAACTTGTTCAGGCACTGGGGTGCGGGGATCGCACGAGCAGCCTCTGCCGAAAGGTGCTCCCTTCCCTGCTGCTTCAGCTCTGCATGAGCTGCCTAATCACACAAGAGCCCCACCTCTCCCTTCCACTTCCCTCCCTTCCCAGGCTGCACTGGAGCAGGAAGCGCTATCAGCCCAGCTCCAGAGGTTCCCCACACCAGGTAAGTGTGTGCGGGGCCTGGGAGCAATGCGCGATCACTCACCATTTTCAGCTTTAAGCCAAAAATGAAAGGTGCACGATCAGCCCTTGCCGGCCCCTGGAGCATTGTGCGATAGTGAGTGTGTCACGTAGATCTCTCCTCGCAATCGCGCGATGCTCCAGACCCTCTTTCGCATGGCAAATACTGTGCAAAAAGGGCCCATGCAAACTAACTATGAATTTTCTAATTCCCCAGTTTTCAATACCTAGCTATATCAAGTCTTATAAAGTGACACATTTTAAGATATAGGCCCTTTCTGCACCGGGCTATTAAAATGGTGCAGAGCAACCTCCAACGGAGGTCTTCTGCCCCATAGAGTGGACTGGGGCGGACTACTTTTTGCAGTTCCACACCTAAGTCTGCTCCGGAGCAACTGGAACTGGTCGTGCAGCGTGTTTTTTAAAAACCTCTTTTTAGAGGTTTTTAAAAGGCACGGAGAGCACGACTCCGTGTCGCTCTGTCACCGCGCTCCAGTGCAGATCTGCCAGGGGTGGGCTTTAGGCTGGCGAGCTTCTCTGGTTGGTGGAGAGCCTCCACTAACCAGAAGCTGCCATTTTGGATGCCGGAGCAGTGCAGAGCGACGAGCTCACACTGTTCCTCATCCCGACAGATTTGCCTGGATGCTGAAGAAGTCCAGTGAGTCCCATTTTTGCGCGGTTCCTTTCCCACATGTGGAAAGGGCCATAGCCATATTCTTGAGATTGTCTCATCTCATGACTGGATTCTATAAGGACAAATATTTTGATGTTATTATGATAAGAAAAAGTTCTGGCTGAAAAAAGATATAATTTCACATTTGTCTTACAGGTTTCCTTACTTCAAAGAAGATTATAAAGCAGAATATCCTTCTCAATAAATATTCTTTTAAAATTTGTTTTCGGTAAATGTCTTGAAACCAACCAATTCCAGGCATTTTTGAAGCATTGAATGTGGGAGAAAATCAATCAATCAGATTTTGCTATTCCTCTTTCATCAGACTATTCTATTTTCTATAGGCTAGAGTCCAAACAACTAAATTCTTTCCGATTTTTTCTGGTTATGTGAAAACTTGGATAGCTGAGTAACTACACCTTAACTGATATGCTTTTCTCTGTCTTTACAAATAATTAATTTTCATTATTTATGCATATTTCTTCATTATTCTCTTTACAAACTTGTTATGAATTCAGCCAAATCACTGAGGGACCCTAACCTGGGGAGAGTGAACTGTTTGTCATCTTATACTAAGACCTGATTTTTAAGCACAAGGCTAGATTTGGTTTCTTGGCGAGCTTTGCTTGTTATACTTCCAAAATTCATCTCCATACTGACAGCACAAGGTCTTCAGGAATGATCAGTGAACTCTGATCCCATGGGGGCCTATGGCTTCATAAAGGATAGGGAGAAAGCCACATCACAAGAGAAGAAACTCTGTAGCTGTGACATGGAGAAAGATAATTATATTGCCTTCTTTTATTGTTTGTCTTCCTGAGTTTTTACAAGCTCTTTTTGAGAGGAAGACAACGCTTGTGTTTCTGTCTACATAGGCTCTTTCTCTGTGTAACTGATGCAAACTTGTGACTTTAATGTCACCACTCTATGCTATCACAATGTTTTATTATCTTTTTTTAATGAAGAAACATTTGTGCTTCAAAAGCTAGTGTACTGGTTTTTTTCACCTTCTGGTTGGCCTAATAAAGGTATCACTACCATGTGTGGTTTGGATTTTGGATATTGAAACTTTTAACTTTTAATAATAGCTGAAATTTGGGTTTAAGCTTTACCCCCACACCCATGCCTTATTCATAGAGTTTGTAATTCAGTACACAGGACTGTAGTCACACAATTGCTTATAACCTTAAGTTTTTCATTCCAAACATTCTGCAGTTTTGGTAAATCCTTCGAAAATGATCTGAAACAAATGTCTGACCCATCTGCAGCGTTCTAATTCAACAGATAGAACTATTCCATCCTGAAGAGGACCATATTGTGCCTCCCTGTCCTACATTTTAATAGCAAGTAACCTCTAAAAAAGAAAGAGGTGGCAATCATAATTCAGCAATAACATGGGCCCTTTCCATACCATACCCCATCAGTGCATTCTTCTATTACAATCCCAGCATTGCCATTCACACGATGTTAGCAGATTAGAAATGCTCCCGTCTGCAGACCCTTTTCGCACCTTACCTCTGTCTGGTGCAGTCACACGGGGATCATGCGAGCAGCCTCTTTCATGAGGCTCTCATGTCCCCACTGCTTCAGCTCTGCAGAAGCTGCCAGCCAGCCAGCAGACAACATAAGAGCTCCGCCTCTTCCTTACGCAGTGCAGCTGGGTATTTTCCCAGGCTGCACTGGGAGACGAAGTGCAAGGGCTGCAGCTCCGGAGCTCCACACGCAAAGTAAGTGTGCACGGGGCCCCGGAGTGATGCGTGATCATGCACCACTTTCAGCTAAAAACCAAAAATGATATAGTGCACAATCGGCACCTGACAGCTCTGGCAGCATCGCACAATTGAGAGGAGGTTGTCTGAAACACTCCTCACAATCGTGCAACACTCCAAAGTCCCTTTCGCATGAGAAATGCCATGCAAAAAGGGCCTGCACTCTTCTGCCCTAGGTGAATTAGAAGCAGTATTGCCACCACTGTTCCTTCCACACTACAGCATCCTTGGTCACTCCTTTTCCCCACCTTCAACACGCCCCACTACCTCAGTTGGTCAGGGATTTTTTGGAAGCCTTACTAGCACAGCAATGTTGTAATGGCATGACACACTAGTATATTATTGCACTTTTCTGATATATAAAAATCAAAGTTTGTGAGTTTGTCCATGTCAGGCAGGTGAAGACCTCATATGATTGGCTCTGTCAGATGAGAAGACCTCGTATGATTGGCTACCCGTGAAGATTCTATTGAATGCTGGGGTTTAGGGAGGGGCCTTTAGAATTCTCTGCCAGAGAGCTCTTGGGCCTCAGACTGGTTGCTATGGAGACAAGGCCTAGCAACAAGGAGAAGGCCAGTGTATTCCCTCAGGAATCCAACCTCTGTATGTTAACAACTTTGGATACAGATTGGATTGGGGAATATGGGCAAAAGTTACAGGTCCTGGACAACACAGTTTGGGGGATTAGAGGCACAGGATATCAAATCTGTGTATTTCAACCACATCTAAGGTAAGATAAGGTAAGGTAAGGTAATTCCTAAGGTATTTCTAACAAGTATTATCTATGTGAAAATAAAATCCCGGAATACAGATTGCATTGGGGAATATGCGGAAAAGTTAAAGGTACTGGACAAGACAGTTTGGTGAGTTCTTAAGAGGAAAATGAAATCCCAGGCAACACTGGGGATATCCACTATATTGCTTTAAAATGTATTTTTTAAAAGTTTCAACTTAAAGGAGAAACTTTAAATAAACAGGGAGACATGATAGATTTCAAAGTTACCATGCCATAGGAGTAGCTGAGAATGCGGTAAGTTGGGCATGCCCACACACACACACACTCCTGGATCCAGAATGCCAGGAAGTGTTACCAAGTGCTATTACAGTACTGCACTGAGCCTGCTGGTGGGATTGAAGTGCTAACGGAGGCTCTTAATGGATTTTTTTTTTCTGGAAATGGTATAAGGTGGTTTTGCAATGATTGGAAGTGGGATAGCAGCTGGATAGTGACAATGCTGTGTGGTAGCATGACTTCTGGACTGAAAACAACCAGCTGCTCTTGTGGGATACCAATGTTGTGCAGAAATGGCCATGGTCAAATGCAAAGTGATTCAAAGTCAGAATTTTGAGAGTTAAGCAGTCAAAGCCCGCAGTCTGGATTGACTGGTCTCTCTCACACACAGACTTTAAAAATGCTATGTTTCTTCTAGTCTGAATATAAAGAAACTGGTAAATTTTAGGAAGAATGCTAACAAAAATGAACTGAACTGAAATTCCTGTCTCTATATTTAAATGTAAAGCACCAAGCTCCAGAAACCACTAACAATTAATTCATCAGATCTTTCTCTGTGTTCATGTGTGTGTGCGTGTGCGTGAGAGAGAGAGAGAGACAGAGAATTTTTACTTGTGCCTTGATGTATTACTTGTATTTGCCTGTTTGCATGATCTCCTCTCTAATTTATATTTGTCTTGGAACCGGCTATTAGGGAGTCAAGAATTTTGCTGAGTTGACCAAAAACAGCAGCAACAACATACTGTGGCAAGCAACAAATAGTTCTGGATACTTATGTCTTATAACAGGTCAACCCAACAAATAATGTGTTACCCTGTTTACTGGGAGTCCCGTAAGGGACACCAAAATGTGCTCAACTATAGGTGGGGAAAATTAGCTCAGAGCACTGCTTTAGCGTTACAAGAGGCAGGGTAACTTAGCAGGATCTTGTAACTTACGGGGTCAGGCCAAGTCAAGGAGCAGACCAGTTTGAAAACAAGGAATGGTCTTTATTAACTACAGGCACACAACGTAAGCAACAGAAGCACACAGATAACTAAGGAAAAAAAAGTGTGAGTAAGAAAGCGGGATTTTCAGAGGGATAGTTGGTTTGGGTGATACGAAACCTGTTCCTGAAGCCTGGAAGAATATAGAGAGCGATACTGGGGTTCGGTGTGGCTCAGCACGTGGGGCTGAGGGGAAGCTCGCCAAGCAAAGCAGCAGCAAAGCGGTCTGGAACTCGGGAGTGATCCGAGGAAGGTCTCAGAATCAGGGGTTTTTATAGGGAGAAGTGTGAATGCAGGCTATGCCTTACTCGGGGACAACAATAAGTTTTGGGTGCGAGACAATGTCTCCAAAAGGTCACAATTTAGCATGATGGAATCAGAGCTGAATTAACAATGGTGTAGCCAGTATGTAAATGTGCAACGCTTGACAGTGGATGGTTCAGCCTTTGTAAGGTTGCCTGCTTGGGGCAGGGAACCTTTTGTAGGCAGCGTGCACATATAATGTGGTGTTTGCCGGGAAGGTCCCTGAAGCTGCTATCTGGCTATTTCTGGCATGCCTGTATTGTTTGAGAATATTTCAGTCATTAAGTGCCAAGCCTAGTTTCGTGCTTGTCCAGGGGCCTCACAAACACGTGGAGAGGAGTGGTATGGTAAGGCCGAATTCTGATATCAATATGATATCTAGTGCTATCGTCTAGTAGGCCTAAACTACAGTAACAAATGGGATAAATTGTCATCTGCCTTTTTTTCACAGTAACAAAATATTAAATAGAGTGTCTTTAAAATAATTATCTAATAATGTCAAGGACAACTTGTTTAGATCATAAAAGGCCTAGAGCTCACATTATAGGACATTCAAATTCTGCTAATTAGCTGTCATGTTCATGATTACATTTAATTATGTAATATCAGGTATGATTACACTTTTGAGAATTTAGATCAGTTTATGTCAGCACTTAGCCAGAGTATTCTTAACTATGGCCAGTGTTAATCCTACTTAGAGTATCCAGCTGGAGTAATAGAACATGCTAGACATAGCTAATTTAAGTTCCAGTGATTTCAAGGAGTTTGTTCTTGGTTTAGATTAAGTTTAGTCTATGTAATATAAAATTTCTTCCTTGCGCTTGTACATTATTGGTTTTCTGGTGATAACCTTTGGCAGTAGTATTTTCTGGGATCATAGTCAGAGGATATGCAAGTCACCTGTAGATTACCTACAAAGCCCAATTGCCTGCCTTTATAACAGGGATGGGCAAACGAGGAAGGCTAAGGGGTGCATTAGCACCCCAAGAGACCTGGGAAGGTAACCCCACCCACTGCATCCATCTCTGAAAAAAAAAGTTTTTCGACCTCCAAATAGGAAGTACTGGGGCATTTTTACATTGTCTTTTTGGGCCTTCTTGTGCCATTTTAGGCCTGGAGAGGTCTTTTTTAACAACAGGAAATGAACAGAAGTCACCTTCTGTTTACTTCCTTTTTTTAAAAAAAAAAAAGGCTTCTTCAGGGCCTATAGTGTTCCAGGTGGACAAACCATGGAGGAAATTCCTTCCATACTTCCTAGAGGGAATTTTGGGACAAAACATTATTTTTCAGTAAATTTGCAAATATCTTTTTGTTTTGGCCTCAGGGTTGCAGGGAGCTCCAAATATGATGCAAATGCCCTCCACATACCACTGGGGACATTTGGGGGCATTGGAGGCATTTGGGGGCATTTGGGAAAACAAAATGACCGATGTAGAACCCTAGGAACCGCAAAAACAGTCATGGAGGCCACACGCAGCTCAAAAGACATACTTTATACGACCCCTACTTTATACTGATTGTAGGAAGTCTGTCATTTATTTCTTCATTCTTATATATCTGGCATTCATCTCATTGTGATTTTTGGAAAAGACCTATGTGCCAAACATCTCAAAATTCATTATTTGCACTGGCAAATACTTGTCCTCAAAACAGTGCCGGTCATCAATTGATGTAAGGCTGTAATCAAGCCTAAGCCCTGTTTTGGAATATGTACTTCTCAGGACAGAGACTCACCCTCTTGTAGTCCATAAAGCACCATGAACCCTAATCATGTCGTTGCTTAATTTTGTGTTAACTAACTATTGCAATATTTGTTTAGTTTGCTTTTATTATCCACCAAAAACAATACATATGTGTATATTTAGCCTGTTGAAATATGCATCTTTTCTTCTGTATCATGGGAATATAAAGGGCAAAACATGATATTAGACTGCCATTTCCTTCCTACACTGTTATAGTGCTACTATTCCACTTTCAACATCCTGTGGAATTCTGGGCTTTGTAGTTTCCTGAGGCCAAAGAGCTTTCTGGCTGAGAATTCTAAATGCCCCTCCCTAAACTGCAAACCCCAGAATTCTATAGGATGTAGAAAGTGGAATAAGAGCACTATAACAGTGTGCGGTGGAAATGGCCCGAGTCAACATCACCATGATTAATTTTAATATAAGTTTGTATTTCATGGAATAGAGGTGACCCTTCCAAATTTCCCTGATACATGCATTCTTGTATTCATCTTTCCCTAATGTTATTTACCCCTATAGAAGGGCTTGATAATGACTAGCTACCTTTAATTATTTCATATTGTAATAATGTCACTCATTTTGTTGTGAAACTATAACATTTGAATTATTTTTACCTTTACGGACCAACTAAACAGTAAGAGATATAGAGCAAGATCAGCCTTATGCTGTACCTTATGTCCGTCTTCATACTGTGTTGGAGATGTTGAAGCAACTGTTAAGTAATGGGAGGAAAATGTGTTTTGTACCACAGGCTTGCAGCCTGTAGTGTTCAGATTGAAGTAACTGCCCAACTTTGTCTAGGAATACTTTGAACATGGCTCATATGCTTACAGAAATTCAGCCTCTCTACCCAGCCCACTCTGTGCTCTTTATGTGAAGGCTACCATTCTTCATCTTTACTCTCATCTGGAGAGGTGGGTTCAGGTGAATGTTGTAGTAGTTGTTGTTGTTGTTGTGTGCCTTCAACCTATTTCTGATTTATGGTGACCCTAAGGCAAACTTATCACAGGCTTTATTTTGGCAGATTTTTTTCAGGTGGAGTTTGCCCTTGCCTTCTTCTGAGGCTGAAAGAGCATGACTTACCAAAGGTCACCAAGTGAACTTCCATGGCTGAGCGGAGCTTCAAACCCTGGTCTTCTAGTGTCCTAGTCCAAGTCCCTTTTCACATGGCATTCGCCATGCGAAGGGCCCCTGGAGCGTCGCATGATTGCGAGGAGTGGTCCACATGACACACTCACAATTGCATGACACTCCAGGGGCTGGCAGGTGCCGATCACACAATATTTCATATTCAGTTTTGAGCCGAAAATGGTGCGCAATCACACTTACCATGCATGTGGGGCTCCGGAGTCATGGCGCTCGTGCTTCCTGCCCCAACACAGCCTGGGAAAATCCCAGGCTGCACTGCAGAAGGAAGAGGAGGGGCTCTCACGCTACCTGCTCATGAGCAGGCAGCAGTTGTGAAGCTGAAGCAACAGGGACACAAGAGCCTCTCACAAGAGGCTGCTCACGCGATCCCCACACCCTAGCTCTGCAAAAAGATAAACTGAGGAAAGGGCCCAAGACTTAAACTGCTACACCATGTCAGATCTTTTTCATGTGAATTTGCCATTAGCCAAAACAATCAAAGAAACAAAAATGAAAAGGCTGGCCATAATAAAATACCAAAATCTATATCCCTATAATGGAGTTATTTGGGCAATCCAAAGAACACACTACTTTGTGTAAGTTTTCAAAATCTCTAGGTTTTTCTATTAAGCAAGATGTTTCAAAAAGCAGGAGAGCAGGGGAATGTAGACTTTTCTTGATATTAACCCTCATGTAATCTGCATGTTGTTTTTGAGATGTAGTGAGAAAGAAGAATATTTCCACCTCTCATTTGGGGCTTGTCAGTTTATATAATGGTACAATACCATCACGTCATCTGGAGAAGCTCTCTTTGAGAGTCTATAAGACACTTCCTTCCAATTCCATCTCAGAGACAACATGCATGAGCGAGCATCACAAGGGAGGGACGGAAGGGAAGGTTCCCAAAACTAGGTATGGGGATCACTTCCCACACCTGCACGAGGACGTGTGTTGTACCATTTGTATGTTTCCTGTCTTCAACATTTCATATTCCTGCCTTCCAGCATTTCATATTCCTTTTGAATTTTCTCAAAAGCATTAATAAAAATCTTTGAACATATCATTTTGATAAGCATGCTGACCATCCAAATACAAGGAGATTGTTCAATTTCATACCTAAATCTCTGTCAGAAATGTTTTGTAACGCCTGCTTCTGATGAATGGTGACAGTGAAAAAAACCAACAATCCAGTCTTCCAGCTTTCAGATATAAAGTCTTTCTGGGTTTTATTAGAAAGATTCTGCTTGTACAAAATAACTGACATTCTTTGACAACACATGTTAGTAAAGTTTTGAGGGAAAAATCTGTGCCGAACAATGTTATTTTTCCAGTAATATATCTATTTCTGTGACTTTGGCCTTTTAAATAATGGTTAAAACTTTACCAGCAAACTAAGAAAGAAGAGTGTAATGCTCATGTAGTTTGTCCTTTATTTCTTGAAATTTACTTTTTAAAAAGCTATTTATAAACAAAAGCAGAAAAATGAAAACTGTTGTACTTATAACTTAATTCTCAAAAAAGAAAGTAGATGCAAGAGGGCTCCTTCCTTCCTTCTTCTCACTCATTCCTCCTTTGTAGATGTCAGTATACAATGATAAGAAAATTTGTGAATGCCAACGATGATTACAGAAATTCCACAGTTTTCATGTGGTAGCCTTCAAAACTAGTCCTTTTTAAAAAATACCTAGAAGAGTTTACTACCCTTTATTTGAAGTTGTCTGGTAAGGATGCTGGCAGATGCTCTGCTGGGAGGGGAGCATGACAGCAGCACTCCCTTCCCCTGGCTCCCAGTGGAAGGAAGCGCAAGAGACATACCACTTCCTTCCACAGCACAGTCGGGTATTTTCCAGTTGCATCCTATGCTGGTGCAATTGTATGTCATTGATGGGGAAAGCCCATCAATGTATTAATCTGTGATCACACTGCCTGGGGACAGGAGAAGGATGGGATCATGATGACATCATGCAGAAGAGTTGTCACAGTCCCAGCCTTCTCTCGTCCCCATGGTGGAATGGGAGGGTGCTGCAGAAAGGGCCTATATTCACCAGGTTCATGTCTTGAAATGACATATAAATTAGACATACAATGAGTACATAAAATGCAGAGTAGATGCAAAAGTAAGTGAACCTCTGGTTGTACCAGTTGAGTTTAAAAAAAAAAAATCAAATTCAGATCAGAATTAGGTGCTTAAGTAATCAGATGGGTAAATTTCATGGGTAAATTTGGGAGGCACCACCCTATAAAAGGATCAGACAATTTGTGACATTGGTCATCACTGTAAGGCTGTAAGCAAACACAGATCATGCCATGACTGAAAGACATCTTTGAGGACATCGGAAAAACAGTTATTACTGCTCATCATTCTAGAAAAGTCTATAAAGCCATATCTAAGGGATTTGGGTTTTCACCAGACTTACGAGAGAGTCCAAGAACAGAGTAACTACCCAGAAACATATTTCAAAATCCAGGGAGTCACAGTGTATTCCTAAATAACATTAAAGGATCTGCAGACAGCTCTTGCTTTGGGTAATGTGAATGTTCATTAATCAGTCATCAGAAAAAGACAGAGCAATAATGGTCTTCATGGGAGAACAGCTAGGAAAAAACCACTGCTATTTAAAAAGAAA
The DNA here is from genome assembly GCA_948472985.1 of Iguana delicatissima. Taxonomy (NCBI): domain Eukaryota; kingdom Metazoa; phylum Chordata; class Lepidosauria; order Squamata; family Iguanidae; genus Iguana; species Iguana delicatissima. Next base: position 674,493 of record CAOKZL010000841.1, on the reverse strand, counting down.
TTGCTGTCAGCCTCCAAACCAAGTGAACTACAACAGAAACAATGTCTGATAAAAAAAAAATAATAATAAAGGTAGGTTTGTGACTGTAGTATCATTGCTTTTCTTCTCCTGTATGATTTTTTAATATCTTTCACTTGATGAAGAAGCAGTGCAGCTTCAAAAGTTTGGATGATATATTTTGTGCATTTTGGGTAGCCAGTAAAGGTATCATTTTTTTGTGGACTTTGGATTTTGATGAATTAGGTTAGTTTACTTAAAAATGAAAACCAAATGGCGACTTCATGCAATAAGGACCTAACTTAATTACCACTGATTTCCAAGGGTCTTCTCTACTTAACCTAGACCCAGTCAAAAAGACAGAACAGTGAAATATTCCTTCATTGGTGGTGTGATATCTACTTTGAGGAGTGGGAAAGGAGGGTCATAAAACAACTCCCCTCCTTCCAGTTTAGAAATAAGAAGAATTTTCAACACATTTCTGAATTTTTTTCCCCAGTAATAAAACTGTTCATTCTCAAAGGGTTTCTTTCCAAAAAGTAGACAACGTAAGCTGTTCTATTTTAGTTGTCTAACAGAATTTTCAGTGCAATTCTATTGTCTAAAAATGCAAGCATTCAACAATGATCTGCTGATCTACTTATAAGAAAATCTACTAAAGAATGTTTTCTTTTTGTGTTCTTAATTGCTGTCACGAGGAAATGTGACCTTTTCTTTATCAGGTTTAACTTTAAAAAAATCCTTCATCTTTTTGAAGGTGCTTTTCTAGAAAAATATTGACAATTCAATTTCCCCCTTGTTGGGCCCATAGTGTTATTAGGAAATCAATCACCCAACTTTATTTCCTGCTACTCTCTCAACAACACTAAAATATTATGATTAGCCCAGACAGTCATAGAAGCTTCCTTTTTGGCTTTTAGTTTTTTAGCTTAGCTAATTTTGAACGCTATTGCTCACCTTTGATCAACCAAAGGCAGATGATATTAGAGAGCTGCCAAACCATTTTGGCAATATGTCTCATACCCTTGAATCATTTCTTTCATGATTTCTAAACATGAATATACCTCTTTCCCTCCAACAATTATTCTGAAATGTGTTGTGTGCCAGGATCACATCCCAAACACCATTGCACAATTTATATCACAGTGCAAAGATTGCATGGATGAATGTGATTGATGGTATGTCATATTGGTGAGATGAATGATGAAGCAAACATATCTCAGAAGGGAGAGTATTAGACTGCAGATGTGAACTTCTCTTATTCAGTCTTTAGAGCCTTGCCCAAGTAGCTTTCCTGTCTAGGGACAAGGTTATTTCAAGCAAAACAGTTTTAACAAGAAGGCAAGCCATATGCATTGAACCCCGGCTTCTCTAATAGGATTAGAGGGCTTCACTAACACTGAAGGCAACTTAGTTGCTTACATAACAGATGCATAGAGTAATGGCTGGACATTTTTTCTCACATCTCAACTTCTACATGAAAAGTAAGAATCCCAGAATTATGACCCATAAGAGTGACTGCTATCTTATTCTTCCCTTTCTTGACACTCATGGCTACTGCGTGAGCATGTTCTATATGTAGAATGAATAATGTATTATACGTCTCCTGAGCCCCTTTTGCATGGCATTTTCCATGCGAAAGGGCACCTGGAGCATCACGCGATTGTGAGGAGTGATCTGCACAACACACTCACAATTGCGTGATGCTCCAGGGGCCAGCAGGTGCCAATCACACAACTTTTCATTTTCGGCTGGAAGCTGAAAATGGTGCACGATTGCGCATTGCTCCCAGGTCTCACATGCAATTACCTGGCATGTGGAGCCTCTAGAGCTGCAGCGGTTGCACTTCCTGCTGCAGCACAGCCTGGGAAACTCCCAGGCTGCACAGCAGAAGGAAGAGGCAGGGCTTTTGTGCGAGCAGGCAGCTCATGTGGAGCTGAAGAGCAGGGATGCAAGAGCCTCTTGCCGGAGGCTCCTTGCACGATCCCTGCACTCCAGCGCCAGAAAAAGGTAGATTGTAATGCTCTTGCTAGATGGTAAAAAAATACAATATACTGCTGTAAAGAAAGTCTTGAGGGTTAGAAAGTAAGCCCATTCTTATTAAAGTTATGCCAAAATAATTGTATTTATGTTAATTTCCATCTTATTGAGTTTATATTGGTTAGGACACAGTTGACAGAAGGAGAGTTTTGGAAGAGGAAATTTCTTCTCTAATATGCAGTTCCTGTGTGCCTTCAAACTCTGCTCTGGATAAGCAGAGTTTTGGGTAAAGGCAAAGGATAGAGGAATATTTCATTGCAAGTACTACGTGGGGATCACTCCTTCCTCCATCTTGTGACTGGGTTTCTTCCATGAATGTAAAATACTCAATTGCATCCTGGCCATAATCACTGCATTTTGAGGGATGATCAAATTTTGTAAAATTCACAGAAGTAAAATCATTATTTCAGAAGAAGCAGCAATTTTCTGAGCTGCCTCCAGGGCCAGTAAAGCTTCTTACTGCAAACTCCATCTGGCAGCCAAACGTTCAATAGAAGTGGTCTCAGAAACTGCTCTAAACTTCTTGCTGATTAGCTGGATGTATGTCCATTTGTAAAGTGTTCCTTTAGAATTTAGATTTCCATAGGAGCCTTAGCCCCACACAATTTCCTGGTTACGTTGTGGATTGTACAGAAATAACAGCATTGCCTAATCCTACTGCTATTTTTGTTTTGTTTATATATTTTTAAAGTTTTACTCAAAAAAAAAAAAAAAACCTCCCCGCTTCTGAGCATCATTTTTCCAGTTGAGTTTGTGTTTACATCCCATTTATACATTTTTTCTATTCCAAGATTAACACATTATTACTTTTAACCTTATTACATTCAGCTTATACTTTTTCTATAACATCTTTAATTTTCATTTCCATTTTTCCAACACTCTTTCTTATTCTTTCCCTCATTCCTTTGTCCAGTTCAAAACTTCTTGCCATTCTCTTTCAAAGTTCTGGATTGGTTTATTTTTAAGTGAAAAAGCCAACCTTTCTACCTCTACTATATCCAGAACTTTTAATTTCCATTCCTTTATATCAATATAATTTCCTTCTTTCCAGTGTTGCATATATGTCATTCTTGCCGCAGTTATAACATATAACAATGTTTTCTGGTGAGATCTTATTTCTCTTTGTTGGCCTAACATATTCAACAAATAAAATTCTGGTTTCATTTCAAAGTTTAAATTATACATTCTCTGAATTTCATCATGCATTTCCTTCCAAAAAATTTTTGCAACCTTACTAGTCCACCACATACGAAAGAAGGACCCTTCTTTTTCACCACATTTCCAACATTTTCCATTCCCATTTTTGATTATTTTTTTCAACCTTACAGGTGTCATGTATCATCTATGTATCCTACTGCTATTTTTAATTTCTGGGCAGTGTGAGTATGATTGTGGATTGAGAATGAGTGATGAAGACAAGGTCTATAGAAACACATCCTGGTCATATAGTGTCCAATGCCTACAGAAAGATCATGTAACAACACAGATCATTTCCCCATCTTTTTTACATCTTAACAAACTGATATCTGCCCATCCCAAAAGGCTTCTCAAATGCTTTGAGTTTGGAACATGATAATTTTGTTATTGCAAGTTGGATTTTTTTCTGACAACAAGACATTTAATAAACTAGGTGATGGTATTTACATTCTAATGATGTGACTGGAATAGTTACAAAAAACAGTAACAGCAACAGCAGTACTATGGGTTGTTCTGATGATCTTTCATTGGACCGCCATGCCTTACACTTCAGAGGGATTCAGTGACAGTCCTTCCTCGTGAGAAAGGATATTAAAGTGGAAACTATAGAAATCAAGATTTTTCTAAAAATAATTGAAGATTCCTATTATTGAATGCTTCTGTGACTGTTCCCAACAAAGAAAGAAACTATCCTTACACAAGAATTAAAACATCTGAGGCTAGTTTTGTTTAAAGTCACATAGATTTCTGCCGGTGGTAAATAAAATCAATAATCCATCTCACCCTGCCTAAGTAATACAAGTTAAAATTGTTGCTTTCATAGTCACAATCATGTCGAGAACCATAAAATGTGTTCAAGACAGCAACAAAGATGCCATTTCCAAAAGGGTGAAACTCTAAGCAAGATGTATTGTTTTGCTATTAAAGGTATTGATAGTAAAACTGTAGCAGTAGTATGAGGAACAGCTAGGTCAGCCCCATCTTTGGAAGGCTCTATTTCACAGAGACACAGGGATGAATCCCAACCAATACATATGTGGCTGAATTCCTTGTCCCATCCATCCTGGTAGCACCTTCATGTCCCAAATCTGCTCTGATAGCTGGAGGGCCTTGAATAATATGGCCTATAATGTAAAGGATGATGGAAGATGAAAGGATGGATGTCTGAAGTTTGAGAAAGCGTGAACTCTGCACTGAAGACAGTTTCTGCCAGCATCTTTGTACACTTTGATCAAGACCCAGTCAAAAGCCATTTCCACACTACACTGTATAGTGCTTTTATTCCACTTTCAACCTCCTGTGGAATTCTGGGGCTTGTAGTTCACTGAGGCCAAAGAGCTTTCTGGCTGAGAATTCTCAGTGCCCCTCCCTAAACTGCAAACCCCAGGATTCCATAGGACGTTGAAAGTGGAATAAGAGCACTATAACTGTGTAGTGTGGAAATGGCCATAGAAACGTTGTCAAACTGGAGAAGAAAGAGTGCTCGGTAGTTTACACTTTTGATAATACCTCAGAGAAGATTTACTTTAAATCCATATTTCACTAGGAACACACTAAAGACACCAGTTCCCATTAAATCTTGCAAGCTAAGCAGGGTCAGCCCTGGTTATTACATGGATGGGAGACTGCCAATGAATATCACGTGCTGTACGCTATATTTCAGAGGAAGGATATGGCAAATCCACCTCTAGGTATTCTTTACATAAGAATGAAGTAATCCATGCCTGCCAAGGAGTTCATGGAGTCACCATAAGTATCATTCAGTGTCTCAGTATCACATCCAAAAAATGTAATTTTATAGTGCAGTCTATTCCTGAGTAAGAGGGTATATGATTGCAGCTTGCATCTAAATCCCCTACTTTCCCAAAGCTGGTTTTAAATATAATTTTAAAAGCAAAAGATCCAGTCAAAAGTCTTAGCTGTCTCTTCTAGCTTGCCCTCTCACAGTGGTCATTCACTGACAACTACAACTGTTAAAAATATTATGTTCCAACTGTGATCAGAATTCTTTGATTTATTTTGCTCCATATTTTATCATTTTTATCTCCATCAATAAATCTGGCCAGTATTTCTTGACATAGGCCATTCCACACTATACTGTTACAGTGCTATTATTCCACTTTCAACATTCTGTGGGATCTTGGAGCTTGCAGTTTAGGGAGGGGCCTTTAGAATTCTCAGCCAGAGGGCTCTTTGGCCTCAGCGAACTACAAATTCCAGAATTCTACAGGATGTTGAAAGTGGAAGAATAGCACTATAACAGTGTAGTGCGGAAACAGCCATAGTTATTCTGAAATAAATGTTGGTTGTTGGCTGAAATTTGAATACTAAATATTTAACTCTTTTACAAAACACTTTCCTGATTTTTTTTCCAACTGCATTTTATCTGTCACATTGATCTGTCACCTTTGTTTTAATTTTATTGACTTTATTGAAACCAGCCAACAAACCAAATCTATTCAATATCTCAATCGACATGTCAACTTTCTCAAACGGGTCCTCTAAGAAAATCACAACATGACCCACGAAGGTTTTAATTTTAAAGTTTTCATTTCCAATTTTGAACCCTTCTAAAAACTCTTTATTTCTTATATCTCTCAGAGGAGAGCAACAGGAGAGCCATGCTTGGCAGCACCCCCTTGATAGTGTTGCTGTAGGTCTTTAAAAAATCATAGGGGAGTCTTTGTCTCTGGCCAGATGCTCTCCCTAATCACCCGATCTAGGTGGGTGGGGAATCTGCTTTGTCCTGAATTGCCGGGGGTGGAGCTAGCAACTACCAGATGTATATAACTGCTCTCTCTGTCTTTCAGGCTAAGTGTCTGAGGGGGAGAGCAAAGGTGAGGTATCTTTGAATGCTTGAGCATAAGATTTTGAAGTTTTCTGTGTGTTTTCCTGTTTTTAGACATGAGGTCTCCTGGAGCATTTGGTCAATGGAGTTAGGAATTGTGCCTCTCTCACTGATTTCCCTGTGGGTGGAGCAAGCAGCCACTAGCCAAATATAACTGCTTTTTCTCTCTTTCAGGTTCAGTCTCTCAGAGGGGAACAGAAGGAGAGCCATGCTTGGCAGTACCCCCTTCATTGTTTTGCTGAAAGTCCTGCCAAGATAACAGGGGAGTCTTTGCCTCTGGCCAGGTGCTCACCTTGAGCCTGATGTAAGTGGGTGGGGCATCTGCTCAGACCTTCAATTGCTTGGGGGTGGAGCTAGCAACTCCTAGATGTATGTAACTGCTTCCTTTGCCTTTCAGGCTCAATCTCTGATGGAAGAGCAAAGGTGAGGTGTGTTTGGAGGACGTCTTTCGCTGTAAGTCTTTACAAGATCATAGGTGAGTGTTTCTCTCTGGCCAGGTGCTCTCCATGAGCACCTGACCCAAGTGCGTGGAGCATCTGCTCACTCCTTGAAATGCTAGGGGGTGGAGCTAGCACCTATTAGATGTATGTAACTGCTCTCTCTGTCTTTCAGGCTTTGTCTCTGATGGGACAACAAATGTGAGATGTTTTGAGAGGACATCTTTGAGCATAAGACAGAGAAGTTTTCTGTGTATTTTCCAGTTCCTAAACACGACATTTCCAGGAGCGCTTGGTCAATGGTGGTGGGGCTTGTGTCTCTGCCACTAATTTATTTCTGGGTAGAGGAAGGAGCCACCAGCTTCATACAACTGGTTTTTTCTCTATTTCAGGTTCAGTCTCTCAGAGGAGAGCAGAAGGAGAGCCATGCTTGGCAGCAACCCCCTTAAGATTTGGCAGTAAATCTTTACCAAATCTTAGGGGAGTCTTTTTCTCTGGCCAGGTGCTCACCTTGAGCAACTGATGTAAATGGGTGGGGCTTCTGCTCAGTCCTTGAATTGCTTGAGGGTTGGAGGTAGCAACTCCTAAATCTCTATAACTGCTCTCTCTCTCCGTCTTTCTGGCTAAAAGGTGAGGTGTGTTTGCAGGACATCTTAGAAATCAAAACAGATAAGTTTTCTGTGGGTGTTAATCTTCTGGAGCACTTGATCAATGGGGATGGGAGTGCTACCTGTTATCACTGATTTCCTTGTGGATGGAGGAAGAAACCACTAGCTTCATATCAACTCTTTTTCTCTCTTTAGGTTCAATCTCTTCAGGGCTTCTGGGAGCTGAAGTCCAAAAACATCTGGGGACCCACAGGTTGAGAACCACTGTCTTAAAGGAAAGAAGGAGAACCATGCTTTGCGGTACCTCCTTAATCGTTTTGCTGTAAGTCTTTACAAGATCATTAAGGAGTCCTTGTCTCAGGCTAGGTGCTCTCCCTGAGCTTTTGATGGCAGTAAGGGGGGGCATCAGCTGAGTCCTTGAATTGCTAGGGGGTGGAGCTAGCAACTAGTAAAGGAATATAAGTGCTCTCTCTGTCTTTCAGGCTCTGTCTCTGATGGAAAAGTGAAGGTGAGATGTGTTTGTAGGACATCTGAGAGTGCAAAAAAAGTTTTCTGCGCCTGTTCCTCTTCCTGGACATGATGTCCCCTCGAGCACATGGTGAATGGGGGTGGGGCTTGTACCACTGTCATTTTTTCTTTGTGGGTGGAGGAAGCAGCCACTAGCTTAACAACTGCTTTTTTTTCTTTCTTTCAAGTTCAGTCTCTCAGAGGAGAGCAGAAGGAGAGCCATGCATGACAGGTACCCGTGATGGTGTAGATATAAGTCTTTCCCAAAATCATAGAGGAGTCCTTGCTTTTGGCCAGGTACTATTTCTAGGCACTTGCTCTAAGTGTGTGGAGCATCTGTTCAGGTTTTGAATTGCTTGGTGGTGGAGTTAGCAGCTCCAAGATGTATATAACTGGTCCCCCTGTCTTTCAGACTCTGTCTCTGATGGGAGAGCAAAGGTGAAGTGTGTTGGGAGTCCATCTTTGAGCATAAAATAGAGAAGTTTTCTTTGTGTGTTCTTCTTCCCAGACTTGAGGTCTCCCGGAGCACTTGGTCAATGGAGATGGGGATAGAGACTCTGTTGCTGATTTCCTTGTGGATGGGGGAAGCAAGCAATCTCTAGCTTAACAGAACTGCTTTTCTCTTTAAGGTTCAATCTCTCAGAGGAGACAAGGAGAGCCATGCTTTGTTGTACCCCCTTGATGGTTTGGCTGTAAGTCTTTACAAGGATTCTTTGTCTCTGGCCAGGTGGTCTCCCTGAACCAGGTGGGTGGGGCACCTGTTCATTTCTTGGATTGCTGGGGAGTGGAGTTAGCTTCTATTAGGTCTGTAGAAACCCCCTCTCTGTCTTTCAGGTTCAGTCTCTGAGAGGCCTCCTGGAGCACTTGGTCACCAGGGAGTGGGGCTTGTGCCTCTCTCACTGATTTCAGTGGTGGTGGAGGAAGGAGCCACTAGCTTGATATAACTGGTTTTTCTCTCTGTCGGGTTCAGTCCCTCAGAGGAGAGCATAAGGAGAGACAAGGTTGGCAGTACCCTCTTGATAGTTTCACTGTAAATCTTTACCAGATCATAGGGGAGTCTTTCTCTCTCTCTCTCTCTCTCTTTCTCTCTTTTTTTGTAAATGAGGTCATTTTATTTAGCTACAACAAAAAACCCAACAAGACATACCGAAACATATGTCATCATACATCAACATACAAATAAAGAGAAAGAAAAGAGAAAAACAAAACAAAATGGAAAGAAGTAAGTATCCAGTTATGGATTAAAAAAATAAAATTGCAGAAGGAAAAGTAAGAAATAATAATGCTGACATATATATACATGATGTGTGGGTTCACCTATCAATGTGAACATGAACAAAATGTCGTAAAGTGACAAGGTCAACATAAAGATAAACAAACTTCCTCTTCATTGCTAGCTGGAGTTCTATTTTAACTTAATGTTACAAATTTCATCGCATAAGTCTCAAACCTCTAATCTATTAATGCAATTTGCTGTATTTCTAACTTAATTTCATTGTGTAAAAGAAATGAAAAAATAAGGTAAAATAAAAAATAGTAGTGGAATAGCAAGAAGAAATCCAAAAAAAATGAGGAAATAAAAACATATATCAGACAACCTTATATTCCAGTTATTCCACTCTTAATATCACTTCATTTCAGTTGGAGTAACTATGGAGTAACTATGGAGTAACTGGCCATTCTTGTAGTGCCTTTTCTGACTTCCCCTTAATATGTTGAGAAAATTCATCCATTATCTTGTAATCATGATTCTGACCTCAGCCCCTTTAATCTAACTACACCATTAAGCTTAAAAAAACACTTATAAGAAATATACACTAGTCTTTGCATCTGTCTAGATATTAAAAACCTAAGAAAAAGAATACAATGTTGCAAATTTAAATATGTAAATTCTCTTAATATCCATTTTCTTTTTTAAAAAAAAGTTTTATTTTTGCTGGTAGACTTAAGGAACACAACACCTGTAACTTCCAAAAATATAACATCCCTAACAGTCCCATGTGGGCAATGTGAGTAACATTGTATTCTGCAATGTGCAAACATGATCTTTTCCTTGAGCTGGCAGCTCCTATTCTGCTTTTAACAATCTACAGAGCTAATGTTCTACCTTTCTTGAATCTTACTACCAACTGCTCAAGCAACAAAGGGTGTAAGTGGCAGAAGTTAAAGTGGACTAAATACATCAATCAGCTTTGGCAAAACAATGTCACAAGTATAGTTTCTATGCATAAAATCCAGCTTCGTGGACTCCCATAGTTAGGCTTGTCACCACAGTACTAAGACAAGGGACTAAAACTTTTAATCATCTCTACTTTCTATGGACCAATTTCCAATATCCTTTATCTCCCGGGTATCAAACCCCTTGAGATTCCTTTTAATAGAAGGTCAGCAAATAATTTAACTATAAGGTAATTAACAATCAAGTCCAGGTACATGATCAATCTCATTCTTTGTCTGCAAACAGTCTTCGAGTAGGGCCCAATCTCAGCAGAATTTGCTATTCGGCTTGCCATCCAGAATGTAAACAAGCTTGTCCATTTCAGCTATGTCTGTCAATTTCTCCACCCACTCTTCTACTGTTGGAGCAGCAGTAACAACTAGCAGTTGCTAGGTACAGTATTTACCTAGCAAATACTATCTTGGCTGCTGTATCCATGTGCCAAATCAGTTTTTCAAGATGTCTCTCTTCCTTTCCTCCAGTTTCAACACACCCAACAAGAAGAATTCTGATTTCAGTTTGATTTTTATCTTCAAAATCTTTTGCATTCTGGATTTGATTTTCATTCAGTATTTTTTGGTTTTACTGCACCCCCACCATAGGTGGTAGAATGTTCCAGTCTGCTTGTTAAACTTCCAGCAGGTGTTTTCAGAGCCTTTGTACATTTGAGCAATTCTAACAGGTGAGAGATGCCATCTATATATAATTTTTAACAGGTTTTCTTGGAGATCATATGACCTCGTATAATATAGGTTGTTTCTCCAGATCTTCTCCCAGTCTTCCAATAAAGTATTACGTTCAAGACCTTTGGCTCATTGGATCCCACAATCTTTAACAGTCTCCTCTTCCAGATTTATTCTCAATAGCATTACATACAGTTTAGAAAACAATCTTTTTTCTCCCTTGAGTAAACATTGTTCAAACGGTATCATCTTCAGATCCACACCTTTGACTTTAACGTCTTCTTTGAATTTGTTAACTACTTGCAAATGAGGGAAACATTGAATGTCTATACCTTCTTTCCACAATTGCTGTCTTTCTTTCATTTGGTAAGAGTCTGATATTTTCAGAAGGTCTTTCTAAGTTAACCAAACTCCATGTTTCATTGATTCTTTAATAGAGAAGGCTTCCAAAGGAGAAAGCCAGGATGGCAACTTAGAGTAAAATATCCATTTCTATTTATCTCAAACCTTATATAAGATTTACAAATAATGTGATTTTAAAAAGATCTCCAGACACTTGCCTTTTTGTACCAAAGAAAGGCATGCCCGACAAAAAGCAGGTCATGCCCCTCTAGTAACAAAAGTTCTGTATTATTAAGTAAAATCCAGGGCCTTAACCAAGTCAAACATGCCACGGGATAATATCTATCTAGATCTGGGATTGAAAAACCACCTCTACACCTTAAATCTGTCACTGGCTTATCACATATTCTGGGTTTCTTGCCCTTCCAGATAAATTTCGTTCTATCTTTTTTACATTGCACGAACCATGTTTTGGGTACAACAATTTGGAATCATTTGAAATAAGAACAATATTTTGGGCAAGACGTTCAACTTAATAACTGACGTTCTGCCCACCATTCACAAGTTCAGCATTCCCCAGGTATTGGTTTTTGTCTGTTTCAATTTCCAAATTTTCACCTAGGCCCTTTTCTCATGGCATTTCTGATGCAAAAGGGCCCCTTGAGTATCGCACAAATGTGAGGAGTGGTGCACACGACGCCCTCGCATTTGCGCGATGCTCCAGGGCCTGACAAGGACCACACACACATTTTTTCATTTTTGACTTAAAGCCGAAAATGCTGTGTGGTCGCACATCACTCCGAGGCCCCGCAAGCACTTACCTTGCTTGCAGAGCATCAAGAGCCGGGTCGGTCATGCTTCCTGTCTCAGTGCAGCCTGGAAAAGTCCCAGGCTGCACTGCAAATGGAAGAGGCAAGGCTCTTGTGCAAGCAGGCAGCTCGTGCAGAGCCAAAGAAGCAGGGAAATGAGAGCATGTCTTTGCAGGCTGCTCGCACAAGCACTGCACCCCAGTGCTGAAACTGGGTGAGTTGTGGAAAGGGCCTAGTGGTAGCAGAATTATATAGTTAAAAAGGTTATTTGTAGATTTTATATAATTTTTAATTAAGTTTGTAGTACACAAATATTCTCTGTTTTCCATTATCTGTATTTTTAGGTGATGAAACTTTTTCTGTTTTTTTTTCAAAAAACCCACCCATGTATTTGCATATAAAGTACTTTGACTAAACCATAGTTGTCCACATTTTGTAAAGGTACACGTGCTTTGTGCCCATTACATCTTAATCAAAATGCATCACAAGCCATAGAACTGTACAGATTTCAGAAGCAGGATGTGACTGTCTCGTGAGTTTACAATGGATGTTTTCATAGAGAAATGTAAATCTCAATATGTCTTCCCAACAATAAAACAGAAACACAGGAACAGTTAGAAATAAGGGAGAAATCAAACCTGAATCACCAAAAACTAGGATAGAAATAATATTTGAAAGTATTTGAAAAATGTTTTGAGTGGTGAAACCTTGAAGAAAAGAATCCTGGGCTGATGGGAAACCTCGCAGTTTTGAGCCTATTCTCCAGAGAATTTACACATCGTTGTTTTGTACAGAAAACAGCATTTTCTTCATGGAAAATAATATTTCAATGCAGAAATATTAATTCCTGTGCAGAAAAGGCTGTAACTGGGGACTAATTCTGTGTAAATTAATACATGGATGATTTGCATGTAAAACCCCCAACCTTTTCCATGCAGAAAACATTTTCTGTGCAGGAATTACTATTTTGACATTGAAATAATATCTTAGTGGAAGTTAGTGTAACTCTTTCTTGCTGTCTTTTCAGGAGAAGTTCAAGATCTTTCTATTCCAGCATGCCTGTGCAAATTGACTGTTAACAAGAGAAGGGCTTTTTATTGTGCTGTACTGTTTTTAAGTTTTGTTTTAAAGGAATGTTTTGGATGGTTTTAATTCTGTTGTTAAATAATGTTTTAATTTCAACTTTTGGCTGTTTCTAAATATACGTGCTTTTATTGTAATTTTCTGCTCTTTGTAAACTGCATTGAAGAAAGAAAGATGAGATACAAAAGCAATTAGCAGATGGAATTACTGTATGCTTTTCCTTGGGAGAAAGGAAAATGTTCTCAGTCTTTGACAGTCTTTCAGAAATGAGTATTGCCCAGTTATAGTAAGGTTGGAAGGCCAACGAAAGAGAAGATCTTGGAGACTGAATGAATTTCTCCTGATACAAGAGGATATTGTGAAGTCATGTAAAGCAGAATTGCAAGAATTCTTGAAAAAGAATATAAATAATAAAGTAGAAACCAGTGTAGTATGGGATACATTTAAAGCGGTGATCCGTGGTTCCTTTGTCCAGAAAAATATAGAATATAAAAAGAAGCAAAAGAAAAAGATGGCAGATTTAATGGAACAGATTAAAGATTTAGAAAGGAAATTAAAGGACAATCCCCGAGATAAAGTATCAATACTGAAGTTAAAAGTGTTACAAAAACAGGTATCACTGGTAACAATGGACAAAATTGAAAAGAAGATCCGCTTTCTAAAGCAAAAACCATTTGAACATGCAAATAAACCTGGACGATGGTTAGCATATAAGATTTGAAAGGAAAAGAAAAAAAGATTAATTGCGAAGATTAAGGAAGGTGATCACATAATTTTAGGAACAAAAGAAATAAAGAAAGTCCTCTCCAACTATTTTAAAAACCTCTTTCAAACTCGAGAGACTAAGGAGAAAAAGGAGATAGAAGAATATTTGCGCTCACAAAACTTACTAAAAATACCTAAGAACTTCCATGGGATGTTGAATAAACCGATTTCCATCAATGAAATAAATGAAGCAATAGAGAGTGCAAAATCCAACAAAGCTCCAGGCCCAGATGGTTTAACCATAAAATTTTATAAACTTTTTAAAGAACAACTTTGGGGGCCGATGCAAGTGGTGATGAACGAAATAATGGGTAAAAATATACTCCCAAAAAGTTGGATTGCGGCGAACATAGTATTGATCCCTAAAGAAGATTCTGATACATTGACATGTAAAGACTTCTGACCAATATAACTTCTAAATGTGGATTGCAACATTTTTACATCAATCTTAGCAACCGATTGAAAAACATCCTACCGGAACTCATATATGAAGACCAAACTGGCTTCATTCCAGGAAGGCAAATGAGATCTAATATTAGAACGGTCATAGATATCGAGTTTTACGAATCTCATAATGAAAAAAAAGGCGCCCTCATTTTTTTGGATGCGGAGAAAGCCTTTGATAATGTTAATTGGACTTTTTAAATAAAGCTTATTGAAGAAATGGAATTTGGAGAAAATTGTACAAATTGGATCAAGGCTATATATAGTGAACAGAAGACCAGCATAATTGTTAATGAGGATTTGTCAGAAAATTTTCCAGTTCTGAAAGGAACTCAACAAGGTTGCCCGCTATCTCCTTCCTTATTCGTGTTGGTGTTGGAGGTCCTGTTAAGGCAAATAAGGAATGAAGACTTAATCCATGGAGTTAAGATTGGAAGAGATCAGTTCAAATATAAAGTTTTCACAGATGACGTGGTGATATTTTTAGATGACCCTTTAACAAGAATTGGGAAGGTTAATGAACTTCTTAAAAACTTTGGTAAAATGGCAGGATTTAAAATTAATAAAGCTAAAACAAAAAATACTTTTGAAAAACATTAGAGGATCGGAAAAAGAACAGATTGAAAAAAAAGCCAGGCTCCAATGCATACAAAGAATGAAATATTTGGGAATAGAAATGACCAATAACAATACTCATTTGTGTAAGAATAACTATCAAAAGATTTGGAATCAAATTCAAAAGAAATTAAATACATGGAAAAAATTGGATCTTTCATTGATGGGCAGAATTTCAGTGATAAAAATGAATGTTCTTCCACAAATATTGTTTTTATTTATGATGATACCAGTTGCAATACATAAGAAGTGGTTTCAAGATAGCAGAAAAAAGATATCTAAATTTATATGGAATGGGAAGAAACGAAGGATAAAATATAAATGGCTGACGCACACAAGACAGCATGGAGGTTTCGCAGTACCGGATCTAGAATTATATTATGAGGTGGCATGCTTAGCCTGGGTGAAGCCATGGATCTGTTTGGATGACAGAAAGGTATTAACATTAGAAGGACACGACCTCCACTTTGGCTGGCACACCTACATTTGGTACGGGGAAGCCGAAACCCAAAAGTTTTTAAGAATCATGTGATCAGAAAAGCATTGTTAAAGGTGTGGAAGAAGTATAAATATTATTTCTGTCCTAAAAAAACATCTTGGATTTCTCCATTGGAAGCACTATCAATTAAAGGATTGAGAAGAGACAGCAACTGGTTGACGTATGAAGATCTATTAAAACAAAATGGAGAAGTACTAGTACTAAAGGAGCGACAGCAGTTAAAGGATGAAGGATTAGAAATACAATGGTTCCCTTATATGCAAATAAAAGAGAGATTTAAAAAGGATGTGCAAGAAGAAGGAGTGGATTTCAGACAAAATGAACTGGAAGATTTGATGATGAGAGGTGAAAAAAAAACTGCTTTCAAGACTGTATAAGAAGCTGCTATCTTTTAAGTTGGAGGAAGGAATGATTAAGGATTGTATGATAACCTGGGCCAAAGACCTCAACCATAATATCCTCCTAGAAGATTGGGAAAGAATATGGAAAAGTAATATGATATATTCAAGATCTTATACCCTGCAAGAAAAGGTGTTGAAGATGGTATACTGTTGGTACCTTACTCCCAGCAGATTGGCAAATATGAATAAAAAAATGAGTAACAAATGCTGGAAGTGTAAGGGCCAAGTGGGATCTTTCCATCATATATGGTGGGGATGTGAAAAGGCAAAGAGATTTTGGTATACAATACGAGCAAATATACAAAAAATATTAGAGAAGAAAATTGAGTTAACTCCTGAAATCTTTCTGTTGGGTATTTTTGATGAATCAATGGATTTTAGCACCAAAAGATTAATGTGGCATTTGATTGTCGCGGCTAGATTAGTTAATGCCAGATACTGGAAATCATTTCACATCCCTACAGTGGAGGAATGGTTAGAAAAAAACAGAAATAGCACAAATGGACAAACTAACTTATAGATTGGACAATAAGATGAATAGTAAATTCTACAAAGCTTGGGAACCATTCACAAAATTCTTGGAAAATAAGGGAGTTGCAATGACAGGTTTTTAAATTTTAAACAGTAAATGTATTATTATGAAATATGGTGATATACGATATATGGAAATAACATTTATTAACTTAGACACCGTTATCACTGGTACTGGGGTGGAGGGAGGCGAAAATAAGAAAAGAGAAGCTGAAGCAAGTGGTTAAATGTATGGAAGAATAGGGATGTTAAAGAATAAAATTATTAAGTGATATATGGAAAGTGTATGATAAATATGAGGGCTAATGGGTATGTTAATCATGGCTAATTAAGAAAAAGTATGAGTAAGCAGATATACAATTTGTTCCCTTTCTGATTTACGGAGGTTGATTTGTTATATAGTTGATCTATATAAATATCTTTAAGCTGTATCCCACGAAAGGGGAAGCATTTTATGTTTGTAAGAATTTTGTAAATAATGTATGTAGTATTGTAATGTATTAATTTTTTATGTCTGATGCGTAAGTATGTAGGAAGGATGTAGACTATGTATATATATATGTCTTGTCTTTTTAGTTTGTGTAAGTATTGTGTGAGTACATGGTTGTTTTTTGGTTTATGTTCTCTTTTTTAATGTTGAATAAAAATACTAAAAAGAAAAAGAAAGAAAAAAGAAATGAGTATTGCATTCTAACATCCAGGACAATTTAACAGAGAAACTAGACCAAACTGAGTTGGATCTGGATATAAGGTCTTCACAACCGTTCCCCTAGCACCATTAACTTGCTACATAGAAGGTCAGGGCACATTCCTGAATGAGGTAAGATGCAGTAGAAAATTGGGTGGAAACACTTTCTGTAAATCAGTGTCGTACCCCAGAGATTCAGCAGTGGTTTCGGAGCAGACTCAGATACTGAGGAACCATGGTGCCAGCAGAAAATATCAAGACTGAATAACACTGAAGAACCTGTAGATGTGAAAGACTGGAAATTCTGAACTAGAACTGTGTTGTATCCTAGGACTGGCTGGAATATGACATTGGAAACCTTCTTTCAGAAGAAGGTAAATCATGGACCTACTGTCCTTTGTATTCTGAGAATATTACCAGTGTGGCAAAAATTCACATTCATTTTTCATTTGCTTCCTGCAAAACCTCTTTGCCTTCTCATTTGTGTTAACTAACTTTTGCTTTCTCACTCTAAATTTATATTTAATTCATGGATGTCTCTCATAGTCAAATCTAACTTGTTAAAATGTATTATCACATCATAATGTTTGTAGTCCCTGATTGTCTGGGATCACCCATGTTACTGACACAAGAAAGCAGTACTTTCACTCTCAACTGACTTCAGTCCATCAAATATGACTTGACATGCAGGATAGGCATCATTTTATTTGCTACACAGCCTATAGCTAGTAGGCCTTGTTTATATGATTAACCCAGGAAGAAGAAGAAAGGAGCAGTCATAAGGCACAGAAGCAGCAGTGGATAGATAGCAGACAGAAAGAAAAGAATGGAGATGCTCATAAATATTTTTTCCCTCAAGAAGTGAATCTCTCTCTCTCTCTCTCTCTCTCTCTCCATAACACTATTTCCAGCCCCAGTTTCAACATGGGAGAATATTCACAACAAGCCTAAATTGCTCTGATCTGTAAAACTATCAGAATTCTTTTGTTCTGCATGGTTTTAATCTGATATTCAATTTCAGATAATAACATAGATTTCTAGGATCATTTTTTACTGCTGCCCCAGGACAATGAAATAAAATGGCCATCAAGTAGGGAATTAAAGGCTTATCTTTAAATTATCCTCAAAGTGTGGCAATGAAGAATTATTGCTGTTTTATGAAGCGGGAGCAAATGTGAGAAAATATTCAGAAACTGCCTAATTCTAGAAGGAGAGGAGAAGATAAAAATGGAGTTAAATATAGTCAGTCTTGGAGTTTTGCTCTTCCTTCTTTCCTGAGCAGTTTGACTCTGAAGAAGCAGGGCCTGCCGTATTTACAATACAATTTTAAACACATTCATTCAGAAGTAGATTTTTTATAGGTTTAAATGGATCTTATTGCCAAGTAGGTTTAGGAAATCTGCCCATTTCACTTTTTTTTAAAAAAAAAAAAAATCAAGTTTGTTTTGTCCTGAATATGAAGAAATTTTAGAATTTTGTTGCATTTCCTGAAAAATGAACTGAAATAAAATTTTGTTTCATATGCACCAATTAAATTACCTTGATATAGCTGTTTATAGGTTGGAGATTACTGTTTTGCTTGCCTGTCATATACGTGTTAAAAAGGAGCCGCCTCTCAGAAAACAAGGAGATGGCAAGCCTAATTCAGCACTATGATGGATGAAAACGCAGGAATTCAAACTAGGTTGTGAATTTCTTTTTTAAATCAGAACATATCAGAATTCATACAATCTGAATGTAGGAAAAAGCATAACTAACTTATTTCCCCCTGCCTAGGGATTAGTGAAAAATATGTTAATTATGCTTTATACATTTAAATTGTGTATATTTTGATATGTTTTGATTTTTTTTAAAAAAATCTCTCTCTAGTTTCATTTTAGATTATTTTCAATTTATATTTCTTCAAATTCTCAAAATCTGAATGTACAGTGTGCCTGCTGCACATGTAGGCATCCTGGTGCAGGACAGCCATGTAAAACAAAAACAAAACAAAACAAAAAAAATGAAAAGTGTCATATCCCTTGGGACACGATGGCCCTTTCCGCACGAGGCAAGGGAATCGCTCTGTGCCGTTACCTACCACTTCTTCTGGGCAACTCGGACTGTCCCTGAAGTCCTTCTGCAGGGCTCCTCCTTGGTCCAGGGCGAATCGGAGTAGTGCGAGGTCTGTGGATCCGCACTGCTCTGGCTTCCAAAATGGCGGCTTCCGGCTTCCAAAATGGCGGCTTCCGGTTGGTCATGGGTCCCGACCAACTGCTGAAGCTCGCCATGCCTAAAGCCCACCCTCTGCAGATCGCAGGCTGGCATTCGTGCAAGCCTGCGAATCTGCACAGGGGAACAGGAACGCAGTGGCGCGTTCCAGGAAAATAAAGACCTGTTTTTTGCGGTCTTTAGAAAACGTGCTAGAGGATCACTTGGCTTTGTTTTGGAGCGGACTGAGGTGCAGACCTCCGATAAGTAGTCTGCTCCTAGTCCACTCCAAGGTGCAGACAACCTCCATGAGAGGACGCACTGCCCCATTCTAATTGCCTGGTGCGGAAAGGGCTGATGTTTTGTGCGACCTCATATTTGTACATGCAGAGATTGTGCAAGAGGAGGGTTCCTCTGTAGAAGAAAGTGAAACTGACAAATTTGTTCACATTCAACAATTATAACTCAACACTTATGATGCAATATGATGAAATTTATGACTTTAGGTAGCTGATCCAATTTTTGTATCTGATCAAATTGACAAAGTTCTGAACAAAAACAAACTGAAATTAAACTATTTCCCATCTTTACTATGAGGTAAGATGTACAGAATTGCAACCTTAAATCTTCTGTGTAGAAGAAAGAATTACAAAATTCTGTTGAATTTAAATAGTAATTCTTTATTTTTTATTTTTTAATAACAAGCAGAGAATGAGGAGAAGAAAAGTGCCACATTGACTGCAGGAACCTTGGCCATTTCTGCACTGCACTGTTATAGTGTTATTATTGAACTTTCAACATCCCTATAGAATCCTAGGGCTTGCAGTTTAGGGAGGGCATTTAGAATTCTCAGCCAGAGAGCTCTTTGGCCTCAGTAAACTACAAATCCCAGAATTCCACAGCATGTTTAAAGTGGAATAAAAGCACTATAACAATGTAGTGCAGAAAGGCCCTTAGAAACTTTTCACTCTTGCCCTTTCTGCAGCTTACTGGATCCCTGCTGTATCCCACAGGGATCTCAGTAGAGCCTCTCCCAGGAGGGGAGCATGACAGGAGCACTCCTCTCTGCACCAGTTGGCTCTGTCTTCAAGGAAGCTTGATGGCCCCGCTTCTTCTTTCTGCAACACAGCCGGGTAGTTTCCAAGGCTGCTCTGGTGAAGGAAGTGCCTCCATTGCACTTCTGGGGTTTCTCCAGGGCAGACAACTCTAGGACAGTAGTGCAATCATGTGTCATTGATGGGAAAAATCCACCAATGATTTACCCTGTGATTGCAACAGTTGGCAATGGGATGATGATGACATTATGCAGAACTGTTGTCAGAGTCCCGTCGTGATCCCATCAACATTGCGGGATGGAAGCATGCTGTGAAAAGGGCCTCTTTCTCCTCTCTGTAGTTGTTTAAGCTAGTTCACTGGAACACACACTCAGTGAAGAGACACTAGACTTTCCTCTGCTATGTGTGCATTGATTGGGGGGATTTACAGGGCTGTTGGGTGCCAAAGGGAAGTATGACGGTTTGTCAGGAGACAATCTCATTTTGAGCGGAAAGG
Organism: Iguana delicatissima; assembly: GCA_948472985.1. NCBI lineage: Eukaryota > Metazoa > Chordata > Lepidosauria > Squamata > Iguanidae > Iguana > Iguana delicatissima. The sequence continues at coordinate 654,040 of CAOKZL010000841.1, read as the reverse complement.
TCTGATTTTGGTTCATAAGACAGAATGGAATTCAGAGCTGTGGATATTTGTTTCTAAATTCTGCTTCATTATGGACAATGATTATTGATGTTGAATTGCCCTTGTTCCATCCTGCAGATCTTCTGGCTTCCCATCTTCTGTCCATGTTTTTTCTGCTGCCTTTTTGGGATTGTTTTACATATTTCAGTGAAGGCGCTCCAATAAAGTACATAATTTATGTCCTTTTGTATTATAAAGGGTATGCTAAAAGAAGCATATCCTTCCTGTGGTGAGAAGGGAGAGGTACATTTAAATGCCAAACTGCAAGTATCTAATTAGAAAACCATCTGTTTATCACAATTCCAGTTTGACATGGGTTGGCCTAACACTTTCCAGTGAAGCAGTTTATTAGTGGAAGGGCATGTCCTATCAAGTTGTATAGGTTATAAACAGCCTTCAGTTTGTTCTTCACTTGTTTCTTTATTTGCCACTAATGTGTCCAGCCATGCCTTTACCTATTTAAGCATAAATACTTATGCTCTGTTCTGAATATGTTTGGGGTTGTGGGGTTTGTAAGTGTGTGCATTATTTTCACTGATAATTGAGTCTCTCCATCTGCCCAATGGATTTTACAAGTGCTCTAACCTAGGCTCTTTACGCAGCTAACCTCTATCCTGGAGGTGTCCAGAGCTGATGATGACAGCATCTCTCCTGGGAGAGGAGAGTGCTGGAACATTCCCCTCTGCACCAGCTGCCTGTGGGAACCAGGAAGCTCAATGGCCATGCCTCTTCCTTCCTCAGCACAGCCAGGTACTGTCTCAGGCTGCTCTGGGGCAGCAAGCACAGCCATTACACTTCCAGGACCTCTGCAGCAAAGGTAAATATGGACATGTGGCAGGAGGAAAGCATGATTGCCAGTCATTGATGGGGAAAACTCGTCAATGATTTGCAGTGCAATCACACTGCCTAGGGAGGGGAAAAGGAGGGGTCTAGGATGATGGTGTGCATAAGCGTCATCCCGGCCCCATCCTTCTCCTGTCCCCATGGTGAGTTGGGTACATCACTTGGAAAGGGCCCTAATATATTATCTGTTGTATTGGAATACTGGAATTCTGATATCAAACAGATTCTGCTGGGGTTTCTTTTATCCCTATGATGATAGCCCACCAATTCCAAGAAATCATCCACCCTAAATTTTAGGATAGCCCTAAATTAATAGAACTGCTAAATGCAACATTGGAGTGAGTTCAGATATAACTAGACTTTCTGTCAGAAGATGTATAGTGGAACCATTGTATAGTAGAACCAGAGTTCACAGGATTAAAACACCAGCAGTTTGGATTGAAATCTCTCTCCTGAGGCTTCTCTCCCTGAACGTCAATTCTTACAGTATCTGGGGAGGGAAAGGAATTTACTTTCTCAGGAATAATATATTGTGGTTTTTGATTCTTTTTCGGTGGGGGGTGATTCGGTTTTCAATGAGACATTAAGATCCTTAGCTTTACAATACAAAAACAAAATAAAAGCAAAAATACAACCCTGCTCTCACTGGAATGCTTTTATAATTGGTTGGTTGATACAGAGCAACATTTTGGATCCAGCATTTCTATACTATTTTTGGAGGGGAGTTTATGGGAATTGTAGTGATGAGGGCCATAGTTACAACTGGCTGTGTGAGAAGTAATATAACATGACCTAATATAGGATTCTCTGACCTATATAAATCACCTCTGGTTTGGGGAAACATGAGCATCTTTGTGTATACTTCCCAAAGGGAAAGGACTTCGCACGTATTCTAAGCAGAAGTCATAGAATCATAGAGTTGGAAGAGACCACAGGGCCATCTAGTCCAACTCCCTGCTATACAGGAACACACATCAAAGCATTCCCAACAGATGGCCATCCAGCCTCTGCTTAAAAACCTCCAAAGAAGGAGACTCTACCACACTCTGAGGCAGCATATTCCACTGCTGAACAGCTCTGACCATCAGGAAGTTCTTCCTGAGATTCAGGTGGAATCTCCTTTCCTGCAGCTTGAAGCCATTGCTCCCTATCCTAGTCTCTGGAACAGTAGAAAACAAACCCGCTCCCTCCTCGACATGACATCCCTTCAGATATTTAAACATGGCTATCATGTCCCCTCTTAACCTTCTCTTCTGCAGACTAAATATACCCAGCTTCCTAAGCTGTTCCTCATAGGACATGGCTTCCAGACCCTACACCATTTTGGTTGCCTTCCTCTGGACACGTTCCAGCTTGTCAATATCCTTCTTGAATTGAGGTGCCTAGAACTGGACATAGTGTTCCAAATGAGGACTAATCAATGCAGAATAGAGTGGTACCATTACCTCCCTCGATCTAGACACCATACTCCTGTTGATGCAACCAAGGGTCGTATTGGCTTTCTTGGCTGCCGCACCACACTGCTGACTCATGTTCAACTTGCGATCTACCAAAACTCCTAGACCCCTTTCACACATACTGCTATCCAGCCACACGTCCCCCCTCCTATATTTGTGCATTCTATTTTTTCTGGCTAAGTGTAGGACTTTACATTTCTCTCTGTTGAAATTCATTTTGTTAGCTTAGCCCAGCTCTCCAATTTGTCAAGGTCATTTTGAAATTTGATCCTGTCCTCTGGGTATTAGCAACCCCTCCCAATTTGGTGTCCTCTGCAAATTTGATCAGCATGCCCTCCACTCCTTCATCCAAGTCATTGATGAAGATGTTGAATAGCACTGGGTCCAGGACAGAACCCTGTGGCACCCCACTAGTCACTTCTCTCTAGGATGAAAAGCAGCCATTGGTGAGCACCCTTTGGGTTCGGTCGGTCAACCAATCCAATCCAATCCACTTAACAGCAGCCCTGTCCAGCCCGCATTTTACTAGCTTCTTTGCAAGAATGTCATGGGGAACTTTGTCAAAGGCCTTACTGAAGTCAAGATACGCTACGTCTACAGCATTCCCTTCATCTATCAAGCTTGTAACCCTATCATAAAAAGAGATAAGATTAGTCTGGCGTGACTTATTTCTGAGAAATCCATGTTGACTTTTAGTGATTATGGCATTGTTTTCTAAGTAAATACAAACTGACTGTTTAATGATCTGCTCTAGGATCTTTCCTGGTATTGATGTCAGGCTGACCGAGCGATAATTATTTGGGTCCTCTTTTTTTCCCTTCTTGAAGATGGGGAACACATTTGCCCTCCTCCACTCTGCTGGGACTTGTCCTGTTCTCCAAGAGTTCTGAAAGATTATTGCAAGTGGTTCAGAAATGACTTCTTCCAGTTCTTTTAATATCCTTGGATGTAATTCATCTGGCCCTGGAGACTTGAATTCACCTAGCTTAGCTAAATATTCCTGTACTACTTCTCTACTTATTCTGTGCTGCATTTCTCCCCCTTCCTCACCTGCTCCCCATCCCCTAGGTTGAATACTTCTATCCTTTTGGGAGAAAACTGAGGTAAAGAAGGTGTTGAGTGGTTCTGCCTTCTCTCTTCCCTCCTTTATTAATTGACCATCTCCTCCATGCAGTGACCCTATCATTTCCTTGTTTTTCCTTTTCCTGCAGACATATCTAAAAAAAGCCCTTTTTATTGTTTTAATGTCTCTGGCAAGCCTGAGTTCATTCTCTGCTTTAGTTTTTCTGACCTTCTCCCTACATCTCCTTGCTATTTGCTTGAATTCCTCTTTGGTGATTTCACTATTCTTCCATTTCCTGTACATATTTCTTTTAACACTTAGCTCAGTTGAGAGTTCTTTCATCAACCATTCCAGTTTCTTTAGACACCTGCCATTTTTCCTCCTTATTGGCACAGTTTTCAATTGTGCCTTCAGTATCTCACTTTTAAGAAACTCCCATCTGTCATGAACTCCTTTCTCTTTTAGTATTCTTGACCATGGGATTTCAGAAAGTAAGTTTACAGAAATCAGCTTCTTAAATTTTAGGGTGCATGTCTGGCTACACTTGGCTTCCCACTGAATCACAAACTCCAAAAGAGCATGGTCCCCCTAAGGATCCCACCACCTCCACCTCATCAACTAGGTCATCCCTGTTGGTCAGGATCAGATCTAAAATAGCCAATTCCCTTGTTGCCTCTTCCACCTTCTGGACCATGAAATGGTCCGCAAGGCAAGTGAGGAACCTGTTGGACCTTGCGGTCTTGGCAGAGTTTGACTGCCGACAAATATCAGGATAATTGAAATCTCCCATTAACACTGCATCTCTTTTTTTTGAATGTGTGGTCATCTGCTCCTAGAAGGCCTCATCCAAGTCCTCAGGCTTGCCTGGAGACCTGTAGCAAACCCCACAATCACATCCCTATTGTTTCTCGCTCCCTTAATTCTTACCCAGATATTCTCGACTTGACTTCCCAGATTTAAGTCATAGGTCTCTTCACAGGTGAAAACTTCCTTGATATGTAAGGCTACTCCTCCTCCTTTCTTGTTGGACCTATTTCTGTGAAATAGGTTATACACCCCTATTCCTACATTCCAGTCATGAGATTCATCCCACCAGGTTTCAGTAATGCCTACTAAATCATATTTATTTTGTTGTACTAAGAGTTGGAGTTTATCTTGCTTATTTCCCATGCTCTATGCATTAGTTAGAGACACTTGAGACCATGAGCCCTTTCTGGAAGTGCCATAGTAAAGTTACTTTCCCTCCCCCTGTTGATCTCTAGTTCTACTTGGCCTGCCCTGTCTATATCATTTGGGCTGTTTTTTGCAGCACTCACTGAATCCTTGCCCAGAATAAGACTGTTCCCCTCCCCAGTCAAACTCAGTTTAAAGACCTCCTGATCCGTTTTGCGAGACTCTTACCAAAAATGTTCCAGCTGATGGTTGTGAGGCGTAGGCCATCCTTTGCCAGAAGACCATCTTCGCGGAAATGGAGGCCGTGATCCAAAAACCCGAATTGCTCCCAGTGGCACCATCTTTGGAGCCAGTTGTTGATCTCCACTATTCTTCTTTCCCTTCGTGGGCCATGTCCTTCCACAGGGAGGAGAGATGAAATGACAACCTGCACACGAAGGTCCTTCAGCTTCCTACCCATAAGCTCATAATCCTTCGTGATGCAGTGATAGCTGCGCCTCGCCGTGTCATTGGTTCTGATGTGAACCAAAAGGAGGGGGTTACGGTCAGTGGGCTTGACCAGTCGTTAGCCTATCTGTTATGTCATTGATTTTGGCTCCAGGGAGACAGCACACCTCATGATTGATCCTGTCTGGGTTGCAAATGGTCAGTTCTGTTCCTCTCAGCAAGGAGTCCCCAACCACTAGAACTCATCTCCTCTGAGGCTTGTCTGGGGTTACACGATGAGCAGATTCTGTCATGGCCTCCTTAACCTTCTGTTCATGCTGAGACTGTTGGTGGTGCTGTTGTTGGAGTTCGTTTTGGTGGTGTTGAGGTTCCATTTTCTTATGTTGGATTTCCTCTTGGTGACATTGCATTATCTTTTCCTGCTGTTCCACATTGTCATCAATAAAGTCAAGAACTTGGAAGCGATTCTGTACATCCTCTCTCTTACCCATCTCTTTCTTTGGGTGTGGGAGGCATCAGGAAACAGTTTGGGGCACTGAGAAATCAGGATGTGAGCTATCTTTAGCTAGCCAGGTAGTGGCTGGTGGAGGAGGAGGAACATCAGAGGTAGATTTTCAAAGGGTTGTGTGGCCTGAGTGGAACAACTGAAAGGGAAATTTCGCCCAGAAAATAAGTGCTTGATGTGGGGGGGATGAGGGTTGGAGAAACTCACAAATAATTAAATATGTGAAAGTTAAGCCTGCAAATGTATAGTGCCATCTATACTTTATCCCCAGCCCAATGGTGATGAATCAAAGGGCAGTATGGGTGGGCATCTGCTGACAGGTCCCCAGCTTGTCATAGAAACCACCACGAGGCTAGTTTCCCATTTTTCAATAGCAGACATACCTGACAGAAATAAAATAAATGTAGTGTGATGGAAGTCACACTCTGTTGATGCTTGATTCCCTAAATGCCTAGAATGGTTTGAAAGACCCATGGGAACATTTAAGATGCCTGAGTGGGAGAGTGCTGGAGAAAGTAGAACAGGGATTTCCTGAGATGAGGTTCAGAATCTTTTGACACTTTCATAATATGACCAAGTTGGCAACTTAAGAACATTCTCTAAAGACACATGACAGGCAATCACAAAAAGACCTGTGTGTAGCTGTATTGAAAAATTTTGAGAACTTCTTTTTGCTACTGTTCATTTCTCTAGCCTGGTCCTTCTAGCCCTACAGTTTCCTCAGGGAGTCTCTCACTGTTCAACTCCCAGAAGCTCTAGCAAGTTTAGCCAATGGAAGGAGTTTCTTGGAATTGAAGTCCATCAATGACTGAAGTTTCCTTGCTTGAAAACCATAACCAAATATTGTGAAAACAGAGAAATGGATAGTAGCCCCAAAGGCCTCCATGAGATCAGTGGGGACCCTGACATAACTGTCCTATTTCCTAGTTTGAGGGACGTCTGAAGGGAGCAGAACTGCAACTCTGTTGTACTCCCAGAAGCTCAAGAAAGTCACTTTCCCATGGTCTTCATTTGATTTTGCCAAGTGGAAATAAGAGCTTTACTTCAGAGGCCTCTAAAGCAACAATAATTTCTTCCTGCTGACCCCTGTTAAGGTGGCTATTTTAGCTTTTTACTTTTACCTAAGTAACAGACAAACTGACAAAGTTAATCTTTGTTCTGCCATGAAGACTAAATTTCACATTCAGTAAGCCACTCATTCACATTTTCTCCCTCATTTGCAGTTAATGTTCCATGTATCATTGTTAGGGATCATAAGCAGCCGAGAGTTAGAAACATTTTGGAATTCCTTTTGGGTGCTGGTAAATTACTGAATAGTTAAAAATCAATAATCGCTATGCCAGGCTGCCAGAGCACTAAAACTGACATGATTGTGTCCTTGCAACAAAGTCATTTTTGCTCTTTGGAAACACATAATTTCAAATAATGACTTTCTCAATCCAGTTTATTCTCCAAACTATGTTTTGATATGAGTTGAATGAAGTAGAGTCTTTTTATCATTATCCATCTCTCTCTCTCTCCTTTCCATTCTCTCCCTCTTTTGTTTTCTTCGTCTTTTATGTTGCTTATTTGTCATTAAATATAGTTTGTCATGTCATCCAAATAGGCAATTTTATAGTTAGTTTGCTCCAGAAAAGAATCAGAAAACCATTTTAAACTATACTATCTGACTCTAATTTGACAGGCATGCTCTAACCATAATTTCCTAATTCATATATAATTGCAAACTATGCTTAATGTTGCACAAGTGACCAAAGAGAAAACCCTTTTGGGAGGGTGGGAAGAAAAGAAGGGGAAGTGTAGGTCCCCCCCCCATCTTCCAAACCATAATTTGTCAAAGTTAAACATGGATTTGAATGGAAATACAAGTCAAATAGTACCTTTTGTTCAGAAATAGAGACCAAAATTTGACTTTGGTGATTGGGAAACTTTCTAAAGAGTTTCCCTAAAGAAATACAAGAGAAAAACTCCATTTCGAAGTTTAGTTAAACAGCATAGCATAATACTGTTATACACACAAACCCAAGCCTAGAAGGCACTTGTTTTTACTCTGAGTGGCAATTTTTATGTCCATGAAGCTTATAATAAATTGTAAATATAATAATAATGTCCATAGGCATATAAACATCTGTACTAAAAAAAATGGACCCTTTTCTACCATTGTTATAACGAGTCCTTTGATAGAGTGATTGGTGAGATGTATGATATGAAAGTTTGAAAATCATTGACCTGTAAGGCTAAATTGACAGGCAGTTGCTTGTGAATTAGACTGATGTTTCTCTTCTTGGACAAGTTGGGTATTGCAGGCTAATGCTAAGGCCATTTCTTCACTACACTGTTATAGTGCTATTAGTCCACTTTCAAAATCCTCTGGAATTCTGGGGTTTTTATTTTACTGAGGCCAAAGAGCCCTCTGGCTGAGAATTCTAAATGCCCCTCCCAAAACTGCAAATCCCAGGATTCCATAGGATGTTGAAAATGGTATAATAGCACTACAACAGTGTAGTGCAGAAACGGCCTATGTTTCAGACTGATTTCAACATATCCTGTAGCTCAACAGAATCCACATATGCTACCTCCAATGTGTAGCATTTTATGTACTGGAATACACAATATCAGCATCTGAGGTCCATTTCTATCATAGATGTGATTTATGCAATATTTCTGCCTGGTTGGACTTGATGGTTCTTGTGGTATCTTCCAGCTCTGTGATTCTACGATTCTACATATACAGAATATATGCAATCTCAGGGGACAAATAAATATATATATATATATACAGTGACATATTGCTTGTTTATAAATAACACAGAATGAGGCAGTGATCATAGAATCAATATGTATTTAGAGGACTGACCACTGTTTCTGAGGTGTTCTAACACATATTTTCCATTGTAAAGTTGAAACTCCTAGGGCTCTACTCTCATGTTGACCCAATAAATAATACCCCATCCTTGGGACTCGTACTGGTAGCTCATCATGTCAATGAGCGCTCAGAGACTCTGATCAGCAAATTATTGGCATGTTACCCTGCAAGAGCTCTCAAAGAAGCTATTATGGTCTACTGTGTCGGTGTAGATGAAATTACTTCTGAAAATGAGAAAGGATGAAAAGGGTTTGAGTTCAGCCATCAGCATTTAATTAATCTCTTTACAGCATCTGTAAACCATGATGAATACAAAGGAAAGCTTGATCTATTATGTTATGAAAGTATGTCATAAGGGACAAGCCAGATGTCTCCACATCTATTTCTGCCTGTGCTCAAAAAGCAGGGAGCGGGGGTGAGAAAAGAAAAAGAGCAGTAGATGCTCAGCTATTTATAAAAATCATTGTGAGGAAGGTTATAAATGCAACATAGATGCTACCCAATGACTCAGCCTGGCTGCCTCTTCTCCAGCACCTTGACTTCAAAATCTCCCTTCTTATCTAGGAAGGTGGTTAAGCAGTCTTAGGCAACAAGGGCATGAAAACAATGGCATCACACTGTCCACTGCCTTTCTCCTATTAATATAGAGCACAAGAGGGATTCTTGCTTTGTACTAGAGTAAGGAGGGTTCTGGGAAGATTAGGTACTTTCCATTCAGCTAGTTTCCTAACTCTATCTTGTAATTTGGGCACATTCTTTTTCATTAGGTTCCAAGAGCCTTGATGAAGAAAGCACCATGCAAGAAACACTGGAAGATCCATTGGTTAATACAAGTTGCCCATTAGCATCTATCAGGGTTAGGAATCTACACTGATGGTAGTCTCACAACCCATTGAGTTTATCCAGTCCACTGAGTGAGAGAAGGACCTCAGTAATGAAACATCTCAGTTACACTGTGAAAACATCATAGTAAAGGGAAATAAACACCTGTGCAAGTTAAGTGCCTGTGCAAATTCAATACCATCTACCAGTGGATAACTGAGCTCTTCAGGCAATCAAGCCAGCAGTTAAAATAAATGCAATTCATTTAATAACATAATAAAATATAAAGATGGTTCTAAAAGCAGAATGCCATCAAGGGGCATATTGCACTGAGTCCCAATGGACAAACAGACCCCTGTGGCTGTGTATGATAGCGAAGATATTGTGAGCTACAAGTGAGCTACAAGTCATAAAAGAGTGTGTCTTGTACAAGAATATCTGTGGGTGGTGTCACCAGCCACCAAAAGTAATTTAGTAATGGGGACAATCTGTTGTTTGTGTTGGAATTGACAAGATTTACAACTCTGGTTATTATGGGGTTAACTGATGTTATAGAGGACCTTCACCTGCTTTCTATTATTGGCAGCAGGTATAAAGGCTCTATAAGAGCAGCATTGTTTTAGTGGACACTTACTTCCATTTCTTGATTTGCTGTTGTTGTAGTTTGTTGTATCCTGCTTCACTGTGGTATTGTATTTTGATATATTTTGTATTTTAACTTGCCAAACCTGCTCAAGTTCTCTTTTAACTTTTGTATATTAAGAATTTATGTGTTATGCTTATTTTTAACTAGAATATATAAAAGACCATTTCTCTTTCTTAATTTGTCTTCTGAATTCCCTTTTTATTTACAACAGTTTGACCCTAACAAAATACTCAGAGGGGTTTTGAGATGGAAGATGAACTCAGGGAGACTTTGAAAAAGACAATGTTGTAATAGGTGACTTTAACTATTCCTTGCATAGAGAATATAGTTGCATTCATGTTCTGTTGGCTGGTTGCCCATAGCTACCAGAATGACCACTCTGTGAATGAAATGTTACCCTGATTTCTGGGGGTCCCGTGGAGGACCCGTCACTGTGCTCAATATAATGGAGGAATGGGAATTAGCCAGAGCACAAGCTATAGCATACGAGAGGCAGGGTAACTTAGCGAGATTGTAAAGCCCAATTTTTACGGGGTCAAGCCAAACCAAAAACCACACCAAATTGTGAAAGAAATGATTTTTATTTTTATTTTAATTAAAAATAAGTCACTATGCACGTTTGCACTTACGCACTCACTCACACAAGGGCTAAAAAGAAATAAAAGTGAAAAAATTTATAGGGGGTTTATAGAGGGTTGGATTTGGGAGATACTGCAGCTGGTCCTGGAATCCAGGAGTCCGAGATAGCAGCAGAGAGAGAGGAAACCGGTCTCAGCACGTGAAGGGCAGAGGGGGATGCTCAGCAAACGGAGTGACGGTAAGCAGGGAGGAAACCGGGAGTGATCCGAGGAACCACTCAAAATCAGGGGTTTTTATACGGGAAAATGTACCTTGGGGGCTAATCCTTTCCCGGGGAGAACAATGGTTTGAGGTGCTAAGACAAAGCTTCAAAATGTGCATGATGTCAGAGTGCTTAGTTTGATTGGATTTGCCGGGGTTCGTCAAAAGCCTTGGCAGTATGGAAATTGCCCTTGCTTGACAGACAGAATGTAAGGATCACTAATCCTGTCAAGCTATCATCTCGGGGCAGAGGATCTTTTGTGTGCCTTAACTGCTTGCATGTCTGGAGGGCTCCTGGGGCTACGTGACAGATTAAGTCACTGACCAGACCAGGTTTTTCCAAGGACCAGCTGTACGGCCGCACCTGCCTACATGCTCTTCCAGGGGACCCTGTCAGATACGTGGAGTGATTTTTAATATCAGACACATGGAGATCTTATAATTAATAAATTGTAGACCCCGGGAGAGGGCTAGACGGCCACAGTAACAGAAATGTTGAACTAAATACACTTTGGGTCAAAAATTATTATTCTTATGTCATTGTACCTTTATGTTACCAACTTTTGCACAATGTACTTCTTCATCAAACACCCATGATGAACAAACATCATATATAATAAGTACTACCATATGTATAGGCATCTTCCAGAGGTCAGACACCACCATCCTGTTGCAACATCAATATTTAGTGGCACAGCAGCAACAGCAACAACTACAACAACAAGGGGGGGGGGGGAATCATAATTTCCTTTTAACGCAAGGTGCATGGGAAGCATGCACCTAGCTTGGAAGCCAATTACTGGCTTCCAAGAGTGCAAATTGGCTTCAAAATGAGAGCTGCACTGCTCTGTACCATGTTTTAAAATGGAACCTTGTATTTCACAGAGGAGGAAGTTCAGAGGCACAGCAGCAAAATTAAAGGAATGGAAAGTGGTGTACTTTTCTTCTTTTGGGGCTGGGGGAAGGTTACTGCTGCATGATTATATGTCTGAGGTGGAATGGCTGCTACACATTGCTCACATGTTGCTTAGTCCTGATCTATATTTCTTTTGCCATTATTTTATTCTGGAGATGAAAATCCATCTTAAAATCAAGGACTCTTTTTTTTTTTTTTTTAAGGGAGCATTTCACAGTTAAAATAGAGCTCATCATAGGTTGTCACTGAAGGCTCAGGTCACATTACTTCTATGAGATTTACACATTTTTAAATGTCTAAATTTCAGAACTCTTAGGGAAAAACATTTATTTGCTTCCTTGCAGTTCTTCATAGATTCTTTTGGCCAGAACTCTCCAGGTGCCATTGAAAAGAAGAGGTAAAACTGAGCAACCAAATGTAGAACTGACATATGCTTATACAAATTACAACACCTCCCATCCCCACATTTTAAAAAATTGTAATCACAGCTACATTTGGAGCTCTGTCAACACTTGCTCATTTCATTTGGAAAGGTGATATTAGTATTCATTTATGTATCACATCAGCTCAGTATAGCATCAACTCAATCGAAGCATCCCATTCTTTACAACCTGCTAATAAATTAGTCAATTAAATTGCACAAGCAAATTGGAATACGTACAACCATCTTTGAGCAAGTCAATACATTAAAGTTTCAGTTTATTATCTTCAGTTGCTTGTTCAGTAATGGAACCAGTTTGTACTTCTCAATTAATTCTAATTGCTTTCAATTTTCCATAATGTGGGTAATACTTTCTGTATGGAAGACCACCCTGTCTAATTGAATAGTCTCCCTCACTTTTCATTAACTTTACATTTTATTTCATTTCACTTACTTTCTAAAGAAAGAACCCTTCACTGAATATACACATTCTTAAAGTCTCCAGTCTGGTGTGTTCCAGATGTGTTAGACTACAACCCTCAGAATCAGGGGTTTTTTTCTCTGCCATGAAGATCTCAGTTAAACTTTGCTATGTCTCCAGAACTGTCATGTGATGAAATCTATTATACAGACTACATGTCTTTTGTGTTGGTGGTCAACATAGCAACAACATTCCAATTTGGCAGGAGAGGGGGATGTGGCCATGACAACATGCTTACTCATCACTCAGTTCATCTGCAGGTAAAAGAATCAATCTTCATGATCCAGTACCTTCTTCTAGGAAATGACAGTATCCCAGGTAGAAACTGTTATGAACAGAAGTTTATTCAGCAGGGAACACTGTGATGTATAGTCCAGGTTGCTTCATGATGTAGGAAATGGATCATGTGAGCATACATAGTATCCACAGATGTTTCATCTCCTGTTCTGGGTTTGTGGACCATCCTAGGGTGGACGGGGTAAGATTGAAGAAGAAGTGGAACAGCTGGAGGAAATCCCCAAGAATCAGATGAAGTTAGGAACGGAACAGTGTTTCCTTTTGAGAGTATCCTGTGATTCATTACAAGTAACAGCCTTATTGGAATGTGATGTGGGATAGTATTTCTTATGCTGGGTGCAACAGCTATTAATTTATGCATTTTTTGTGATAACAGAGTCCTTATTAGATTGCAATATGACAAAATGGCTAAGAGTAATAAATGATCCCAGATTTTTTTTTCCCTCTAGGGAAACATCCAAAGATACATAAGAAAACCAAAAAAGAGGTGCCAAGAAGTGGATTTTTTTTCCTGACCCATTCTTTACACCCATAATTAGGACCAAGGAAGAGTGATAGGCATCAGTATTTTTTATCAGTTTTTTCTTTCATTCAAAGCCCACATAATGTTAACTATCATTCTGCCACTTTTAGACTAGCAACATTTACAAGAAATTTCTGCAAATTGTTGGAAATACCTCACAAAAGGAGTGGTAGCATCTGAAGTGCTTGAAAATGCTGACTGTTCTTTAAGAAAGAAAGAAAGAAAGAAAGAAAGAAAGAAAGAAAGAAAGAAAGAGAGAGAGAGAGAGAAGAGAAGAGAAGAGAAGAGAGAGAAAAAGAGAAGAGAAGAGAAGAGAAGAGAAGAGAAAAGAAATTCAGAATACTTCCTGCTGGTTCCACGTTTGGCTTGCCGTACTCTCTCTCTCTCTCTCTCTCTCTCTCTCTCTCTCTCTCTCTCCTTCCTAAAACCAAAAAAAGTATGTCTCCTTTGCACTTTATTAAAAAAAAAATGTCCCTGAACCAGTTTTCCATCTTGTCTTAGAAAATCTTGGTGGCATTTTGTTTCTAGAGAAAGTGCCTCTTAGAGTATGACATCCAAGCTGATTTGGATTTTAATCACCCCCCACCCTTGGTGCAACCAAGTATCTTCCTTCTCTGCTTTTGTATCAGTTCCTCATACCTTGTATCTGATCTTGTATCAGCAGCATGCAGGAGGAGTGAATTGGTCTCTTTTTTGGATTATGCCAAATATCTGATGTCACTAGAAAGATCACCTTGCTTATGAAGCTATACTTCCGCTAAAAATCTAGGTGTGTTCCTGGACATTACTTATACAACAGAAAGTTTGTTAGAAGGGGTAGAAATAATATGGAAAGAATAGGGCACCGTGTAAATGTTCAACATATTTCAGTAAACGTTATATCTAAAATTGAAAATGAGCATATGTGCAATGAAACACTGGTCAGCTAAGCCTTGCATAAGTAAACAAAAACATTCTGAACCTTAAAGAGACCATTTGAAGTCCTCTTCCAAAATGCATTGAGGGCTAATGTTTCATCAGTCTCCATTTCTCTAGTGATTTCCATGTTAGTGGCTGAAGATAATTTTAACATACTGGAAGTAGCTAGAGAGGTGGCCTTATCTGCTTTCCCCTGTTCTGTTTTGCTGTTCATAAATGCTCAGTAAGAAATTTTGGAGACAGATGCTGTTTACCTTGCCTGTTGTAGGCAGGCACACAGAGCTACAGTAGGATTGGCCGCAAAAGAATCGCCATACAAGTTTTATTACATAGTTTAGTAGATACACACTGCTGTAACTGTCTTCTCCAGCCTTCTTTCATTATCCTCCCAATGCTGATCCAGTTAATAGCAGTTATAGCAATAGCAGTTACATTTCTATACCACTTATCAGTGCTAAGCACTCCCTAAGTGGTTTACAATGTGTTTAGCTAATTGCCCCCAACAAGCTGGGGTACTCATTTTACCCACCTGTGGAAGGATGGAAGGCTGACTCAATTTGGAGTCCAGCAGGATCAAACTCACAATGTTGTGGCTTCAGTACCAGCATTTAACCACTGCACCACTAGGGCTCTTACTAAAAACTCTCTTGTTAAAAACAAACCAAAACCTTCCAACTAGACAGAGAACAAGAAGAGAAAGGATGGGCAAGCATAAAAAGAAGCTTCTTTGTTAGAGGATTTGTTGACTGAAGTATGTTTGTAATTAGCTCTTTCCTCCATAACAGCAACATGACTAAGGCCCTTTCCACATGGCATTTTCCATGCGAAAGGGCACCTGGAGAGTTGCGCGATTGTGACAAGTGATCTGCACGATGCACTCACAATTGCGCGACACTCCAGGGGCCAACAGGCACCAATCGAGCACCTTTTCATTTTTGGCTAGAAGCCGAAAATGGTGCACAATTGTGCATTGCTCCCGAGCCCCATGCACACTTACTTGGAATGCGGAGCCTCCGGAGCTGTGCCGGTCATGCTTCCTGCCCCAGTCCAGCCTGGGAAGGTCCCAGGCTGCATTGCAGAAGGAAGAGGAGGGGCTCTTGCATGAGCTGGCAGCTTGTGTGGAGCTGAAGGACCCTGGACATGAGAGCCTCTCTCCGGAGGCTGCTCATGTGATCCTCGCACCTCAGCGCCAGAAGAAGGTAAGGTGTGGAAAGGACATGAGTCTTTTTACAACCAGAAAATTTATCCAGCAAATTTCATATTTATATTGATGATCTCACTTAGGAGATGAATGAAATATATATTTCGTTGGCTGGATTCATATTCTTTGCATTTGTTTCAAATCAAGTTCCAAGTAAAATAGACCAAAACCAGAAAATTTATGGGGGGAAAAAAAGTGCCCAGATCTGTCAATTGCCCTAAAACTTTCAAGAAAATGTTTAGAACATTAATCTGAATTTAAATAAAGTTACATTAACTATGCAATCTGAAGCCAAAAATGAATGCAAATATCTAGTGTTTCTTCAGGAGGTACCCAAAGTAGTTGACAGATCTGGTCTAAAACTTTACTATGGTCTTTGTTCCGGTCTCATTAGGTAATATACCTAAGGCGTGATCCTGTGATCAAATATGTGCCTTGTACTGCAGAACAATTAAGCAAGCAGACAGACAGACATTTTAAATTATAACACTGATTATAATTTAAGGAGAGATAATGTATCTCCCTTTATGGTATAAGTAACCAGTAGTTACTTATACACAAGGCTGAAGCCAGGCTACAAGAGTCCAATTTAGCTTGGACTTAAGCAGTGTTCATCATCATCATCATCATCACCACCATCATTAATGAAATCTAAAATATACATAATTCTTTTGAAAACTGGACAGCAGCAATACAATTAATTTGAGTGCACCTAATTTATTTATTTATTCAAACAGATACACATGGGTAGGATGAAAAAATAATTAGAGCTGCAGAGAAAAAAACACTGAAAAGTCAAAAATTTCTCATGCATAAATCCTTATGGCCAACTATCTGATAGCAATTTACCAGAACTCAGCATATTTCCCCAGGTAGAAAAAGTATTACACATTCAAAAGTCCGTGCAGAGAATTATATAACCAAGGTCTAGAGAATGTATGCCAGTATTTCCGATGGTACTTCAGGGTCACTCAAAGGAGAAAAACACATACACACAGGAAAAGTAGCAACTACTACATCAGCAAATGATTAAGTTTTATCGAGGTTGTTTTGTGATTTCCAAATACCCTACTGCTTATTTACCATCAGACTGATGAAAAACATAAAATACAATTTATAGTTAGTTTAAGCCCTCCCCGCCCCCCGTTTTAGATAGGTTTAACTTGGCAACTATCCAGCCAGTTTACAACTCATCTCTATCCTTCACAATTTCATGTAGATTGGAAACTGTGCAAATTCAAATACGTTTCAAATTGCCCAATGGGGAAAGTAAATAACAGAAGGCTTCCTGCTTCCACATATTGGTAAAAGCATGATCATAGTGTCTATGGAAATGAAGATATTGACACTGACTCTAATCCAGCTGTAATTGCAGGCAACTAGTAACATGTAATAACTGGTGGGCCCAGAGGAGAAAATACATCCGTGAGAAAATTATCCAGTCCAGTCAATAGTATGGATAGGAATGTGCAACCAGACGTATAATCCAATCAATGCACAAGGGACTACTCACACATATCGAACCTGTTTCAGGGTTTCTCTTGCCATATCAGAGCAATTTTGTTTCAGAGATAAAAGGGGAGAAATAGAGTAGCAAATGAAATCTGAAGAATAATTATTGGAACTTTTTTTTCATCCCCCCCCCCCTTTGACCTACTATTAAAGAGCTCTGATGCACCTAGGAAAATCTGAGTGAGAATGTTCTTCCCCATACACTTCATCCTCATACTAGATAAAGCCCATAAACATGCATGGGATACTACCCATCACTGTCTCCTAATAGCTAAGATCCTAAAATATTTACACTTTGGGAACCACAGGAAAGTCATTGTTATCACAATATCCTGAAGAACCCAACCCTACTTATGGATATTCCAGGACATAGTGATTACTGACAGGAATTGACACACTGGGGCAGATGGGTGTCGTATACTTCCAGGCAAATGTTCTTGCAAATTATTTTTTTGCTCACCAGTGTGGAAAACCCATTTTCCACTTTATATGCTTCTTTGGATAAAATGTATTCATTCACAGTTTTTAATTTTTCCTCCTCTTTCAATCTTTATGGGATTCAGGAAATATATTGCTTACTGAACACAGAGTGGTATTAAAATGTACAAAATGTTCTTTCTTGGTTTGCTGTGTTTTTTAAAAAAAAAACTTGAATGTGCAGAGATTGGCCACTCATTGTATTTCAGTGTTTCTGAGTGCTGTAAGTTCAGATCTAGTGTGAAAAAGCAGCATTGCTAAGATTTTTTTCTCATACAAAAGGAACAGAAAGGAATAGAACAAGCAGCATGACAAACAATGTGAGGGACCTTTTCTTTCAATGAAGCAAGTAAAAGCAATGGGCTGCTTTTAAAAGACTTAATGAGTAATGGGAACAAATTATTTTAAAAACAGTGACTTTCCAGGTTTGGCACAGAATGTGAATTGGTGTGAATTTTTCAGCAAATAAACCCAATTTTACAATGTCTAGATTAACATATGGTAGAAAGCATTTGTCCTATTCTGATTTTTTTTCCTGATGTGGTTTTCAATATGGAAAATAAACACTCTAGATAATGTTAATATAATAATGCATAAAATAGTAGAAATGTGTACAATCATTAAAAATAAATGTGATGTTTGTGCTTTTTTATTTTTTTAAAAAAATCCAGGCTGATATAGAAGATGGAAAGCAGAAACTTCTGACTGAAACTGGCATAGGCTCAGAAAGAGATTAATTTGATCACCTTTGTCCTCACTTTTGTCACCTAAAATTATTTTAAAATAGAAATATCAAGGGATTACTGCCAAAAAATAGTACAGTAGAGTCTCAGTTATCTGACCCAAACAGGCGGCCGCAGGGGGTGTGTCGGAGGCGTGTCAGGGGCATGTCGGGGTGGGCCTGGGGGCGTGTCAGGGTATGTCGGGGTGTGTCTGGGGGGTGCAGAAATGCCCACAGCCATGCCCCCAGGCCGCCGCGACATCGGTTAATCCTGATGATCGGATAACCGAGCGTCGGATAACCGGGACTCTACTCTATTAATTTCAATTTGGAAATCTTTCAACGTATGCTATATGACCACAGCATTATCACTGCCTACCATTATTGTATCTCCCCACTGTGAATCTCAGTTTCACATCCATCAGAAAAAGTGTATATATACATATTCATATACGCACATATGCAGAGAGTTCCCATGTAAAAGGAAGGATTCCGATCTGTCAGATCCCCACATTTCTTGTAGGAACTCTTAATACATCTACTTCTGTACATTCAGAAAATGTCAGATCAGCCCTTATTCAGAAAGAATGGTGGCGGTGGCTGGAGCCAGCCCTCCACCGACATGCCCATAACCCACTCCATATGTTAATTATATGGACAGGGTTGTGTATACTTCCTTAAGTTTCACTCCATGTCAGCACCAGCACATTTGTACTTAGGGGCAAGTGCTAAGTACTTAGTACTTAAAGACTGTAGTTGTATCAGTAATGAAGTATGGTCTTGCTTTCCCAGATAAGACTAAGAGGATTTGGAGAACAGATTGAGGCTGTAGTTTCTGAGTGTTCTGCCTCCCTCCTTCACTCTCTCTTGGATTTAACACGACTGGGATTTATGGATCTAAGGCTGAGAAAGGATTAGTTTGGATCTTTTTGTCATCCTCTCCCCTTCTCTCTGTATACAGATACAAACATACACATGTACATATACACACACACACACACACACACACACAACATCGGACTAGATAGACCAGGAGTGAGAATAATGAAGGCCCTCAGATGTTAGACTGCAAATCCCAGAACCCCTGCCAAAATAAATAATAATAAGGACTGCTGGGAGCTACAGTCCAGCAACACCTGGAGATCCACATGATTCTTACCCCTGAGATAGAATATTAACTTGTGTTAGTGTGGGTCAGTTTAATTTAATTCATGCAAAAATGAAAAATAAAAATAATAGTTACTAACCATGGGATACCTCTTTACCTGTGAGGGGAGAATATAAAGCAGATTAAGATTCACTTTCTGAAAACTCCAATGTTGTTAGAACATTTGGAAGTCATACTAGCAGAGAACTGGGGGCCAGAACAATGACCTTATGGTAAAAAGAGGAATAATTACTTCAGGAGCTCACAGTAAGGTTAGAAGGGGTTAGCTATATTCGTCTATTGGTCTATTGTTAAAGGAAATCCATCTGTGGATAGGAAAGAAATCTCTATATTTGGTTACAGAATTTCCCAAAGCTGGTTTCCATATATGAAGGGATTCTGGCAGACATCATGGAGAAGGATTGCCTTGTGAGCTGCCCTCTTCTCTAATCAAAAGAACAAAGACTCTGCCTACCTTAAAAAAGAGATAAGTGATTCTAGAATCGGAGAGGAAGTAATTCAAAGGGCCTTTCTGCACTACACTGTTATAGTACTATTATTCCACTTTCAACATCCTGTGGAGTTCTGGGGTTTGTAGTTTACTGAGGCCAAAGAGCTCTCTGGCTGAGAAATCTAAAGACCCCTCCCTAAACTGCAAACCCCAGGATTCCACAGGATGCTGAAAGTGGAATAATACTGCTGTAGCCATATACAGCAGAAAGGCTCTAAGAGTATTAGCAATCTAAATATCAAACCAAGGGATTACTTAGAAAGGTCAAAAGAAGACCAGAACTATCTGGTTTTGTTTCTGTTTATCACCTCACCACCATGACCACATCCACCACCCTCGCTAGTGGTTTGCCCCTTACTACAACACTGCTGTTTCTGATTTTTCCAACGTGTGTATGGAACACAAGGAAGAAACAGAGGAAGGCAGAAAGTGCTTGCAGGTATGATGGATTGTAGATGTGGACAAGCACACACACGTATCCATGTTTATAGTTCATATGGTGCAAATGTTTAGATGTGCAGAGTATTTACAGATGGGAAAATGTAGCAGTTATGAGAATGCATCTGACCTTTTAGAATTCTTGATGCATGTAGAGCTCATTGCACAGTTCATTTGCAACTGTTCTGCTTGAAGGCAAAATAATGTTCAGAAGCTTGAGAGATTTGCAGTTTTATTAAAAATAAAAAATAAAATAACTTTCTGTTGTGTCCACACACCAGAATATGGTAAGAAATTTCATGGAGAAAAGAGCAAATGAGCAATAATACTCACTGTGTCAAGCATTTCTCAATGCTGTATTTCTATCCTTTGCTTTGCAAATGTAAAACTGTTAAATACATTTATTATATTCCACCAAGTCACAAAATGCTGGCACAGCTATACAAATTCAGATAATCATTCCAATTGTAACTATGTTTACTCACTGTAGCTTATATCATTAGGGACCTAATTGGAAGTGTACAATAACGTTTATGGCTGCCAAATTGGCTCTCCCACATAATGAAATACGGAAAGGTTTATATCTCCCCAGCATCGTCAAGTGTGAAGATTTAACAACCAAGTTTAGCCAATTGGTAGACATGTTCGCAGATGAGAGGAAAGAGCAAATGCTGCTCTGTGCTGCCACAGAAATTTGCCTAACGTGACATTCAATGTACCTTTTAAAGATTTTGCTCAGTTAAAAGATCCTTTTGAATTGCATCAAGCCGATGGGCAAAACTGTTCAGCAGTTTTTCACATCTCTACAGACCTGGCATGTTAGGGAGGCCAGCAAGATCCCAGAAGGCTTGGGATAGTAATGATGGCAGTAAGTGCATGTGCTTTCTCATAGTATTTCTTTTCACAGAACTAACTGGGCAGAGGGAAAACTAAGAACCTGGAGCATTGTAATATTCAGTTATTGTGTCCAGTAATGGCTTATGTCTCCCTTGTCAGTGGGACTGTAAAACTATTCTGAGTTTTAGCCTGAACTTTAACGGAACTATGCAATATGCTGAACCAATTTTGAAGATAGTGTTCAATTGCTTGGACAGTTCTTTTGAAGTCCAAGTTAAAACACACAATGGATTCACTGTCCTAATGACATGGGTGTTCTCATATAACGCTGCCTTTGTCCATGTCAAGTTCTTCCCTCTACCAATCTCCATCCACCCTGGTAAGCTTTAGGGACAGGGAATTACAGAGAAGAAGGGGAGCACATCAACAGGTATTTTAACTAAGACCACATGAAACCTGGCACCAGTCCTGTTCACCTAAGGAATACTGGGAAATCTCTTGGCCTCCAATATTCTGGACTTCACATTCTAGAGAGCACAGCCAGCACAGCCAATGGTAGGGGGCTGTAGGAGCTTTAACTCCAAAATATCTGGAAATACTAAATGTTTCACACCACTGACCACACACAAAAAAAGATGTATCATTGAAAGTTATAAATACCTGATTACAGCCTGTGTATGGGTTTTTCCCCAATGATAACCATTTCTTAAATTGCCTCATGAATATATCTACCAGTCAATAAATATGTAAGTGTCTTGTCTACAGATCACTGGCACTGGAATTGACAAAAGCTTCACCTAGGATGAATTTTGCTGACACCAGACACCATCTTGGATCTGTCACTATTAAAAATGTCATTGTAATGATATATGTCCCAGTTCCATTACAATTTGAGGGAAAGGGCTGTCAGTTTCCTTGTGTTCTTTATAGCCCAGCCATTCCCTGAGGCTCATGAAGATCCCAATGTATTTAGAAAATGGCCTTTTGAGTTTGATTACTTATTTACCCTCAAGCAGCAAACCCATATTCCCCTCTTGTAGATAAGTATACATCTGTTGATAGCCAGTGCTTTATTAAATCTTTAATAAATAGTATAATGTTTTATGTCAAAAAAAGGTGGGATCAATACACTGCTGTGTGGATAACATCATTCCTGACCTTTTTGTTTCATATCTCTTTTTATTAAATTTAAAGATCTTAGCAGCTCTTCATTCTAACTCTTTGAGCCAGTTTCTTGGAGAAAGAATGTAAGAGATATTTTCATCGAATGGAAGAACGGACGATACTAGCATGCCCTGATAAAAAGAAGTTATGCATCATTTAAAAAAAAAAAGTCGACTGAAGAGGGCATTGATTTGCATAAATTGTCAACCTACTGAGTGAAAGATATAAATTTAGAAATAACGCCTATATCTTAAATCAAGACTTGATGGCACTTGTAACATTTTATATGTCTTTAGACTTCCATCTTCCCTGGCCCTTGGCTGTGCAACTACCATGTCCCATCATCCTTGAGCAATGTCTGGGCTGGCTGTGACTGATGGCAGCTGGAATCTATCCTAGAGTTCAAGAGAACTGACCAAAACCTGCCAAATTGACAGACAGATTTGAAAGCAAGTATCTTTCTTGCCTTGAATTTCTTGGCCTGTTGTGGTGTAGATTTTTGAAGTAAACAGATAGATAGATAGATAGATAGATAGATAGATAGATAGATAGATAGATAGAATATAAAATGTGAGTTTTGACCATGAAATACATATTTTATGGGCTGTAGGACCATTTATATGTCCTTTTAGCAGTCCACTATATCTGTATAACTCTTTTCCAACACCGCATTTGAAAGGAGTTGATTTTCTTCCTATCAGCTTTCTTCACTGTCCAGCTTTCACAACCATAGATAGAAATTGGAAATACAATTACATGGACAATCCTAACTTTCAATGCTATATCTTTACACTTCAAGATCCTGCCTATTTCCTTCACGGCTGCCCTTCCAAGTCCTAGTCTTCTTCTGATTTCTTGACTAAGGCCCTTTCCGCGTGGCATTTGCCATGTGAAAGGGCTCCTGGAGTGTTGCGCGATTGTGAGGAGTGATCTGCATGATGAACTCACAATCACGTGATGCTCCAGGAGCCAGCAGGCGCCAATCATGCACCTTTTCATTTTTGGCTAGAAGCTGAAAATGGTGCACGATCGCGCCTTGCTCCTGGGCGCCACGCACACTTACCTGGCATGCGGAGCCTCCAGAGCTGTGCCAGTCGCACTTCCTGCCCACGTGCAGCCTGGGAAACTCCCAGGCTGTGCTGCGGAAGGAAGAGGCGGGGCTCTTGTGCAAGCAGGCAGCTCGTGTGGAGCTGAAGCAGCAGAGACATGAGAGCCTTTCGCCGGAGGCTGCTCGGAATCCCTGCACCCCAGCACTGGGAAAAGGTAAGGTATGGAAAGGGCCAATAGTCTCTATTCTGTTTAATGACTGGGCCAAGGTATAGAAAATCTAGAACTATATCAGTGCCTTCATTATTTAATTTAAAGTTAATTTACAGTTTATCAAATCATCTGTGGTCATTATTATTGTTTCTAAATATTCAACTGTAAACCTGCCTCTGTACTTTCTTCCTTGACTTTCTTCAGGAATCATTCCAAGTCTTTGATATTTTCTACTAGTAGTGTGGTATAATCTGCATATCTTCAATTTTCATACTTCCTTGCTCTGAGTCTAATCCTACTTTACATAAGTTCAGTGCACAAGTTAAACAGATAGGGTAATAAAATGTAGCCTTGCCTGACCCCCTTTACCAATTGGAAACAATTTCATTTCTCCACACCTGCCTGACAGTAGCCTCTTATCCTGAGTATGAATTATGCATCAGGACAATCAAATGTTGTGGTACACCCATTTCTTTCAAAGTGATCCAAAGTTTTTTGTGATCTACACAATCAAGAAAAAGGAAACAAAAGGGGAAGTTCAGTAAAAAGGAGGCTACAGGACTTTGGTCACTGTTGCTTTGTCTGGGAGTTTCAGTGGTTATTGTTTTCTAGGTTTTGGGCTAGGAAGAGGATCATCTTAAACTCACTGAATGTTCTGAAAAATCCTCAGGGAACTTATGACCTATCCATGCCTTGAGGCCCCCTCTGATCTAATTCTGCACGGATACAGGTACAGCCAGTTCTCTTTGCCGGCATGGCTTTTCAGCCATAAATGTATGATTGAAAAATGTGCCAATTAAATAATATTGTGGATTGGGGGTATATGGCATGATAACATTAGTAGATGGCATGAAAATCCTGAAATGCAAAATGGAAAAAAAATAATACTGTCTTAGTATTGCCCAATGGGGAACAAGGGGATTTTAAATTTGTTGTTTGTCATGGAACCCCATCCAGAAATTTGCACCCTAGATCTATCACATTTGCTCATCCCTTGCTTAAATAAACAAACACTTTTAAAAAAATAGTAATAAATAGTAATAAATTTGACATGGGGAATATGTTGACATCATAGGCACCAGTCAATTTGTGCTATATATAATCTTCTCCTCTTATAGTGCTCCCACAAGATTCCTGCCCACACATACCTTTCAAGTTTCAATCACAAGGAAGAAAATTGTACTTGAACTGAATGCACTGAAGGTGTTTTAAGATGAATGTTTTTCAAAAAAGGGTTCCTGGAGATGTCACTGAGGATTCTGAAAGCTAGAAAAAAAATAATCTGTTTTTTTCTTTTATTCACATTCCCCATCATGTTAGCATCTGCAGTGGTGAGCAATGACCAAATAGTCCTATTAGAACTTTTGCTAGAGGTCTTTCAGCCCTGTATAGCATTGCTGGGTGGCAGATTTGGTTTCATCTCGGTTTGAGTGTTTTTTCTCAGTTTTTTTTTTTAAACTAGAGCAGTAGTATTGCATGGAGGGGAAAATGGTAGGCTGATGATGCAGCTTCTCAATCCTGAATTATCTCCCCCAACTCCCCTTACACATTGCCGACTGACTTACTGGAGTGAAAAGCTCTACTGGTGTAGTAGAAAATCAGTGGTAAAATTCATTCTTTATTTTCAGTTTCAAAAGCAATGCCCTTCATGCATGTAAGACCTATAAAAGAGATCAAGAAACCAACAAATGTGTATAATCATTTTGTAACTTCTAGGCCTATATCTGAGTATGAACACATCACCTGGTAAGAAAATGCTTACCTCTCCCCCAGTCTTGTATTAAACTGTGTCTTAGACTATGTATTTCTTTCATATAGCTTTGGCTAAAAGTTTTAGTACCCTTCCTATTCAACACTGTCAATAAATCTTCATGTAAATATTATTAATTAAAATCAATTAAAACTTTTATTTAAATTAAATCTATTGAACCCATCTTTAGACAAGTTATATCCTATTTGGCTTAACCCAGCTTAGTAGAAATTCTTTATGTTTGCCTTATGAATTTTTAAAATTTATGCAAGGGAAAGAAAGAAAAAAATTCTAAAAAGGTAAACAGTTTGAGTTAAGCTAAACTTAACTGCTTGGTTTTTTTCAAAAGAAAGAAAGGTTGACTAAGAAAATTATTTTCTTACAGTTAAAAATTCTTGCTCATACCATTCCTCAGCAGCATCTTGTAGAATAGAAATTTTGATAAGACTTCTAGGGCTCCTTGAATAAGGTAAAAAAAAAAACAAGTTTGTTTGTTTTTAGGAAAAACTGAAGTAGCCTCTATCTGCACTACTGACTTGCATTAGATCTGATATCTTTTGTGGGGAGATGGACCATACAAACAGAGTAGGTTAAATTAGCCAAAACACACAGATCTATAGAAAAATATTGTTCTCTGCTCAAAAAGCATTCACAATTATTACCAGATTAGTGTACCTACAACTTACTAATATACTTTGAGCTAATATACTTTGAGCTGTAGATATAAGAGGTTGGGTTTTTTAAAAAAAAAATGCAGAAGTTCCCTGAGTTTTGGCATCTTGACGTCCTGTTACCGACATATACCAGGACAATGCTAACATGTAATAGTTCTAGACAGAACATTTCTGAAAACATGGTGAAAATTCTCCACCCACTGTCTAGTTCTTGGAGTCATTTGAGGACAAAAAAAGCAGGTTTTGGGGGTTTTTTTCTGGGAAATGCAGTGGGGAGAATTCACCCTTCAAAGTCTTCCAGGTGGCTAAAACAGCTCCTCAGACACCAAGAGTTTCCCATACATGCTTTAGCATAATCTGCCTGAACTTGAACAGATTTGCTATGGTGGTACACAAATTTTGTTTTTGCTTTTTTTAAAAAAAAAAAAAAATTAAATTGCTCTAGAGTAGACTTCCTTACCATGATGTATCATCTAGATTTTAATTATTGGTCCCATCATACATCTTTATTCATACATGATAGGGTGTGGGGAGTTGTAGTCAAAGCTAGGGATACCAATCTTTGCTTATTTCATTCTTTCAGCAAAGAATGAAAAATATCAAAAGTTTTATCTCCTCTGGGTGAGACTGTAATTGCTCCTGGGGTCTTAATATTTACGCATAACACAGTAACACATTGGGGATATAAATCTTTGCTTCTACTAGTCCCACGAGCAAAAATGAACAATTTCAGATCTCATTTATGAGAATGTTTGTGAGCTTTTCAATGATTTTTCACATTCTGGGACTTTGTGGGGGGGGGGACGTCATTTGGCTGATATCCTTTAGGGGAATTGACAATGTCATAAATGAATTTACAGTTGTAGAGTTTAGAATTCTGGTCTTGCACAGTGGTCATATTCCCAGAAGGGGAACACAATCATAGGCCCTTTCCGCAGCTTACCTTTTGCCAAAGCCTTCCCATGGAGATCCTGGAGTTGGCTCTCCTGGGAGGGGAGCGTGACAGAAATGCTCCCCTCCAAACCGGCTGCCCACTGTGTGTGGAGGAAGTATGATGTCTTCGTCTCTCTTTTCCACAGCACAGCACTTTCCCAGACTGCACCTGCACAGCAAGTAAGTGCAGGAGGGAGGTGAGAGGACTACATAATTGCAGTTCGTTGCT
Organism: Iguana delicatissima; assembly: GCA_948472985.1. Lineage (NCBI taxonomy): Eukaryota > Metazoa > Chordata > Lepidosauria > Squamata > Iguanidae > Iguana > Iguana delicatissima. The sequence goes on along the minus strand of CAOKZL010000841.1, from coordinate 626,929 downwards.
GGGGGAAAAAAACCTGTCAATGATTTACTCTGCGATTGTGACAGGTGGCCATGGGATTGCAACAGGATCGCGACAACGTCATGCAGAACTGTCATCATAGTCCTATCATGATCCTGTCGCCATTGCGGATTGGGAGCTGGCTGCGGAAAGGTCCAAAGTTGTGCCATTGGAACTATTGCTCAAACAGAAGGGGTAGCATGGTCATTTGTGATGTATAACAGTGCAGCACATTATATGACCAGATTCCATTGTTCAGTGGCAGTGCAAAGAGGCCATGTGGCACTGGTAATCTGGAATGGAGGGCAGTGGAAAGTCATGGGTGCCATGTGACTTGCTGGAAAAATGTTCCCACATTCTATAGTGCCCCATTGTGCAGCTGGCACCCCCTATGACCAATGGGGCATCTTATGCAGTGCCTCATTACATGGAAGGAGCCCCTATTAAGTAACATGTTATTTTGTATAGTGTTCCATTGAACATCATTGCAGTTCTCTGATATGGTTGTCCATGGTGTCACTGAGGTAGCTCAGTGTCATCTGAACGTTATAAATCACAGCTTGCCACGCAGAATCTTGGCTATTTGTATCAGAACCTTTAATTTGTTTAAAACACCCACCTTTTTCTGAAGAGAACAGTGTTTTGCACAAAAGGGATGGTGTTACATGCAAAATTTCTGTTAGTGCAAAACCAAGGTTTTGCAGTAACAACTTGTTTTCTGTAAATACAATTTCACCAAAAAGAAAAAGTCCCAAAATGAGGAAAATCTCACAGCAGCTGACCTTTATTTATTTATATATTTATATATTTATTTATATATTTATTTATTTATATTATGTGTGTCAGTAAGAGAAAACATTTCTTATCAAGGGCAAGGAAATTTGTCAGCATTCTTTACATAGACACATACTCATTCATACATACACAGCATAGAAAAAAGAATATGAGAGATACTATAATTTTACTGAGAGACATGCAGATCTCCAAGTTATATAGCTACAGTACAATATAAACTGGGACTTACGCATAGCAACTGGTCCAAGAATAATTCACTATAAGGATATTGAGTTCATGCAGATTTACTTTTCAATGTAGTGTTTTACAGCTTGCTAGTTTGCATGTTCACTTTCTTAAATTTACATCTTACTTTCCAGCCAACAAACGGTATTCATTTCTTCATAATGTTCAACTTCAATATTACATTTCCTTCTCTTTCACATCCTCCCCCTCAGAAAAGAATAAATTGTCCCACTACAACAGTGTTTTACTAAATGTGCAGATGTAGGAGAGCATAGAATAAAATAAATGTAGATGAGCTCCGTTCATAATTTAGAAAGGGTCTGGTACCTAGGACACTAGTATTAATGAAATAATAATTTGACAAAATGCCCAAAGTCTACTGGGGCCTGCTAGATTAGAGAAAGCCTTGTACTAGCTGCTAAGAGTAATCTGAAACTCACTTCAAATCAAAGTTAGGTTTCATTTCAATCTTTATTACAAGGACTTCATGGGCACACTCCTATTAAAGATGGCAAGAAAAGTAATTATAGATAAGGGAGGTGTGCTGTGTAGGGTCTATGTAATGCTTTTTATTTGCTTATGCTACTCCTCTGGTATAAACACTGCAGATATTAGAGACAAATGGTATATCCATGGTAAATATTTTGCAAACAATGCATGTTGTATGTATTTTATTGTATTTATATTATATATTTATTACTATATTTATAATATATTGTTATATTATATTATTATAATATATTTGTAATATATTATTATTACATTTGTAATGTGTGTGTGTGTGTATTATATAAAAGTCAATGTTTGTCATTGAGTTTATGAGTTTATCTGTTTGCGTCAGGCAAGCAAAGACCTCATCCAATTGGCTGAGTGAGGTGATAAGGCCTCATATGATTGGCTGGCTGTGAAGATTCTATGGAATCCTAGGGTTGGCAGTTCAGGGATTCTCAGGCCCTTTTCGCACAGCATTTTCAATGCAAAAGGGCCCCTCGAGCATCGCGCACATGTGAGGAGCTGTCCACACGACACACTCACATTTGAGCGATGCTCCAGGGCCTGGCAGGGAACGCTCACGCACTTTTTCATTTTCATTTTTAAGCTGAAAATGGTGTGTGGTCACACATCACTCCGGGGCCCCATGCACACTTACCTTGTGTGCAGAGCCTCGGGAGCCGGGCGGGTAGCGCTTCCTGTCCAGTGCAGCCTGGGAAGGTCCCAGGCTGCACTGCGAAAGGAAGAGGCGGGGCTCTCGTGTAAGTGGGTAGCAGCTGTGGAGCTGAAGGAACCGGCATGCGAGAGCCTCTCGCTGGAGGCTACATGCGTAAGCCCCGCACCCCAGCACTGCAAAAAGGTAAGGTGTGACAAGGGTCTCAGCCAAGAACTCCTGGACCTCAGGCTGGTTGCTATGGAGATGAGGCCTAGCAGCAAGGAGGAGGCAGTGTACTCTCTCAGGAACCCAAACTGTGTATTTAAATAACTCTGAATGCATATTGCATTGGGAAATAGGGAGCAAAGTTGCAGTAAATGGAGAGGACAGTTTGATGAGTTCTTAAAAGGAAAATAAAATCCCGAGCAATGCCAGATAAATATGCATACACACACACACACACACTAATATACATACATACATACTTAACGGAATAGTGTTTCCAGGCCCAGCCTCTCTAATCCTGACTTACTGGGCTTCACCCACTGTGGGTGTCAGAGTCTGTTTTCTTGTCTATTGGGGTGCAGTGTGGTGATTTTTTCCCCTTTCTTCTCTCCAGAAAGTCTCCAATGGAACAGTCAGAAGCAGGATTCCCTGGCTTAATTCCTTCTAGAACAAGAGATTACCCAAGGTCCTGCTTTAAAGTCTAGCTAAATTGTTCATTTTTGTGAGAAAGTAAAGGTGACCAGAGGAATGTTTGTGTAGACTGGCTTTAGGTGTTAACTTCAGAACAGAATGTTATGGCTTAAATATTATTTTTGGAGATGTATCAAAAGAACCTCTAAAAGAAATATTCCTCTTTCAGGCGACAAGTATCAAAGAATAAAACTGTTGTAATTTCCTCTGCTTCTGGTATTAGACATGAGTGTCATTGTTAAATTGTCAGAATGGCACAAGGGAGGTATCTGCAGGCTTCTGGAATTTCAAAGTGAAGAAGTAAAAAATGGATGGGGTGGGGAAGGCCAGCAGCAAGAGTGGGAACATCCTAAAGCTCATGGTATTAGGCTAGCCATCCACAAATAGCTTCAAATGGCTTGAAAAGAAGTCAAAAACAGCACATACGGGGGGGGGGGGATGTGTGTATCTATATTCAATTTTAGAAACAAAGGAATAGTTGTTATAATTTAAATCTAAACACAGTATGTTGTTACCCTGTGACTTGGGGGTCCCGGGAGGGATGCCCAAACAACCAAACAAAGTAAACAAGATGGGGGAAATTAGCTGGAGCACTCTCTTGGCTAACAAGAGGCAGGGTAACTTAGCAGGGATCTTTTACCCTATGTCTACAGCGTCAGGTCAGTGAGCAGTCAGGCAGTTCAAAATAGCATTTAAGATTTATTAGACAGTTATTAATAAAACACAAACACACTCCTAACTTGAATAGGAAATAGAGTTTTGGGGGAATGGGTGATATGTCACCAATCCTGCAGTCCTGGGGAAGCCAGTGGAGGATAGAAGGACTCGGCGCGGCAGCCGAGGGGAGCTCTCAGAACGAGGCGGCAGCAAGGCAGGAGAGCAGTCCGAACGCAAGTCCGTTGAGCGGTCCAAGGAGCTCTCGGAACTAGGGGTTTTATCAGGGAAAGAACGACCATAGGCTAGTCTGGTCTTGGGCGAAAACAATAAGTTTTGGGTTGGAGACAATGCCTCCGAAAGTTCAGAATTTACATGATTATGTTCTGAATTGACAATGGTATGGCCGGTATGTAAATACAGCTAGCTCGGCAGTTAAGCACTTAGCTCACCAGGGTGTCCTCACAGGGCAGGGGGTCTCTTTGTTTATCGTGCATTGGTAATGAGGGCGTTTGTTTCAGGAGGTCCCCTAAAGCAGTTCTGGCTATTTCTGGCTTGGTTTGGTGTGAGCAGCAAATAGTAGCCATGCCTAGCTTCTCACTTGTTCGGTGGCCTCACAAACACTTGGCTGGTGGCAGAGTAGGACCGAATTGTGATATCAAAATGATATCTTTGGTTCACCAAAGGCCAGGCCAGTACATGGTGGTAGCAATGTCTCACCATAGAGGGGTTCTCTGTGGCCAAATGATCAGTAATAACAAACCTGATCAGTGTGCTGCACACTGTTGATGGAGACCTTCAATGCTCATCTATTCCTGTGGCTCTTTTTCTCCAATTATATTGCACTTCAAACAGAATAGGGATAGAATTCTGCTACGGAAATATCCATGCATAAATGTCCCTTACACGTGCAGATGTGCTTTTTCAGGCATTGCATGGGAACTGGTGGTATTCGCTTCATCCCTTCACAGAGCCCAAAGTTCCACACACACTCTGACTTACTGTAAAGCTCTTGAAGGCCCCCCTGCTTGGCCATTCCACACTTTGTGGTGAGAAGGTAGGATCAGAGAAGCATCTGATTACCTCACCATAGGTAGACCCATAATGATGACATGAATGCTGAGTTTTTGTGGGGTTCTCTGGGGGGGTCTCAGTGTTTCTTTAATCATTGTGCATCTGGCTATGGAGAACTAGCCAGGGGTTCTCTGATCGTGCCTGCTTACTGTGAATTATAGAATGGCTGTGATGGGCAACTTCAAGAGCTAAACAGTAAGTTGAGGGGAGAGTATATGGTTAGCATGAAGTCTGCATAAAGATATTTACACTACACTGAAGAGATGCTGGATAGAAGCCTCTGTGTGTGTGTGTTTAAATTAGCACCTTCCTCTTATTATAACCAATGGAAGGGAAATTATTTATGCCAGCTATAGGACTGGCATAAATTTTCTTCTTTTGATAGGAAGACTTCCTCCCTGTTAAACTGGAGATACAAACAATTATTCCTATTCCTATTCCAGGAGCAGAGAGATACAGCCTTGTATAATATGCTTATATCAAGGAAGGGGAAATAACTTCTACAATCCAAAGGCCAATTTGGCAGGTCCAGAACCCAACATAATTTGAATGGCATCCTACCACCACAGCACACTGCTTCATTTGTCCTCTACATTCTTCCCTTTTTTTTTTTTTTGTCTAAAAAGTGCCTATTGGTTTAAAAATGATAAAATAATGATATTTATAAGTGTCCTCCAGTAATGTAAGACATGAAGTGCTTGGTGTGTTCTAAATATTCATTCATTCATTCATTCATTCATTTGTATCAAATCTTTTCCCCAACATGGGACCCAAGGTGCTTCACAGTGGAGACAAAAACAAGGTACAAGTAAAACACAAAGCTTACCGTAAAAAGGTTTTTAAAACAATTAAGTAAATTACCTCAGAAATGGGAATAATCCAGGAGCAGGGCATCTCCTTTTTTTACTCAGAAAAACACAGTGCTTTTCACCACGGGTTTGAGGAGGGTTTGAGAGTTCTAAGAGGATGGTGGGTAGGACAACCAGAAACAACCCACTGCTGTTGTGCTACAGTGATGTTGTGCAGAAATGGCCATAGTCATGTAAGTGTGGATCTGTATGCAAAGAGATCTTGTAGCACCTTTGACAATAACGGAGAGAAAGAAGTTTATAGCATAAGCATTTCTACTTCTTCAGATGCATGGATTGAAGTGCCTAGGAGCAGACCTTCATAGCTATGAATGAACTAGTTGTATGTGGGAGTCGCAACAGAAATGCAAAACTTGTGTGTATGATGATAAGCTGACAAAGTCCATTTTAGTGATGGTAATTGGGGGACAAAGGCAGGAGGAAAGATACTGACTAAGGCCAAGGTGAGTAGATAACCATATGAATGGCGGAGGGAGTTCTTGTAACTTAGCAGAGTGCTGTCTTGGAAATGCACAGCAATACATTTGATTTGTGTAAAATGTACTTTGCCTAATACAGTTTGTTGTTTGTTGGACAAATATTTATTTATTTATTTATTTATTTATTTATTTATTTATTTGCTTAAGTGTCCCAAATAAGAGGAAAATACACAATAACTCTCATAATTTCATTCACTGGGGGGGCACTTTTTTCATTCTGGTGTGCAAGAAAAAAAAATAAGCATATGTTAACATATACCTAAAAGTAAGCTCTGTTGCCATTTTCTAACAAAGTTGTCATCCAGTTCAGGTTGCCTTGACTCTTCCAGGACAACAAGAACACACAATGTTTGCACTTCAGGACCCTAGCAATACAAGTTAATATTTACGGACAGCATTATACATAGGGTACAGTGCAACATCTCCTAAGTGGAGCATAAATATCCACTTGTGGGGATATACTTCTTGAGCACTATGCAGCCCCCATGCAGAATAGCAACACTGCAAAATACCTGTCAGTAAGAAGGTTGGGTGCTGTTTTACAATACACAATGCACAAACATAATGCACCATATATGATACATAACTGCAATGTACAACATCTTGATGTTCAACTGCAATGCCCAATATGCAGTACATAATCAAAATGTACAATGAGTAATTGCAGTGGCTAATATATGATGAACAATGTATGATGCAAACCTGCAACATACAATGCACAATCACAACATGCAGAGAAAAGGCACACAGGAACATTCTGCCTGTGCATCCCCACTTCTGCTGTTCACAGCAGGTTACATCTGTTGCCCAGTGGTGACTTCTTGGCTCTTCATGTGTAGCATAACTTATAGGCGCATATGTCCCTATCAGGATGTCAGCCACAGTGTGGTGGTGGAGCCAGGTTTTGTAGGATTAAAGCCCTGGGACATTTTTATTAGCAAGAACAATAATATCATCTGCCACTCCCTCAACTTACCTGTTCCCTCTGAACTAGCTACAGTCCGCAGAGTACCCGGAAGGAAAAGGGATTTTCCTAACAATAAGACATTGTCATGAGCGGTATCCCTGTAATGATCCAAAGTATCTTGGAGCAACTTGGTCCTGAACGGACAAAACCTGATAGCTTTACAAAACACCAGCTTTTGATGGTATAGATGAATATGACTAGAAGTGTGTGTGTGTGTGTGTGTGTGTGTGTGTGTGTGTGAATGTGTGTACTCAAATCTGGCTGCTTTTCTGTGGTGTATTGTCCTGGCGAAGGTCTGCATTTCAAAATGTACAACTACCCCCCTTCCCCAACCCTGGTATTTATCAATATATAACAATTCTACTCCTTTTCTTATCAGAGCCAGCATTATTATTTTATTCCTAGATTCAATTCTGTTTTTCTTTGTTGAATGCATCAGTCTAATGAGTCAAAATTATCCCCAATAAAATTTATTGAAAGGTCTCAAAATAATGAATAAACGAAGAAGAAGAAATTACAGTCTGGTCACAGATGTTCTTTGCATTAGAAAAGAATATTAGCTAGGCTAAATTATCTATGGGAAGCTATTAAACTCAGTTGTGCACATTAATGACTTCTAAATCATTGGGTTTACAAATTCATATGACATTTTTCCTAATAACTGATATTCAAAGGAAAATACTATAAACAATGAAATAGGAAATGAACTATACATAAACATAAAACACAAGAAACACTGGAGTATAATGTTTAATAAAAACCAAGGCAGCTGTATTATGTTAATGTTAAGTAATTCCTTTAAATAACTACTGGCAATGAAAGCTTTGGGTATCTATCACAGATCTGCTGTAAGAGGCAAAGTATGCAGCTCTGCACAGTATTTTATTTCTGTAAAATGGAATAAGAGCCAGCATTGAATAGTGTTTTCTGTATTGGACTAGCACTCTGGAGACCAGGGTAGAAATCCTCATTTTGCCATGGAGACCCACTGGGCAACCTTGGGCAAATCACACTCTTTTAACCTCAGAGAAAGACAATGGCAAACCTCCTTTGAACAAATCTCGCCAAGAAAACCCTATGATAGATTCACCTTAGGGTCACTGTAAGTCAGAAATTACTTGAAGGAACACAACAAACTGGAATAAAATTGACTATAACACTAAGCACACCTACAGTAAGCCACACGAGACTTAATGAGAGTTAGGCCCTTTTCCCACCTTACCTTCTTCTGACTCTGGGGTGCGGGGATCACGCAAGCAGCTTCTGGCGAGAGGCTGTCGTGTCCGGGGTCCTTCGGCTCTGCATGAGCTGCCTGCTCACGTGAGAGCCCTGCCTCTTCCTTCCGCAGCACAGCCTGGGACTTCTCCAGGCTGTGCTGGGGCAGGAAGAGCGACTGGCACAGTTCCGGAGGCTCCACATGCCAGGTAAGTGAGTGCAGGGCCTGGGAGCAATGCACAATCACACACCATTTTTGGTTTCTAGCCGAAAATGAAAAGGTGCACAATCGGCGGCTGCTGGCCACTGGAGCATCGCGCAATTGTGAGTGTGTCATACAGATCACTCCTCACAATCGCGCAATGCTCCAGGCCCTCTTCGCATGGAAAATGCCATGCGAAAAGGGCCTTAATATCAAGTAAAGAAGGATGTTGCTCTTCCACATGGGAGAAGAGATGATAATTCTAGATTTTCCCATTCCTGGGAGATGTGAAGAAAAAGCAACCAGTTTTTATGTTGAGACGTTTGAAATTTTTCGCTGCAATAGTGTGAAACTCCATAACTTTCTGAAGAAAAATACTATAAAATCCAAAGAACATTACTTTTGGTTGGCCAATCAAAATGCAGAAAATACATCATACAAGCTTTGCAATTGCTGTTTTGTGGATTTTGGATTTTATTGTATTTTGCTGTATGGCTAACACAGCTATCCTTGAATATGTTTTCTGGAAAAAGCTATTGAGCTTCCTAAAAGCAGCATAGTTTTCTGGAAAACTGTGCAGCCTTTCCATGAAAGCTATGAAGATTTCCAAACAGACAGAGGAAAAAGCACAAAAGGGAATGTGGCACAGCTTTAAATACTGTACAGTTTAAAAGTTGCAGAAACTTAACATTTCACAGCTTCAAAAGCTCATTTCCACCTAAAAGATGTGGAAGAGGCATAGCACAAAACAGAATGATATACAACTTCAAAAGCCACAGAATCTACCAAAAAGATGGAGAAAGAAGCACAAAATGGAATATTGCACAACTTTAACTGATGCACAACTTTAAATATTGTACAGCCGTAAAAGAAGAACTACAAACTTGAAAATGCAAGAAACAGTACATTGTCCACAGATCAGAGAAATAACTCACAAAACACAGACAACACTTTAACACAGTTCTCTGTTCATATAATTCATTCTTGCTTGCTTGCTTGCTTGCTTGCTTTTCATGTAGTTTTTCCAAAAATTGTAAGCAATTTTTTCCCACACAAAAAGCTATGGGAACTTTCCTTGTGTTATTTTGCTTCCTGCAAATGTCCTTGAGAGGTCAGGAAATCCAAATTTGACCCCAATTGGGAAATTGTTGAAAATTCATTTCACCAGTATATGGGAAAATTATATTGGCAGGTTGCACTATTTCATAGAATCATAGAAATGTAGAGTTGGAAGAGACCACAAGAGCCATCCAGTCCAACCTCCTGCCATGCAGGAAAACCCTCAAAGCACTCCCGACAAGTGGCCATCCAGCCTCCGCTTAAAAACCTCCAAAGAAGGAGACTCCACCACACTCCGTAACAGCACATTCCGCTGCCGGACAGCCCTGACCGTCAGGAAATTCTTCCTGAGGTTCAGGTGAAATCTCCCCTCCTGTAGCTTGTATCCATTGCTCCTTGTCCTGGTCTCAAGAGCAGGAGAAAACAAGCCCACTCCCTCCTCGACATGACATCCCTTCAAATATTTAAACATGGCTATCATGTCCCCTCTCAACCTTCTCTTCTGCAGACTAAACATACCCAGCTCTCTAAGTCTGTCCTCATAGGGCATGGCTTCCAGGCCCCTCACCATTTTGGTTGCCCTCCTCTGGACCTGCTCCAGCTTATCCATATCCTTCTTGAATTGGGCGCAGTATTCAAGATGAGGCCTAACCAAAGCAGAATAAAGTGGTACCAATACCTCCCTCGACCTAGACACCATACTCCTATTGATGCAACCAAGAATTGCATTGGCTTTCTTGGCTGCTGCATCACACTGCTGACTCATGTTCAGCTTGTAGACTATTAAGACTCCTAGATCCCTTTCACACGTACTGCTATCCAGCCACGTGTCCCCCATCCTATATTTCTGCATACCATTTTTTCTGCCTAAGTGTAGGACCTTACATTTCTCTCTGTTGAAATTCATTTTGTTAGCCTTGGCCCAGCTCTCCAATCTGTCCAGGTCCTTTTGAATTTTGATCCTGTCATCAGGTGTATTAGCAACCCCTCCCAATTTGGTGTCATCTGCAAATTTGATGAGCATGCCCTCTATTCCTTCATCCAAGTCATTAATGAAGATATTGAACAGCACTGGGCCCAGACAGAACCCTGTGGTACCCCGCTAGTCACTTCTCTCCAGGATGAGAATCTGCCATTGGTGACCACCCTTTGGGTACGGTCAGTCAACCAGTTACAAATCCACCTGACAGTAGCCTTGTCCAGCCCACATCTTACTAGCTTCTTTGCAAGAATGTCATGGGGAACTTTGTCAAAGGCGTTACTGAAATCAAGATATACTATGTCCACGGCATTGATTTGGTGCTGTAGTTCTTGGATTTGTTTTCTTTTTTTAAAAAAAATGCACACACACCATTGCCTCAAACTATTTTCTGGCAGTTCCTGACACTTTCTTCCCATCCTGAGATGTGTTTCTTTTTAATTCTGAGACATACAGAAGCAATACATTCTTTTCCTTTCCTTTCTTTTTAATTTTATTTAGAGTTGTAGTTCTATGTGTCAGTGAAATAATACCTAACACTCTATAGTCCTTTTTGCATGGCATTTGCCATGCAAAAGGACCCTGGAGCGTCGCGCGACTGTGAGGAGTGATCCACACGACGCTCCAGGGGCTGGCAGACACCAATCATGCACTATTTCATTTTTGGCTGTGAGCCAAAAATGGTGCACAATTGCACATTGCTCCAGGGGCCCTGGAGTGCATTTGCCGTGCATGCAGAGCTCCGGAGCCGCAGTGCTCGCGCTTCCTGCCCCAGCTCAGCCTGGGAAAATCCCAGGCTGCACTGTGGAAGGAAAAGGAGGGGCTCTTGTTCTACCTGCTCGCAAGCAGGCAGCAGCTGCAGAGCTGAAGCAATGGGCACGCGAGAGCCTCTCGCAAGAGGCTGCTCGCCTGATCCCTGCACTCCAGCTGTGCAAAAAGGTGAGTTGCAGAAAGGGCCTATGACTCCAAATAAGAGAAGGAGGAGGGGGAGGTGGTGGAGGAGGAGGAAGGAAGAAGAAGAGGCAGAGGAAGAGGAGGAGGAGGAAGAGGAATTGTCTTTCAAAGCATAGTACCACTGTGACAACCACCTTAGCAAACTGCAGCCCTACTGCTACAAATAGCCCTTAGAAGAACTGAATGAATGGACATGGAGGTGACAACAACTAACATAACCCAAGGAACTATGCATGGGTTCACCAGAATCTGCAAGAATTCTGGAGTTGTTTTTAGGCAACTGGAACTGGACTTCTGGTTACTTTGGGTTGTTTCTTTCATTGGAATTTTTACTGTGGTGTGATCTGGGCAAAAGGTTAACCATTCTTGGACTAAAGTATTTTTACCCAGTCATCAGCCCAAAAGATTTCCAGGAAAATTTATTGGTACCAGAAAATTGCACTGATCTTGCATGCATGCTTACAGTCTAGAACATATGTAACAAAATAAGGGAGGAAACAGCAACGTCGAGCAGTAGATTCTTAGAAAGTTCAACGGAACATGTATCTGTATGTAAGTGCAGCAGAAGGCTGTTCCTCTTCTTCTCATGGTCTCAGGAGTGGTACTTGGTGGCAGATCTGGAATTGTATATAAGCAAATGGAATATGATTAGCTGAAGCTCTCTTGTCTTTCTGATGTTCTTACAGGGCTCAAAATAATGTTGTCTCAAAATAATTGTAGTGTTGTTAAGGTATACAAAAAGTCCACATTAAACTGACTGTTAACTGGTGTTCTGGTGACAAAAACTGGCAAAACAAGAAGACCAGCTTTTGGAGGAAAGACACACAGAGGCCATCTATGTACTATTCCCAGCAGCATCAGCTTGATGACCATGGAATCTTTTTTAAGAAATCTGAGTGCTTTTTTTTTTTTTTTTGAGATTTCTGTTAAATTTTGCATGGAGAGGGTTAATGATAGGAGGCAGGTGGGGAGGGAATTGAAAGAGAAAGAATAAATGAGAGAGAGTATGTGTAATGGGAAAAGGAAGACTGAAGGAAAGATGGGGCGTGAGCAGATAAGGCTGAAAGTATACAATATATGATGGCTTTGCCTCTGCTTGGTGCTATCATGCAACCTTAAGAGATTTCCCCAAAAGGAATTGCAATCCTTGTCAGGGAAAGGATGAAAGGATCTCAAACGGCAAACCATTGATAGACTGAGGACTGAGGAAAAATGCTTCTCCTGTTGAAGGTGAGAGGGAGATAGACAGTGCTGGTTCATATATTGATCTTACTTTGTATAAAGAAGTTTGTTGTGTCAGTTATGGTGCTGACTTTACAAGTGTCTTCACTGGTCAGAGATGTAACTAATGCAGCATGCATTTTGGAAAGCCCTGCTGCTGAGACATCCATGTCAGAAGGGTTCATATGACCTATGGTTATTTAAGAAGACAGTCTTGAGCTACGAATGTGATTTAGAATTAAGGAAGCACAAATGCAGCCATTCAAAAGGAGACAGCCACTTGCTGTTTTTGGGGATGTAATCCAGTGTCATACAGCCATTCACTGTCATACTTAGCACTACCTAGCTGGAGAAACCAGCTATACTCTTGGTACTTTGGAATCAGGGTGAGGGAACACATTGCTTTTCATTAAATATCCAAAGGCAAATGTAGTTTGGCTCAAGCTTCTTTCAGAACCTTTCCGCAACTCACTCATTTTCGGCGCTGGGGTACTGTGCTCACACAAGCAGCCTCCGGAGAGAGGCTCTTGCTTCCATGCTCCTTCAGCTCCACACGAGCTTCCTGCTCTCGTGGGAGCCCCGCCTCATCCTTTCGCAGTTCAGCCTGGGACCTTCCCAGGCTGCACTAAGACAGGAAGCACAACCTGCCCAGGTCCTAAGGTTCCACATGCAAGGTAAGTGCGCGCGGAGCCTTGGAGCGATGCATAACCATGCAGCATTTTTGGCTTCAAACCGAAAATGAAAAAATGCATGCGCGGTCCGTGTCAGGCCCTGGAGCATTGCACAAAAGTGAATGTGTCATGTGGACTGCTCCTCACATTTGTGCGATGCTTAAGGGGCCCTTTTGCACTAGAAATGCTGTGTGAAAAGGGCCTCAGACTGGTTTTTCTCACTTCAAGGCCTCTCCATTGCTGAGCAGGAGTCAGGGTGTGATGTAGTGGTTTGAGTGCTGCACTTGGGCCATTTCTGCACTACACTGTTATGGTGCTATTATTCTACTTTCAACATCCTGTGGAATTCTGGGGTTTGTAGTTTATTTAGTTCAAAGAGCTCTCTGGCTAAGAATTCTAAATGCCCCTACCTAAACAGCAAACCCCAGGATTCCATAGGATGTTGAAAGTGGAATAATAGCACTAAAACAGCATAATGTGGAAATTGCCTAGGACTCTAGGAGACCTATTTAGTCATGGAAACCCACTGCATAACCTTGGACAAGTCACACTTAGTTGAAGGCAATGACAAACCCTCTAATACAGTGGTTCTCAACCTGTGGGTCCCCAGATGTTTGTGGACTTCAGCTTCCAGAAGCCCCAGCCACTATGGTCAATGCTCAGGGCTTCTAGGACCTGAAGTCCAAAAACATCTGGGGACCCACAGGTTGAGAACCACTGGTCTATTAATAGGCAGACTATTAGTCAGAGTTGATATGAAGTCATATAACAAGAGTTACTTCTGAGGAGGACTAAGCTGCATGTCAGTATCTGCTTGTACTTAGACTACTGGCTTTACATAAGGCTTGCATCCACCCATGTTGATTTAGTGGAACCATTTCATTAAAAAAAAAAAAAGCAAATGATGTAAGTGCTAGTTGAAAGTGCAAAGCTGTAGAGTTCAGAACTGTAAAACACTTGAGCTATGGATTTTTAAAGCCCCAATGACAAGATACTAACTACTCTAAAGTAACAGAAATTCAGCTATCGTTTAAAATTCAGTGTGGGCAGCTTTCCCTCCAGATTACTTTGTTAGTACAGTTGAGTTCTAAACAAGATTAAGAACAGACTACAAAGGCAGGGAAATGATACAGGCAGGTGAACAGGCTGAGCCTCTGAAGAATACATTCAAGGATTCTTTTTCCCTTTAATTCTCAGAGGAGGAAAAGTGGGAAAAAAGTGTGGATTGGAACTTCAAAACAGCAAACAATGCTTCCAACACATCCTTTAATCCTCTGCATTGCCTTCAGAGGACATTTCTGTCAATGTTGAGAATTAACTAAAATGAGAAAGTAAAGAATTTGCAAACTTTTCTCATCCCCCACTTTCTCTCTTTCTCTTCAACATCTTCTAATGAGGAAGTAAACACAAACTTTAAAAGGCAAGCTCAAATTTGTAACTCCTCCTAAGGCAGATACCAAATCATGTGGTTTCATCTTCAACCCAAGTACTGATTAATTTGAATTTACAGTGAGTATCAATGAGAAATACAAAGCAGCAGACTTCAGACTTCTGCATTTCTATTCAAGTTTGGGAACCAAGTCAAAACAGACAATCTTCAAGTCAGTCCAAACTTTATTTAGACATTTTCCCAAACTAAGGGAATTGAGGAATGAACAGAATCTTGTGGTCACTGAATACATCAAATTTCAACTTCGTGCAGCAATGAAAATGAGCAATAGAAATTACATAATAGCTAGAATCGTGTTAGTAGCCCTAACTAAAGTAGTCCCATTGACTCAACTGTTGAATGACTTAACATATGTAAATTTAATTGATCAAATAGGACCAATTTAAATGAGACTAACAGTAGGGTGTAGGCCACTGTTTGCGATAGAAGTTACATAGTGACTGGATACTTTTTCAATGCCAGAAAAGTGTAAAGCTTCTCCAGAATAGCTGTTTTCTGGAAAAATGTTCCAGTAGCCATTCCAGTTACTTAAGTGGCCGCTCTGTTACTATTTCAAGTTATGGTGCTGGACCAACCTTAAAGCACATGGTATTGCTTGAGTAAGGGGCTTACCCTGTTACCAGGCTGTACACCCCCTCACTTTGATATGGTTTAATTGGTAAAATATTATTTAACTGGCAAGCTATATTAACTGGCTTTGATATAAAACATGCCCTGCTATGGCTTCATGGCCAGGCTGGATAAGAGGAAAAGATTGGCTAAACTAGGAATGGGATGAATCCAGAATTTTCCAAATCTGAATCCGGATCCAAATCCCTGGAAGGTTCTGGGAATCCACGAATCTCACGAATATCGAATCTTTCAAATCCTTTTTTAAAAAAGAGTTTAGAAAGCAAGGGAAAGAAGGATAATCTTGGGCAAGACATACTCTCTCAGCCTTAGCAAAAGACTAGGCAAAGGCAAATTTCCCTCTGAAGAAATCTGGCCAAGACAATTGTCAGTTTTGCCTCAGGATCTCCCCAGATCGAAAATAACATGAAGGCCCTTTCTACATAGGCAGGAAAACGTGTATTAATCCCACATTTTCCTGCCTGTGTAAACAGAGCCACATACTACAGTAGAGAGATAATCCAGGTCAAAACTGGTTTTTCTTTGCATAGCTCCTTCTGGTATCCTGCGGTTTGTAGTTTGATGATGCACCAGCCCACTTTGGCAGAGAAGGCTGTGACCCCTTGTAAAATTCCAAACCCCAGAAGTGTATCTGAAGGAGGTTTGCAAGGGAGCTATGCAAAAGAATATTTCAGCTGTCCTTGAAATCTCAAGCCTGTAGCTTCCAGTCAAGTAACTGAACTTAAATATGAAATGTTCAACTTAAATATCTTAGAATACAAGCCCAGATGTAATTTCTGAAATTGTTAGCAAAGGCCATTATTACTCAAAGGGAAAACTTCATCTACTTACTATCTTCCCTTGTATGTATGTATGTATGGTCTTCCAGGTTTTCAGGCATCCCAATCTCCTAGGTTTTCAGACATCCTGGTCTCCCTGGTTTTCAGGCGTCCCGGTTTCCAACAATCTATTTAGTTGGTGGATTAGAAAGATTCGGTTTGCCTATTTTGTCACACGGATTCGGATTCGGGAATCTCGAATCCTTACCCAGGATTCAAGGATTTGGTTGGCCCATCCCTAGGCTGAACACATGCACTGCGAATTAGGTCAGAAACCTCCTCTAGGTGTAGAGAGGTGATAGGAAATTACCAGGTAACTCCAGAGATAATAGGCTTACATATATCTACCATTTGTGACAATAGTGACTGGGAAGCTTCCGCCAAACCATTGATTGTCTGATCTCTCTTTCCTCCAACCAAGCAATCTTTCCTTTCCCCTAAAACCTGTCCAACAAGCACAGGCAACCATTAGCCTTTTTGTCATCTAACACTAAAACCATGAGCCTGTTCCAGACTTCATTGTCCACTCTGTGAACTCCATTGTTTACTCAGCTGGAGAGCCATTCACACCCATGCCCTCCAGGCAGATCTCATGTATAACCCCTCCCCCTGTTTTGGCCAGCTAATTCACAGTATTTTGATTGCTGGTTGCTGTTCTGTCACTCTCATTCCCAACTGTGTACTGTCCTTAGACTCAAATCTAAACCACATTGTTGCTTCTTCACTACTGTTCTAGCCAATAGCACCTTAAATCTCACTGTCTAAAAGCTTTCCTCCCTTTTCCTTTGGTTAGCCCTATGTGATTGTGTGACTGCTTGAGATCTTGTGTGTATGTGAATAACTGCCCCAATAAAACACAATTTAGCTTATTTTTGGATCTCTGGCTAGTTCTTTCTTGCACTGAACCCTGTAAACATTGTTGTCAAAAATCTCGTTAGGTTACCCCCTTCTTACAGGCCTCCTAATTTGAGGTAATAATTCCCCACCTTTACATGGAAGTACTCGGATCACAGATAGACCCCAAAGTAACCTACGTTTTGGGGTAAAAACACAGCATACAATGCGAAGAGTACAACTGTTGCCTAAACTGGAATTATGGGAGTGTAATGCCTCAGTAAGGCTTTGGTCACTGTCTGCAAAAAGAGAAGGAGGAAGAATGGAAAATAAGAAGATCATGTTTCAGAGTTCACAGGAATAGGTGTATGCAGCACATGTTCATATGCTGCTTTGCTACATTCGCAGCAGTTGAATTTCAGCCTCAGAAACAAGAAAAACTACTGTTTACAAAATAGAAAATAGTGTATAAGCAAGCACCTCTACCCCTTTCCAGGTTGTCAGCAAAATGTGTAAGCAAAACTCATTGTTCAAAATTCAATTACACTTCACATAGCTCAGGGATCTGCCAATATAGTACAGCTAAGCTGCATCCTGGAGAGTTCAATTCAAGTTAACTGTTAACCCCAAAGTACTTCAGAAAGCAAAAGAGATCTCATTCATGTGTAACTAAGGCCCTTTCCTCATGGGGGCACCGAAACGGGGCAGCGCACGCAGGGGCAGAGCTTACCTGGTAGCGGGTTGCTCCGTCCCTGCGGGGAGTGAGGGTTCACCGCTCTATACGCCGCCAAATTTTGGCGGCGTGCTCCGGCACCCAAAATGGCGGCCGGCGGCTTCCGGCAGTGCTCCGCCAATCAGGGCAGCGCGCCAGCCAGAAGCCCGCCCTCGGGCAGATCTGCAGGGACGCGCTACCACGTCTCTGCAGTTCTTCCCTGGGGGCTGCCGTGGAGCAGCACAGGCGAGTTTCATAAAAACCACTTGGGAAGGTGGTTTTTATAAAACTTGCAGCGCCACCCCCGTGGCTGTGCTAGAGCAATTTGAGGTGTAGAGCCTCACCTTTTCCAACTGCACTAGCGCACCCCGTGGTGAAGAAGACCTCCTGGAGAGGTCACCCTAGCGTGGGCAATATGCCCATGTGGAAAGGGCCTAAGAGAGACCTCTATCTGGACTGACATGATTTGAACATGGATGCATTTCTTTAAAAAATTAAGAGATTATTATATTAATTATACCACTAAACATTTGAGTAGCATCTTCCAGTGTTCAAAGTGTTTCACATATATTCTCTGGAAGTAATCCTTACCATCCTGTGAAGTAACTCAGTATTATCACTCCACAAACCTTAGAGGTGGGAACAGCTGGGGTTAAGCAAAAGGGGTTTGCTCACAGGGTGACTTGAGTAGCAGAGGTGATACTTTAACTGGAGATATCCTAGCTTGTGACTTCCTCCTTCTTAGCTGTTATGTTCCACCAGTTCTGAAGCACATATTATTCATCTACTTTAAACAGTTGCTTCCCACAGCTAGTGCCAAAAGGTAAGGTAGTACATTGAGGAATAATTAGGAGAATACCTACCTGAACTCACACAGCAAACAGTGGAGCAGGGGAAGGTAGGACTCTTCACCATTCTCTAATGAGGAGGCAAGCACAAATTGAGAGAGACAAGGGCTATTTCCGCATGGGCTTAAAGAAACGGTGCAGAGCATCCTCCAAGGAGGAGGTCTGCACCTGGGAGCGGATTGGGTCAGACCTACTTAGTGTAGTTCCACACCTCAGCTTGCTCTGAAACAACCCAAAGTGGTCATCCAGCATGCTTTTGAAAGACCTCTTGAAACAGGTCTTTCAAAAGCACGGAGCGTGCCACTCTGTGCCCGCGCTCCAGTGCAGATTTGCAGGCTCACACCAGTGTGAGCCTGCGATCTGCCAGGGGCAGGCTTTAGGCTGGCGAGCTTCAGCAGTTGGTGGGGAGCCTTGACCAACCGGAAGCTGCCATTTTCGGCCCTGGAGCAGTGCGGAGCGGCGGCCAGGCACTGCTCCGGACCAGCCTGGACCCAAGCGTGGAGCCAAGAAGTCCGGTAAGTACTGGCACGAGGCGATTCCCTCGCCCCGTGCAGAAATGGCCTCGGGTGCATATGGCAGAGGGTGCCAGAATGCTGCATGTCAGAGGCTATTTAAGGTATAAACACCCCTTCTGTGTTTAGAGGCTATTTAAGGTATAAACACCCCTTCACATGCATCTTTGGATCTTTGCTGTGCAGGTGTCCAGGATGTTCTGAGGATCTGTCAGGTTTTGTGTGGAGGCTAATTTGCAGAAACACTTTTGGGGGTTAAAATCTGCACTGTCCTGTTAATCTCCTGTTGGGGAGATTGATGATTATCCATTGTTTTTTGTTATTTGGCCTGGGCTCCTAAGTTTTTAACTGTTAGGTTTTGAGGCCTATCATTAGAAGCCAATTGACCACTTAGCGATGTGCTCAATTTGAGGCCTATCAGGCTTTTGGAGGCCTACTTTTGTTGGCGTGGAGCCTGTTTACCATGTGTTCCATTAGAGGCCTATTGGGCCAAGTGGTGCCTTTTACGCTTTCTTGGTTCATGTGGCTGTTTAGGAGTCTATAGGGCCTTGGCAGAGTACTGAGGCCTACAGGATTAGGGAAGGAGCCTAACCTTTGTTGGGAGTGGCAACCTTTGCATGCTTAATTAACTGGCTAGTAAATTTGCATGTTTATTTTAGTCATAAGAGAGATAGCCTAGAGAAAACTTCCTGTTTGTTTTCATCAACACCTCTTCCTCCTCTTCCTTCCACATTCTTTGTTCTTAAAAAGGTTCTCTTGCTATTTACATATCTTTTTTGTCTTTGCCTTTTGTCCTGAAAGCATGCTATGAGATGTCCTAACAGGGATTATTTTCAGCAAGCATGTGAGTGCTTAATTTCTTACCCTTCTTCAAGAATTGAACCTGTGTAAACTATGCACAAGATTTCGTGAGTAAACTCTTTTATATTTTTCAACCCAATTGTTTGTGTTTATTTTGAGCTAGATTAAGTGTGTTTGGGGTGGAGTGATAGAAGTGGGACTGGTAATCTGTTCAATTTCCGTTTTTGTGCAATTACTAGATACTCTGCTGATTGAGAGACTCATTACCAAAATCTCTCAATTCCCCAACACCCTTGAAGTCAACCTGGGATCTGGGCTCTCACTTACAGAATTCTGAGGCCCTGGGTGAGAGTTCCCTAGATAACCTCCCATTTATGGCTGGCTCCTGAGCAATCCCAAGTATTTGGTTTGCCCTTAGGGCAGAGGTGTTTCACCCATGAGGAGGCTGACAAAGTTGTCAAGGGATGACATATGGCCTCAGCTGAACCCACATCAGATTGTTCCCCTCTCTTGTTTCATTCCTAGGCCAACGCAACTTTAATAGGTTAGGTCCAATAAACATTTAATAGGCTACATCAAATATTTCAGTCTTTTGTATCTGGCTTTATTATTCCATGATTGGTTATCAATAGATAGGAAGGTTGGGCATTGTCAGAAGAGGATGAAAGGTGACTGAGTTAGAGCTGGGGCAGAGTCAGTACTGCCAAGAGGCAAGGTATTATAATGGGTGGAGTGCAGGACTAGGGCTAGGGAGAAAAAGTTTTAGATATCTGTTTCACAATGAAGCCCATTGGTGACTTTAAGCTAGTCATGATCTGTCTGTTCGAACCATTTTATCAATTTAACCAATGCCTTAATCTCATTCTTGCAGGAAAGATGAGATATAGATATAAATAATCAAGAAAAAATCTAAGTATTTACCTACCTCTCTACTGGAATAGGTTCTGGAAAGGATAGGAAGAAGAAGCCAAGTCCAAGAGGAAGCAGCTTCATTCTCCAACTGGCTGCTTGGAGCAGAATGGGCCAAGGCTCACAATGGCCAATGAGTTCATGTTGGATCTCACTCAAAATCTCAAGATTTCAAATGAGATTTGGGTAGATCTATATGTAGGCTTTCTAGCTCTTCAGACAGTCATTCCATATATTCCCTTTCCTTATGTTACTCTCTGTTATATCCATCTACCCCGTAACTGCCCTCAATGGTGACAGATAATTTCCCCCCTCTTTATGTCTTTTATATACATTTCTTGATTTTTCTTTCCACTCTTTTCTATTTTCATACATTTCTCTATGCAATGCAACCACCATAAATGGCAGTGTCTCCCTCCCCCTTTTTTTTAAAAAAATCTTTTCCTCTCTGCTATGCTGTGCTTTGTGTTGGTAATCCTCCCCCAGAGTTTTGGGGTATATGTGGGGAATTCTCCTTGCATTGAGAGTGAAGTTCCCTTGACTGGGACAGCATATCTGCTATAGGTATATGCAATCTTGCAATGTATGCCTTCCTTCTTGACAATGATTTCTGCTTTTGCATACACCTGGTAACTTGCTGGCTTTTCTGCTGCAGTCCCATTCCACAAATTCACCATCATGCCACAGAGTAATGCCAAAAGGTCCCAACCTGTTGCTACTGCCTGTAGGCAGAAACAGTCTCAACCTAATTTGGCTCATAATGGCCAGTCAGTAGCCAAGAGACTGAGACTAGCTGTAACCTCTAGCAGGGTCACACACATGGATGATATAGCAAGGAGAATTGAAGCAAATAGACAGCAGTGTGGCTGTTTGTGGAATATAATCCAAATCAGCCACTCATGTTGGAATCTTAGGCCAAGATTCACACTGTCTAGTTATCATCCTGTTGAATGTTTGCAAGAACATTAGCTGGACAAACAAAGTTGGGTAACTTTGGGGATTTGTGTTTACAGTCATTAATGACTGAAGATGGCTCCAGACACCTTCCTCTCCAGCCAGGCAGAGCCAAACTGAAAGGTGTCTGAGATGTTTGCAAATTGGACTGCTGGGAAATGACAACTGCAGGATGTTGCAGGTTGCAGGGTGCACTGAGACAAGTAGCTACAGTAGAACCCCAAGTAATGTCTCCAGCTTACCCTGGCACATGAGTGGCACAGCACTGCAGTTTTTCTTTCTCTGCTCTTTTGATCTGCAGCACCTTGGAAACCCTTCAGTTGGGGTGGTGCTGGCTTAAGGGGTAGGTTTTGGGGGGTTGTATCATCAGACAGAGCTGTGATGACAGAGCTCCATTTTCATAACTATATCTAACAACAGAAGATTTCAGCCTTTGTCTCTCTCACTATCTCTTCAGGTGCTCAGATGTGCATTTGCTGACCTGGTTTAAAAAAGAATCTTGCCAGGATTGCACATCATACAAATGCACACAATCCATATTAAGCCTCCCATTTTAGAGCTAGCCCTGTCATTAGACAGAATGAGGCAACTGCTTCAGACAACATATTTCCATGAAAAAAAAACCCAAGAAATAGCAAGTTATTAATTTATATTCATTGGGTTCTATGCAGATGTCTACATACCTAGAATAAGGATGGACTATTTAAAAAAAAAATCAAAAATTTGTCAAAAACACGTTTTGTAAGTGTTGAGAAACCCTCATGAGAAGAATTCTGGCCTAATGAAATTTATGCACCTCAGGATTTATCCAGTGCAAGATTTGCACATGGTTAATGTGTACAGAAAACAACATTTTAGCAGTATTTCAGTTGTAGTTGGGAACAATTTGGTAAAAAATGTGTGTGTATTTTACATAGAAAATTGCATTTTCTGCAAGAAGGCAGCACCTTTGATTATTTTCTGCCTAAAAGGCCTGTCTCCTTGAGAAATGGTATTGTCTATACAGAAAAATGACTTTTCCTATGAAGAAAATGCTATTTTCTGCTTAAAAATGGCAAATGTAGATTTTTCATAGAATATGTCCTAAACTGCAAATATTCTTTAAAAAACTTTTTTTGGATGTTGTACCACAGTTGGAAGAAAATTGCCCTGATTATTTGTTGCTTCCTCTGAAAAAAAAATAGCCAATAATTACATCCCTAACCTAGGTTACACCAGCTGGTAACAATGAGATAAATATTATTGGTTTTAGTGGGTCTGAATAGAACTTCTTTTCCAAAGGAAAAGAAGAGGTCATTGTATGTTTTTTGGCCACATATAGGTACGCAGCTAAACGAGTCAGAGGCAGAGTGAGATTACTGCCTCCGGTGTCACTTTTCTGGCATTATGAAATGATTGAATTATTTATTTACTTTATGGTTATTGTATTTTTACTTCAACAGTTGGGGGAAAATGTCTGTGAAACATTCTTACTTCTGGGCCAAATGTCTTGGGCTAACTCTTGTACCATCTAGAGGCTAACCCTCTAGTCTAGATGGAGAACAGTGGTGGGTAGTGAGTTCACTTTAAAGGCATTATCTAATGTACTGAATCGTATCCCATACTTTGGATAGCTTATTTAAAGTTCTGATTAAAAGCTGGAGCAGATTGACCATCCCCCTCTTCAGCAGCACTAGGTGCCCCAGGAAGGAGAAGGCCTATTCCTCTTCAGGAAGCAAAAAATACTTGGACTGGCCCTGTACTCCACTAACATATTATGAATGCTGCATCTGTTGCAAATTCCTTCATTACATAAGGGCTGTGGCCACCATTGCTTTTTTATATGCAAACCGTCTCTTGTGAATGAGAAACAGATTTTTTGATAAAAGCACAGGGTTATGATTTTATATGTGTTATTAGCTTTATGAGCTTGAAAGGTCAGGTTATCAAGTTGTGTTTACTGTGCTGCCATAATGATAGACCAGGCGGAGGGTGCAAACAAACCTGTCAGTGTGGACAGCTAAAAAGGTATGGGAAAAAAGTGAATAAGAATGTCAAACATCAATGCAGTCATGAGGACTGGTAGCCCAGTTGACACTCCTTTGTCAGGTAGAATGTGCCCCCTGTGGACACAAAAAAGCATAGATTCCTTCATCTGAAGGTAGCCTCCTTTTTTTTTTTTTTTGCTTTTAACCTCATCTTGCAGCTATATAAGAGCCTGTCAAAGCCAGGCTTTTATCTCTTAAATTGTAATTAAGGCATTAAATTATACTGTTGAAAAGCTTCTACTTAAGAATGAACCATGAATTTGAATAAAGGAAGAGTTATATGAGGCGGAGGGAATAATCAGAACTTAACCAGCTGAAAAATAAACAGAAAGCTATTATTTCTCCCAGAACCTGGCACCGAGCAAAGAGACACATTTATTTAAAAAGTGCACAAAATGTTTCAGTCCACAGTTATCAGCTTACCATGACAGTCAGAGAATCAAAGTTTAATTTGGATAAATAGATTGGAAAAAGAAATGTTGTTTTCAGCTGGCAGGTAAGCCTGTTTTCAGTTCAGATAAATTGTTCCACCAGATAACTAATATTGACAGGCTTATGAGGAAAGCAAATATGCGTCTGAGCTAAGGGTACAAGTGGGAATGGGGTTTATTTATTTGTTTGTCTTTTGTGTGTGTGTGTGTGTGTGTCTGTGGAAAAGCTGTTGGTTCTGAAGGCTCATTCTGCTTCAGGTAACAACAACCCAGGCTATATTACATGTCTGAGTTTGCATGAATGAGGCAAGGTCTTTCTTTCCATCTTTCTTGCTATATGCCTGCCTCTTTTTTCTTTTTCTTTTATGCCGGCAGCACAAAGACTATGAATAATAGAAAGTATCTTGTCTCTTTTAAAGTACAAAAGAAAAAATAATGATTAAGATTCTACTGGGCACCTCTTGCAAGCATCTTGTCTGAAAGTAAGAAAACAATGTAGCAGTACGTAGAGCAAACACACACGATACAGCTTACATACTCTATCAGTGGTGGAGGTCTAAGATGTCCTTGATCCTGCATTTGAAAGCCAACACCAAAGCCACGTAGACACCAGCTTTTCACAAATGGAAAGAGAAGCAAAGCTGTTCTCTCACACCAAAGAGCAATGCCTGAATGTCTTCCACTCCCATGGCACATGGCTAGAGGCTCTTTCCCATCTCGTATACACTCTGTACGCCTGCTGTGCAGTTACCTATGAGGCACAGGGTTCTGGGAGAAACACTTCTTCTTAGATTTATTAACCTCAATTAGGGGAAATTGATACTGAGCAACAGCTATCCCTAACATACAGGTTGTTACAGATGGCTCTTTTTCGTGCTTACACTCATTAATTGCAAGCTTGCAAATGGATTCAGAAGAGTTTAGATACAGCATATATTTATGGCAACCTCCCATTCATGAGTTTGTTTTCCCACTTCTACTCTTCATGTGTCACTCTAGACTTCAGCCATTTTGCTTTTTATTTCTCTGTCCTCCATCATACCATGTATTTGACTGCACACAAGTATTAGCAAGTAAAGCTACTTTATATGTTTTGCCAAGGAGACTACCTTTCTTTCTTTTTTCTCTGCTAGTCTTTGTGGGTGGCTGATAGAGGTGGAAATAATATTTTTAAAAAATTAGAAAAATGGTTCAAAATGTATTTCTTTGCATGTTGGGAAATACTGGTGAACAGATCTACCGATAAGAATCTTCATAGTTTGGGATTTGTTCTGCACAAACTCTTTTTGCAAAGAAAACAACATTTTCAGCACAGGAAACATCATTTTCTACCTCACATTTCATAGAATGATATAATCAAACAGCCACCAAGTCCAGCCTCCTGCCACACAGGAATATGCCTTCAAAGCATTTTCGCCATCCAGCCTCTGTTTAAAAACCTCCAAAGGAGACTCCGTCTGTCGGGTAGCCCGCCATGTTTTGGTTATGGGACATGTAGTAGGAGTTAAAGAGCTGCTTGCTTGTAACAAGGTATGAGAACCAGGGACCATTGGATAAACAAAGCTAGGAATGTAGTGATAAGCGCTGCTGGGCTAAACCAGAACTCCAAGGTCTCTTGCGAGTGGAATGAGAAACTCTTTGCCTTTAATGTTTTGAATTTTGCTAATTGCTTCCAGTTCGTTCACTGAAGTCCTGTATTATGTATCACGCTCCTAATAAATAGTGTATTTGCACTGTTATATTTGTGTGTGAGAATTCAGTTCCTGGCACCGCCACTCTCCTACGCAGCGTATTCTGCTGTCAAACAGCTTTTACCATCAGAAAGTTCGTCCTAACACACATGATACAGTACAGTTTCCCCAACCATCCTGACTTTAAAACAAAGCAAGCAAATAAACAAACAAATGGAGTGGGAAACAGTGCTCTCTGCTGTTTTCAACCAAGCTTCCCTCCCTGCCCAGATGAGAAGATTTTCTTTTGTTATATGTATTAGCATTAAATCATTAATAAAAATTACTTTGTTAACACTAAACTTTTTAGAAGTGTGTATAAAAATAATTAATTCCTTTATTATTTAAAACTGTTAAATATAAATATATTTAAATTTATTCAAAATGACCACCTCCTAAAGAAGACCCTTTTCGCACCTTACCTTTTTGTGGTGCTGGAGTGTGGGGCTCACACGAGCAGCCTCCGGAGAGAGGCTCTCACTTCCCTGCATCTTCAGCTTCGCACGAGCTTCCTGCTCACTCGAGAGCCCTATCTCTTCCTTTCGCAGTGCAGCCTGGGAACTCTGAGACAGGAAGTGCAACTGGCCCGGCTCCTGAGGCTCCACATGCAAGGTAAGTGCATGCGGGCCCTGGAGGGATGCACAACCACGCAGCATTATTGACTTCAAACCAAAAATGAAAAAAAGCGTGTGTGGTCTGGTCAGGCCCTGGAGCATCACGCAAATGTGAGTGCATCATGTGGACCGCTCCTCACACGTGCGCGATGCTGAAGGGGCCCTTTCGCATCAGAAATGCCATGTGAAAAGGGCCGAAGTCGTGAACTGTGATTTCTCTTTGAAAACTGAACAGGCAGAAAGGAGATCCCTGTCAAAATTCTCCCTTGCACCAGAGATTGTTTATGCAAGAGAAGCAGGACTATCAGCCAGGTGCTTGTAGTCAACAGGGAAACAGATCTCTATCAACTGCAGTGCTTCCTCCTGGCTAGTGGAAATTGGGGGGCTTCACATTGTTGTTGTTGTGTACCTTCAAGTTGTTTCTGACTTATGGTGACCCTAAAGTGAACCAATCATGTGGTTTTCTGGGCATGAATGTGTGGCATGCCCAAGGTCACCCAGTCGGTTTCCATGGCCAAGCAAGGAATCAAACTCTGGTTTCCAGGGTTATCGTCCAATGCCCAAACCCCATTAACTGGAAATACACTGACTTGCACATAAAGAGCAGCATTAAGTATTTTAATTTTTACTGCTCCATCATATATTTCTGTGTAGCACTGGGATTCTTTAGAAAAAACTCTGAGAAAGAACCTGAGTACTCATTGTTCCATTTGGATGCAGCACATCTTGAGATCCTGGTGGCAATAATGTGAGTGAAAGCTTGATGGAATCAATGCACTTTTCTACCTTTCTCTTCCTTGTCTTTAACATTTAACAGTATATTGTGGCTTCAAGTCATGATAGAACTTCTCTTGTCACCTAGGTTTCCATCCCCACCCCAATATCCTAGAATAAAACTACATTTAGCTCATTTCAACAGAAACTATATGGTATCTGCAACTGATCTTTAGAGAGGTTAAAAAATAAAAATAAAAGCAGCCTGGCAATAGCCTCCTGCTGCCAATACTGTCCCTTCTGCCCTCCTGCAAGTTTTCAGAACATTCTTCACCCCCCTTCCCATTTTGAATAGAAAGTTCTTTCTTGGGAAGTTTCAACTCAGCAGTGGTTTTATGGCTCCAAGAAACAATATATTCTTTAAGATAACCTCTGGAGCAGATACAGAAATATCCCCCTTAGTTACTAGTTTATCACAGACTTCTGAGAAAACATCTGTGCAGTACTTTGAGCACTTAAACAGACAAAGAGATATCCAACAGAGCTAAGCACTGTTGTTACTGGCAGTGACCAGTCCTTTGAGTTCCTTGTGATTCTAAATTACTGATTCTGATATGATATATGTTCTCTGACTGCATTGGGAGTTATTCATCTGTACCTTAGAGCCAGGTAGCTTGGGTGGCTTCGTCACTGCTAGTACATGGCTCCTCAGCATTTCAAAGCTGTTAAAACTGTCATGAAAGAAATTTTAATAGCCACGAGAAAGGAAATTGTTCTCCGAAGCCTGGAAATCATCAGCATATATGGGCAGTTAAGATTATTTGCTTCAGTCTACACTGCTTCTCTGCCTCTCTCTTTTTCTTCTGTTGTCCCATGTAGAGGGAACCTTCAGGATGAGCCCTTTCCTATATATTTTGAACTTCATTGCCATGATGACGATGATGATGATTTATGCTGTCTGACAATTATTTGTATTTATTTCTCTGGCTAATATTCTTCTTTTTTTGTACTATGTACCTAACGTGTCCTTTTTTATTTTCAAACTCTTTCTAAATAATCAGTCACTAAATAACCAGTTGAGTCTACTTATGATCATGTCCTTCCATTCTCTGGTTGTTTAAAGTGGATCCACTGTTCAGAAATGTATTGCCTTTTCTATCTTACTTTATAGATGGGCTGACATTCTTATCTCTTAGTATTCTGGGCAGCTAGAAGTTAAAGCCATACCCAAGGAGACTATATCTACCCTCAAACAGTTATTGAGATATCTTCGACTGATGTCTGTCTGTACTTCAGTACCAGCTATAACTCAAATTATGTTGCTGTAATAAATCACAGTTCTATACACAACAAATAGGACATGCAACAAAATGTTACAATGGATCCTCTTCACCTCTTTTGCAGAAATCCAGTCAGACAACCATGTCTACCCTCTCTAGGATAGTATAAAGGATGAAAATCACATCTCTCTCCAGATGCTGGACTATGAGTTCCATCAGCACTGAAATTTGTAGTCCAGAAACTTCTGGAGGGTCTCTGACTGCTAATCCTGTTTTAGAGGAGCAAGCAGAGCATTCTAAAAGTAAGGCCTTCACTATGTATCTTCTGGAAGAAAGCAAAGAGTAATTTTTACCCCCTCTGTGATAAAGTTTTCAAAAACTCCACAGTTTTCAAAGGCTATTAGCAATTTGGGATTTATTCTGTATGGAATTTGCATGTGGTTGTTTTTCATAGGAAACAGCATTTTCTGCACAGGAAACTGCATTGTCTGTGTAGAAAGTAAAATTTCACTGCAGAAATATTTTGCACAGAATCTTGGGCCAATATTGCACAGAATAAATACTCAATTACAGCATTTTCTATAATTGAAAATGCAGAAATGCTATTTTCTGTGCAAAACAACATTTTATGTGCAGAAAATGCAGAATACTGTTTTCTGTCAGAACAATCATGGGTAGATTTGGATTCTTGTTACCAAGGCTTCTCAATGCTCAAAAACAGATTTGACTCCTTTTTGAATATTTTCAAATATTTTTCCAGCCCTGCTAACAACAGTAACAGTACTCAATTTCCATTTTCTTTTTGTAAATGGAAGTCAATGGGCTCTTCCACATTTCACAATCATATATCAACGTGATTCCATTTTAGCTATTGTGGATGCATTGCATCCTATTGAAATTCAGTGAATTGCAGTTTAGGAAAACACTGAAGGAGCTCTCTGGATGAGAATTTTAATTTCCCCACCCCACTTTCTACATCCCATGATTCCACAGAACGAAACCATGGCAGCAAAAGTGGAATCACAGTGCTGTAATTGTGTCATGTGAAAGCAACCCAAACTTCTATGACTATTAAATAGGCTCAGTTATCAGGGGCTTGCTTTTGGGGCTGTTTAGTTTTTAAAAATAGTTTTGTACTCCTATCAAAGATTAGAAGTTACCTTGTTATAAGTAAGAGAGTTATTTGTCACAAGTTACATTTTTGTAGGAAGGCAGTGACTCTATCACATTTCTTTCAAAAGTTACTTTACCTGAGGTAGCAAATAATATTTCTGATTATTTCCAAAAGCAAGCAACTTTGCTACTTACTAGAGAGAATGACAAAAACTTCCACTAGTTTTCTTGATGTTTTGAAACTGCTACAGAAATCCCACATTATAAAAAAAGGAAAAAAAATTCCTTCTCCTCATCCCCCATGTTGACTCACTATGAGAGAAGATTACTTTGTAAAATGTGTGCCAGGGCGCTAATTATGTAGACAGTGGCTGCACAGAGGGTATTAAGTAAAGTTTCATGACAACGATGAAAGCATCCCCATGAAGCCATGGCACGTTAGAAAACTCTTAAGTGGCTGCTCGTTCTTGAAATGCATCCCAAATATAATGAGTTTTGCAACCTGAACTGATTGAACAAATTAATGAGGTTTCATCACCTCTATACACCCTTGGGATCCCAGAAAAATTCAAATGTATCTGGATTAACTAGAAGTCTCATTGTACTTCAGCTCCTAATATTGTTCTGCATTTCATTCATAGCATATATGATTTAACCAAAATATATGATTTAACCAAAATGCCATAATCACTAAAAGCCAGCATGGATTTCTCAAAAAATAAGTCATGCCAGACTAATCTTATCTCTTTTTATGATAGGGTTACAAGCTCGATAGATGAAGGGAATGCTGTAGACATGGCATATCTTGACTTCAATAAGGCCTTTGACAAAGTTCCCCATGACATTCTTGCAAAGAAACTAGTAAAATGCAGGCTGGACAGGGCTACTGTTAGGTGGATTGGTAATTGGTTGACCAACCGAACTCAAAGGGTGCTCACCAATGGCTGCTTTTCATCCTGGAGAGAAGTGACTAGTGGGGTGCCACAGGGTTCTGTCCCGGGCCCAGTGCTATTCAACATCTTCATCAGTGACTTGGATGAAGGAGCGGAGGGCATGCTGATCAAATTTGCAGAGGACACCAAATTGGGAGGGGTTGCTAATACCCCAGAGGACAAGATCAAATTTCAAAATGACCTTGACTGATTGGAGAGCTGGGCCAAAGCTAACAAAATGAATTTCAACAGGGACAAATATAAAGTCCTACACTTAGCCAGAAAAAAATAGAATGCACAAATACAGGATGGGGGATGCGTGGCTGGATAGCAGTACATGTGAAAGGGATCTAGGAGTCTTGGTAGATCACAAGCTGAACATGAGTCAGCAGTGTGATGTGGCAGCCAAGGAAGAGAACACGATTCTTGGTTGCATCAATAGGAGTATGGTGTCTAGATCGAGGGAGGTAATGGTACCGCTCTGTTCTGCATTGGTTAGGCCTCATTTGGAATACTGTGTCCAGTTCTGGGCACCTCAGTTCAAGAAGGATATCAACAAGCTGGAACGTGTCCAGAGGAGGGCGACCAAAATGGTGAAGGGTCTGGAAGCCATGCCCTATGAGGAATGGCTTTGGGAGCTGGGTATGTTTAGTCTGCAGAAGAGAAGGTTAAGAGGGGACATGATAGCCATGTCTAAATTTGAAGGGATGTCATGTTGAGGAGGGAGCAGGCTTGTTCTCTATCACTCCAGAGAATAGGACAAGGAGCAATGGATTCAAGCTGCAGGAAAGCAGATTCCACCTGAACCTTAGGAAGAACTTCCTGATGCTCAGAGCTGTTCAGCAGTGGAATATGCTGCCTCAGAGTGTGGTAGAGTCTCCTTCTTTGGAGGTTTTAAGCAGCGGCTGGATCGCCATCTGTTGGAAATGCTTTGATGCGTGTTCCTGCATAGCAGGGGGTAGGACTGAATGACCCCTGTGGTCTCTTCCAACTCTATGATTCTATGATTCTAAGATTCTATGCT
Organism: Iguana delicatissima; assembly: GCA_948472985.1. Lineage (NCBI taxonomy): Eukaryota > Metazoa > Chordata > Lepidosauria > Squamata > Iguanidae > Iguana > Iguana delicatissima. The sequence goes on along the minus strand of CAOKZL010000841.1, from coordinate 595,392 downwards.
TTTGGTACAGTAGAAAAGAATGGGGATCGGATGACACCAATATTCAAGTAACAGTTGTTAAAATAACTTTTAAAATCTCTGTTTCCCCTTGTGAGGCAGCAATCACATCTCACCTGACTTTTCTGAGTGGTAGTATATTTCTGAGACACAGCACTTACCTGGGACACCTTTTTCTTTTGGCAAAAAAAAAAAAAAAGATCACCAGAGGCTTTAGCTGTGTAGTATTTGAGTTTATTTACATACAGGTTCAGTTTGCTCCCATATCATGAGTCTAAGAGAAGACAGAGGGCAACTTTCCCAACACCATCAAAAATGTTTTGACATTACTGAACCCAAACTCAATTCCCTGTATCTCTGGTTAGTATCAAATAGTATGCTGCTTCTGGAAAGATCTTCTTCCATTGCAGAAGTGGAAATGGTGATATGATTTCCCTCTTACACCTTCTATACTCTAGAATCATGTTTCAGAGGGTTTTAAGATCCTTTGAAACAGACTTTAGGCACAGTGGAAAGATACATGTGTCAGGGGCCAAAAATACAGACATTTCTGCAAGTATGATATTGGATCTGGGCTTCTGTGTCCTTCAATTTTTCTCCCCCTTTTTTTTTTTTTTTTTGTGTGGAATCCATTCCCTTCTTATAGCTTGATGGAGAAATAAGAATGAGACCATCCTAACTAACACTCCTAGCTAGGAAAGGAAAATAGAGTTCAAGGGGAATGGGTGATATGCCACCTTTCCTGTAGTCCTGGGGAAGCTGATTGTAGAGGAGGAAACCCAGTGTGGCGGCCGAGGGGAATCTGCTGAACCGAGCGGCAGCAAGGCAGAGTAGAAGTCCAGAGCGATCCGGCGAGAGTTCCAAAGAGCTCTCAGAACTGGGAGTTTTTATCAGGGAAAGAACGACCGTAGGCTAGTCTGGTCTTGGGCGAAAACAATAAATTTTGTGTTGGAGACAAAGCCTCCGAAAGGTCAGAATTTACATGATTGAGTTATGTTCCGAATTGACAATAGTATGGCTAGTATGTGGATGCAGCTAGCTCGGCAGTTAAGCACTTAGCTTGCCAGGGTGCCCTCTCAGGGCAGAGGGTCTCTTTGTTTATTAATGAGGGTGTTTGTTTCGGGAGGTCCCCAAAGCAGTTCTGGCTATTTCTGGCTTGGTTTGGTGGGAACAACAAATAGTAGCCATGCCTAGCTTCACGCTTGTACAGTGGCCTCACAAACACTTGGCTGGTGGCAGAGCAGGGCCGAATTATGATATCAAAATGATATCTTTGGTTCAACAAAGTCCAGGCCAGTACACGATGGTAACAGACATCAGCATTTGAATCCTTGCTCAGTCATGGAAACTCACTAGGTGACCTTAGGCAATTCACATTCTCTCAGCTTTAGAGGAAGGCAATGGCAAACCCTGAATATATCTGGCCAAGAAAACCCTAGAACAGAGTCACTGTAAGTCAGAGTTGACTTGATGGTACATAATAATATCTATCAGTTTGTCAGTCTGCACTTGCACTCAAAACCAGACTCCTGGTAATGACATCAGGCTAGCTTCTAGCCAAGTGGGTTTAATGGTGGCTTAAACCCATCTCTACAGTCAGATTGTATGACTGTAGAGATGAAGTCTCTACTTTTTTTATTTCTTTTTTTATCCAACATGGTGTAGTGGTTTGAGTTTTGAACTAAGACTCTGGGAGACCAGGACTCAAATATCATGCCAAGAAAATGCTTTAATAGGGTTGCTATAAGTCAGAGTCAACTTGAAGTCACATAACAGCAACAACAGCATCATTTTCTGCTGTCTTGTAATCTAGGCCATAAATCCTAAGGGGAAAAAGAAGACAAAGAACAAAAGAGCCCAGTTTTGCAGGCTCTTAAAAGTTGGGATGCATGAAAACTATGTCTGTTTCAAAATACAGAACTAAGACAAAATCTTAATTTTTTCTCAGCTAAACTGTGGTGAAAGTCTCCTCCTTACAGGCCTCTTTATGAAACAACTGCAGTGCAGCAACGATAGTCAAAGCAGAAATAACTCATTATAAAGTTCTGTTTCTGTACAAAGCTCTATCCAGAAATACATACAAGTCAGGGTGTCAGTATGATCGTTGTTACTGGAGAACAATAAAATGGAAAAGGCTCATCACGCTCAGAAGTAAGAAGCAACTTACTGCTTATTCTGCTATTATAAATTTAGACCCATCTTTGCACATCATAGTTTTGAATGACAAAACTTTATATGCTTTTGTTACCACCAGTCAACACAAATGCTAAAGGGTAGAAAATGAATCACTTAAGGCATTTGAAGGCTTTGACTCACTGTGGTATTGTGAAACACTGTCATTGTTTCTAAATGCATTTTCCCTTAATCAGGATATCCTGATCCAATATTTCATTGTGAGAAGTTTTTATTTTTTTTAATTGGACAAACTCTCCAAGCGGTATGGGCTGTTTTATTTATTTCAATTCTGTCCCACTCTTTTATCCAAAAGAATTTGCAAGGCAGGAGAAGAGAGAGCGCTATTTGCTAGTTTGCTTCAGATTGCAAAATGTCTTGAGCTGGCCCCGAAGAAAAGAAAGCAAAAATCATTAATTACACAGCATGGCAAGTATCCAGTAACTTTGTTTGGAAAGGAAAACCAAGCTGGGAAAGTATAGCTCCTTTGGCACCTTCCATTGCTTGGAGAAATGGGGTTAGCATTAACAATATATAAAGTATCAGACGTTCAGAAAGTTACTTTTTTGGACAACTGGCAGAACCCCCAGCCATCCTGACCACTAAAGAAAGTACATGTAAGCATTTTTAGAGTCAGAGAAGAAATTTTTGTGACTTACTGTGTAGAGAAACAACCAAGTTCTTATTTCTTTTTGGATATCAAAATAACTCCATGAACATCTTCAACAAAACAAGCTGGAAAAGCAGAAGATAACCAGTAATGACAATATTCCCTGGTCATGGATGTGTTATTTCACAATTTTAAAAGCTACTGGCATTTCATTAGACATGAAGCATCTATCAGCTTCAAAACTACATGAAGTCATTTAAAAGAGGGAATTTTCAGTGAAGCAATTATAGCAGTACATCACTGGAAATTTGTTGTTTACCTGGAAAAAGATGTTTTCATCAAAAGGGGGAAAAATATGTAATAGAACAGGATTTGTATTTCCAGTGTTCATATTGCTTCCCTGAAGACCAAGTTCTGAAATTATATTTTTCCCTTTCCAATTTTATCACTAATGCATTTTTCTTTGAAAACTTTCCACATTTGAAATGTAACAGAATTATACTTATAAATGGCATCATTAAAATATAGGGCCTTTCTGCCTTATACTGTTATAGTGCTATTATTCCTCTTTCAACATCCTCTGGAATTCTGGGATTTGTAGTTTACTGAGGCCAAAGAGCTCTCTGGCTGAGAATTCTAAAGGCCCCTCCCTAAACTGCAAACCCCAAGATTCCATAGGATGTTGAAAGGAGAATAATAGCACTATAACAGTGTAGGGTGGAAAGGCCCATAAGCACTGCTGATATTCTATTTTAGCATTTTAAAATAAGGAGCCAGACTTACTTGCTTAAAGATTGTCAGTGCCTTCCTGTGCATTTATCCTCAAATGTTATTTCTACAGAGGTCAATGGAACTTACTCTCAGGTAGTGGCAACTGATGGTTTCCATGAGGTGATAATTCTATTTTGCACACTAGCAGAAACTTTAAAGGAGATTCCAAGGTGCTCAATCCTTTTGGAGATAGGGTTCAACAAATCATTACATTTTGGGCTAATAGTCAGAATGGATTCACTGCTGCATCAACACAGGTTTTCTGCTTCCCCACCAACATCTCACTTGTTTCAGGAATGTAGGTACAGAATTGCAATAGACTTATAAGTTGGTTCATCCTGTCATTATTATAACCATGTGAAACCATAGTAGGCATCAGTGAATGAAGCATTGTTTAGACAGGCATCTGGGACATACTGATACCAGATCTTCCAGTCTGAAGAAGCAGCATCAAGATGACATGTGTAAACTGTAAGTTCTTGGTTCAATCAAATATTATTCTTGCCAGGGAAGTTCACACATTCATGTTCATCAGTCTGCAGTGTGAATGAATCAGTATAATTGCATTTTGAGAGTCTGCTTCGGTTGAGAGTATTTCGCCTCCTGTGTTCCTCTGCTTTCCTTTTCTTTGAAGAAAGAAAACTGTGGCAGAGGTGAAGAAGCAGTGGAAGCCTGCTACAGTTGACTTATCCTCCCAATGACTGGATTAAGGAGGCTGGGTGCAGACCAGCGGAAGCCGTGATGTCTGGTGATATGGAGGGTAGAAGTCAGTGTGAAAAGAAGGAGGGCTGTCCTGGAAACAGCTTATGGGTGGGGGATCTTGTTAAGGGAGAAGCATGAGCAGGAGGGTATGGGAAGATCAGATACTATTCCTCTGTGTAGCCAATGGTGGACCTGATATGAAGGAAGAAATGACTGAGGCTTAAAAGGACAAGCTAAGTCATTGCTGAAGACTGCTTATACCTCCAGGACATAAGAAGGGCTGCTATGGGGAAGCACACACCAGCTTGGGACTCTTGCCCTTTTTCCTTTCCTACTAGATGCAAGTCATGCCTCCCCTGGGTTGTATAAACACCCCAAGGTAGTATCTTACTTTCATTGGCCAGTGGAGTACCTGGCTGAAAGCCTTAAACCTGGAGACTTGATACTTTTGTTGGGTTAATTTAGTTGTGAATGGCAAAGTGTTACTCTGACTTCCTGGGGCCCCTTGATTAGCTCCAAAAATGCCAAAGTTGGGGAAATTAGCAGAGCATCAGCTTTGAACAATGTGGAGGGCACAGCAACACTTAGCAAGATCTTTTACCCAATGTCTACAGATTCAGACCACTAAAGAACCAGGCTAAACGTTCAGTCAAGATGTTTTATTAGAAAATATTTTCAAACACACACTCAGAGGCAATCACTCATACAAGCACACAAGGACTATCAAGAAAGTTGATAGAGGAAAAGCAGAGGGAATTTGGAAGGGGTGATATTGCACCTGTCTAGAAGTCTTCAGCCAGGGAAAAGACAAGCAGAGGAAAACTCAGCACAGAGAGGGGGTGAGGGAAGTCTCAACTAGCAGAATGACAATCTGCTAGTCAAGCATGGGAGAGCTCTGAAATGGGGTCTCAAAAAGGAGGTCTAGTTATAGGGTGAAACATGCCTTGGGGGCAGACCCTTTCCTGGAAAGGATAATGGCTCAAACTGAAGGATAATGTTTGTGTGATAGCTGCCTAATGGCCGCATGCTAGCTGCCTGATGGATGAATGATGGTTGCATCATGTAACTGGACCTTGCTTTGATATGTCTCGCTTTGTTTCAAGCATTCCAGGGGGAATCAGGAAATCTCCCCAAAGTATTGTTATAGCTGATGGCCCATTACCTATGTGTACATGTCTTTCCGAGGTTTCCTACGGAGATGTAAGACAGGGAGATTTCTGGTCTTTGATCTTTTGTCCGATCGCTGGCCTAGCTGTCTATGCACCAGCCCGGTCACCTCTGGCTTGGATGTATTTTAACATTAAAATTATACTCCCTGGGATAGGTTCTGCTAAGAGGGGTTACAAAAGCCTGTCACTGAATGCAAGCATACCTATCACCTGAGAGAGATTGAAGAACCTGCTGCTTGTCTACTTATAAAGAAGAATCCTTACCTGAACATGTCCTCATCAATGAATCCAAGTGGGAGGGTGTGCCTCCCTTAGGGGGAAACCTAAGACTGCCTGACAAAAAACAAAGCACTGATCATCACAAAAAAGCATACTTCACAGAAGACTGTACGTGAAGAAGGCAGTTCTAGGCACCTCATGTTCAACCTGAGATCAGGCTGTCACATTTAATACTCAAGAACAATAATGAAGGAAAGTAGAGAGGGGTTTTGAAGCTGCCCATCAAACAGTTGGCACCTGGGTAAGACGTGTTGAATTTCTATTTAAATTACAGTTTGTTGTTATTGTGTGCCTTCAAGTCAGATTTGTGACTTATGGCGCCTCTAAGGTAAACCTATCATGGGATTGATTATTTATTTATTTACTTATTTGGCACAATGTGTTCAGAACGGGGTTTCTCATTGCCTTCCTCTAAGGCTGAGAGAAGGGGACTTGCCCAGGGTCACCCAGTGCATACCCAAACATATCTTCTTCTAAATTTGCACCAGTACATATAAATAGGCATATACAATTTTTATGCAAACCTATGTCCTCTTCTGCCTTGTTTTAAGACATCATTTTACTGTGGGTTGACCCAAGGTCACTTAGATTTGCAGGAGCAATATCCACTCTTTCTCACCTCATCATATCTGTTGAGCTGGATGAAGACATTTTGTTTGAAAAAAAGACAAGACGATAGCACCAAGATTTCATCTTCAGGACAAAAGCTGACTGGACTGGCAAATGACTGGTAATGAGACAGCGTGCTCTGCCTCGTTTGACACATACAACATGTATCCATTTCAACACGTACTTGCAGTTCCTTCTAGAAGACATAAATTACATGTCAGGGAGTATGACTGATACCTTCCTCCCACAAAACTCTCTGTGGGAAACTGTATAATGGTGGTGGGGGAAATGCATTACGTTTGATGTAATTATGGATTGTACTATGGTAAACATGGAGTAGGAATGAAAATTATAACAATAAGCAGCTATTTGCATAATTATTCCAAATCTGTTTTATAGAAAGCTGCAGAACTATTTCTCAGATGAAAAAGAAAGGTGCAAAATCTTTCTATTGTGATTAATCATAAATTCACTATAGAAATACCGTGTATCCTACAATAGTAAGTACAGGACTCGGTAGATGAGGCCTTCATCAAACTGGTTTGGGATGGAGTGCTCTTCTAGCTAGCCAGTCAAGTTCTCCTGCATGATACTCTTTTCTGTTCATTCCCTTCACACTACTTTTTTTTAAAAAAAAAATATTTAGCTAACAACAAAGAAACAATTAATCAAATAGAGGAAACATATTAGAATAAGAGATTATCACTAAAGCACTAAAGTACTGACTCCTGGCCCAATTACCCCCGCCCATCTTAGGTCCTTTTTGCATGGCATTTCGCATGGCATCCAGGGCCCCTGGAGCGTCGTGCAACTGCTAGGAGCAGTCCACACGATGCACTCACAATTGCACGATGCTTCAGGGCCTGGCAGGCATCAATCACGCACTATTTCATTTTCTGCTGCAAGCCAAAAATGGTGCACGGTCGTGCGTCACTCCAGGACTCCGTGCACACTTGCTGTACGTGCAGAGCTCTGGAGCCACGGCGCTTGCACTTCCTGCCCCAGCACAGCCTGGGAAAATCCCAGGCTGCACTGCGGAAGGAAGAGGAGGAGCTCTCACTCAAGCAGGTAGCAGCTGCAGAACTGAAGGAACCGGGATGCGAGAGCCTCTCGCTAGAAGCTGCTCGTGTGATCCCCGCACCCCACCTCTGCAAAAAGAAGAGTTGTGGAAAGTGCCTTAAAAACTTCTGGATCGAGTGAAAGAGTTCTGTTCAGTTTCTCACTGGAATGTAAGGAGGAGGATATTTCCACCTCTACCCATCAATATATAAGGCTGCAACAAGGACTTGAGAGAGAGAAATCATGCTTTGGTTTGGTGCAGTGTTGTTCATTGGTGGGAAGAGTGGAAATTTCATCCACCTTGCACCCTGATCAGAAGCTGAAGGGACCTCCTTTGCCCAATCCAGCATTTGGGTCTTAATCTGGCATGATGTTTATGTAGTTTCTAATAAGACAGCACAATCTTAGGGCCTTTCTGCCCTACGCTGGCCCTTTCCGCATCTTACCTTTTCGCGGAGGTGGGAGGTGGCGTTTGCGCGAGCAGCCTCTTGCGCGAGGCACTCACTTCATTTCTCCTTCCTTACCGCAGCTGGCTTGCTGGTCGCGTGAGCACTGCGTGAACGCCCTGCCCCTTGCTACCACAGCGCAACCTGGGAATTGCAGGCTAGTGCTGAGGCAGGAAGCACGATCGGCCCGGCTCCCAACCTACCACAGTGCAGGCAAGTGCTCACGGGCCCCGGGAGCCTTGCGCGACCATGCACCATTTTCGGCTTGAAGCCGAAAATGAAAAGGTGTGTGCACAGTTTGCGTTAGGCTCGTGAGCATCATGTAAATGGGAGTGCGTCGTATGGACCGCCACTCCCATTTATGCGACATTCAAGGGGGCCTCTCGCAAAAGAAACTGCGTGCGAGAAGGGCCAGGGTTACAGTGCTATTATTCCATTTTCAACATCCTACGGAATCCTGGGGTTTGCAGTTTAGGGAGCGACATTTAACGTTTTCAGCCAGAGGGTTCTTGGGCTTCAGTAAACTACAAACCCCAGAATTCCACAGGAAGTTGAAAGTGGAATAATAGCATTAGAACAATGTAGTGTGAAAAGGACCTTACTGAATAAAAACCAATTATGGATCTGTAACATTAGTTAACAAATCCATAACTGCAATACTGAATACCAGCCAACCTGATTTATGAGATACATTCCACAAGCACTCAGAATTGTGTGGCTACTGAACATGCACAGTCCTCTTGCTTTACAAAAGTTTCCACACATGTACTTTTTTTCCTATAATCCCTCTGAATATTACTTCTCAGTTGTCTTATTTTGGCAACAATTCTGCTGCCTATATCATCACCTGAAATTACTATTAATGTGTGTGTGTGTGTGTGTGTGTGTGTGAATAAGGACACTATATATTCACCTAAAGCCACTGTCGTATAGTGATTGAAGTGGTAGTTTAGGACATTCGGAGGCCAGGGTTCAAATCCCCACTCAGCCATGGAAACCTACTGAGTGACTTTGGGCAGGTCACACTCTCTCAACCTTCGAGGAAGTCAAAGGCAACCCCCTGAATAAATTCTGCCAAGAAAACTCTGTAACATGTTCACCTTCGGATTGCCATAAGTCAGAAATGACTTGAAGGCACACAACGGTAAGGAATTCTGAGAGATGCAATCTAAAAATAACTGCAGGATCACATGATTCTCACTTCTAGTATAGATGCATCTTCGTATGAGTATGAATATCATAGACATAAGAGCCAAGATATGACTTCACAGGCATAGAGCTGTGAATTTTGCTCATGCAGGATGGTCTCTCCAGCCTCTGAGTATTCCATTAACTTGTAGCAGCCCCCTGTCTAACCATGCTACACCAGAGTGTCCTCCATTAATCAGGAGGAGCTAATGCAGTTTGAAGAATTACTTTTCAAAATTAATTTGTTACACAGATTGTTACAAAGTAATTTGTCACTGTTTTATCCTTTTTTTAAAAAAGTTCTAACCGTACTCAGTGTATTACGTGTTGCCTTTTGTTACGTTTGAGTTTCTTCCTGGGGCAATTCTAACTAAAAAGTAACAAAGTTGTCAAGAAATGGGGAGAATCCCTTTCAAACATCCTGTGGAATTCTGGGCTTTGTAGTTTACCGAGGCCAAAGAGCTCTCTGGCCGAGAATTCTAAAGACCCCTCCCTCCCTAAACTGCAAACCCCAGGATTCCATAAGATGTTGAAAGTGGAATAATAGCACTATAACTGTGTAGTGCAGAAAGGTTCTCTGACTTACTTACCACTTACAACCTATGGGGGTCTATTCTCCTGTCAATCACGATTCTGCATACTGATGTTTCCACCACCTTCCCATGAGTGATCTCCAGTGCAATGGTCAAAAGCAGGATCCCTGTCACAATTCCTCCTCCCACCAGAGATCATTCATGGGAGATGGATGGAAAGGTCAGTCTGTTACACCCCAGTTGACAGGAGAAAAGACCCCTATTGCTCACAATGGCTGCTGTCTGGTAAGTCACGACTGAGGGGACTTTAAGGATCCCTGTGTATTTCCTGCGCTATTGACCATGAATATGAATCAGTTACAAATACAGAACTCTAGATTATGTGTTCATAAATACAATCATGAATTCCAGGCAACATTGTTAATTTTAATGTTATTTCCTAGTTCTCAGCTTGTGCAGCAGAATATGAGCAAACATAGGGAGATTACTTTAGACAAGTAGATGTGTTCTGAAAATGAATAATAGACATCATTCCCATTTCTGTTCATGTTCGTCTTGCCTGCATCTGCCTACAAACTGAAAGTGGACACTTTTCTATCACTCCCCCTCTTCTCCCCACCATCTAGCTAATAGCTATGTTGGAAGGGAGCTTTATCAGCTACAAAGAGGACAGTACATGGTATAGTTCTGCCTAACAGAAATTTACAGCACATGTTCCTGATTCAAACTTTGTAAGCTGTAGGAGCCTTGTCCCATATTCATGTGGCAACCTTAGTTGCCTAAAAGATCTTCTTTTTTTATTCATAAACTATTGGACAAAGAGTGGAGAGTTTTAGGCCATTTCCACACGCGGCGAGGGAATCACTCCCTGCCGCTACTCACCGGATCTTCTTTGGGTCCAGTCTGGTCTGGGGCAAGGAGGAGCAGTGCGTGATCGTAGATCCGCACTGCTCCAGTGTCCAAAATGGTGGCTTCTGGTTGGTCGTGGGTCATGACCAACTGCTGAAGCTGGCCAGCCTAATGCCCACCCTCCGCAGATTGCAGGCTCGCATTGGTGCGAGCCTGAGAATCTGCATTGGAGAGCAGGCATGCAATGGCACACGCCAGCATTTTGAAAAACCTGAAAAAATAGGTTTTTCAAAAACACGCTGGAGGACCACTTGGGGTCACTCCAGAGCAGACTGAGGTGTGGATTTAGGCTAAGTAGTCCGGACCCAGTCCACTCCAAGGTGCAGACATCCTCCATGGAGGACGCACTGCACCGCTTTTTTTAACCCGTGTGGAAATGGCCTTAGAATGAAAGCTACCATTAGTAGACTGTGGTTAGTAGAGGTAGGTACATGGCAAAAAGAAACAATTGAACAAGATCTGAGGAAAAGACACAAGTTACCAAAGACATCTGGCAAAATAAAACAGAACAAAAGTCTCTTCAAACAGGCCATCAAACAAACGTTTTACCAAAGCCTGGCCAAAAATTTTACCAAAGCCTGCTGAGTCTCCAGTCATGCCATAGTAGGTCTGCTCAGAGGCCTGGGGACCCTATGATTTTCAAGCTTAAGGAAAGCCATGTTTTTTCAAGATGCATGTTATAATAGTGAGATATGCTGAAGTGGGGGAAAAAGAGCATAGGGGAGGACTTATATGCTATGTAGTGTGGTGTAGTGGTTTGAACTTTGGACTCTGACCCTGGAGACCAGGGTTTGATCCCTCACTCAACCATGGAAGCCCACTGACCCTGGGCGCATCAGGCACTCTCAGCCCTCAATTAGGACCCCATGATAGGATTACCTCAGGGTCTCCAGAAGTAAAAAATGATTTGAAGGCACATAACAACAACATTTTCTGAACAATGCTGTAACTTTATGTCCTTCAAAATGCTGATCAAGTATTTGCACAGCAAAACTTACCCCACCTCCCAAAAAATCAATTATGGTTTAATTCCACATTCTGAAGTGCTTGCAAAATGATTCTGTTTCAAATAACAGCACCACAAAGCTTGATGCAGAAAATGTAGCATGCCCAAATCAACAAAAAAATCTTGGTTGTGAAACAGTGGAGATATTTTGGGGAATAAAATGAAATAAAAAGACTACATGGCTAGTTTAAGAGAAGGGGAAAAATTGTTTGTTGCCAAAAGACTCACAACATGAATTTTTAACTGGAATTATATATCTAGCAAGGACAGAGTTGCAATCTCTGTAGCAAAGAGCTTCTATAACCTGTGCTGAGTTCATCCCTTCTACTGTAGAAAAGCCTGATCCAAGCATTTATTTTTGATACAGAGATAACTCCATATCACTTTTTTTGTGTGGTGTGAAGTAGAAACATGCTTCAGATTTGGTTGAAACCTGACTCCAGGACTGAATCAAGCTGATTCACATAGATCTGTGAGATACCTGGATCAAAGACGGACTACTCTGGAGGAATCTGAATACTCCATAAGATTTGTTAGCAATCAGGGATTGGCAAGAAATACAGACTGCATGCCTTCAAAATTTGCTACCTTTCTATCCAAGCTGTTGGGGGAAGAAGAGAGCTGAAAAGAAAGACGTGTAGATTTCTCCAATAATAATGGAGGATTTTACTAGACTTTGCCACTCCAGTAGTTTGAGAGAAGGAAACTGAAATAAACATCTCATCCTTTGGTAATCATTGAGGTTCTTTGCTAGTTTCTCTCGCAAGAACAGGAACACTGTAAGTGTGTTTATCGACCTGTGGGAACTGTTAGGGTGCAGAGTTGGATGTTCACTTGAAAAAATGCAACATCTTCAATTTCTTTTGCCTCTTCTACTGTGTGTACCACACACATGATCTGTTTTCCATGGCTTCAGTATCAACTCAGCAGAGAAGGGAGGGGCTATTAAATTGTTATTCTTTTAAAATAATTATTCAGTTGTTTATATCTAAAGACACCTCTATGATATATTCCATTTTTAGATGAGTTGCCAAAAACAACAACAACTTACAATAGAATCATAGGCTATTTCTGCACTACACTGTTATAGTGCTATTATTTCACTTTCAACCTCTTGTGGGATCCTGGGATTTGTACTTTAGGGAAAGACATTTAGAATTCTCAGCCAGGGAGCTCTTTGGCCTCAGTAAACTGCAAACCCCAGAATTCCACAGGATGTTGAAAGTGGAAAAATGGCACTATAACAGTGTAGCGTGGAAATGGTCATAGGGCTGGAAGACACCCAAGGACCATCGAGTCCAACCCCTGCCATTCAGGAATGCCCAATTAAAGCACTCCCAACAGATGGCCATCCGGCCTCTTCTTAAAAACCTCCAAAGAAGGAGACTCCATCACACTCCGAGGAAGCAGATTCCGTTGTCAAATTGCTCTTACCACGGGTTTTAATCATTTGAAGAGCCAATTTCATCTACCCAATTTGAATATCTTCTTCAATTTTTCAGGTTTTTAACCAAGAGTACTCTATTTTGTAAGCCATATTCACAGGAATAGTGCCCCTTGCCAAAATAATAATAATAAAAAAAGAGGGATAAGTCATCTTTTATTGAAACTCACCAAACCCTACATGCTGCTGTTGTACAAATCTCTAAGCAGCTATTCATTCAAAACATGGCAGACTTGATTCCCTTAAAAAGGTAAAATATCTCTGCAAATGCCATCCAATTCTGCCAAGAAACACAAAAGGGGGGGAAAAAAACACAGTTCCATTATTTAAAAAACCAAAATGTAAAAGGGCAAAGCACAAACCTCTGGACATAGTTATCTGCCAACTTGTAAGTATAATTCTTGCCTGTAAGGCTTCTTAGGTCTATTTTGATAAATAAACAAAATGCTTTATCTGTTTGAGAAGGCAGAAAGATCTGGAGTTTCAAATGGATAAAAATATTCATACCCAATTTAAACCCTTTGAGTTTTGAATTGATCTGTATCAAATTGTGTTTGCTTTCTACACTGTGGAATGTTGTCAAAACTGAATCATGTCTGAGGCATAGTATTGATATATAATAGCCTGTATCTGAAAAATTCTTATAATGAAAGGAACTTTAGGACAGTAACATTTTTTGTGGCCTAGAAAGACATAGCTAGACTCCATGTGAAAAACCATAAAATTATTGTGTGCGTGTTTCATCAGCTCAAAAATAAAGATGTAGAGGGTCATAGTGTGCTGCATAAATCAAGCATCATATCTTTGCCCCATTTCAAACCTACTGAGTTGTGAGTTTATTGAAACTGACATACAATCATGCATTTTTACCATATTAAAAGTGGAGACTGGAAGTGGCAGATAATTTTAATGTACACATTTATCCAAGAGGTCTGGTTGGAGAAAGATGGAGAGAAATAGGAAATGCAAGCAGACAGTTCCTAGGTAAATCTGTCTGCCTATCTATCTATCTATCTATCTATCTATCTATCTATCTATCTATCTCTTTATCCTACCTTTTTCTCAGTACTGAATCTAAGGAAGTAAGCACTGTAACAAAGAATAAAAATTAACTGATCCTTTTGCCACAACTAGTTAAGATAGTGTTTCCATATATCCTCCTTTTCTTGGACACGTCACTTGTTTCAGAGCTAAAAATCTGCGTCAAGGCAGATTTTTTTAAATAACCAGGTTTTCTTGCAAGATCTGGACTGGACAAGCACCCAGGTAGAAGAGCTTTAAAGCAGAGGAAGAGAGACATGTCAGGTTAAAGCAGGGCTAGAGACACCCTGAAAGCAACCAGCCTCTCTCCTTTGGGGTTACCAAGTGACTCACTGGCTTCCAGCTGAGGCAGCTGCTGGAGGAGGCAAGGCAGGGGGGAACAGAAGGGAAGCTGTTATTATTTAAAAACAATGAAAATTAGGAATATTTCTAGTAGCAATTGTCACAGGGGTATTTAAAGTAAGAGTCATCATAATGATCAGTGGTTGGAAATAGTCTGTTGGTAAATGTGCTCTCTTTTTTGCTTTTCAAAATAATGAGAACCCTCAGTTAAGAGCCAAAGTCCCACCTAAATGAAAAGGTCTTTGTTAATAGAAAAAGAATACAGAGGGGGCCAGTGATGATGTAGACCCGAGTCGATTGACTAGGGCTCTTTCCACACCTTACCTTCTCATGGAGCTGAGGTGGTGCTGGGACTTTCCCAGGCTGCACTGGGGCAGGAAGCGCGACCAGCGTGGCTCCGGAGGCTCCGCATGCCAGGTAAGTGTGTGCGGGGCCTGGGAGCAATGCTCAATCGCACACCATTTTCAGCTTCTAGCCGAAATGAAAAGGTGCACTATCGGCGCCTGCCAGCCCCTGGAGCGTCATGCAATTGTGAGTGCGTTGTGCAGATCGCTCCTCACAATCGCGAGACACTCCAGGCGCCCTTTCACATGGAAAATGCTGTGCAAAAAGGGCCTAGGACTCAAGTCAGACTTAAGTCACTTCAGTGATTTAACCCAGACTTAACAAAAATTACACACTGACTCAACCCGACTTGAGACTTGCATATTTTTAGCGACTGATTTGCTCCCTTTGGTTTAGTAACGTAAGACATTCATCCAGAAACCTAACAACTTATTGATCACATGATGATCTGTCTCAAGTCCAAAATGTGGACACATTTTTCAGAGAGAACAGCAAATGGGATAAGCAATGGGCTTGAGGTGGGGTTGAGGTCTGCTCAGCAGCCTGTCCCTGCTATATATAGGAGGAGCTTCCTAAAACTTTTCCTAAGAGCAAAAGGCAAGACTTGTGTCCAGAGTGCAGGGCGCATGTCTCAGGCCCTTTTCACATGGCATTTCTAAAGAGAGAGGGCATCTCCAAAGAGAGAGGGAGGAGTGGTCTGCATGATGCACTCCTATTTATGCGACGTTCAAGGGCCTGACACGGACTGTGCATGCACCTTTTCATTTTGAGCTTAAAGCGGAAAATGGTGTGTGGTCGCACAATGCTCCCAGGGCCCACGCACATTTACCTGGCATGCGATGCGTCGGGAGCTGGGCCAGTCGCGTTTCCTGCCTCAGTGCTAGCCTGCAATTCCCAGGTTGCGCTGCGGTAGGAAGGGACAGGGCACTCACGTGACCAGCAAGCTCCTGCAGAACTGAAGCAGCAGGGAAGCAGCAGCGTTCCTGCTGAGGCTTCTCGCATGAGCGCCACCTCCCACCACCAAGAAAAGGTAAGGTGAAAAAGGCTCTCAGAGGGGAACAGAAAATGTGTTAGCCAATGGGCTTGAAGAGGAAGGATCCTTCCTTCTAAAGTTCCTGAAGCTTCAGTAATGGAGAATAAGAAGGATCCTTTTCCCCACTTCTGAAAAAGCCTCCAGCTTTGCTAATGGGAAGAAGAAGAATCCTATTCCTCACTTCCAAAGCAGCAGATGGGAAAATCACAAAAGTAGAGGGCTGACTCTGCTTAAATTGTTAAAACTGACTTTATTTGACTCTGTCCAGAAATTCTGGAATACAGGTTGGGGTATAAAGTTGGATCCCAGACTTGAGACTTGACTTGAAAGTATCTTGTGAAGACTTAAGACCTGACTTGAGACTTGAAGGTAGAGCCTTGACTTGAGACTTGGAGCAAAAGATTTAAATACATAACTGGAGGAGGCCAATTGGACCATCCAGGAATGGGAATTCCACAGCCTGGGAACAACCACTGAGAAGGCTCTCTCCTGTGCCCTCTAAAGTGGTAATTGTTGATAATTTTGTCCTTCCATGGAAGGACAAATAATTTCAGCAGTTTTCTCTTTGCTGTAGAAGATAAATGTTTCTGAGCAGTTTGTACCTGGTATTCAAACAACCTGAAGTGTATCAGGAAATTATTCTGGGCAGAAATTCATGCCAGTTAGTACCAAGAACTGCAGCCACAAAATTAATTAGGGCTGGTTACAAAGACCATATTACTCCAAGATTAAAACAGCACCACCAGTTGCCAGTTTGTTTCATTTCAAAGTGCTGGTGATGACTTATAAAGCTCTATATGGCTCAAGTCCAGGGTGTCTAGCAAACCAAATATCTCTATATGACCCAGCCTGGGCCCTGAGATCAAGAGGAGAGGAATTAATTAGTGGTACTTAAGATTTCTGAGTTAGCTAAGAGAAAAGTGTGAATGAGAGTAAAATATTTGTTTTAAATATATTAAATTATTACTGTGTTTTCTTACATTAAACTTCTGTTAATAACAGGCCTTTCTGCACTACACTGTTACAGTACTATTATTCCCACTTTCAACATCCTGTAGAATTCAGGGATTTATAGTTCACTGAGGCCAAAGGGCTTTCTGCCTGAGAATTCTAAATACCCCCTCCCTAAATAGCAAACTCCCTAAATAGCAAACATTCCATAGGATGTTAAAAGTAGAATAATAGCGCTATAACAGTATAGTGCGGAAAGGCCCAAAGTTAATAAAATATTGTTTTTGTATGATATGCTTTTGGCCTCTGAGATCACTAGATATAAAGCAACTGCCCCCCCCCCGCTTTTTTTGACGCAGTGTCTGTGGTAGCAGCAGAGAGGAGAGAGCTGGTGTCCAGTGGGGACAGAAGTTGCATAATATCCTGGATATGAAGCTTGAGGTCATCTAGGAGGTCCCCACAGGTGGTGGTCACACTTGTGGGACAAGAGGAAGTCCTTATATTTGTGACTGAAGTGGGCGTAAGAGAAAGCCTTTACTCTTGGTAGTTGCAGTGAGATTTGTGGAAGGGTAACAACAGAGATTTTGGCAGAATGTCACATCTGGTGGGAGAACAAATGGGAAAACAAAGGGGAGTAATCTCACAGGCTTAAAGAGACAGAGTGAGTTAGATGGTCTGAACTCAAACTCAAACCAGAAGCTTTCATTTTTGTAGTGGCCTCTAATTTTGGTTTGCACACTTTGTTCTTGATTGGACAAGAAAATAGGATTGGCTGATTCACAGAATCATAGAGTTTGAAGAGATCCCAAGGGCCATCCAGGGTTGTATGTCTTCATCTAATTCCAGTTGTTTGTTGGTGATTTGATACAAGTGTAGCCTTTGTGACACTGTAGGTTTATTTCCAGTCTCTTAGTGGACTTCCACCTTTGCAAAACTGGAAATTTCCTCCCAGTGTTTTACTAGGGTTCTTGCCAGCCTTCCAAAGCTGACTTCCACGCATGGAACGACTGGCAATCTCCCCAACTCTCTCAAGTATGCTGCCACCACCCCCCTGAATTAAGAATTACTTAGACAGAACAGGAGGGACTCTGCCTAATCTCTAAGCGTAAGGAACTTCCACCTCCCCCTTCCCCTGAGTGAGAGGTCCTATGTAGCGTGTGCCAACCCTGGCGTGGAAATGGACAGAAACGGAGGTTTATAAAAGTGTTTTAATCAAGGCATGCAAATAAACAATATCACACTTGGGAGACCCCCTCTCCCAGGTACACTTAGTTACAAGAAGTTACAAAAACAGATATAAAAGCACAGATACATTCTTTAGATCAGCAAACTTCCAAAATATTAAAAAGCCTAACATGGCTAACTACTTTAGTCTAGTACTCACAGATGTCCATAGGCTTAGATATTCTAAGAAGAAAGAAGCCAGGAGGCGAGGCATGCCTGCCTGCCTACGACTGGCACAGATCTCATCTCTCTGTCTGTCTCTCTGTGTCTCTCTCTGTGTGTGTCTCTCTCTGTCTCTCTCTGGCCACATGGCCTCTCAGAAGTTTTATTTTCCTCCTTGGAAGGATCTGGAAGCATCTCCAAGATGCCCGCCTCTTTCCTTTTGGTTGGTCAATTCTCACCTTGTGACCTGTGATGCTGACCCTTTCCTTTTGGTTGGTCAGCTCTCACCCTGTGACCCTTGATGTAATCCTAACATCTCATTAACCCTTGGTTTACCCGAAGAGAGAAGTGTCTCCCTTTGATAAGCCTAGATAATGGGAAGCCCCATTATCACAGCCTTCTTTTTCCCCCCTAGAATTTTGCTTCTTTGTACTCTCCTTGGAGACTGAAGAACTTGCTGCAAGTCAAGTGGTCTTACATTCCTGATACACGTATCACAACAGTTGCCCACACCGCATGGAGAAACCTCTAAGGTTTTCTAAAAGGGAGCCCATGTAGAAAGAGCATTTCTTTTTAAAAGGCCATGGAAATTACCTTTCCTTAGGATGCAAGTGAATATTATTTTGCTGCAATGATATATCATTCATAATTTATATTTTCTATTCTATTTTTGTCAAGAATTCTTCTTAGCCAGAATCTTGTTGGTAGATGTAATATTCTGGTGCAACTATTACTATTAACCACAATACTCCATTTTGTGGGTAAATGTTCTTGTTTGTATTTGTTCACAAATGAATACCAAAAATCAATAAAAAAATAAAGTGAAAAAGATTTATTTAAAAATTATTCCAAAATTATGCTCTGCTATTTCTCAGGATGCCACCGAATTCTTTTGTACCTAGTGCAATCTTTGCAGAAATATGCAGAGACCTCTATGATGATAAAACATTCATTTTTAATAGTGAGAGGCAAGATATATCAAAGGTTCCCTTGAGAGCAACATCACCAACTGGATGAAGCAGAAAAGTCACATTTGAATATATTAAGTGTGACTTTTCAGAATGTGAGCAGCTCCACAGTTGCTTATAGCTAGATAATTGATGGTTCTGGTACATTAAGACTGAAAACAGGAGCATTTCCTTCGTACCTGATCTTAAGCTTGGTGTCTGGGTTATAGTAAGAGTATTATTTAAGACTGTCATCAAAAGCTAAGCTGAGTTCAGATATCAAGGGTCTTGAAATGAATCAAGGTTCCTGAGGATCTCAAGGTAGCTGGTAGGACAAGTTTCATCCAATGATGGATTGTCAGGGAGATTTGTGCTATTCTGATATGCAGTCTTCCCTCCACATTCACAGATTGTCTTTTGTGAATTTGATTATTTGTGAGATGCACGTGTGCCTCCCTCCCCAATTTTCCTCCTCCCATTCCCTTGCCTTTTGCCAGGCATGGAGAAGCAAGGTGAGCAAAAGGCAAGAGAATGATGGGGGAGGCACATGCATGCCTTCCTTCTCCCCTCTGGAGCTCCCCCTTCCACTCCCTTGCCTCTGGCCCCATCGCTGAGAATTCACATCAAAAGGCAAGGGATGCTCATGTTGTAGCCAGAAAAGTGGAGACGACCAGGTTTCAGGGAAAAATCAAAAAGCCATGTTTATTGTTAACAATACCTTGCGCAAGGGCAACAGTTATCCCAGAACTGTTGTGTCAATTAATTGAGGTAGCATCACTATATACCTTTTGCCTTCTATGTCAGCAATCAATCATTTACTTAGCCCGCCCATCACTGGAGAAAAAGATCTTTGCTTAACTTTCCATTACATCATTAACTTAGCACACACGTGTACAGAAGAGAACAAAGAGTTAGTTTAGAAGATGATACAAAATAATGGTAGGGAGTATAGTGCCTCCCTGTGAATTCACAGACCTTTTGTTGCAAGGCCATTCTATAAAATTTGAGATAAGACAGACATCTGCAATTTACTCAGAGGCACAATTCAATTCGCTTATTTTTCCTATTCAAGTGGCATTGGATTTAACCCCTTCACTCACACAAAAGGCCAAAGGCAAGGGACGCTCGCTCACACCTTCTTTCTCCCCTCCGGAAGTCCCTCTCCCATTCCCTTGCCTCTGGCCCCAGTGTTCAAAAGGCAAGGAAATGGGAGTGAGGAGTGTGACGAACCTGAAGGGGGACATAGTAACAGATCCTCCTTAACAATGGAGAGTATTTAACAACGACTGGCTGGAGCAAATAGAACCCCAGATAGCCAAAGGAAGGGGCCAGATGGGGAAAAGGTATAATGGAAATTTAACTGAAAACAGAGAGTTGTTGGTGTAGAGAACAGAGAGAGTGGATTGAGAGAGCTGAGTGTTGGATTTGAGTGAGGGGAAAGCGTTGTGCTGCTTTAAGAATCTTTAATTACTAATACATCATTCCTTTTTAATAAAGATTTGTTTATACCTTTTTATAAAAGCTGCTTCAAGAGAGTGTCTCTTTAAGCTGCACTGGGTTACACACGCTACCATTAGGACCATTAGTACCAATAGTACCACATTTGCTGAAGAGATAAATCACTGCTTGACCTTATAACTGAAAAGGGACAGAATTAAGGAAAGCAGGAGAGGAAGATAACCTGAGAGGAGTAGCCAGCAGGGGACAAGAGTGAGAAAGGTGCTCCATTCTCAGAAAGGGAGAATAGAAGCAACTTGTTTGTCCTGGCTGATCCAGAAATCTCTCTGACAGTTCAGACCTGGACATAAAGAGGTGTCAGGCTGGGCAGGACTTGGGCCTTCACAGGGAGCCCTGGAAGTGAAGGGGAGGGAGAGCAAAGGGGGGAGTTATTCACCATTTTCCCACTTACACAAGCATTCTGTAACTCGAACCCTCATGAAAGTGGAGGGGGCACTGTATTCCCTTGTCCTGTTGTTTACACAACTGCCCTTGTCCTGCAGCAAAACCAGAGTGGAAATGGCTCAACAGCAGAGCACACACCTGGCATCTTCACTAAAAGATCAAGCAATAGGAGGGAAAAGACCCACTGCTTGAAAAGCATTTTTCCTAAAGTAGCTACTTAAAGCTATAATTTGAAGGGTCAAAAGTAGTTTTCTGAGGTAAAAGAAACAAAAACCAAACCCTGCTACTAGTTAAGTGGTCTCACACATTTTCAGAAGCTCCCTACATCCCATATCATCTCATAGAGAGACACTCAAGTTTTTCTAAAGAGGAGTGCATGTAGCAAGAATATATGCAGATGACACCCAACTCTACTATTCCTTTTTACCCCAATCCAAAGAGACTCTTCTGGTCCTAAACCAGTGTCTGTTATCAGTAATGGACTGGAAGACAAGATAGGTCAGTCAGAAAGGAGATCAGGGAATAGGGATTCAATCTGTGCCAATCCCCCTGAAGGCGCAGGTTCACAGTTTGGATGTACTCCTGGACTCAGTTTTGAACCTGGAGGCCCAGGTTGCTGCAGTGGCCAAGAGTGGTTTTGCACATTTAAAGCTTATACAACAACTGCACCTGTTCCTTGAGACATCAGATCTGCCTACGGTGATATATGCCTTTGTTACATCCCGTTTGGGCTACTGTGACATGATTTACTCAGGGCTGGCTTTAAAGAGTGTTCAGAAACCTCAGCTGGTTCAAAGAGCTGCAGCCAGACTGTTAACTGAGACAGGTTGTAGAAACCATACCACACCCTTGTTGAAACAACTCCACTAGCTGCCAGTTTGTTTCTGGGCAGGGTTCAAAGTTCTGGTTGTGACCTATAAAGCCCTATATCACCCAGGTCCAGGCTACTTGACAGTCTGTATCTCCCTGTATGAACCAGCCTGGGAGATCATCAAGACAGGCCCCTCTCTCAGTCCTCCCACTGTCACAAGCATAGTTGCCAGGGATGTGAGAGGGGGCCTTCTTAGTGGCTGCCCCTAGACTCTGGAACTCCCTTCACAGTGAGGCCAGAATAGCCCCCTTGCAGCAGCAGGCAAAGGCTGTTTTATTCAGGCAAGCATTTTAACAGAGAAAGTTTTTAAAGAAGGGGATAGCAGGTGTTATATGATTTTAATCATTTCTTTTAATCTCTTTTTAGCTGTTTTAATTCTTATATAATTTAATTCTGTTTTAATATATATTATTTATATCTTTTTGAAATTGCCCTGTTTTAACATGTAAGCCACTTTGAGACTCAATGTTGGGCAAAAAGTGAGGTATAAATAAAGATGATGATGGAGGAGGAGGAGGAAGAAGAGGAGGAAATTTGCTTCCATAAACTGCTTCAAGTTACCTTTTCTTGCATCACTGATGCAAGGATATACATCATTTATAATTTGCTTTGAAAACAAAGTAATTATTTTCATGTTCTTGTTACCCCTAAGAAGTGGGAGACATTGGGGTCCACCAGCAATGCCACTGTCTCCTAAGAATTTGTGAAAATGATAGCTCAAAGGAGGCCTGCGGGAGGAGGGTAATGGCAGGATCTTTTCACCTATGTATACCAGTACTGACTTTAGAGAGGACTCCAGTTAAAGTGAAAGAGAGTATTTTATATGAATTAACAAACAGACAAGAGATAAGACACTCTTAAGAGCCATACAAGGCTACTGGAAATTGAGGCAAGAAAGGTTGGATAGAAAGAGATTAATTGGAAAGGGTGATAGTTATCAATCCTGAAGAAGGGGTCATAGCAGAGTAACTTAGACAGCATCTAAGGGTAGCACAGCGGAATGGCAGTCTGGGGCACCATGTACTACATACTATATCCAATGTACTACAAGTGGCTGGGGTTGAAACTTGGGTTTTTATATCCTATTTCACACCTTGAAGGGGTACATTGACAAAGCCATAATGGCTTTCCCATGGATTGACAAAGGGGTCTGTAATGGGCTGGTTACTTAACTCTGGAGTGACAAAACATTGATGGGACTCATGATGATCTCTTAATGTTCAGTCAGGTAGGGTATATAGGGAAGATTTCTGTACAATAATATTGAAGAATGGTCTTTGATTGCTCACCAGTGTGGGCAGCTAGTCTTTCAATGTATCCAAAAAATGCCAAGAGCCTGAAGCAGTGAAGGGATTAGCACTAACCCATTAGCATCAGGTTTTCCACATATGAAATCACGTATGCAAGTTTCCTGACTATGCCATGAAAATCCATGCACTTATTACATAAAAAAAAAACTTACTAAACAAGCTCTGACTTTTTATATGCAAGGTTTCTTTACCATCAAGCATTCATTCCAAGTACAAGGAACATTAGTTTTTAATGATTGGTTTGGTCAATATTTAATATATCTCCATTCTTTTCAAATCTAAAAATTATTGAGATGAAATATTCATTGCCCATCCATGCCTGGACTTTCTGCTGTCTCTCATGTAATTACTGGTGAAATTAAGTAGGATGATTCTGTGTAGTGCATTTGCTGGGGATCCCCTGGGCCAATGAGGATACAGGTTTAGTTCTCATCAACATGCATACCAAGTTTTGAAAACCTGAACATTAAAAAGAGAGAGAGATAGAAGGCTGTATTTGTGCTTCTTCCTTCAAAGGGGAAAGCATAGGAAATGTCAAGAGAATTTTTCCTGCCACTTTTTCTATTTTTCTCCCCATGATAAAACAGCAAAATTCATATATAGTCATAAATGTTTGTGTGGCTTCTTGTAGCAATGGAGCTTGCTAATTGATATTTTACTCCAGTGCTGTGGACTCCCTCTGGCTACTCCTTTAGCACCACAGGGAAGAGGAATTTTCACTTTGTTTTCAAATGAAATACCATTTTTTTAAAAAAGAAAAGAAAAGAAAGGAACTAAAATAACAACGTTGACTTTTTTATAACGTGAGCAGGGGGAGACAGATGAGGTCATGTCTATGAGGTGGCTTCTTTTTCTCATCTGGCTAAGAAATGACTGACAGCTCCAGGTGTGCTATAGACACTGCATGTTAGATTATCAGACATTAAAGTGAATCATAACTGAGTTTTGAATGGAAAGCAAGTGGCACTTCTTTTCCATGCACAGGGCTTCTTTTTTGTTTTTAACCTCAGTTGCTCGATGCAATCCCGTGTTCCTATAAGTGTCATTCAACGCCTTGCTTTTGAATTTTCAAGTGTGGTACGAACACTCAAGTAAAGAGAGGGGTAGAAAGTTAAAAGAGAAAAATCAGTGATTTCCATACTTCATATGCTTGGCTTCCGGCACAACAAGTCAAGCAGTGCCACAGAATACATGACTGGAATATTTTTTATGGATAGAGTTGCCAGGTCGGCAGCATTCTGTCCCTTGAGAGTTGAGGAACAAAGCAGAAACAAGGGCTAAGACAGATTTCATTCTTGTGATGTCACAGGGCAGTCTCTAGTGAAGCCATCAGAATGGGTCCTTGTGAAACTAGGCAAGAGTTGGCAAGCAAGTCAGAACTGGTTCTGGGCATGCTGATTGTGAAAATGGGTATTGAGGGCATTCCATGTGAATAGTCCTGGAATTTGGGTGAAACCCAACTAACCAAATAATATGGCAACGCAGAACTGGAGGAGGGCATTTTTAAGCACTGGGCAAGCAGCAAAAGGCATGGAGCAACTGTAATGATTGACACCACAGGGCTTACATTCTAAGTGGCCTTTCTCGTAATGCATATGACATGTGGGCTTTTGCAACTCCTATACTACATTAGGAAAACTTAAGCACATTAAGTTGGAAGGCTCATTGCTATCCCAGAAGGAGATTTTCCTTATGCTGCTGCTGCTGTGGGGATGTACAAAACAAAGGCTCATGCACCACGATGCTCCAATCCCTGCCTTGCTCCAATATCGGCCTTGGTCCAAACATCATTATTATTCAGGGGCATGCAGCCATGATTTCCTTTCCCAGTCTCCTTCTTTCTCTTCTAGCTGTTTGGCCCACCAATGTCACAAAAGTGCACCAGATATGCAAACACATTCATGTCCAGTATGACATGAGTGGAGAATGGATGGATATGTCCACTGAGTAAAGATAGAAACCTTTAATGATTTCATTCTTCAACATAAAAATGAAGATTCTTCAGGGGGAAAAAAGGCATGTGTTTGTGTGCAGAAACTGATTGTTTTTGCAGAAAAATGATAAATTTTGAGCATCCCTTTTTTATAGAAGGAAAAGATCTTTTGTTCAAAACAAGTTTAGCTGTAATAAACAGTTTCATAAAAATTTACTATTTGAATAAAAAATTAAGCTGGCCATTTATTGACAGAGTGTCTTGATGTTTTGAGGCTTCCAATATTTCAATGATATGTTGAAGGTGGCAAAAATTGTTATTGTTCTTTACATCCTTTGCAGCTGGAATTTAGGAGAAAAATGTAGAAAAATCAAATTTTTGTATTCTAGAGCTACTTTTGCTATGATTTATCTTCCCCTCTGGAAAACCAGAGAAATACAGCAATTGCCTGAGGCTTCTGCTATTGCCCTGGGACCCAGAAACTCTTTATATAGTTAAAACCCACCATTACATTAGGCAAACTTAAGCACATTAATTTCATCATCTTAAACTGTATCTACTACTGTCTCGAAAGTCATGACAACTTGGAAACTTGTTGGTAACCTAGAATTATCATCTTCTAGAATTAACTAGAATTACCGTCTGTTACACTAGTGATAGGTTCACCTTACTGTTGCTATAAGCTGGAAATGACTTGAAGGCACACCACCACCACCACCACTACCACCCCAACAGCAACCCATTAGTGATTGCATTGTCTCCCTGTTCGTGCTGTAGCAAAGGGTCTTTTCACACTACACTGTTACAGTGCTATTATTCCACTTCCCATATCCTGTGGAATTCTGGGATTTGTAATTTAATAAGGCCCAAGAGCTCTCTGGCTGAGAATTCTAAATGCCCCTCCCTAAGCTGCAAACCCCAGGATTCCATAGGATGTTGAAAGTGGAATAATAGCACTATAACAATGTAGTGTGGCAAGGCCCAGAGACAATTGTCCAATCCACCTCTTCCAAAATGCCTCAGTTCTGATGGCCTCTCCCACCCAGGGAGCTAGACATTGGCAAATATGTGGCCTGAAAGGTCGTAGCTACCTTCTGCCATGACCACTGTCAATTTTGTGATCTTGTCCCAGCCACTGCTATGCCCACAGTTATTAATTTTTTTATTACCACTGCCACTTTTGTAGCCAGTGACACCATGACTATGTCAAAATGTCAATGAGATACCAGCTATTGGGAAGAAATATATGCACAAATTCATTTCATATTCTGACACCTCAGGCAGAAGCTACAGCATGACCTTCTTGGTGTCTCCCCCTAGACTACGGAATTCCATTCCTAGAGAGGCCAAAATGTTTCCTTGTAGCCCACCTTGTTCTCCTTCCACTAGCAGGAATTTTTTTTTTCTAATCAAACAGCTTTTGAGAGCCAAGAGATTTAAAGAAAGGATTTTTAATGAGGTGCTCTACTTGTTTTTAATTGTGCCATTTTTAAATTGCTTTTTATTTTTTTATTTATGTGATTTTGATTGCATGCATTGCTTTTAGTGTTATTAATACTCTCCATTTTTGCACTGACCTTTTGTACTCTTTAACTGTATATTATTTATTTTAATTTATAAGCCATCTCAAGTCCCAGTTTTGAGGAAAAGGAGAACTAGTATGGCATAGAAATTTGAGTGCTGGACTAAGAGACTAGGAAACCAGGATTCAAGTCTCCGCTCTGCCATGGAAACCTCCTGGGTAAACTTGGGAAAATCATATTCTGTCAGTCTCAGAGAGTGGCAAAAGCAAATCCCCTTCAAACAAATTCTGCCAAGAAAACCCTGTGATGGGGTCACCTTAGGATCACCATATTTCAGAAAAGACTTGAAGGCACGCAACAACAAGCAACAACAACAATTATCTCTATCTTGCAACAAAGACCAAGCAAATCACTTTTCTTTTAGCAGGAATAGCTGATCAGGAATTTGTCCCCCCACCAAAAAAAAAAGTCTGTGAGAATGATTTGCACTTTCAGAGTTCATGGACCCTAGACAACATGTCCTCTGGGGCACCACATTTGTGAGCAAACTGTCTCCCTGTTATCCCCTCTCCTACTTGCTCTTTCCAATACTCCTGTTCGTTCATTCATTCCTTCTCTCCACACTCCACAAATATCCTCCCTCACTTTCCTTGGTCTTTTCAATCTTCCAGTGTTTCAGTCTCTTTCTACCAGTTTTATCTAGTGTTATCTCTTTCTCACTCTTTTCCCTTATTAGTGATCACTTCCCTCCTGCTTGCTTTCTGTACCTTGCAATGCAGCAGTAGAGCACCTTCTTTCCTTTACCAGCTTAGAAAAAGTTTTGGTGTTCAAAAAAATCAGAGTTGCATTGCCACCTACATCCTGCTTTTCCAGAATGCCTCTATGCCAGACATGAACAGTGCCTAGGGACTGGGACAATTCCACCCCCAACCCACCTGTGGGCCACACAATCCTGACAGTGCACCCAAATTCTTCTATCTTAAGTCCTTCCCAAAATGGTGACCAGAAGCGATTATTTTTTCTGACCATTTTGAAAAGGAATTAAAATAGTAGTACTGGGAATCTGGGGTGTTTCTAATGGTTTTCTGTAAGATAGATTGGGGTGCTTTTGTATATGTGGGGGGCTCTCAATATCATTTTTTTGTATAAAAAAAGAAACAAAAACAAAGTCATGCTGGATGTTTTTTTTAAAAAAAATAAAACTGGAGGGTTGAGGGGGCTTTGGAAGACTGGCAGGAACTTCAGAAGTCACAAAAGTGTGGTCAATTGGCTTTCACTTTCCCCATCCTTGCTCTTGACCCACATGGGGAATCCCTCTGAACAAATGAAGATGCCACTTGTTACTGCAGCTTTGCTCTTGTGTGTATATCAGATCTCTTATGTTGTGTGTGTGTGTGTGTGTACGTGAAAAGAAGATGCTGGCTGATAGTTCAATTTGTTTGTTTGCTTAACACCATCAATGTACAGTTTACACTTCACAGAATAAAACAATAAAAGGAGAGGGGGAGGAGGGGGAAGAATTTTGTTTTCATTTTGAACAAAATCAGAATATTTTGCAGATGTATGCCATCGTATATTTCATTATATATATATTTTTTATTTTTATTTTTATTATATAAAATATTAAATAACAACCACATAATTATAGAAAATATTATATAATTATATATAGTTATATATATATATATATATATATATATATATATATATATATAAAATGTATGCCATTGTATGCCATTTATCCATTGCCGTGGCCTTTCCTAACTTTAAGTCCAGGTGCTGAGGGTCTAAGACTCCTTTCACCCCTGATCATAGGCCAAGTAATTTGGATATGACAGAAATTTTGTTCTGCCACAGCAACTCTGGCCTGATGACAGAGTTGCTTCCTTTATATCACTAAAGGCAATGTATGCAAGAAAGATAAATGAACAATGTAAAACATAATAAAAACAGAAATTTTGTATAGTCTACCTAAGCCTGAACACTTATAGATGCCTCAGACTGTTTATTTTAAACTGGTTCCAGTGAAATGAAAGAGAAGATTGCAACTACAACAGAAAATAGAGTTGAAACTAGAACTGCAATTAATTACTGTGCTTTAAAGTAAATTTTGAAATTCCAAAAGAGATTATGGCTGGCATCCTATTAGGGACACGATCATAACTCCTTTTCTGACCAGAATTATTTACCCCAACCCACCTTTTAAGTAGTGCAGCCTCCCCCATAGGTATTTCCATGTCACTGGGGAGTAGGGAGATCATCAGAGATCCCTCCAGCTATTTTCCTGCAGCTGGACACTGTTACCCTGTTTACTGAGGGTCCCAGGAGGGACACCAAAATGTGCTCAACTATAGGTGGGGAAAATTAGCTCAGAGCACTGCTTTAACGTTACGAGAGGCAGGGTAACTTAGCAGGATCTTGTAACCCACTGTTTACTGGGTCAGGCCAAGTCAAGGAGCAGACCGGTTTGAAAATAATGAATGATCTTTATTAAATGCAGACACACAATGTAAGCAACACACGCACACAGATAACTAAGGAAAATAAAGGTGTGAGTAAGATAGAGGGATTTTCAGAGGGATAGTTGGTTTGGGTGATACAACTCCTGTTCCTGAAGCCCAGAAGAATATAGAGAGCGATACTGGGGTTCGGTGTGGCTCAGCACGTGGGGCTGAGGGGAAGCTCGCCAAGCAATGCGGCAGCAAGGTGGTTGGAACTCGGGAGCGATCCAAGGAAGGTCTCAGAATCAGGGGTTTTTATAGGGAGAAGTGTGACTGCAGGCTATGCCTTACTCAGGGACAACAATGAGTTTTGGGTGCGAGACAATGTTTCAGAAATGTCACAATTTAGCATGATTGAGTCAAGTCCGAATTGACAAAGAGGTAGACTGTATGCAAATGCTCAGTGCTTGGCATTTAAGCTTCTAGCTTGCCAAGTTACCTACTCGGGCCAGGGAGTCTTTTGTAAACAGTGTGCATACATAATATGGTGTTTGCCGGGGAGGTCCCTGAAGCTGTGATCTGGCTATTTCTGGCTTGCCTGTATTGTTTTGGGATATTGCAGTGTTTGATGGCCGAGCCTAGTTCTGGGCTTGTCCGGGGGCCTCACAAGCATGTGAAGAGGAATGCTAGAGTAAAGCCGAATTATGATATCAAAGTGATATTTAGTGCTATCGCCAGGTAGGCCTAAACTGTAGTAACAACACACTGCAAGGATGCCATCTTCAGGCACAGTAGAGAGCAATTCAGAAACCCTGGGGGTAATTCACACTACCCAATTATAGTTTAATATTCTACTTCATCTGCTGTGGCTACATCCTGCCGAATCCTGGAATTTGTAGTTTGGTCAGATGCTCTAAAGTTGCTCTCTGGCTAAGAATTCTAAATGCCCCTCCTTCAACTTTAAACTTATGAATGGTTTATGTCATGTTGGGAAAACACGTGGTTTATTAATATTCCCCAGATTTGGGATTGTCTCTTGGTCTGCGATGAATGCCACAAAATGATTGAATGCCACAAACACATCACAAAGATTTCATTTGCAAATTCTGTCTGTGCCAGAAGCATCTAGCCTCAATATTAAATGAAGATGGAAACTGCAACTGTGAAATATTTCACCATACTTGTGAGAGATATCATCACTTTAGTGCAGTGCTGAAGCTGTCTGAAATGTTGCTGCAAAGTCAATGTACAAATACCAGTTCAACTTCTGCCTCTCCAGATGTTGTGATTTCAACTCCCATAATTTCAGATCCTTGATTATGCTGGCTGGGGAAAATGTGAATTACGTCCATAAACATCTGGAAGGACTCAAAGTGGTGAATGCTATAGTAAAGATTTTGAAGGAAAAATAGCTATTCTCAGGGGTCTGGGTATAGGGATGTCTCTGATCCCTAAACCATTCTGGAGTAATTTTAAACTTTTAAACTTAGAGGTGGACCAAACACCAAACTCTCATGAGTCCTGGCCCAAAGATATTTCAGTTTTTCAGTGATACAGCTGTTTAGGAAATAGCCCTCTTTATCTCTTTGAGACACACTGGGTGGTAGCCTAATTTGGCTAACCTTTGGCATCTTTTTATTCTCTCTTCATGCCCACTCAGCTTGTCACAGTGGCATACCAGGGAGGTAGGTGGTAGGGTGCCCTGGGCAGCATAGTTTTGGGGGTGGCACCAGACCACCCTCCACATACTGGCAAATGTCCAGCAACTAGATGGGCACTGGAGCCTCCTGGAGAGGTCTGCTGTAGGGGTATGCCACTCTGGGAAAGGGGGCTGTCCTTTCCCCCTCCTCCCCTCCCCTCCCTCTCACTCTCCCAATCTGAAGTCAAACCTATTTCAGCCAAAGCAGCAGCACGGACATTGGGAGGCCTCCAGGTTGGGCAGAGAAGGAGGGAGGGAGAAAAGGAGGAGAGGAGAGGAGAGGAGAGGAGAGGAGAGGAGAGGAGAGGAGAGGAGAGGAGAGGAGAGGAGAGGAGAGGACGGTCCCCAAGGAGATAGAGAAAGGCGCCCGCCTTCCTCCCTCATCCCACCTCCACGACTGGGGATGAGCCCAGCCCAGCTGACCCTCCAAGGAGGAAGGGAGAGGTGGAGAGACAGAGACAGACACAGAGGGCACTCACCACCACAGGAATGCTAGCGTGTCTCTAAGCATATGCAGAGTGCCTCCTCTGAGCATGAATACCCAGAGTTCTATGACCCAGTGCCAATTGAGCAGTTTTTATTTAGTACTTTGGATAGGTCCTCCCTCCCCTGAGAGGGGCAGCAAATTCAGGGACCACCTCTGGGCAGCAAACTCAGGGACAGCTCCCAGGCTGCAAAAGGTCTAGCTATGCCACTGACTTGTCAGCTGTCCAATCAAACAAAGATATTCATTACCTCTAGCATATTCAATCAAATCAAATCCAATAAAATCAAAACTCTTTATCAATAATCCTGCTTGTAGTAAGGTAGGAGTCATTAGCCTTCTACTTGTCACAGCTAGTGTGTTACTGCAGTCTAGGCCTACCTCGAGATAGCACCCAATATCACTTTGATATCAAACCATTCGGCTTTCCCCTGCCACCCCGCTCCACGTGTTTGTGAGGCCACTGGACAAGCACGCAAACAGGCTCAGCTGATAATTGCTGGACATTCCATTCTCCACCTAGGCAGGCCAGACACAGCCGGTTCGTCACTTCAGGGACCTCTCCGGCAAACACTTCATTACATATGCGCGATACTAACAAAGGCTTCCTGCCCCGAGCAGGCTACTGGACAAAGGTTGTGCTGTCCACTGGTAAGCGCTGCACATTTGCATACTGGCCATACTATTGTTAATTCGGCTCTGATTCCATCATGCAAAGTTGTGACCTTTCCGAGACATTGTCTCGCACCCAAAACTCATTGTTGTCCCCGAGTAACACCACTGGCTTGTTGAAAAGAGTTTGGTATTTGGATCTTACAGATAAATTAATGGTCAGAGTTAGGAATGCGAGAAGGCTATAAACAACTGATAACTTTATTTCATTACGGTTTTTGTGTAATATAATTATAGCAATAATTGTTTGGACTCTTTCTCATTTCCAATAAGCCCATGTTGGTCTATGGAAGAACTTCTTGAACACAACAAGGAAATATTTTTGTTATGGAACTTTTTATTGTTGAAAGGATGTATTAATATAGAAGAAGATATATATGCTCCTGAATGCTTCCTTAGTAAAACTTAATAATATGTGAACGTGCAGATATGTTCAAGGTTTACATTCCTTTCTCTTAGAACCATAGAATCATAGAGTTGGAAGAGACTACAGGGGCCATCCAGTCCTACCCCCTGCTATGCAGGAACACACATCAAAGCATTCCCAACAGATGGCCACCCAGCCTCTGCTTAAAAACTTCCAAAGAAGAAGACTCCATCACACTCTGAGGCAGCATATTCCACTGCCAGACAGCTCTGACCATCAGGAAGTTCTTCCTGAGGTTCAGGCAGAATCTCCTTTCCTGCAGCTTGAATCCATTGCTCCTTGTCCTAGTCTCTGGAGTGGCAGAAAACAAGGCCTCTCCTTCCTCTACATGGCATCCCTTCAAATATTTAAACATGGCTATCATACTCCTGCTTAATCTTCTCTTCTGCAGATTAAACATACCCAGCTCTCTAAGCTGTTCCTCATAGGGCATGGCTTCCAGACCCTTCACTATTTTGGTCACCCTCCTCTGGACATGCTCCAGCTTGTTGATATCCTTCTTGAATTGAGGAGCCCAGAACTGGACATAGTATTCCAAATGAGGTCAAACCAATGCAGAATGGAGTGGTACCACTACCTCCCTTGATCTTTCTTCTTTCATTTCAAGATCTGGTACAAAAACAAAATATGTCTCCTAAGTAAGTAATGTTCATATTGCCTTTTCATTTCTCTTCATATAAATATTTCTTTTTCAAGATAAATGTAAAAAGAGATGCTTAGCAGCAATATGCATGTTTGTGATAGGAGAATGATAAGTATGCTATCTCTTTCTCTCCTTGTATTGAAGTGTTTGTTGCTTCAGGTTAGCAGTCCAGCAATCTGAATGTTCATGGAGTTCTGAATCACTGTTTTGCATTCATATTCTGAAATGTTTAAAAAATAAAACAAAGAATTGACTGGATGCAACGAATCATACATGTGTCCATGAGCTTAACCCTGCTTTGGCTTTCGTTTTACGCACATTTTAAGGAGTTTATTGTCCACTGAAATTTGAAATGTGTATGAAGATTGCTTATTATCTGAAATCAACTTAAAACCACATGAATTTCCCATTGGAATGCAAATGTCAGAGCAATATGAGGTGATCTCCCTTGTGGAAGCATAGATGTGTGTTATGAACTGAAACTGGCATAACCATACACCATGTGTTCTTCAAGGGAAGCATGTGCCTTATAATCTGAAATGAAAAGTTAGGAGGAACCTTCTAGAACCCTGGAATGATCCATAGATTTGAGTTTACAATGTTAATTTTTAAAAGTAGCACATTGGTGTTAAACGTTCCTTTTACAAAAGAAATTCATATTATTCACCACTTGTCATTTTAATGGTGATGTTTACTAATGTGAGAATATACAGTGGCCCATCCACATTCAGGAGGGTTCAGAGCACAGAACCCTTATGAAAGTGGAAAAACTGTGAATAACCCTCCCACTCCACAATTCCCTTTTCATTCCCCTCTGGAGCTTGTGTCCTCCCATTCCTTTGCCTCTGGCTCCCTGCATTTGGGGGATGGGATTAAAAAGACAAACTAAATGACTTATTGGTATTTTCCCCTCAGACAGAGAAAGGCAGAGTTCTGGGGTTCTAGATACTTCCGGTTGCCATCTTGAGAAAGGAGGTGTAGGAACAAAGACAGCACTTGACAAATTAGCAGCCTTTATACAGCAGAATATCCAACCACATGGCAGAGAGAACATGTCTACAGCAGTGGGAGAGAGCTTTGCTCACTCAAAAGGAAAAAAAAAGTCCATTTGAAACACAAGCCTCACAAGCTTGGGGTGAGGAATGGAAGGGAATGGAAGGAGAAAATAATAATCAAATTCATGAAGGTCAAGCCCACAAATATGGAGGGAGGATTGTATACCTGTGAGTGTACGTGTGCAATGCTATACAACATGACCCTATGCATATGTACTCAGGAATATGTTGAATAGTATTTATTCCAAAAACAGGCTTGGATTTCTAGTTGAGCATCTCTGTTAAGAACTGTGCTGTCAAACAGTACAAATTTGTTGAATGTAGTGATGTGCTTTTTTTCATTTGCTTTATGAAACGCTATGAGATGGCACTATCTGTGTTTTACATTCCACCTCACATTATATTGAACTGTGCAACTTCATATTAAATGAAAATATGCAAATATAACAAATGGATTTTGACTGTACTTGCAGCTGTATGTTTCTGGTATATTAAATTACCTGTTGGTAATCTAAGAACTTTGGACATAGTAATATAATCCATAAATGATTAGTTTAACCTGGAGAACCTCATTAATAAAACACACTAAGGAGCTCTCCAGTTTTTACAGCTAAGTGAAACTTTCCAAGAGCTCTGCTGAAGTTGCAAGAATAGTAATTTCAGAGCTGGTGAAACTTCCTAAATATCTCGAAGCCAAGCTGGTGCTATAGAAAGAAAATCTCAACTCTCTTCTTTTGAAATAACAAATACAAAATATGTACATGGCTGGCAATTAATTTTTCTGTGCGTCAAAATAATGACTGGATCAGCACATCACTCTTCACTAAGAGGGGCCTAACTGAATATTTTAAATCATCAGCAGGGATGGGTACCTTGCCAAGCAAAGCACTTTGATTTCATTAGAGTTGGTAGCAAAGAAATGGCTCTTCGGAAAGGCATCTTGGGACTGCAGGCACAAATGAAACTGGATTCCTTTGTACGCATCAGATTAATCAATGACATCCTTTCCTCAATCATCTGAAAAAAGAAAAGAAAAGAAACTTTAAGCATTCTTCAGTAATCTCACTTTATTTTCAACTTGATAAACAGGGATTTTTTAAAAAAGAAAAAGAAAAGAAAAAAGTATAAGCAAAACAGAAACATTAGGAATGATCCAATCAAATCAATCCTATTACTTTCAGTGAGAGAAGTATGCCTGTGTGTTGAATGGTGCAACCAATATATGTTTACTCATAAGGAAGCTCATGTCCAATCAAATAACCATGTGATGGTTTGCTTTTTAATGATGCCTATCCTCATTTGCAGCAAATGGAGTTCTGACACTAAGGCTGGGTTGAAATTCTCTGCTTAATTTGCACAAAATATTTTTCACCTGCAAAAGTGGGGGCTTATCTTCTATACATTTTGAAAGAAATTTCACAAGTTTTTTTTAACAGATAGTGGGTTTCCATTTACCACACTTGACCGTATGAGCTGCCCATGATTTTTCCATCCCCCTGCTTCTTAACGCTTAAATAAAAACAAATATATAAATGTCATGGATTATTAACATATCATTCAGCAAATATGGCATAAACAGAAGGAAATGTTTCTCCTTCTCTTCTTCCTTATCTCCCCCATTTCCTCCACCTAACTCGTAGCTTTTTTTATAATACAGAGAATAACAATTACATGAACAAGAGTCCAACACATTTCCTCTGCTACACATATAATTGGATGTACATAGCTTCCTTGTGAGCACAGCAGTCCTTGGGTGGTAAAACAAATAGTATAGAGTTGTTGCTCTGTAATGGTTGAAAAGGAAGATGGGGAAAGAAAATCTGTTGACACTCCAAATGGTTAAGGCTTTCTCTTCTGCTTCCCAGCAGCCACATTGCCCAGTATGCCATTGGAATGACCTAGTGCAAAATGACATTGTTTCATTCTGAAAGAGCTACGGCCAGTGAAGAGCTCCACAGAGAGGCTTGCAGCACTGTGAGTAGTGCAGGACATTTAACCTTTGATGTCCCAACTCCAGAATAAAGAGTCCAGACCCTTACGCTTGGGTTAACTAGGGCAACCTTTATTGAATTTATTTATTTATTTAAAGATTAAGGGCAGGGAGGAAGCAGCAAGAGGAGGAATGCGGGTCTAGCCAAGGTCATGTGACAAACTGTTGTCCACTCCCTCAGCCTTCCCTTGGGCAAACCGCCTGAGCCTGTAGAGCAACCCAGTCATTACTGGTTGCTTGCCAGCTGCTCAATAGGGGGAGGTGTATCCAGGGGTAACTCCTGTCGAAGTTGCAGGACCCTTTGGGCAGGAGTTAAATCCCTCTGTTAACCTCAAGGGGGCACCAACTTCGCCATCCCTGAGGTCGCATGACTCAAGCAGAGGATTCGGAGACTCCCCCTACACCCAAAGTGGGTGCCCAAGGCAGCCACTGGAGCTGTCACTTTTGCCCCTTACCTGCCAGATGAATGCCTAATTAACAACCCTACTGCAGCCAATTTCCCAGTTCCCACTGAAGCAGTGTGGGGTAGGTGAAAAACCTCTCACCAATAGAGGTGAAAAAATTCCTACCTGGCCCCGAAGCAACCCACTAAAGTACACTGCAATGAGGGTGGGAGGGACGGGTCATTCCAAAGATCCAAAGAGACCATGTGTGGGGCATGCCAGGAATAAATAGGCCTTTGCCCACCCCATTACATGGTTCAGTCTGGTGCCGCCCGCACCATCCGCCCATTGGTGTTCTCTTTCCAGGGAGGTCATCAAACTCCTCCCCTCCAGGCAGCGAGGGCTGTGCATGGTCAGAGAGGATTTCTTTTTATAAAAATAAACTTTAAAAAAAGTTTAAAAAGCAAAATAAAAATTGAAAACCTTCACCTATGTTGTAAAGTTAAGTGAGGTAACTGGTAAATTCTATCTACTGAAATTTCAGGGGGAAAATATTCCTTCACATTTTAAAAAGGGGAAAGAATATGGATGCAGACATTAAGAAGGAAATTGTCATTGCATGATTAGCAGGTGACATAATGTTAAAAGATAAATTACTGTACAGATAATCTATAGCAGGAAACTAAGCAACACAGACACAGCATCCAAAAATGTGGCACCTGACAGGTTGTCGATAAGACCATAGGTATCTCAAGGTCAAACTGCTGAGTATTTACTTATGCCAGACTTTAAAATATTTAGCATTTCCAGAGGCTGTAGCTTATAAAATATGACACCCTTGAAACCTTTAATGAACATCCAAGTTTATGCAACACTATAGTGCATTCCATTTTCTTGAGTAGAGTGACTCTATAAATTGTGAGTGGAGGACTTATTCCAACTCTTTATCTCATATTCCAGTCAAAAGAGATGAAAAACTCAATGGTAAGTGCTATTTTGATGGAAAAACTTTGACATTTTTTTCCCCAAACACAGCAACTTCTGATTCCCAAGTTAGGACCCAACTAGTGTTTGGAGAACATGAAAGCATTCAGAATTTAGCCTAAACTGTATAACAAGAGTAAGGAAAAGTGCATGTGGGCACTGAGACCCTTTTATGTAGCCCTTGAAGGTCCCAAAGAATTCAAAGAAACCCTTGGTTAACATTTGGAGGCATAAATAAACAATTCTGTCATTTGAAGTTGAAATTCAGCCACAGAGTGTTACTATAGTTACCCTTGTTCAAGTTAGCTTATTGCTCACATTTCTTTTTGGCAATACTCTGTAGTAATTTTACAGTGGTTGTGGGAATTTTTAAGGAAAACAGGTCAATCTGCATTTCTGTTTGGAAATACTGATTTCACATGTCCCAACACTGGCAATAGATGGGGTAGGTCTTGCTCTAGAAATATGTACATTTTTAGGATTGGAGGTAAAGTTTGGAGACAACCGTGTATGCATTCAGAAAATGTTCACTATCTAAAATGTGCACGTTTCTTAAAAATGTCTCCATGCTTGGCTGACTAGAAAAGGGCACATTCAAATATGCTTTGGAAAAAGTGAACAAAATATACACAAGTTTATGTACAGAGAGTGGCAAAATATTTCATGCTCAGCAAAGAAACAGGACTGAACAAGAAATCCAAGTGGGATCTGAGAAATGCAAAGAAAATGGGAGTGCAAGAATTTCACATCAAGACAATGAAGGAGGAGGATCTGAGATTTAGCCAACAAGAAAAAGAGAGAGAGACTGTATCAGAAAAAAATGGTAATTCAGTATTAAAACAGAGTTTGCAATTTAGTAAGAAAAGTCTCATGAACAACTTACATGAAAAAAATAAATTAAAAATGCATCAACTTTTATAAAAAAATACAAAAAATTACAAATCCAATCAACAATATTACTAGCACAGTCATTCATAAAATTGTCAAATGTGTAAACTGAGGGCTTCTTCCATTGCCCCAATTTATAAAAAAAGGAAGGAAGGAAGGAAGGAAGGAAGGAAGGAAGGAAGGAAGGAAGGAAGGAAGGAAAAATCTGACAATACATTCAGAGCGTGGTGAACGTATATTCAGCATTGGTCTGCAGGGTATCACCAGTTTAAGCCCATGGCTCAGCAACATGTCACATCCCCTCACAGGAAAAACAAGCAAAACCTAAAACTCCTTCTGTCTCCTCTGAATCAGATGCTCTCTCACACATCACATCAGTAGATTCATCCATCATTCAACTTTCTAAATAGGACATGAAACAGGTCTACATTAATATTTGTGGACACACACTTACATTTATTAACTTTTGGTGTATAAAATTCAGCAGATTGTCAGTTAACACAATTTCCAATCTTGTTTTCTTTGTTTAGGTGAATCAGGCTGAATGGAAGCAGCAATGCACAGGAAAATTGTGCTCAGGACTTATTAGGAATATGGGGCTTGAGGAAAAAGGTTAACGTCTGGTGCCACAGAATCTGCCTCAAATGGAGGGAAGCTGACGAAGCTTTCCTGCAGTGGTAGAATACCCTTCTTCCAAAGGAACATTCTTCTGTTACATGGAAGGACAGAATTTAGGCTTGTGAGTTCTATTCTTGTGTGTATGGCCATTTCCACACTAGCCTGTTATAGAATTATGATTCCACTTTCAACATCCTATGGAATCCTGGGGTTTGCAGTTTTGGGAGGGGCCATCCGGCCCCTCCCGAAACTGCAAACCCCAGGATTCCATAGGATGTTGAAAGTGGAATCATAGTGCTATAACAGGCTAGTGTGGAAATGGCCTATGAGATGAACCCCAAGATTCACCAACTGAAGCTAGATGCAGACTTAAAGGAGCTTCAGCTTGGTTTAAGGGGAAGCAAGAGGCTGAAACAGAAAATGGAGTTTGAGATTTAAAAATTAATTTGGCCTGATAGAAACTGAGGAGTGCAATACTGTTAATGCTGAAAGGGACAGAGTTTAATTCATTGCTTTAATTGTTAATTTATTTGTTAATTAGAACATTGTTTTTTAATGCAATTGTTCAATTTACAGAGAATAGATGCCGGGTTTTCATGGTTTCCCCCTAGTGTTACATTTTACTGGGTCATTCAAAAGTAGCATTTTTGCTATTTAAGTTGCTTTCCTCAAGCTGTCAATAAACTGCATGATTTAGGAAGGCTTAACTTGTTCAGTTAAGTTTGGTCACTGATAATTAGTTATTCTGTACTAAGATGGTAGAAATGTTTTTAGTATCTTAAAATATAGAGGTCTGAATGGTACTATGATGCACCTAAATTTTGACTCCTCATTCAACAATTCAATCACTGGAACTATTCTACTGCAGTTTAACCAACCGGAGTCAACTCATCATTATTAAAACCACATATTGGAGTGTGCAGGAAAGCATGTATGTAAGATACAACCCAAAGCAAATTCCAGTTTAGCAGAATTCAACGTCAGTTGCCACAACATCGGCCATTTCCACCTTACACTGTTATAGTGCTGTTACTCCACCTTCAAAATCCTGTGGAATTCTGGGGTTTGTAGTTTACTGAGTCCAAAGAGCTCTGGCTGCGAATTCCAAATGCCCCTCCCTAAACTGCAAACCCCAGGATTCCACAGGAGGTTGAAAGTGGAATAATAGCACTATAACAGTGTAGTGAGGAAATGGCCTTAGTGACTTGTGGCTGACTTTTTTTTTTCAATCCTTGGCTGAGATCTTGTCTTTATACAGCAATACTCTGGGTGATGGTGGCCTTTCTGAGCCCTTCCAGTGGCCATTCCAGCATGTTCCAGTCAATGTTCTGGTGACCACTGTGATAAGTATAATGGTGGGGGAGGGAGAGCTGCACTTTTTTTTTTTGGTTAAAAATTTTTGTTAGTATTTCACACACATAAAATAGCTGGATAAACACCATTATTATGGATATATCCAACCCCCCACCACTTCCATATTTGTATTCTCCAGTTGAGTTATACCTTATATTTCAATTTTACACAAAAAAAATTTCTGCTTTATCATCTCATAAATTTATATTTTTAACTAGTCTGTTACCCCTTTCCATTCCCTTCCAATGTTCTGGAGAGCTTTGTTTTTCAAAGAATTTGCTAATTTTTCAGTCTCTACCATATCCAGGACTTTTAATTTCCATTCTTCTAAACTGATTTCTGTCTTTTCTTTCCAGTGTTGGGGATATGTCAGCCTTGCTGCCATGCTCAAATACAACATCTTCTGATGACTCCTGATCTCCCTATTCTGACCTATTTAGCAAATAGAATTTCAGTAGCATTTCAGAATTCAGTTTACAGATTTTTTGAATTTCATCATGTATTCCCTTCCAGAATTTCTTTGCCTTCTGGCAGGTCCACCAAATATGAAAGAAGGAACTCACCTTCTCCCCACATTTCCAGCACTTCACGTCCCCATTTTTAGTTATTTTTTTGTAATCTCTCTGGGGTCATATGCCATCTATGCAGTGTCTTATAAAAGTTTCTCTTAAATTTAGATTTGGCGTAAATTTTATATCTACCAATTTTTTTCCCAGGCTTCTAATTCAATTGGGTGCTCCACATTCTGGGCCTGTTTAACCATCGTTTCATTTAT
Source organism: Iguana delicatissima (assembly GCA_948472985.1). Lineage (NCBI taxonomy): Eukaryota > Metazoa > Chordata > Lepidosauria > Squamata > Iguanidae > Iguana > Iguana delicatissima. The sequence continues at coordinate 554,502 of CAOKZL010000841.1, read as the reverse complement.
TATGTCTGGTTCCATTTCTCTCTTCAATAACAATTTATACAGTTTAGAAATTGTCTTCTTATAGTTTTCTTTCAACTGTAGGTCAAATTCATTTTCTTTTCTCTCAAATCCATATACCTTTGATTCATTTTAAATCTTTCTTTTAAATTGTCGCCAAGGGAACCAGTGTAATTCATGTCCATCAGCCCTCAGTTCTTCTGCCATTCTCATTCTAGGGCCATTTCTACACAGGGCGAGGGAATTGCCCCGCGCCACTACTTACCGGACCTTCTGGCAGTCCGGTCTGGTCCGGGGTGAGGAGGAGCAGTGTGTGGTCGTCACTCCGCACTGCTCTGGAATCCAAAATGGCAGCTTCCAGTTGGTTGTGGGTCTCGACCAACTGCTGAAGCTCGCCAGCCTAAAGCCCACCCTTGGCAGATTGCAGGCTCACATTGGTACGAGCCTTTGAATCTGCACAAAGGAGCAGGCTCACAGTGGCATACTCTGTGCTTTTGAAAGACTGGAAAAATCAGGTCTTTCAAAAGCATGCTGGAGGACCACTTGGGGTTGTTCCGGAGCAGACTGAAGTGCGGATCTACGGTAAGTAGTCTGAACCCAGTCCGCTCCAAGGTGCAGACATCCTCCATGGAGGATGCACTGCACTGTTTTAAATACCCCATGTGAAAATGGCCTAGGTTTATCTCCATCCCATTTCGGTTCATCTTGGTATGTTAATAGCTTTCCTTTTGTTGGGGTAACTTTAAAAGCTTCCTGAGGTGATGTCCAAATTTGGAGTTTCGTATAATATTTCTCCTTTATTTGTAGCCAAATCTTTAATAAGGTTTTCCAAATCTAATGATTATTAAATTCTTTATTCACTGCTGACTTATTGTAACACATATATCCATGCCATCCAAACCTATTATCAAATTCTTCCAATTCTTTTATTGGTGATTTCTCCAGAACAATCCAATCTTTAATCCAATCTAAGCAACAGGCATAATAATACTACTTCAGCAATGGTAAATAAAATCCTCCTCTCTCTTTTGCAAACTGTAATATTTTAAATCTTATTTTTGGCTTTTTACCTTGCCAAATAAATTTTTGAAGTTCTTTTTCCCATTCTTTAAACACTTTTCCCCTTCCTATTATTGGTAGATTTTAGAAAAGAAACATAAGTTTAGGTAGTAGAGACATTTTAAAGGCATTAATTCTTTCCAAAAAGGACAAATTTAGTTTATCCCATTTTTCCATGTCATTTCTAATGTCTTTCCATGTCTTTTGGTAGTTATTACCAAATAGTTCTTGGTTCTTCTTTGTAATAAAAATTCCTATGTTGTTTTCTTAGTTGGGAGAGCTGCACTTTCAAGCCAAGTCACTACAATGTGGGCAGATGTGGAGCTGCGTGCATAAAGGGATGATAGCTCCTTCTACCAGCTTGTAAAAAGTACAACCATGAGTGTAAATGGACTTAAATAATGCCCTTACAGGATTCTGGCTTCCATTTAAATGACTCAGCCCCAACACATACTTTCATTTAGAAACCAGAAGACTCTTCATGTTGAATAAACCTTTAATACTAAAGGAGACACCACCCAGCTTGAATCCTCTTAGACAGGGGATAAAGATAATGCACAACGCTAATGTTGTGTCAAGCTCATTTCATTATGTTAAACTGTTAAATTACTGATGTTATTCATCCATGGGGGGGGGGGAGCCAGTAGGAATGTGATGAGCTCTATTTTGAGTGGCTTTTATTCCCCCACTTCAAATTCCTGATTAAATGGGAAGGTATAGTTAGAACCAACCCGGGAGAAGCTAGTAGTAGTCCTATAATCACTTTAGTCCACTTCTGTCTGGAAATCAGCTTAGGATCCATGGATAATTCCTAAATTAAGGTGGTTTGAGCAATATATGGTTACAGTGTCTACTGTGCCAAATTCTTTCCTCAACCCTACCAACTGATTATCTGAATGTGTCCTCCTCAGGCAAAATCAACACCAAGAAGCAATTAGTATTCAATTGATGCTAAAGACCAATTCAGTTGTTTAGTAGTACTTAAGGAACTGATTATGCAGGTCACTTAAATGCAGTATTCAATATGGAAGCTGATGAGGCATGTCTGTTCAATGTAAATTGGATTGCAACTCTATATGCCAGTCTCTGGATGACATGGAGCAAGAGATAAGATTTTTCCTTTTATTCTCTTTATTATTCTGTCAGTTTACTCACTTTTCCATCCTAATCATAGATTCATAGAACACTACATTATGAAGGGGCCCCAGGGCCACCTGGTCCAATCTCCTGCAAAGCAGGGATATAGTAAAGAGTACTTCTGAAACAAGCTCATCCAACCTCTGTTTAGAGATTCCCAAAGACGGAAAGTCCAACACCCTTCAAGACAGTCTATTCCATTATCAAGCAGTTCATACAGTAAAGAAATACTAGCCAGTGTTTAGCCAGAATCTCTTTTCTTGTAATATGAATCCTATTTGTTTGTGTTCTAGTCTGATGCAGCAGAAAAAATAGGCTTCTTTCATCTTCTACTTGGCATTCCTTCAGACCCTTAAAGATGGCTATTATGTCACCTCTCAGTCTTCTCTTTTCCAAGTCAACATACCCAGTTCCCTAAGTTGTTCCTTATGAAGCTTGTTTTTCAGAACTTTGATCATCTTGGTCACCTTTTTCTGGACATTTTCCAGCTTATCAAAATCTTTCTTGAACTATAATACCCACAACTGAACACAGTGTTCCAGGTAGAGTCTGACCAAAGCAGAACTGAATGGTACTACTACTACTTTTGATCTGAACACCATGCTCTTGTTGATGAAGCCTGGAACTGCATAGGTTTCTTGATTGCTGCAGCATGCTATTGACTCATTTCACCTGTGGTCTACTAAGCTCCCTAGATCCTTTTCACATGCACTACAGTCCTCCCTCCACATTCACAGGTTTGACCATGGTGAATTTGATTATTCATGAGACACATGCTTGCCCCCACCCTCATTTTCCTCTTCCCATTCCCTTGCATTTCTTACCCCATGATTCCAAGGCTTGTGTTTAAAATGGATGCTTTTTTTTCCTTCCGGCTGAGCAAAGGCTCTCTCAGACTACTGGAGGCATGTCCTCTCTGCCATGTGGCTGCAATTCTCTTCTGTAATGGTTGCTGATTGGTCAAGTGTTCTCTTTGCTCAAGATTGTAACTAGTAGTAGTAGAACTCTGCTCTTCTCTGTCTGAGGAGAAAGTACCTGTAAGCCTTTTACCTTGTCTTTTTGATCCCCACCCCACCCCCAGAATGCTGGGGCCAGAGGCAAAGGGATAAGAAGGGGATTTCAAGGCAGGAGTTATTCATGGTTTTTCCACTTTTGTGAGGATTCTGCACTCCAAACCCTTGGAATGGAAAGCGGCCACTGTACTTTCAAGCAAGGTCTCATTCATCCTATATTTTTATGCTTAATTTTTCCTTCCTCAATGTAATATCCTACATTTGTCCCTGCTGAAATTCATTTTGTTAGCTTTGTCTAAGGAATAAGATTGTTGGAACAGATTATACAGAATTTAAGAAAAACAGGAAGTACTAATCCAAATCTGTGTCTATATTCAAATTCATCCAATCACCCATATCTTCTTTCTTTCCTTGCTCATACTATTATAGTCAGATGATTTTGCTAAGCCACAGTGAGGCAACATCAAATCAACTTGGTTCACATGTAGCAATTGCTGGGAAGGGAATGTGCTGAACAGAGATTTTGCTCCAGACATAAAATGACTATACCAAGTGAATCTTATACTATATTCTCCCTGTGACCTTGTTTTTTTTTCTTTGATAACATTCTGCTTTTTTTCAGTCCTATAGCATGAAGGATATATAAATTAAACTGTAAAAAATGAAAAAGGTCTGGGGTGTGTGTGTCTGTGTTTGACCTTTGTTTAACACGAGCTCCCAAAGTTATCTTCCAAGGGTCAAAAGGGCATAATGCTTATTGAAGGCTGACTTTTCTTTTGCCTATATCCAGTATCCTAAAAGTGAAGACGGCTGACAGGAAGAGAATCAATTCATTTGAAATGTAGTGTAGAGAAGATTTCTGCCGATACAATGGAGTGCGGAAGGGGTCAAGAGCAAATTCAGCCTGCACTCTCCCTACAGCCCAAAATGACTAAACTGAAAATATTCTTTGGGCTTATTGTGAGTCAACATGACTCACTAGAAAAAAGAGTTATGCTTGGTAACATGGAAGACAGTAGGAAAAGAGGGAGACTATATTACAAGTAGACTGATTCAATCACTGAAGCTACAACTGTAAGCCGGGCTTTTAATAAGAGAGTATCTGGCAGGCCTCTCATTCATAAGGTCACCATGAGTCAAGACCAACTTGACAGCAAGTATCCTGAAAATGGTAATGCCAGTGCTCAAGTCTGTGGGAGAGGCTTTATCAATATGGGATCTTTTCATCAGAGAAGAGTACTTTGCTAGAGTTAGATGTTAGTAAGGGAGCTGAGTTGGAAGACACGCTTCTTTAGAGTTTCTTCTGTCAGACAGTTTGATGGCCAGTTTCTCTTCCCTCTGGCTCATTCCCTTCTCTGTGTTGGTAATGCCAACTGCTAAAATCTGGAGCTGATACTGGAGCATGTGGGTCACTAGCACTGGTTTGTGTGAAGCTCATTTTTATGGTAACAAAATATAAAACGAACACATTTAATCCCCCCCCCTTTTTAAGTGTGAATTCATATCTGAGCAGGGTGAGGGCAGAGCTGGCAACTCTAACCACCCCCATTTAGCTTTGTTCATATAATTGTTGGTCATCCTTTGTCACATTACAGTGATAACACAAATGCTAAGCAGATTTCAGAAGCAGTGCAGTGGCATTTTAGTAAATGGCTGTGTTATTTTCTAAAAATAATAAAATAAATAAATGGTACATTTTTGCTAATGAAAATGGGGGAGTTTATTCTTAAAAGTCTTTCAAACTGTCAAGCTGCTGTCATACTTTACAGCCAAAAAGTGCATCAGATGCTAAACACAATTAACTGTTTAATAAAAACAGAACTGTTAATGAAAGATTACATTTTTTAAAAGGCAACAAAAATGGGTAATAAGGATGCCCTGGCACTTTTTGATCTTTACAGTCTGCCCAAACAAAAACTAATTAATACTAAGCAGGTTACAAACACTGGTGTGCCCAGATTACCGGCCAAGCAGGGTTTGCAAAAGAGGAAGTTGGACACAGCTTGGCCAGAATCATTCCTGGTTACAAATAACTCTGATAGAGCTACATCTTTCTCTTTGGATAAGGCAGAGAACTTCATTCTTGAAAGAATCTCTGAATAATAAAATTCTTCTCCTGCTGTGAGAACATAAAATTGTGCAGTTTTCAAAGACTATTAATATTTGAGACTTAACCTGCAGAAAATTCACAGGTGGTATGTTCTTTGCAAGAAACATTTTCTGCAGAAAAAAGTAATATTTCTGTGCATGAAAATTTATTTTCTGCATAGAAAATGCTGTTTTCTGAACACACACCTCCAACTGGTTTCCCCATCAGAACCTCTTGGGAAGATTTGTGATTCCCCCACTGGGTCACCTGCATTCTTCCAACTGAAGAATATTTGTGCTGTTTGGAGGGGGGAAAGTCATACACTGAGTGCCCCAAGTGCATACTGAAGGTTCAACTAGACACTGAGAGGAACATGTTGGAACTATTGCTAAAACCTTTTCCCCTCCCCTAATGGGGTTTCCTCAGAGATATACCATATTAGATTCCTCAGTGATATTCAGTGCAAATTAAGTCAGTTCTTACCATCTGTGATCAACCATGAAACAAAGTATGCTAAGTACAAGATGAGGAAAGAAACATGCTATAAGAAACAGTCACCTTTCTTGATGAAATATGTTGTCTAAATACATTTGAAACCCATCGTCTAGCACATATTTGAATTCAGAAGGCTGTTTCAGCAGTGGTGTCCCAGGTTTGAAATGTCTTCCCAGAGAACTTTCCAACCTGCCTTGAAATTTTCTCTTCGCTGAACTTTGGTAATAGGTTTAGTCCTCACCCTTGCCGTTTTTACCCTCAATATGTAGGGAAGAGTTTCTGTGTCAGCTCTGGTCATCCAGTGATAGTGACAGGTCATGGTCATAGCATGCTATTATTGATGATTGCATTCTGAGACTCTTTTTAAAAATCCTATCAAAATTGTTTCCCTTACCCAAAGATCCTCAGTTGTATGGTCCAGGGAGTTTAAATGTAGGCAAATTGGCAATAATCGTACTTCCTGTTTACAGAATGAAAGAACTTGTTTCCCCCTTCCTCCTGTCTTTTTTTCTTTTGTCCTTTGCATGCTGTTCTCTGTTCAAGGAACTCACAGTTAAGCTCAGCATGTTACTTTTCATAGTCTGAGGGTTGTGCTGATCATAACTCCTTTATTAACAACCTGAGACATATGCAACTACAAACTTACACAAACTATATACAAAGTAACTCTTTGTCTACAACATGGCACTATTCAAAATAATCTCCACCAGTGGTGATACATTTGTATCACCTTTGAACCCATTCATCAAATCCACTCTGGAAATTTTTTCAGGCAATCTCTGGTCCAGTGTCTGATAGTGTCTTCCACTTCGCTTACATCATCAAATTGCTTTTCCCATAGGCTTTCCTTCATCCGAATGAACAAATCAAATCTGAAAGTGACAGATCAAAGCTGCAAGGCAGGTATGGTCCCACTGACCACCTCATTTATACATAAATGTGCGATGATGCCAAAGAAATGTGGGGTCATGTATTATCTCAGTGTAACTGGGTTGCATTCAGCTGTTTCTGTGTTCTTTTCCTACAGGTGGTTTCTTGAAGTTTCCAAAGTGATGCAGTGTAGCAGTTGCTGTTCATTGTTGTCTCATGCTTGAGGAAATTAAGCTAAAACACCTTGTTATTCCAAAAGACATTCGCCTTACTGTTCCATGTAGAGCACTGGCTTTTGAATTTCTTTGGTAAGGGGAGGTGGAAGGCTGCCACTCCATGGATTGATTCTTCATCTCTCAGTTATACAGGTATGCCCAAGTCTTATCACCAGGGCAAATATTCCCAAAAATGTGTCCTCATGGGCTCCAAATGCTGTCAAGAGTTCCAAACAATGGGCAGTCTCTTCTCTTTCAAATCAGCTGTCAGTTGATGAGGAGGTCACTTGGCACACACCTTCCTGTATTCAGAATTCTGGATAATCTGCTTGACAGCACTATGACCGCAGCCAAGTTCCTCAACAGTCTCTAAGACAGTTATATGACAGCCTGCATGAATCCATCCTATTTTGTTTTTCACTGGTGCCTGCTGTCAATGGCCTTCCACAACACAATTTGTCTCCAACACTGGTTTTGCCTTATTTAAACATTTTTTTATTCATCTCATCATATGATTGCCATCTCTGGCCCTTTCTACACCGGGGGTGGGGCGTGAAACGCAGGGAAACGGGGCGGCACACACGGGAATGGAGCTTACCGTGTTTGTCGCTCTACACAGCGGCAGCGCCCGGCGGTGCCCGGCAGCGCCCGGCGGTGCCCAACAGCACCCGGCGGTGCCCAAAATGGCGGCTGGTGGCTTCTGGCAGCTCTCCGCCAATCGGAGAAGTGTGCCATCCGTAAGCTCGCTCCCAGGCAGCTCTGCAGGGATACGCTTGCACGCCCCTGCAATTCCCCACGGGGCACTGCAATGGGCTAGCGTGCGTGCTTCATAAAGACCACATGAAATGTGGTCTTTATAAAACACGCGGTGCCACCCCCACAGCCGCGCGAGGGCGGTTTGAGGTGGGGAAACTCCACATTTCTAACCACCCTAGTGCACTCCATGGTGTAGACGACCTCCGGGTGAGGTCGTGTTACCCCGTGTTTTTCTCCACGTGTGGAAAGGACCACTTGTTGCCTCTTCAAAGACATTTCTTTGCCTTCTGTAGATGTTGGCAGCAGTACATCCTCCTTTGGTCAAGAACTCAATGACTGTTCTTTGTTCCTGCTTCATACCCACCTGGAAATACAGAAATTTTGTCAATCATACAGTAAGAATTACTATATTTGCTGATGCAATAGGTTTGAACCTTGATCTCCAGATTTATAGTCCAAAACTCAAACCACTACATCATGCTAGCACTTGATACGTAGTTAGAAGATATGAATGCAACAATTAAGCAAACATCATAGGTTGTTCATCAAGTAAAATGGGTAGAAATTCTAGACTAGATTTGAATTTTATTGCAGAAATTTTACACGTAAGTTTTTCACTCCTTCTGTAAGATGGTTACTTGCATAATAAGTAACTAATGTTCATGAACATAGCCAAAAATTGTTGAAATATATGTGTATGCGGAAATGAGATGTTCTGTATCCAGATTATTCACTAGCCTTATTACAAAATTCTTTCAAAATACCTCAGATTTTTAGCAGTCCACTACTAAAGTTGCCTAGAACTTTTTCTTTGAGAGAAATGTGGTCAAAATTCTACATTTACCATTGAAGGAAACATTTGCATTCTGTCATCATAAGTGAAATAATTCCACCCCTGAATGAGTCCAACAGAGATGTTTAAGAACACCAAAAATAAGGGCTTTGATTTTAAGCTTCTGTTTTGGTTTTGGGAGCTTTTTAAATCTTCATTTACAACATCAAAGACATCTAAAAAGACAAACATCTGTTTAGTAATTAATAGGTTCACCTCTGAGATATTGTAGTTTAAATTTCAATGCATGATAGACTGTAAAAGGAGGGCCCCAAGTGCATGGTGATAAATTGGAATCTTGGTGTTTACTATAGAAGCTTTTGACTTTCCATGTTTCTTTAATGTACACATCTTTGTATTTTGTGATTGGAGATTGCATGGCATACACAGCTCCATCTTCAAAGCCATGGATTGCAAGAGTACCTACTATCAGGTATGCCCTCAGAACATATGAATGAATTCATACATGATCTGAATATATATGCCTAACAAGGATCTTGTAACTTCTGCAAAATAGTGTGCCATGCAAACTGGACTCAAAAAACTGAATTCACACAGAACTCTCTAAAAGGGGAGTTTTACTGAACATACATTACAAAAGTATTAAGACAATGACTCTTGTCCCAAAGATGACCTTTTTAATGTTAGTGTTGTATTCTGTCTGTAGTACATTATTTGCCAATTGCAGGGCCACTGCTGGGAGAGAGAGAGCTTTTGATCTTGGAGTATTGGGCATTTCAATTGTTTAATCACTAAACTTAAGCACCTTAATGTTGGTAGATAATGGAAATCAGTGGATGTACTGACTATAGGATTTGACCAGGGCAGGCTTCCCCCAGTTAACCCTTTGCTCTTCTAGGCCAGACAGTCAAAGGTAGTTCCATTTGGAGAATACACATCTACATCTAGGCAGGGGTGCTGAACAGACATAGCCACATCCTAACAAAAAAAACTGGGACATTTTCATCATGCTTCTTAACATCTAATGTCTGAGATGATCACTATACCCTTTCTAACAATAGGGTTCTCCTCATCCATGTTATTTATTTTTGCTTCTCTCTACTTCTGCTTTTCAAAATGTGCTTCAGTATCTCTCAATTCAACACACACTATGATTAAAAATAGTACAAGGAAATAACTAGGCTTTAGTCTGGGCTTGTAAAAACTGAGAAAATGTCTGTGCGCTATAACTCGTCACCATGTTATTCCTGAGTATGTTGGTCAGTCCTTAGCCACTGAATGGTCTAGTTTGACACCTGTTGAATCCATGACAACAAAGGCACTTGTGGAGATGCCTCAGGGCTTAAACATTTATTTAATCCACTACAGTAAAGTGATGGATATTTGACCCCTGGGAAAATAATTAGACCAGCACTGGCTTCAGTGGCATCATTTTTGTTTAAGATGTAAAATAGTCCAAAGCACATTTTTCAACATGATAGGATGAACACATTTCACACAGCAGTATTTGTCCCACTTTTCAACTAAAAATGTTCTTAAAGAGGATTGAAATAACAAATTAACAATATAAATAAAATAATATGGCTAGAATAAAACAGCAGGAAGACCAAGAGAAAATGCACTGCTGTCATTAAAATAATACAAAATTAATAAACAATAAAACACCTGTCTAAGAAAAGAACATCTTTATACTTTACTGCTGCTTTTTTCACAGGGTAGACTCCCAGATCTGGAATCCAAAGCTTAGGGCCTTTCCACACTATACTGTTATAGTGCTGTTGTTCCACTTTCAATATCTTGTGGAATCCTAGGGTCTGCAGTTTAGGGAGGAGTACTTAGAATTCTCAGCCAGAGAGCTCTTTGGCCTCAGGAAACTACAAATCCCAGAACTGCACAGAATGTTGAAAGTGGAATAATAGCACTATAACAGTGTAAGGCAGAAATATATGTAAATATAGATCTGTAATCAGTCAAGAAGCCCAATTCCCTAATGACCTAGGTCACAAGACCTTCCTCCTTATTAAGAGATGAAGGTTTTTGCCACAGAAAGATCATTGACCCTTCTAGATCTGGAGGAATTGAAGTGAAGAAGCAAGAAGGTGGGTAAGTAGGTCCTAAGAAATGTTAAACTATGTTATATATTGTATTTAATATGGGTATTATAATATTACAATATCATAATGACTATATTTATTATATTTAAGCTTCAAATTTAGAGATCTACCTATATCTATGAAATTGTTTAGTACAATTATGTAAGTATGTATTGTCTTTCAAGAATTTTATGTTCCATGTTTTTAATTTAAAAAATAATAATAAAAATTATATTAGCATTCTTAGACAGAGCACTGCAATGAAAATCCAGGTTTAATTCAGAGGGGAACACATGGTAGAAGAAGAATCCTTTCAATACATATTTCAGGAACAGAGGAATATCTGACTCCAGAAAGCATAGCCTCCAACCACTGTCAGATTTTCATTGTTACACTGGTGACAAAACAGATGTATTCATATTTCTCCCAGACCAACTGACAGGTTTCATGGCACAGAACACATGACAATAAGTCACAATAGTATCCTCATCATTACAGATGTCAAGAAGTATCTTGCACTGAGATGGAAAACCAAAATTGGCATGCCATCTGCTAGTTCACTACTGCACTGCTACCTTCTAGACAGTAAGCTCACTCTCCAGTACATACTGCTAAAGCAAACACAGGAGTAAAGTGCATGTCATGGCTGAGTTATTTCTTGGTATTTTAACAGTTCCATAAGCAGATCTAGGTTAGTTTAGAGTTGGTAGAATTGGACCTACCATTAGGCCAGGGGTAGGCAAAGTAAAATCAGTGGTCTGAATGCAGCAACTGTGTTCCCAAAGAGCTCTTCTGAGGCCTTCCTCTGAAGTCCTAAAAAGTCCCCAGAGCCCTTGCATATTTTTTTTTTAAATTCTGGGTGTTGTTTCATCTCCTTCTGCAACCCCCCCCCAAAAAAAAATGGTTTAAAACTGCTGCAAAAAACACAATCATCCCCTTCATCTCACTTATCTTGAAAACCCCAGAAGCCAAAAATGAGCTGAAAATCAGCTGTAATCAAAACTGTAAGTGATATCTCTCACTTCATGTTTCTATTTCAGCCAATTTTGTTTTTGCTGTTTTGGGCTCTTGAGTTGGATGGAAAATCACCTGATTTTTTTTTTTAGGAAAATGTGTTGGCTTTGGCACCCTGATGTGACCAAACAGAAGGTCACAAGACTGAACTGATCCCTAACCCTCTGTAGTTGCCTACTCCTGCATTAGACAGAAGAAGATATCCATTTCTGGCATTTCATAATGATGAAAGGGCAGAAAAGTGTTAACTATTTAATTTGTCACTGCTGTATTTTTACTGCCAGGGATGCAGAGACCTCTGTGTTGTATGTTTTGCCTCATGTGCATCTGGTACTACACACCTTGACAAAATGTACCCAGTTAACAATGAGAGTGAGGAAAATGCAAAAAATTTATTCATGTGCCCTAAAAATAGAATCAAAACATATCCTTTGCATGATGAATTCCTAGAAACGATGTCATGCCTTGAACTGAAAATAAGGATATACAGCTCTCTTAGTTTCATTATTGTTGTACATCTCTGTATCCCACCTGCATTTCCTACCCATCCTTGTTTATGGTGAGTTGGGTTTCACATCAGGAGACAGATTGTAGCCATAACATTGGCCCTTTTCACACCTTACCCTTTCGCGGAGCTTGAGTGTGGGGCTACTGCGAGAAATCTGAGGAGGAAGGCTCTTGCGTCCCTGGCGCTTCGGCTCCACAGCTGCTTCCCGGTTGCGCGAGTGCCCAGCCTCTTCCTTCTGGAGTGCAACCTGTGACCTTTCCTAGTCTGCACTGCACAGGAAGTGCGGCTGGCCTGGCTCCTGAGGCTCCGCACGCCAGGTAAGTCCACACGGGGCCCCAGAGCGATGCACAACCGCACACCATTTTCGGCTTTAACCTGAAAATGAAAAAATACGTGCATGGTCCGCATCAGGCTCTTGAGCGTCATGCAAATGTGAGTGAGTCGTGTGGACTGCTCCTCACATTTACGCGACACTCAAGGGGCCCTTTCGCTACAGAAATGCCATGCAAAAAGGGCCAATTGTGGCTGTGTGTCTGATCCAAGATATCAGTCATGTATTGCAATCAGGTACAGTATAGTCCTCTCCCTTCTGGGAATAGCTGCTCCTATTGAATTTGACCTGTTCAGAGGGGGGGGGGAAGAATTTACCAATTTCACTAATTTCATCATATTTGTGATGAAACACCGGAAAAAGTGAAACTTGACAGATTTTCCAACTTTACCATTGACTGTCCTATTTCACAGTATTTGAGTCAGTTTCCCTGAGAAATCAAAATTTTTAGACATCTCATCCTCTAATCTTCCATAACTAATATCCTATTCTAGACTTGCTTGTCACAAGTCTATTCTAGACTTGCTTGTCACTTGTTATCTATCGTCTCTTAAAACAATAGACTGAAAGGGAAAGAATTAATGCTGTAGGATTAGATTTTCAAGAATGCATTGCAGAGGTCTCTGGGGAGACTTACACAACTCGTCACATGCTTTTAATAATTTCATTTGCATTTTTTCAGTCTTAATACAAAATTCAGGGTGTAGTATTCAGTGGACATGAGATCACTCTGCATTGAATTCCAGTGCCTGTGTTCATTTTGACCATCTCAATCATTTTCTGAAAATGTTCTGACTAGAACAGTTGATGTCCAAGCAGCTCAGAGGACATACTGGGTTTATATGTGCCATGTTTACTGAATCTAAGACTTCAGTAAACTAACACTCATTTGCCTCCATATCATTTAAGTCAATTTTATGAATGTGCACTCAGAAGGCAAGTCTCATTGGCTTATATCCTGATCTGGTCTTCAGCTGTGCCTCCATTTTCAGCCCCATCCTCTACCATTGTCCACAATGGTCCTAAGGGTTCCCCATTCTAGGAACAGGTTTTTCAGGAACACAACAGGCTGCAGAAGGAAGAGGAAGATGCAAAAGCCCTTTTATGTCTGTCCTGTTCATGGAAGAAAAGTTAAAATCCAAGCCAACAAGTTCAATGAGACTTTGGCCATTTCCACATTACACTATTAAAGTGCTATCATTCCACTTTCAATCACATGTGGAATCTTGGGGTTTGAAGTTTAGGGAGGTGCATTTAGAATTCTTAACCAGAGAGCTCTTTGGCCTCAGTAAACTACAAACCCCAGAATTCCACAGGATGTTGAAAGTGGAATAATATTGTAACACAGAAATGGCCTTGCTCAAAGGTAAGCATGTATGGAGTTGAAACTCCTTACCACTCATGTAAAATCCTTACATCGGTAAGGTTTAACGTAGCATTAAAAATCTCATCCATCAGTACAAACACAACTTTTACAGCTAATTCATCAATAAAAGGAGATTACAGTGGTTCAATTGTTAAATTATCATCTTTTTGGCTAGTTTCAAAAGCCTGTGGGATTCTTATGCACAATTTCCTCTAGTGTTTATTTTTTAATTCCTAACGCTCACCAAGGAAATGAGTTATAGTGATGGATTTCTGTTTTGTGATTATTAGTTTTTCAGATTAAACATTTTATCTTGCTGGCTGGACTGAAATAAATGTAATTTACATGCGGAACATTTTCCTTTTCTCATTAAATGTTCACAATTTTCTATCCAACCTCAATTCCAGTGGACAGAAGGTGGGTGGAGGTGGGCGTTAATGATCAAGGGTTGTGCAGCTCAGATGGATGTTTTGTTCTGTTTCTGGTCCATAATAAGTTTGTACGTGTTTATTCACGAGTCCATTCTCTTCCACTTCTGTGTCAACCTATGGTAAGTGGGTTTTGTAACAAAAAAATCTGTATAGTAATTATCTTATTTTAAATATATTTCTTCTTCAAAATATATATTTTTTGTAAGAATTATAGCCTAAAATACACTTTTTTTTTAGAAAAATAAAAGGATAACCATTTTCAGTTTGCACAGCAGGCCAGGAAGTGTGAATTGGAACAGTTTCCTCATATAAAAAACCAGGTATAATTCTTGAGCATCTTCTATGGAGAATTAGTAATCCACACACTGTACTTTAGCCAAAATGGAAGGAAAACTGTTCCTTTTACTTTTGATGATTTTATCAGTTTAATTCTCACATATCCTTGTCAAAATAAAAAAAATCTAATTTATATTGGGTGGCTTTTGCCGGTTTAATTATTCACACAATTCCAACACTTTAAACAACAACTGCAATATTTCCATTTATTCAGTTCCCTTGAGAAACAGGCCAACCCACACTACTGTACTTGGGTCTACTAGGGGCTCATCTGTGTTGAGTTCATCAGATGGGAAATTAATTTTGTGAGATCCCTTCTGTATACTTCTCCACTCTACAGCTTTACATTTTGTGTTGTTGTTAATTGCTGTCAGGTCAACCTCAACTTATGGTGACCCTATGGATCAAAAACCTCGAAGTCACACAGTTATGAACAACCCTGCTCAGGTCTTAAAAATCAGAGCTATGGCTTCCTTGATTGAATCTATCCATCTGTAATGTAGTCTTCCTCTTTTCCTATTGCCTTCTGACTTACCGAGCATGATAGTCTTTCCTAATGAATGCTGTCTTCTTGTGATATGTCCAAATGATATCCATCTCAGTTTAGGGCCTTTCTGCACTACACTGCTATAGTGCTATTATGCCATTGGGCTATAATTCCACTTTCAACTTCCTGTGGAATTCTGGGGTTTGTAGTTTCCTGAGGCCAAAGAGCTCTCTGGCTGAGAATTCTAAATGCCCCTCCCTTCCTAAACTGCAAATCCCAGGATTCCACAGGATGATGAAAGTGGATGTTATAGCACTGTAACATAGTGCAGTGCAGAAAGACCCTTTCTCACCTTTGCTTTTAGGGAAATGCAGGCCAAAAACACTGTGGAATCTTCTCTGAACTGAAGAAGGAAAATTATTTTTGCCAATTGTCATTTTCTGCACTGTCCATCCTTCTGCTCATCCATCCAATCCATCTATATTGTTCCAGAGAGTTCCCAAAGCTTCTGGGAAATTCTATGGAGAGGCAGATGAGCTTGAACTCTCTCCTGGCTATGTTGGTGATTCCTCCATATAGTAGCAAATATATAAGCCTTGAACTCTACATTAACAAAAAAATGCGAGAACACAAGTGTTTTTTCTTCTCATTACCATCATAATTATTTTTATATCAGTGTTATGATTTACACTGTTTTTTTAAAAAGAAGTTTTGAAAATTTTTAAAATGAACATACAAATGTAGATATGACTTTGTTCCAGGCTAACCAAAATGTCACATTCTCCTATATAATCCTGCCCTGGTCTTGAGATCTGCAAGAGAAGTCTTTCTTTCAGTCTTCTCCTTCTTCTTCTTCTTCTCATCTTTATTTATATCCTGCTTTTCTCCTCAAAAGGGCTCAAAGCAGTTTACAATAGTTTAAAAAGAAAACATAGTTAAAATTGTAACATATAAAAGTTAAGTGCAGGACAGGTAAACGTGAGACGGTGATGCAATCGTGGGTCATTGATGGGGAAAATCATCAATGATTTCATCCATAATCAAGCCACCTGGGGAAAGGAGAAGGATGGGACTGTGACAGCACCATGCAGAAGCGTTGTTGTGGTCCTGTCCTTCTCCCATCCCTATGCTGGGATGGGAGAGTATTGTGGAAAGGGTCTAGGTCAGTGGTTCTCAACCTTCCTAATACCGCGACCCTTTAATACAGTTTCTCATGTTGTGGTGACCCCCAAACATAAAATTATTTTCGTTGCTACTTCATAACTGTAATTTTGCTACTGTTGTGAATCGTAATGTAAATATCTGATATTTAGTCCACCATAAATGATATAAAGTTTGAAGATTTGGTTTCACTGCATTCAGATTGAATTAAATCCAAAAATAAATCTGTCATGGGAATAACACTAGATTTTGTAGGGTTATTCCTTACACTTGATGCAACATTCTTGTTTTTATCAATATCTGAAGTGGTACTCTCCAGACTGTCCAGTCCCAGAGTTACCAACACCTTTTGCAGCAAATTTTTAAAAGAATCTGAGGAAAAATAATCTCACTTTATTATCATCTTTTGCATCCTCCTCCTTGGAAATAGAACCGTCTGATTTAGAGTCATTATCCCCGTGAGTACCTGCCAAATCTGGTTCCTCATCACTTTCAGATTCAGTGTTGATTTGTTCAGAGTGTGACAAAGCAGATTCCTCAACTCTAGTCACAGGTAAACTTTTTTGGTAAACACACACCAGCATCATTTGATTCAGCTTGAATAACTTTTGTATCATCAAGAAAATCATGTGAAAATAAAGGATTCATTGAAGTAGTTTGTTGACTGCTTAATAATGACATTACATTCAAATTCAATGAATTGTCCAACTTGCAATACATTTTTTAAAGTTGTTATGTATTTTGTGAAATCATTTTCACTAATATTGTTTGCCTATTAACATGCACCTCCATGTCTTCAGCAATCATTTGTCTTATCACCTCCCTCCTACACTCAGGCACATTCCCCTGGGAAGACACTGAGGACACAGGAGGTCCAGATCTTACCTCTTTATGTTCCACAGGCATTGCAGTTTGACTCCTAGTGAATAAGGGCACCACACACAATGCTAAGTGGCCCTGCGCTGCTGTATTCGCTCATACAGAAGGGCCAGGAACTGCTGGCTGAGAGGCGGTCGTTCCTCCTGGCAGAGCCTGCTCGCGTGCTTGAGTGCGATTGGTTGTGTTGCTGGCGAGCTTGGATTGGTCAGGAGAGCTCCTTCCTCTCAGGGCCCCCTCCCTTGCTTTCTGAACGCCTCTTTTCAACATGGCCGCCGGAAGTGAACATGGCCGCGGTTGGGAGCCCTTCCCCGCCCTTAACAGACTTAACTGCATTACCAGGTAATTTTCCTTTCACCTTCTTTTTATTTTATAATACGTATTTTCCGACGGTCTTAGGCGACCCCTGTGAAAGGGTCGTTTGACCCCCAAAGGGGTCGCGACCCACAGGTTGAGAACCGCTGGTCTAGGTTATGGAGTTCTCTTCTAAGGGAGGCTAAGCTAGTTTTTTCCTTGTTTTCCTTCCACTACTGACAAAGGCTTCTCTGTTCAAACAGACCTTCAGCAACTGATTGTCTGCTATGGCCAAAGGTTGTAGATAGGAATGTATTTGAGTTCTTCATATTTTCCTGCATATTTTCAAGTTATCTGATGTCTATATTGCGTGATTGACTGTACTTTATTTTTCACTTTTTATTTTATTTTATTTTATTTTATTTATTTTCTGGAGTCCATTTTGAATAGATTAGAAGACATTTTGGATTCTTGCCCTGTGATATGAATAAAATATTTTTTTTAAAAAAAGAAATAAAATAGGACAAATTCAAGTGTTGCAATACTGAATCTGCACAGTAACTTCCAGTAAAATACGTGAAATGGCCTATGGTTTAGACGTACTATTCTTTTCATTTCCCACTGGATATCAGATATGTGCATAAGTTGCTTTTATAAGAAAAACAAGCAGTATCTGGAGGCCACAACTTTTCATAAGGCCTTTCCCTTTGCTCCTGATTGCTTTCTTAAAGAGCTCATCTATATTCTGGGATGCAAAACAATGCATTGAGATTAAACTGAAGCTTTCCAAAACAGGACCACCACATATTGTTTGTAGTCCTGTGAGGTGTCATCGTTTAGGCACTCTCAGCATTACTTGAATACCATCTACTGTGTTTCATGAGATCACAACAAAATCTCATTTTCCATTCTTCAGAATCATTCTTTTTACTACAACCCTCATCTGAATACCATGCAGAGCTCAATAATGAGAAATTGTCTCAGATCTCACAGCTATATTTTTAAAGGATGGTTTCAGGGAAACACAAAAACGGGAACAGAGAATGCTTCAAACAAAAATGATGCAGGTGAGCATGGTGCTTTTCTACAGCAAAAGATTGTCAAACAGGGACATCTCCCTCCTTTTCTATTACTTAAAGTGCTCCCCTGCTGCCATTGTCCTGACAAATTGTATTGTTCAGTATTAAATTCAACAAGGAACCATCTTCTTTCTTAAGTTTTCTTTTAGACAATTATAACCATTAAAGACTGTAATAATCCACTCTATTCCTTAGCTATTCCTTAGCAAAGTTCTTCTACCTATGAGAGGCACTTTTAATCCTTGGACAAAAATTCTCTACTCTGTTTCAATATCTACAGGCATGTGGAGAATCTATTTTTCTTATTAGTCTCATCGGGAGGGTTTTTGGAAGCATTTTACCCATGAAAAATTGCTCAGTTCTGTTTAAATAGTAGGGTTTAACTCTCATGTAGTCCTACAGAACCATGTCTTTCTTCAAATCCACACAGAAGTTTACCTATAGTCAAGATGCTCTACGGCAGTGGTTCTTAACCTGGGATCCAGGGACCTCTGGTGGTCTGTAGAGCCCCCACGGGGGGAGGTGTCCATGCATCCCTGCTGCTGGGCACCACCACTAGCAGCAGCAACAGGGATGTGGCAGCAGGAGGAGGGTTGTGGTTCATAAAACTGCTTTCTTGTTTGCAAATGAGATAATAGTTTGGGCGTACATGCACAGCCACATCTCTGATGGCAGCTGATGTGTGCATGCACCCAAACTATGACTCTGGAGACCAGAGTTTGAATTTCCATTTGGCCATGGAAACCCACTGGGTGACCTCAGGCAAGTCACATTCTCTCAGCTTCAGAGAACAATAAAGGCAAGAAATCTTGCCAGGAAAACCACCATGATACAGTCTCCTTAACGTTGCCATAAATCAGTTTTCAAAGGCAAGAGATATGGCTAGAAACCACCTCCCCCTGTCAGCAGCACTTTGTTGTTGCGTGCCTTCGATTCACTTTTGATTTACAGCTACCTTAAAACGAACCTATCACAGGGTTGGTTTTTTTGCGGGGGGGGGGCAAGATTTGTTCATTTGTGCCTTCCTCTGAGGCTGAAAGCATGTGACTTGACCAAGGTCACCCAGTGTCTGAATGGAGATTTGAATCCTACTCTCCAGAAGCCATAAATAAATAAATAAATAAATACTTAATATTTAAATCTTGATTTAAATATTTACATCTTGAGTTGACCCTTGGGGAGATGCCTTGGAATAAGTTATACTTACAGGGGGCCTCCCATAAAGAAAAGGTTAAGAACCACTATTCTATGGCATTAATATCTGCAAGGTTGAAAGCAATATTCATCTTTAAACCAGTTAGTATCATAGAATAGTACAGTTGGAAGAGACTGCAAAGATCATCTGTTCCAGGCTTCCAATAGCGGAACCAACAGCAAAATTATCCCTAATAGATGACCATCTGACCTCTTTCAAAAACCCCAAATGAAGGAGGATCCAAGAACTTGTGAGGCAGTCTGTTCCCCAGTTGAACATCTTTTTATCCTCTGGAAATGGCTAGGCAACAGCTGGTGGGGGAGGAGGGCCAAAGGTGGGTTTTTAGAGGACTTTGCAGCCTGATCAGAGCTGCCAAGAGGGAAGGTTCCCCAGAAAAGAAGTGCCTGAGGTGTGGGGGGAGGGATGGAGAAACTCACAAATAATGAAATCCGTGAAAGTAAAACCCACAAATGCAGAGGGCCAACTGTACTTTAGGTTTTTTTTATTTATTATAAAAAGCATTTCAATAAAGCAACATATTGGTGATTAATGCAATAAATAAGTGGTACAACAGACAGGGATACAAACCTAATCTACCTATATACTCTTTATCTTTACTTCTCTCTCCCTCATCTAGACTTTGCTTCTGACTAGATTGTCTTTACAAAAATATACTAACATGATAAATGAGGATCTGTTTTCTCAGTTTTAAACCCATCAGGACTCTACTAATATAAGCTTGAATGTGATCTTATGTATTCCTTTATCGCATTTCTCGCTTTAAAATCTAATATTAATATTTATATAGGTACATTCATATATTATACACATTAGGATAGTCAGAATGAGTTTTAACCATATCTTCTTCATCAATCAAGAAAGCTTGCTATCGACAAATCTCCCCATTTGTTTCTAAAATGTATAACTGGATCCCATTTCTTAACAAAGGTACCAAGGGAGATCCCTCTCAGTAGCATGGTCAATTTATCCATTAATGCCATATCAAACAGTTTTGTTTCCCAATTGTCTACATTTGGTACTTCTGGTTTTTTCCAAATCTTAGCATAATTGATTCTTGCAGAGGCTGTCATATAAAATACAATTTCTCCGTATTTCTTATGCCTGTACTTTACTTTTAAGCACTCTGGTTCCATTTGGAGAAAAATAGAATATGCATTGTGTCCATATTTTCTGCCTCCAATGAGAATTTCACTATAGCGTGCAGTGAAAGTTAAGCTGCATATCCAAAGGAGTGTTACTGAATCTCATTTCGCCTCTTGTGCTTTTTCTGTTTCTGCTGCTCTTTTTTTTTATTCAAAATAAAAATATGGATTAAAAAATTTAAAAACCCTGCATAACATATTCTTATTCTTACAACAACTAAGAATAAGTAAATAAAGTTCTGATTTCTGTAGCCTGATTTGAGTCAATTGGCTCCAGCAAGAATTTTTAACTTGATTTTCATTGAGAATAAAAGTTTGGGGATACAGAATTAGGCTCCTGGCAAGACTTTTCCAGACTGTGCCCTCAAGGAATAGGTTGTTGATTCTGAGCAGGACCTTGAATAATCATATAATTTGAAAAACAGAGATGAGTAAGTACTATCTTGTCAATGGCACAGTGTCTGTGTGCTCATATAATCTGCATGGAATTATTATTTCGCTATAAACTGCCTTCACCTTCTTTAAAGGAAAGACTGGTATCAATTAAACAAGTATTTTTTTTTTTCAGAAACAAAATGCAAGTAAGACACTCTGTATTTGACTCCTTCTGTTCGCTCCTGATGATTCCATTGAAAAAAATGCTAATATGCTAAACCAAGCTAGCTGGACATGAAATCACAGATTCATCTGGACAATATTCATCTGACAGTAGATAATATCCTCTTATCTTGCAAGGCAGTGTGAGCATGCATATGGGATCGAGAGGGAGGATACTTCCTTTCTTCTCTGGATTCCTTTGATCATGCATCCTCTATATGAATTGTACTTCTTTAGTCATTTATTTCAATACTTGCTTAGTGACAAGTGAATGCACCAGGATTTATGGGAAGATGCTATTTGAGCAACCTATTTGTATAAATCCCATTAATCGGCATGCCAAATGGGATAACCAGGGGGTCAGAAGATTGTTTGTAACCCCGCAACTATTTCCATCGCTGCATACATGAGAATGCCATAAATATTAATATGTGGGCACTTCTATCACGGATGCATAGAAAACCCAGTTCCTTATAAAATCATCAATGAGCCACTCTAGCAAATATACATGGTTGCTTTGCAAACATCTCACAGTGACACAGACCCTTCTTTGTGGTGGAAGGAGTGATGAAGAAGAGGCAATGGAATTTGCAGACTTCCCTTTTCAAGGTTTTTTGTTGGAGGGGGGAGAGATAAAGCAATAAAACAATGACATTTAAAGCAGCAAGTTTCTGCAGTTCCTTCCCACAAGCTGATGTTCTCCTTTGATGTGGCAATACATGAACATGAATTTTAAAGACAGAGAAAACTAAGATACATAGAAGACAGTTCAAGCTAGGTCATATGTGGCCAGTTTCTACCTATAAGCATTTATATAAACTATAAGCTGAGATACTTGGAAAAGATAGCTAGGCAATACCAACCCAGGACTTTTTCTGTTTGAAGTAGAGCCCAATAGCCCCTTCCAAGGTAAGGCTAAAAAAAAGAAATCATTGCTGCCCCATTCAGACATTAATTCTTCTTTTTCTCTACCATTTTTTTACTTTAAAAAATATTTTATTATGTGTCGAATCTAGGAGAGTTTTTTAAAAAATACTTTTTTAAGCAGCTATTGGTTGATTAACAGGTGTGTAGAAGGGGTTTGTATACTCAACTTTTATCTTTATTGTTATACCTTGTAAATGGTTTTATACTGTTTTAAATGGTGGCTGTTTTTAGATGATTGCTTTTTTTCTTTTAAAATGTTGTATTATAAAGTTTTTATCTGCATCTTCTTTGAATCAGGCCCAAGACTTTGAATTTTAAGTTGATTTTGGAATCCCTGTGTATTTAAACCATGTAAGTCTCCAGTTTGGTTTGTCCTATCTTCCCATCCCATGTAAGAAGAAAAATGACCAATGCCAAGTGAGATATTGGTCCATCCAGTCCACCACTGGCAAACTCTGGCCATTTCTGCATTACGCTGTTCTAGTGCTATTATTCCTCTTTCAACATCCTGAGGAATCCTAGGGTTTGCAGTTTAGGAAGGGGCCCTTAGAATTCTCAGCTAAACAGTCTTTGACCTCAGTAAACTACAAACCCCAGAATTCCACAGGATGTTGAAAATGGAATAACAGCACTATAACAGTGTAGGGCAGAAACGGCCTCTGACTGTGAATAATGTATAGTTCATAAAACAATTAACAGAAACACACACTAGCTGACAGCATTCCAGTACCAGTGGTTTTGCAGGTTCTCAGGCAAAATTCTTTCAAAGCACTATCTAAAGAGATCTCCAGGACTCCCTAGTGCGCTCTCATCCAAATATTAGCCAGGTCTGACCCTGCTTGGTTTTTTAAAAAATAGACAAAATCAGTACATTCAATGTGGTTTGGTGATTCTTTTGCTTTAACATCTAAATAATCAGAGGCAATCCTTTCCATGGTCCTAGAAAAGCTGTGTCTACTGAATTTAGTTAGTGATAGCCAGCATGGTGTAGTGGTCTGAGCACTGGACTATGGCCCTGGAGACCAGAGTTCAATTTCCTACTCAGCCATGAAAACCCATGGGGTATCCTTGGGCATATCACACACTCTCAGCCCCAGAAAACCCCACAATAGGTTCACTTTAGAGTTGGCATAAGTCAGAACAACTTGAAGGCACTAACAAATAGGGTGGAGTTCATTTTCAATGTGTTCTTTGAAGAATTTACTAACATTCGCAAATATCTTCATATTCAGAACACTGAAAACTTGAGTTTTTACAAAAATCTCCCCTTTCCTTACCAAGAAACCTATGGTGAACATGGTGATGGTTATCATGTTTCCAGATAACACAGGAAGAACAAGATGGGGCACACACAATTTTTGGAATCTTAAATACATCAAGATAGTTGAAATAATTTTTTAAGAAATCAAATTAGTAAACAAAACCCACCACAACAGTTAACAACAGCATTGATGAATATAACAAAGAAGTTAACCAGGGTTGTCAATCATGCAACGTTCTTAGCATAAAGGTACTATTAGTTTGTGATATCTTTGCATATGGATTCATGTTGATTTGGAGGAATATATGTGCTTGTCATCCTCTACTTATACAATAGAGAGGTGTTAGGTTTCATCAAATGTGTGAAAGGTTAGAGTAGTATACTCTTGACAGTAACTTATTGAGCAATGGGTCCTCTTCTGGTAAGTACTTTCCTCTGTATTGTAATTGCATATTTTTGTACTACCTATTGCCTCCTTGCATATTTAGGCTGAAATTCAATAGATGACCACTGGCCTAGAATTATGGAATCAGAATCATAAACTCATAGAGTTGGAAGGGACCATGGGGGCCATCTAGTTTAATCCCCTACCAACTGTTGAGCAGCTCTCACCGAAGAAAGTTCCTTCTGATGTTTAGATGAATTTTTTCCTCGTCTCCAGAACATCAGAAAACAAGTTCACTCCATTTTCTACCTGACAACCCTTCAGAAATTTAAAGATGGTTCTCATGCCACTCTCAATTTTCTCTTCTCCAAACTAAATATGTCCCACTTTCAAAGGCATTGGCACTTTCTGGTCACCACATCACACAGTTTATCACACATCACACAATTCCATCCATGGAACAGCATCAATGGATCCTGGCTTTATTTATCTCACTCTTGACATGAAAGAACCTGCTAAAGTCTAAAACAACAAATCAGAATACCCTCATAACTGTTTATTTTCATGTTTAAAACCAAATCAATTTCTCTTAATAGCATCTAAGTAGGAATCAATTTATTTTCAGATGAAGAAAGTATTCGAGTGTGAGATATTTTGGGCAAAGACTAGGCAGGATATTAATGAGTTATCATTTGAAGAAGAAAGAAATGATATCATTACATAGAAAGAAGCACTTTAAAAAAACAGTAAAAGTGGCTAAATTGCTTTAAGGAAATGTACATCATAAGGAAGGTTAAGAGCTATTATTCTTGAGTAATTTTACTTTACTGCACCATCTAAGCACTTTGAAGTTTTCTGATTTACTATTTAGGTGGGTATCCAACTCGAGGATTATCAGACAGAATTTTTAGGATTTTACTTTTAAATCTAACAGAAATCCTCTTAGTCTATATCTACCATTATAATAGATTGAACATAACAGGAAAAATGCTTTTAGTGCCTTGTCTACTCACCATCACTTTCCTGCCTTCTTGGTTTTGCTGCACTCTGGCAGCACAGTGCAAAAGAGAGGAACATCTAATGGTCTGAAGGACTACAAACTGATTATGTTTGTCAGTCATTTAGGGGGGCTACACTGGCTTAAGTTCAATGAGAGACATCCAGGACCCAGAAAAGCTTCCTTTGGTGGAACTGCTTCTATCATTGGGAGTGGAGCAATCTCTTGTCATCGCTGTGGTTCTCTCATACACTCCCCAACCAAATTGTGTGATCTAAGAAACCCACAGAATCAGTTTTTGAGTGGTGCTGAGAGACACAGAGGGAAGTGTAAGTACGACCATCAGCTCTCTCTCTCCCAGGGTCTACAATTTATTAATTTATCACATCAAATTAATATCTCCACATGGCTAATATTAGAAATCATTCCATGTGTCTGACAGGGTCACTGAAAGTGCACACAGACAGGAAGTTAAAACTTTGGTCAAGCCAAAAGGTGACTCAGACTGAATCTGTCACGTGGGCCAGGGATTCCTGGAAGACATTAGGACCATAAAACAGACAAAAGGGCCCTTTTGCACTGATATGGCAGCTCAATAGAATCACAATCAGCCTGCTGAATGTAGGCAATTTCACTCTACCTGGGCCTTTTGTCGCATTTGGTCAGTGTCATTCACAAAGGACTGAGAAAAACATTTAGCCGGAGATGTTGGTCATTAAAGGCTTTTGATCTAGCCTCCTGTACTATTGTTCTCCCAGGGACAGAACTAGCCCTCCAGGTATATTTTTTCTATAAAAACCCCATGTTTTTATCTGTTCATGGGTTCATTCACATTTTCCTCCTGAATCCTTGTCAGTTTGTCTTGCCTCACCCCCCCTTCCCCCATTTTGAGTTTCATCACTTTGAATCTCCAGTTTTTCAACATTGGCTCCCTTGGGCATTAAATCAAGGTAAAGTATTGCCTCTGAACACTCAAACAAAATCCCTATCAATTTTCCTTACTTTCTTTTTCTTTAGCTCTTGAATGAATGTGTGAGGGTGTTTGTTGTTGTTTGCTTTAATTACTGAGGGTTTAATAAAATCTTTAAACTGAACAACCTGCCTGGTTCTTGGAGTGGTCTGACTCTGTAAAATCTGGGTTACAAGGTCCTGCAAAGTTACCCTGCCTCTCGTATAGCTAAAACAGTGCTCTGAGCTGATTTTCCCCACAATTTTGACAGATTTTGGGAATCCCTTAAGGGAGCCCCCTAGCAAGCAGGGTAACAGAAGCAGAGGAGAAGAAAGCTCTGTTGCCTTGGTTAGATTTAGGTGAATCCACAGTAGTAATAATCTATGCACACTGTGCAGAGCACTAACATCTATTCAAAGACTGGAAGTAGTAGAGGAGAGAAAGAGAAAGAAGAGAAGTTGTTAAAATTTATGTTGCTAGATCTAAAACTGAGTGACAAATGTTAGGAGCAAGAGACAAACTCATTGTGTCATCCTACCCAGGGTACATTTTCTGCCATTAGACAAATAAATTCAATAAACCAGAATCAACTGAAAAGCAGGGATTTTGTTTGTCTTTCATGTGGCATAATTTTCAGGATGTGCACTTACCTGGAAGAAAGAGATGAGATGTGCAGCAACTGACTGAGGAAAGCAGAACCACACTTTACTAATTTATTTACAACAATAGTCTTTGGTAGAGCTTCCAGTAGCATCGAACTAGATTTTTAATTGAGTTGTACGATGCAGCTTTTTGCACAAGAACACCCTTCTTGTGTTTTCTATATCACCTCTTTTGAGGATTATTTAAAAGAGGCTCTTTACAAAAACAGAGATTCTGTCCAGTTTTTCATCTATCTAGCTTATCTCTGGTTACCTTGCCCTCAAAGAGAATATGCTTGTTCTCTTCTTGTCACGCATTATAGATCATTCAGGAAGAATTTGATTTTTTTTTTTAAAGGAACCTTTAAAAAGGCACAATTTATCCTACTTCTTGTACCAGTCCTTCCATTAGAGTGATTTAAATGCATGCTGGGTTGAGGGAACTTGAGGGATCTGGGAGATGTAGTTTTAAAAAGTAATTTTTCCAAGCTGTGTTTATATAAGAATTTTACTCATTGATAAGGATCAATTAGGACAACCTTGGCGCTCTCACCAAAGAATAAACTCATATCGCAGCAGACCCTTTCTACTCCTTTTCACTGTGGAATTCATAATACTTGCTCTCTAGTTATATTTCTGCCTGTGTCAGTTTCTCCTGTGTTCTCTCTTGCCTCTCAAACAGCTAACCCAGTTTCACGGCCAAAGCTATTTTCATTCTGGTGCCTATCTCTAACCTAATTGAGACTATTTCCACACTACACTGTTTTAGTGCTATTATTCCACTTTCAACAGCCTATGAAATCCTGGGGTTTGCAGTCTAGGGAGGGGCCTTTAGAACTCCCAGCCAGAGAGCTCTGTGGCCTCAGTAAACTACAAACCCCAGAATTCCACACGATGTTGGAAGGGGAATAATAGCACTATAACAGTGTAATGCAGAAATGGCCTGAGTCTCTTGTATATCTATCTAGCCAGGATGGTGTAGCAGTTAGAACACTGGACTGGGATTTGGGAAATCCGGAGTGAAATTCTCACTGAGCCATTAAATTCACGGGATCACCTTGGACCACTCCCTCTCCCTCTCCACCTGATCAAGACTGTCATGAAGTTGACATGGAGAAGAATAGATCTGTATGCACTTGAGCTCAGAAATTAAGAAATAAATGTATCTAATAAATAATGAGTAAGAGGTTATTTAACAAAATACTCTTGTGGTGTTTCATTTATCTACCCTGGTCTTTTCCATCATCTCAACTTTGATAACAGAGCAAACCAGACAACAGTTGGACCCTCTGGAATGATGTTTGTAAGTAATGTACCTATACATGAAGCACATTATTTTAAATTCTGACTCTTGGTTAAAGATTCTAAGTCATGTCATTAATGTACATTTGTATATTTAGATAAGAACTTGTCATTTTTTTTATCTAAGTGAACTTGAGGGAAAAGTATAAAGATCATTTTTTTTCAACCCTATTAAACTAACTTCCCCTCTTCCTCCTCCCTCTGTGTTACTCTGCTATTGTAGGAAATAGACATCAAGGACAGATAATATCTTGGCACACAGAGATAATAATTTGACTATTACAAGTTACAGTAATATGGTTAAATCAAATGCTGCTGGTTTATTAGAAAATGCTTCTCTAGCCTGTTAGTTGATTCTTTGGTGGTCTATGACAGGAGTTCATATTTGAAATATGGAAGAGAAATTATACCTAAATCGCTTCAGGCTTGTATGTGTTGCTTCTCTCTACAGCCTCTTTTTGTATCATAGTCCATACCCTGTCCAGCCATATTGTTAGTGACAGTATCTGTCATGTTTTCCATGAACATTCAATCTCTATTCTTGCCATACTTAATAATATCAAGAAGAGTTCTTTGTTTGGTGACTGTTTACTCAGTCCCTCAAAGACTGACAAAATCATTAAAATACCTTTGAATGCAATGTCCAATTGTTTATTTTACTTACCTGGTCTAACAATTCTTCCCATGATTTCTTAATCCTTGGACAACATAACCACATGTGATCAAGAATGTTGACATATTTACAGCTTTACACCCTCAATATCTACCTAAGATTTCTTGTTTATTCTCTGCATTTTTAGAGGTTACAGATACAATCAGTGTGCGGTTGGGTGCTTTTTTGCAGGGGAAGGGAGTTGCTATTTTTAAAAACTGAGGATATAGTTTTAACACCAAACAAACAGAAGGGTGTAAATATAGAAAATATAATAAAATATTGAAGATAAAAAGAGGACACCTACAAAGTAATACATACTAACTAAAGAAAAAACATCTTATACAAACATTACAAATAACTTAAAGAAAAGGTCGTTAGAGTAAAAGCTTCTCTAGATCCAGATATAATTTCAAATACTTTCCCCAAAATACTAATTGCTAAATCCTACAGTCAACATATTATTTTCTTTGTCTTCCAAGAAGCATATTAAAGAATCCCAATCTTCCACAAGTCTCCACAGTTTTTTCTCCTAACCATATCATTAATTTGTCCCTCTCTGCTAAGTCCACTAATTTAAATAATTTAAGTAATTTAAATAAGCACTCATCTTCTGTTGGAACCTCAGTGCTCTCCTATTTCTTAATGTAGAACAGTGTTGTTGCAGTCATCACATAACAAATCTATGTATGATTTCCAATATACATTCCCTTGGGATTCCATGGTGGTGTCCATCAGGTTTCATGTCATTAAGACTCAGCCACATCTAATCTAATTCAAACTCCCAATGTAGTTAGACCCTACCTATAATCTACTAGAGGCTTCTATTAATATTCCATAAATTTGATATAGATGTTCTTTAATCCTATCACAGTAGGCACCATAAATAGGGACCTTGGTGCATGTGAGGATTTAAACACATACACACACAATACACAGTGGTAAGAACCTGTGATAGCAAGTAAATTATGATCTTATGTAAAACACGTTATTTTAAATTCCTACATTTAGTTTAGTATCAGCAACATGTGCGTATTTAGATAAAGGGTTGTGGTGACAAGTAAGTTAAAACGACTGACAAATATACTTCCCGGATGCAGAGAAGAAAACTGCAGATTTTGTTAAAGTTTTCTACGTTTTGGTACTATATCCCAATGTGACAAGAAGCATATTTTGATGCATATTCTAATACGATTTGGCAGCAGTGGAGTTCGTGTGCATATAAACTATAGGCCACAGCATGTGAATCATGATACTATTGATTGTCAGCTACATTGGATAGAATGCTTGTTATATACCTGCTCCACTATTCATTCAAACTGCTTCTCTCAATTTCCTCCAGAACTGTTACCAGTTATCTGCTGTTGTCAAGTCCCATTTATTTTATATTTGTTCTTGCCATTACTGAATATTCCTCCTTTGGCATTTTTTTTTCTTCCCACAATAATTGTCATTCTGATGATGACACTGCTCGTGATGCAACCATCTACTATTTCACAAACTTGAAATTGAAGTTGCTTTCTATCTTTGCTTATAACATGTTTGGTTCTTACCCTACTCAGATGCACATGAGTTTCACACAAAACATCACACAATAGAACTGCATGAGCTCAAAGAAATTGCTTGCTGGTACTTTAGACGGATAACAAGGAAAATCCTATAATTTTGTCAAGGCAATGTTAACAAGCAATTTAATGGATGAGGTTGTATTACTCTGGATTTTGGTTCTAATAACACTCATTTAGAGGACTGGCCCAAAAGGCCATTTCACCAACTTGCACTCAGCTAGCACTTTTCACAGAGTTAAGAGATATGCAGGCACTACAATGTAAGTGAATTTCATGTTGCTTTTATGGTTCAAAGGAATTTATTGTCACTTAAGTGTAAGCTTGATTTTTTTAAAAAAGAAATGCAAAGCTCTGTCTCTGTGTGTTTCAGAATCATCAAGCATCCCTTTTGACAAGTTTCAGTCATTGCTTTAATTAAAAAAACATTTATTTATTTAATGTGCATTTATGGGTTTACATTCTGTGCATTAAGACAGATTCCTGTAAAACTCGACAAACACAACTGAAAAGATAGAAAAGTAAAAGGTCATGTAAAAGTGACACTGAAATAGATGAATATAAGCCAACTGAGGAGCAGCAATCCCAATACAGTAGCTCAGAAGGTCCCATTTTTTAGAAAAAGTAAAACAACTTTAATTTCTTACTGGATCACAGGTACCAAAAGAGAAGTACATGCATCCTATAAGGGAGAACATCAGAGCTTCATAATCATTATAAACAATGTCCTGATATAGATTACCCTCACCTCAACACACAATATATTTGGGAGTTGAAGTAAATCTCAAAAAACAAATGGATAAGTTTGTACCTGCAAAAGGTATACCTCAATGACCCTGTGTACTTTAAAGACGATCAACAAGACCTTGCATTGGACCCAAGAACAAGTGAGGTCTAATGCAGTGGTTTCAAGATGGGCATCAAATATTCTCCATGGCCTAGAAGAATGACCAACTTGCCAGCTTCATTTTGTGCCATCTTAAGTTTTTGAAACTTCTTCAAAGTCAGACCCATGTAGAGTGTTAGAGCATTCACCTGTTGAAGAAATACTGCCCTCATTCCAAATAACTTTCAGTTCTTTCTTGTTATTTTTGTGTGCCTTCAAGTTGTTTCCAACTTATGGTGACTCTAAGGTGAACCTAGCACAGTATTTTCTGGTGCTGAGGTGTGTGATGTGCCCAAGGTCAGCCAGTGGGTTTCCATGGCCAAGCAGGGAATCAAACCCTGGCCTCCAGGGATGTAATCCAGTGCTCAAACCACTACACCATGTTGGCTCTTCACTTCTTGACTTGCAGCTAAATATTGGTCATGTACAATTATAGAAGACCAATGGTACTATTTCTGTCATGGCTCCATCTCAGGGAATCTTGGGGTTTATCATTTTGGGAGGTATTCAGAATTCATTGCCAGGGAGCTCAAGTGCTGTAGCTTAGGCGAATGTGGTACAGAATTTTGCATATATCGCCAAACTACAAATCCCACGATTCTAAAAGATACGGCACGGGCAGTTAAAATGACATCAAACTACTGTAATTGTGCAGTGTGAGTATACTCTATATAGTCTAGGGTAGAGTAGGAAAAAGTCCATTGCCACATAGACAGCCCCACAGCAGATCATTGCCTCATGTAACACAACTGTGCACCCTACAAAGGGTCTCCCGATGTTTTGCAGAATTGACTGCAAACAACTCAGTGTCAAATAAATTCCTCAAATAAGGAAGTTTAAAAAAATCCCAGCAAAAGTCTATTTTACTGCCCCTCTGCCTCAACATAGTTCCCACAGGCTGCCTGACATTGTTTCCTACAGTAGGAAAGCACAAAACAAATATTGTGAGAATGCCCTACCAACCTTCTGGCATTTGACAAGAAATGCTGGCTGTGTTGTTGGGTCCATTAACAAACCTAAAGACCCAGAACAAAAACAAAGGAGCTGCTGCCTCTTGTTAGGAAACCAGTTCCCTTTCTTTGCTGTGCAATTTCTCTTCCCTTTTCAGACAGATCAGTTGACATCCAGCTATTTGCCTTCCATATGCCTGTGATTTTAATTATAATCAGAAGTGTCAGGGTAGCATCTTAAACCACAGGGGGTTGTCGGTGTCTGCTGGCACAGGCATGGAAATTTTCAGTGTTAATCTTTTCCCTGGCTTCAGATTTATATTAATGGCCATCACCTTTCAGGCTGCTTTTAGAAGAAGTGGTGGGCACCATGATTGAAAGAGAAATAAACTATATATTGCCTCCAGCAGTGAACAGCTGGTGCTTTAACTGCCTGAATGCAAACTTAAGATGCACAGTTCTAGCTTTCTATGACAAGGAATTTTTTTTTAATGACTCCAACTTGAACAGCACACCACTTGTCCAACTTAAACCATAAGATGTGACAGGAAGAGATTACTGTAAGGCTAACTGTGCTAGTTGCAAGCTGTCATTACAGGGAAGTGTGCCAAGAAAGAAAGAAAGAAAGAAAGAAAGAAAGAAAGAAAGAAAGAAAGAAAGAAAGAAAGAAAGAAAGACCTGTTGAAGTTCACAGTAACATAGTGCAATTATTCTCTCACAAGGACAAACAACATATAAGATATCTTTGCCCTGATTTTCCACTCTTTTATTGTCTTAAATCACAGGGTCTTCTCAGGGTCCATTGATATAAGCGTAGACTTTTACCAGCCTAACGAAGCAGCAATAAGATGTACAAAATTTACAAAACTTTCCCCTTTCCAATGCCATAAGTGTTTTCTTTTGATAACTTTTAATAAAGGAAAGAAAATGTTGAGAATTGCATTGGATCATAAGAGCACATAGATAAAAAAAGTGTTCCCGATGACCACTAATGGAAGAAGGTGGCATTTTATTGTCACATGCCTCTTCCCTAGCAGGTCCCACTGTGTGTGTGTGTGTGTGTGTGGTTTGTTTTTTTAATTCCTTGGGGAGGAGAGGAGTTGGAGTATCTTCCATAAGAGTGTGGGAGCTGATATCTGCAGTAAAGATAGAGGGAAAAGAGAGACCAGGACAAATCACACACGCACGCACACACCCCATTATCAGGGTCTAGCCTACTACTGCAAGGGTTTCTTTTGCTGAACAGAAGGACACCTTTTTATGCTACATCTATGTTTTAATATAATAAAAAGGATTTTATATATATTAAGAAAACTAACACGAAGAAAGTCAGCTGTTTTGAAAAGTGCTGGAGGAGAGCTCTGCAGATAATATGGAGAGCCAAAAAGACAAATAAATAGAACAAATCAAGCTTGATTTCTCACTGGAATTGAAAGTGACTAAATTAATCTTATCATTCTTTGGGCATATCATGAGATGATGTGACTCACTGGAAAAAAATGATAATGCTTGGTAAAGTGGAAGGCAATAGTAAAAGTGGAAGAGCACTTTACAGAGGAATATACTCAAGGTAGACATGGCCCTGAGTTTGCAAGACTTCAGCAGATCAATTGATGATGAGGTCTTTGGAGGTCTCTCCTTGATAGGGTCTCCATAAGTCACAATCGACCTCACAGCAAGTAACAACAATAAAGTAAAGAGGAAATGGGAAGACTCCTGTAAGCACAATTTTTAGAGATATGAAGCAGGGTTAATCATGCGACAGAGACAAGGGCAAGATCAGGTCAAAATTAAACACTATTAGGATCCCATTCATCTCAAGGGAATAGAACAGTGGGCTCATTTAGTGAGTGATTTTGGTTTTCGACACTGGTTTCTATTATCTAAATATAACTCTCTGTGGCTGTATTTCTCAGATAAAGGTAGCTAAGAAATAACATTGATAAGGGCATGACTGAGTCACTTTTCCTATCTTCCTGTGTGCAGATTTCCTGCCAGAGGTTTTTTTTTTCTCAGCAGGAAACTGAGAACTGTACTTCTAGGACATCTATACAAATCTAATAGCTATGTCTGTAACGATTAGACAAGATTGGGCCTTAATAAACAGTATGGCAATGGAGCTTGGAGGTATGTTTATAGAACAAGGGTCACATATACTTGACATTTTATTATAGCTGTAGTTTTGCACATTCTGGACAAATACGAAGATGTGTATGTTTCTAGGAAAGGAAATTGCTTACATTTATGTAAAGCTATAAACATTTTTTTTGAGAGGGTGACTGGATATTTTGTGTCCACTAATACAGCTGAAGTTCTAATATCATCCATGCTATAATACGTAGTGAAAAGAATGATCACTATTCCCCCCATCTGCCAGGTATGAGGGCCAGCAGTATGACACAACTGTCTCAGATGACAGATGCTAGGAGAGAGCAGTAGTGATCCTTTGGCTATTCCTTGTGATGCTTCCTCCACCATCTCCCTCTCTTGGAGAAGAGAGCTGTGTGTGCTACATGGTCTCTCCTATTCCCCTCAAGTGTCTTGCTGTTATGGTGCAGAGTATTATTCCATTGTCAGTAGGTGGAATGGAGGAAAGATCATAGAATCTTAGAGGGAAGACAAGGGCCATCCAGTCCCACCTCTGCCATCCAGGAATCCACCTGAAAGCATTTCCAACAGATGGCCATCTAGCCTCTGTTTAAAAACCTCCAAAGGAGGACTCCACCATATTCCAAGGCAGCACATTCCACAGTCAAACTGCTCTTACCATCAGGAATTTCTTCCTAATGTTTAGATGGAATCTCTTTTCCTGAAGTCTGAAGCTACTGCTCCATGTCCTCATCTCAGGAGCAGCAGAAAACAGACTTGTTCCTTCCTCTATATGGCATCCCTTCCAATATTTAAACATAGCTATCATGGTGCCTTTTAACTCTCTTTTCTTCTGGCTAACATACTGAGCTCCCTAAGCAGCTTCTCATACAGCATGGTTTCCAGGCCATCTGCCATTTTGGTTGCCCTCCTCTGGACATGTTCCAGCTTGTCAATATCCTTCCTGAACTGTAGTGCCCAGAACTGGACACAGTATTCCAGAAAAGATCTGACCAAAGCAGAATAGAGATAAGGATTGTCATCTTGGTTTTGCCTTTAGCAACAGCATGCTTAAGGTGGTCCTGATTCCTGTCAAAGCCATGTTGGAGTGTTACAGAGACTTTCTGGACCAATTTCAAGAGAAAAGAGAGAGCAGGCATTTCTTGCTTTCTCAAAGCAGGCAAATATTCAACATGCCATGTTTATTCATGCCTGTCAGGTACCATGTACCATCTGCAACACACATCTAGACAGATGTGCAACTGATGCCACTGTGTTAGACTGCAGAATGCATTCATCATCATCAGGTTACAAATATGTTGTAACATAATATCATGTGCCTAAAATGAGAAACACATTGGACAGGAGACAGATGGTGCCATTGCTCGTACTAGTAACATTCTGTATGGCAAATACAATTTATAACAGTTAATTTTTTTTAAAAAAAAAAAACCTCTTCCTTCTACTGAAAAAGTATGTATGGAATGAATACTTGTTTGTATGCGGCCCTAATATTCCACTATTTATCTATACCATCATTCCTTAGCTTGTTTTCAGGCTGATGAGTTAACGCATCAGCCTATTTAATGAAATGGCACTCCCCTCCCCATAAGGTGCATCCCAGTTATGCATACTATATTGAAATAGAAAAGAATAATTTATTTACACAGCCAAAGAATTATGTTTTTTCTCCTGAAGACAAATTTGGCAAATTTTAATCAAAAACAAAAGCCCTTCTATGCATTTCGAAGAAAGTTAAAAACAAAATTTTGGAGGATGGACAGATTATGCATTTTTAAATTGCTGCTAAATTTTATCTAGAGCAAAATTCTCTGCTCAAAACTCTTGATGTGTTGAGGAGGCATGAACACATACAGATTAAAGCTATTTGTCCAATATCTTATGGATTCCAGACCACTTCAAGTCAGAAATTCTTGCCTGTCTGAATGCTGTTTATGGTTTTCAATGCAATTGTTTCCTCACTCCAACAACAACAATAAAGACCACAATAAAGACTTGCCTTGAAACAAGGTCAAACATTTATTTGCTTCTAGAATTACAGTAGCTAATATTTCCAGCCTGGATGCTTAACTAACCTTTATTGTACCTTTTTCCAGTGAGCGCAGTCTCCTTTGTAGCAACTATAGAGAAACAACAGCTACTCCTTTGACAAAGAGGGCACCTAATCGTACCTGGCAATCAAAGGATTTTGTAAATGTCACTGCACTTTGTCACATCCTTCCAGCTGCTGCTACAACAGTGTTGATTTCGCTTGAGTGCTAACATTCTTTTGCCTGACCTCCAGTATACAGATACACAAAAACTATTGGAAACTGAATACAGCCATTTCCCCAGCTTTTAACCCCTGAGTACCGTCACTTCTTTGTTTAAAAGATAACAGCCACACCATGTAAATCATCTTTTTTATTATTATTATTGTTTGTATGGCAACTTGCACATCATATGAAGTGGACTAATTGTTGATTTGCCAGCAAGGCTGGGTGGAACTACTTAACAACAGTTTTCACAGGATGAATGTAAGGGATACAAATCCTGACCAGCCTTTTATCCTTTTGAAGTCAATGAGACAAGGCAAGAAATTTTTTTCCTGACAATTTTTGTAGCTTGGTCTTAGACAGATCCTGCACAGTTCTGAAACTGACATTTTAAAAATATTTATTTATTTAATTTTGCATTTCCCCAAATGTACCTACTTTTAAACTGTGATATTTATAGCCTTGTTGCATGGATCACTATATTGGGTGGCGATATGGTAAGCTGTTGTTGTTTTTTTCCTCCATGGAATAATTTAATCAGTTTTGCCCCCATTGGTAGAAGTCTTTGAACCCTATGCCTTTTCATGACATTAGGATGGGAGTTAAGTGAGGCAAATGCAGGAGGCTATGGCCTTCCAGAGACCCCTTCTGACTTGCACTCTCTGCTTCTCTTTCTGCTGCAAAATTTCACAAAGGGCATCCTCATGCAAAATCAAGATGGAGGGGGCAAGCTATACCCCCACGACCTGTGTTTTTTTGTTTTGCTCACAATATTGCAGACACCATTGTCCTATCAAAACATAGTCTATGATCATGATCTTCCTTGCTGGTGGTGATGGGGAGGAAAAATACCTGATCTATTCAAGTAGTGGTGGCAGGGTGAGAGAAAGGATTCTTCTTTTCAGGGTTTTGAGAAACTTTCTCATTTTTTCCTTTGAGCATTCAAATATTCTCTTCATCTCTACCATTGGATAGATTCTTTTGATCTTCATCTTGTCCTTATTGTGTGTCACAATGAGAGAAGCTTCACAGAAGAAGTTTTGATCCAGCAATGTTTTTGTGCAAATTATTTTAAAAAAGCAACAGTGGGGGGAAATCATGCTTGGTGTCCTAGTCTTCCACTGGATGCAATGCTTCTCTTCTTAGAACATCCTTCAGAAGCTATCTCACCACATCGTGGTGATTTGTCAAGAGGAAACTGTGAGACTTTTCCACATTTTCACACTCAACAGGTGGAAACAATTTTGGCAGGTATTCAGTCATCTGCAGAGATGAGCATGAGAAAGATGAGAAAGAAATTTGCTGGATTCCTATTTTTGTAGAATAACCATTCCACACTTCCCAAGAGAGTCAAATGAAACTGAATGCATCTTGTGTCAGAAATCTATATATATATATTTTAAAAAGATTGTTTACTTGCTTTGATTTTTTTTATTTTATATATTGAGACATGCATATTAGAATCTAATTAGAGTTAATACAACAATTGTGAGTTCAGTCCACTAATTAATATAGAGTAAAAGTCACTTTACTTTTCTATATAAAAATAGAAGCAAAAACCAAGGAGTATCCAATGGAATCTAGAGAAGAAGCAAGAGATATATCAGCAGATGCTCAGAATGTGTTAGTTTATTAATAGAAAAACACAATGCATTTCAGGTGTGCTTGTGAAGTCTTCTTCAGAGACCTATATAAAACCATAAAAGAACAAACATAAATAAATAAATAAATAAATAATCTCAACATCACTTTATATTATGTATAATAATGTACTATATCAATCTATACATTTGTAAGGGTAGTGGTATATTCCAGAAAGTGCAGAGAGTCAGACATGTATCTGGAAAATGAGCACAGTGACAAACACGTACAAGATGTGTGCATCTGTGTAAAAAGAAAAACACGTTAGCATAAATCTCACATTCAGATGTAAAATGTGCATATAAATTGTCCATGAATTTCAATGCTGAGTATCCAACAATCCAATACAGGAAGAGAACAGAAACTCTGCAAGAATGAGACTCTTAGACATTCAACTCCTCTTTCAACTTCAAGTGTTTCAGTTATACAGGTGATGAAAATGGATTTAATGGGAAGGAGAAGAGATTACTTGGCTTTCCTCATCTTCAGAATTTATACTCATTATGCGGAGAAAGCTTTCGACAATATTAAGTGGAGACTTATGGAAGAAACATTAAAAAAGATAAATATAGGGGATAAATTTGTAAATTGGACAAATATGATATACAAAGATCAATCAGCAAATATTAGTAAATGAAGAAAAAACATCCAAAATTGATATTAGAAAAGGGACAAGACAGGGATGTCCGTTGTCACCTTTGATTTTTCTAATAATGATTGAAATTCTAAATATACAAATAAGACAGGACTCTGAAATAAAAGGAATACAAATAAGAAATCAGTTGTTTAAACTCAGGGCATTTCCGGATGATTTGGTAATTCTCTTAGATAACCTAGGTCAAAGTATAAAGCGGTTAAAGATGACTTTGCAAGAATATGGAATAGTGCTGGGTTTTAAAATAAATCCGGAAAAAACATCTATACTAATGAAGAATATGAGTAAACAAGATGAAATGGAATTGGAAAGGGAATCCAAATTTAAAATAGAAAAAAAATAAAGTATTTGGGAATAAATTTGACTAAAAATAATACTGACATATACACTAACAACTATAAGAAAGTATGGCAGATGGTGAAGGATGATTTGAAAAGATGGACAACTTTGGATATATCTTTATTAGGCAGAATTGCAGTAATAAAGATGAACATCTTGCCAAGAATGATTTTTTATTTCAAAATCTTCCTATTATAACTATTGATGTGGTTTTTTGGAGAAGCAACCTTTCCAAATTTATTTGGAATGGTAGAAAAACTTGAATAAAGTGGAATAGTTTAAAGGATATCAAAGAAAGAGGAGGTTTGGGAACACCAGATTTAAAACTATACTACCATGCATGCTGTATAGAATGGGTGACCACTTGAGTTAAACTGGAAGATGAGAGATTACTAACCTTAGAAGGAGCAGATGCCCTTTGGTTGGCACTCATATCTATGGTATGAGAAAAAAAGAATAAACAGAGAATTTAATAACCATTTCATTAAGAAATCTATTTTAAGAGTATGGTTGATGTATAAAAAGAAGATATATCTAAAGTTGCCACTTAGGGTACCTCCACACAAAGCCTTCTATAAGAGAGAGAAATAGCGATTAAATAAGTGGATTGTATATAAGGATATAGTGAAGATCCAGGAGGAAGAGATTCAATTGAAAACAAAAAAAAAGGACTAGTAAGTAGCAGACTCTCTACTCATTGGTTATTGCATAGACTACTAGTGGAGAAATTCAAGTTTGATCAAAAAACAATAGGAATAGAAAGCAAAGAGAATGAGCTTGATAAATTATTTAAACCTGGAGTTGAACACTTGATAGCAAAGTTATATAAAATTCTCCTGAATTTAGAACTTGAGAAAGAAAGTATTAAGAAGAATATGACAAAATGGGCACAGAACATAGGAAGACCAATACAATTTGAAAGTTGAGAAAATTCGTGTAAAATAACAACTGGAATATTGAAGAGTGTAACTCTAAAAGAAAATTATTACAAAATCTTCGATAGGTGGTACTATATGCTGGTACAAACTGCAAAAATGACTAAAACAGATAAAACCAGATGTTGGAAATGTGAGCAGAAAGGAACCTTATTCCACTTATGGTGGATATGTGCAAAAGCTAAAAAGTTTTGGATACAAATACACAATAATATAATGAAAATTCTACAAATGGAATTTCCATTGTATCCAGAAATATACCTGCTAAACATGTATGAATGAACAGGAACACTTTAAAAAAAATCACATCAAAAGCTATTAACGCATATGATAGTGGCAGCGAGAATGAGCTATGCAAGTAAATGGAAACAAGAGGAGATTCCAGAAGTGGAAGAATGGTTACTAAAAGTATATGACATAATAGAAATGTATAAATTAACAGCAATGTTATCCCAAAAAACCAATGAAGAAAATCAATGACGATTGGGAACTGATTGTTCCCATATTTGAAGCTAGGTGGGGGAACTTGGCCACAAGAGTAATAAAGGAATAGGAGATGTTTATGTTCAATACTCAGGATTAGAATTTGGAAGAATGGTTAAGTTGTACAGATTAAAGAAACAGAATATAAAGTAAGGTGTGTGATTAACAAAAATAATAATAAGAATTTAAGGGAAGAATAAGAAGAAGAATAGGAAGAAGAAACTACTAGAACCTATTAGAAGACATTTTATTAAGATAAAAAGATCTCTCAAAGAAAAAGAAAATAATAAAGAGAAAAGGAAGACCAAGGGAGAGAAAACAGGAATGATAAAGCAAAATCGATAAGATTGGAAGCAAGTGGAGTAATTTGAAAAGAAATATGGTTTTTAAGTTACTGTTGGATGGTAACAACTAAGGCCCTTTCCACACAGGGTAAGTAGAACGGCGCGATGCAACCTCTGACAGAGGTCATCCGCACCTTGGGAGCAGACTGGGTCAGACTACTTGTCGCAGTTCCGCGCCTCAGTCCGCTCCGGAGCAACCCAAAGTGGTTGCGCAGTGTGCTTTTTAAAAATCTGTTTTTACAGGTTTTTCAAAAGCATGGAGCGCGCAACTCCATGTCGCTCCGTCCCCATGCTCTGGTGTAGATTTGTAGGCACACACCAGTGTGCGCCTGCAGATCTGCCGGGGGCAGGCTTTAGGCTGGCAAGCTTCAGCGGTTGGTGGGGAGCCTCCACCAACCGTAAGCTGCCATTTTGGACGCTGGAGCAGGGTGGAGCGACGAGCTCGCACTGCTCCTCATCAGGAAGGACTGAAATGGACCCACCAAAAAGCCGGTGAGTAACGGCAGGGAGCATTTCCCTCGCTGCATGTGGAATGGGCCTAAGAAATAACCAACTAGTATAGAGAAAAGAAAATAAGGGAAGAATTTTTAAGTTAAGAAAAGAAAAGATAGAAGATTAAAGTGGTTTGGGATATTCAGAAAAGAATTTGAGAGAGATTCACATGTGTCGACGTATATTTTATGGATTATAAGAAGTTGGAGAACCACAGATTGGGATGTATATTTATAAAAAATATTATGCAGGAATTATTAGAATCTGTGGAGACTTTTATGAGTTTGTGATGATGTTTTGAATATATTTGCTGTAAATGATGAGGAGGAGGATATTTGGGACAAGAATTAGAATGTAAAATTTTGACATTTGAATTCTGAATATGTTTGAAGTTTGAACTGTGGATTGTGAATAAAAAGATTTGAACACACAGAATTTATAGTCATTATGAATTTTGTAATTTAGCCTAAAAGTGGGTCTGGAAGGTTTGCGATTGCTTGTATGTACCTACAAGTAATTTCCAACTTACGGTGACCCAAAAAAACCTGTCACAGGGCTTTCATGGCAAAATTTGTTCAGAAGGAATTTACCTTTGCCTTTGTCTGAAACTCAGACCGGGACTTGCCCAATGCCCACTGTGGGTATTAATGGTTCTCTGGTCTCCCAGAGTCCTAGTCCAACATTAAAATCATTACTGCACACCAACTCTCTAAAGTTATAGACCTAGCATAAGAGGCCTTTTTCTGGGAGTCTTTGGCCATTTCCACCCTAGACTGTTATAGTGCTATTATTCCACCTGTAACATCCTATGGAATCCTGGAGTTTGCAGTTTAGGGAGGGGCCACTGATGCCCCTCCCCAAACTGCAAACCCCAGGATTCCATAGGATGTTGAAAGTGGAATAATAGCACTATAACAGTCTAGGATGGAAATGGCCTTCCTTTTCCTCAGTAATCTGTACACACGCCTTACTATTTACACTCTCCTTTTTGATCCAGAACTTTCCTCAAATTGGCTTCCATGGGAAAAAAGAATCACCGTTATCTTCATATAAGGTTGTTTTTATTTCTTCTGTTGCATAACCAGAGCTTGAAATATTAACCTAATCATATTGCTAACCCCTAATAAGGCACACCCCTCAATTGTGGAATGGCAACTCAGCACCAATTTAGGCCAGTTCCACACGGGGGTAAATCCCCGCGCTGGGACAACCGGACATGGAGGTTGTCTACAAGGTGGGGTGCGCTAGAGCGGTGAAAAAAGGGGAGGTTCTAGACCTCAAACCGCGCTTGCGCAGACACGGGGGTGGCGCTCCGTGTTTTATAAAGACCACTTTTCAAGTGGTCTTTTTAAAACTTGCGTGCGCTACTCCGTCGCAGCGCCTCATTTAGAACTGCAGGGACGTGCTAGTGCGTCCCTGCAGAGCTGCCTGGGGGTGGGCTTCTGGCTGGCATGCTGCCCCGATTGGTGGAGCACCTCCGGAAGCCGCCAGCCGCCATTTTGGGCACTGCTGGAAGCCACCGAGCACTGCCGACGCTTAGAGTGGCGAACGCACACTACTCCCCAGGGGACGCAGTGCCCCGCTGCAAGGTAAGCTCCGTCCCCGCATGCGCCGCCCCGTTTCCACCTGTTTCGCTGCCCCCCGTGTGGAAAGGGCCTTAAATCCTACAGATTATTTCTGCCTAATCTATTTGGTTCTAGTTCTGCCTAATCCAGCAATTGGTCTCATTATTTTTTTAACACTTTGGTGTTAGTTACATCATATTACAAAGAAATACACATGGCACATTACTCATTACTTTAAAAACAGCACATTACTTCTTAGTTACCTTTTCTTGCTAAAAATTGTTAGCCCGTAGAAAAATATGAACGCTAAAACTGTTCGGGATTAGCCTTCTTTCAGCAGAGTAGCAGACTGAGGATGCTTCAGCCTCATTTATTTTCCCTGAAACTGGCTTAAAATAAACAAGGCAGGTAGTTTCAGCTTACAAACTTAGAAAAAGTTTACTAATTGCTTTTATATTTACATATTCATGGACAGCCTACACCCTAACTAGCTAATGAAAAGATTAGATAAAAAGGGAAATCTTCATTCTTGACTCACTATTTTGTTGATAGAGAAACAAAAGGGTAGTGAAACATAGTTCAAGAAGAAGAGAGGAAGTGGAGTAGGAATTAGAAGTGGAATAGCAGAGACTGAGGAGTGAGAGGGGAGTCTACATATGTTAAGTGCTCCTAGGAACTTTCCTGGGTCATACTGTCCAGTTACTTAGGCCCTTTCTGCACAAGGGAGATACATTGCTGCGGCGTCTTTATGTCTCGAATACATCGGCACATCAAACCAGTTTGATGTCATTCTATCGTAGTTCATTCCTCACGTGTTTAGCTCTTAAAGCGGTTCACATCATTGTGAAACTGGTGTAATGTAAAAATGGAAAAACTCCAAAGCAAATCAGCCAAAATGGTTCACAGAGTTTTTTTCACACATGCGGAAGCGCTACATTGATTGACACCACAGAGGCGGGCATTAAATTGACCAATCAGCGGTGGCAGAGTGGACCAAGGGAGGGGAATAAGAGCTCCAGGGGAATTGACATGCGGAAGCTGCAAATGATTTTCTGTGCTTGTCTTCAATAGAAACTGGAGGACATTGGAGTCAAAAACACCGCTTACCAAACACAGTGAAATGCTCCTCCACTCTAGTGCGGAAATGGCCTTGGAGACACAAAGGCATTTATTACCATGCATTTCAATGGATAGAAAGAGCAAATGGAGAGGTTTTAGATGAGAGAAAAACAGAATGGTTTCCCATGCAGGAAATTCTGTCCTCTCTAAACCACAATTGTTCTAACAGCAAGAAAGGGAGGTCAAAGAAAATGGTGGATTTTTCCATCAAAAATACCAGAAATGACTTCCAAAATAAAATTTTGCAGTAGCAAGTAGTACATTCCTTGCTACATTGAAAATGCAATGGTAGTTTGCACTTTTTAAAGTAATGTTGTTAAACAAACAAAAGTAAAAAAATTAAAGAAACATAATTTCTAGGCTCTGGACTGGACCTCTCCATTCTTTCATATAACACACAGTTTCTGATAGGCCATTTTAGCTGTTTTCTCCTTTCACCCCACTTCATTTTCATGGCAGCTGGCACTTCAGTGGTCAGTTTCCTGGCTCT
Source organism: Iguana delicatissima (assembly GCA_948472985.1). Lineage (NCBI taxonomy): Eukaryota > Metazoa > Chordata > Lepidosauria > Squamata > Iguanidae > Iguana > Iguana delicatissima. The sequence continues at coordinate 510,205 of CAOKZL010000841.1, read as the reverse complement.
TATTCAAGGACTGGGCAAAGTGAAACTTGTGGGCACATGTGACTACCGGGAAGCCAACTACTTCCAAACAAAAACATATACAATACTAGCATATTTACCTGTGGTTGCCCAGGATTTTATTTTCCTCTTAAGAACTCACCAAACTGTCTTCTCCAGTACCTGTAACTTTTCCCCATATTTCCCAATGCAATCTGTATTCAGAGTTATTTACATACACAGTTTGGGTTCCTGAGGGAATATGCTGTTCTCCTCCTTGCTGCTAGGCCTCATCTTCATAGCAACCGGCCTATTCCAGTACCTGTAAATTATCCCCATATTCCCCAATCCAATCTGTATTTGTAGTTTTTAACATAAAGAGGTTGGGTTCCTGCGGGAATGCACTTTTCTCCTCCTTGCTGCTAGGCCTCATTTCCACAGCAACTGACCTATTTCAGTACCTGTAACTTTTCTCATAGTCCCCAGTCCAGTCTGAGTTCTCTGGCGACATTGATGTATTGGCTTTTGATTTTTTGCTTCCTGTTGAATTTGTGCAATGGCTTTAAATTTTTTTGTTTTGAATTTCAGCTTTAAGATTCCTCACATATGGGACCCATACAATCTACTGTGTGAAGCGAGAAGACCTTGTAACAATGTTGCGTATGTCAACTTTAATTTTTCTCACGTATGCCTCCCAGATGTTTTCTGCCATCCTTATTGAAGGTTGGCCTCATCTCCATAGCAACCGTCCTGAGGCCCAAGAGCTCTCGGCTGAGAATTCTAAAGGCCCCCTCCTAAACTGCCAACCCCAGGATTCCATGGCATCTTCACAGCCAATCCCATGGGGTCTTCTCGCCTCAAACAGCTAATCGCATGAGGTCTTGGCCTGCCTGATGCAGACAAACGGACAAACTCACAAACATCGACATTTATATAGTAGATATTGTTGGAAAGGGATTGCTGTGACATTTGCCGCAATTAAAATACTTTTAATGAGCATGTGGGGAAAGCACCTGGGGAATGACTTGGCGAGTCGTGATGTAACCCCCAAGGGACAGTAAGGCTGAGTCATGGTGACATGAAATCCTGGCAAGGGGTTGCATCAGCCATGGTCCCTACCTGATGAGCTATCAGCTGAGGTGTATACAAAGAGGTGAGCTCGGACAGGCTTTCTCTCGGTCTCCCTAACTCTTGCTGACACTGAAACTCTGTCCAAGCAAGCCTCTGCCTGACGTGATGATGATGGAATGCTGAACCTCTGACTGAGGATCTGCCAATCCTGCCTGTACAGATGTATATATTGGAACTTCAAGAATAAAAGCCTCCAGGTATTTTTGGGATGACAACACTGTGCGCTAGTGTTTTTAACCAGTGGGTAGTTTGGGGTCAGAGCTAATGCTGTATGTTCACACTCTGCTGCTGCTCATGCTTGTGGCTGTATTTTGATACTCTGCTGTGTATGTTTTTGCCACGTTTTTGTTCAGAGCGCAGCGGTTTCAGGGAGGATTTTGTGCTAGCTGCTTAAATCCATCTCCTGTCAGATATGAGTACAGTTGGTCCTGCACATTTGCAGGTTTGACCTTCCCAGATTTTGTTATTTGTGAGTTTCTCCAAGCCATGCCCTTGCCCCAACCTCAGGTGCTTCTTTTCCAGGAGAAATCTTCTCTTTCAACAGCTCCAGTAAGGCATCAGCCCTTTAAAAAACCACCTCTGAGTCTCCTCTTTCTCTTTCAACAGCTGCTGACTGTCCAGCTAAAGGACAGCTCGCAGTCTGATTTCTCAGCCCCAAAAATCCTCTCTTGATGCCCCCAAACACCCAAGGAAATGGGTAAGAGAGAGAGGAAGTACAAGACCACCATGCCAACACCCCCTTCCCCTCTCCTTTCCCTGACCTGGTTAGGCCCATGGCTAACCACTCCCCCCCCATGCCTTGGCCCCCTCCCACACACAATTTTAATATTTATGATTTTTCTACTTTTGCGAAGGTCTTGTGCCTCTAACTCTAATGAATGTGGAGGCCCAACAGTATTATAAATAAGCCAAGATAGCAAAAAATAGTCATAGTATCAGCAACGTCCTTTTCCTTATTGCCTTTCTCAGCTGGTGCAAAGATTCATCCTGATGTGATGTAAGTGGATAAACAGTTGGTCAAGCACACATGCGCAACACAAGACTATACTTTTCTTTCCCTTTTCCTCTATTTCGATTTCTGCATTCTAGTGGTAATGCTGGACTGCTTGCAGCTAGACAAAATGTAGTCTTTGAGTGAGATCTTCCATTATTTGTTGGGATCTGTGTGAAACATTCAGAATATCCAGCTTTCTATCTGCCTGTACACACAGAAAATGCAAAGGCATTGCAAGAGGTCTGATCAAAGCAAATTTTCTTCGAAGCTAACATCTCTTAAGTATGTTTGATACATCTCTAAAGTTGTCATCGACTTGCACTGAAAGCATAATTTAACATCCTTTGTAGTCCAAATTGTTTTGCAATTTGCTTTACTGACAAGTGTTCCAGCTAACCTAGAAGTGACCCAGTAATTTATATACCATTTTTCATCCTTACTTTTTTAGGCACCAAGGGGACAAGGGCAATTAGACACACTCTTAAATGTCACTCACATTATGTACTTTTGTGCCCCAAATATAACTACAATCCATTATTTAAAATTTTGTCCTTGAGCCTAAAGATATGATCCTGTCCCTTTAAGCAGATTCTTGTTTCTCATAGTTTTACCAAGTCTTTTTCTGACATGAGAATTTAAAGTGGGCTCAGGCAATGTGCAGACATTGTGCTGACCTCCTGCACCAAGGTGAAACATTGATTTTTTAAAAATTATTTGTTCTGTTCAGTCAGAGGATGGTGAAATACTGCAACAAATTTTGAGGATATTTCAAGGTATTTGGAAGCAGAAAACACTGTAAATCTCTTGAGTACCGCCTGTTCTTACAAGATTAGTACATCAGGGTTTTTTTCCCCCCTTTTTGTTCTGTATGTGTGTTTGCAGAATCAAACATGAATTAGAAACCTTGAATCTAATCAGAAATGTGACAATACAATCAGAGCAGACCAGCAGTTCTGATGCAAAAGGAGATATGAATACCATATATTTAGCATACAGACAGAAGCGTGTGGAGATCTCTGTGGGTAGTTTATGGTGCCAACCCATTACACTTTGATCAAAATGAGTGGGATATTTAAATTAGTGGTGTTTTGAAATGAATATTTAATAGGATGCTACCCTTCAGCCACTGACTCTAAGTGTCCCAAGGGATGGGGGAGAATTTCTTGTGGTTTGTTTTTCAGTAAGAACATAGCCATGTTTTTAAATCAGCTGAATTACAGGAACCGGAGAATTTTTAAAAAAAATAAATAAATGGAAAGCAAAATTGGAATGGAAAGATCCATCCAATATGTATACAGAAGTTAAGAATCTTTAAACATCTTGGGAATTGAGCAACTTGCTAAATGAAGTTTTTAGTTTATAATCTGCATGATTTTATTCTTTCTGGCCTAGCTCTCATTGTCAGTGATAAAGTGGTAAAGCATATGCATTGAAAACTGGAGGTAAGATTCATTGGATACAAAAACAAAGGCAACACAATTTCCTATACATAAAAGACAGAGTGATGTGGTGGTATGAGTGTTGGACTATGACCCTGGACACTGGGTTCAATTTCCCACTCAGCCATGGAAACCCACTTGGTGACCTCGGGCATATTACACATTCTCAGGCCATTTCCACACAGGGTAAATAAAATGGGGCAGCGCAAGTTCTGACGGACATCGCCCACACGTTTGAGTGCGCTAGCTCGTACATAATTGGCAAACTCCGCACCTTAATCCACCCGGTTAAGTCGCCAACAGTCAGCGCGCGGGCTTTTTAAAAAATGGGGAAAAGGTGGTTTTTTTCCCCTCATACCATGCTGATTCATGCATGATGTAATCGGAGGGCGGGCTGTGGGCATGGACAGCTTCAGCGGTTGGAACACGCCGCGAGAAGCCTCCAAGCAGCAGCACAGAAAAGCTTAAATCCTCCGCAGCATTACCAATAAAAGGCCAATTGCCAGCGCCTCCTCGCGTGATCTTTAGCCCATAGATGCTCCAGTTCAGCCACCACAACTCCAAGAAGCCAGAATACAGCTAAAATGGGCCGTTCAACTTCAGGAAATACCTCTTCCTCCATCGCTCACAGGGAAAGATAAAAGCAGAAAACAGGCGCGAGAACCCACCAGAGATAGGGAGAAAAACTGCACTCCACCCAGCTATGGCGCGGAAAACCATTCCCTCGAGATAGGATGCGAAAATAAAAAATTGACACGGTTTATTTTACGGCTAGCAGGAGGAATGGGAGGAAGGAGTCATCGTGGGAGCAACTGCGGAGCATGATGTGAGCACGCACATCATGACGCACGGGGCCATTTTTTAAAAAAAGAGCTGCCAGTCACATCCGCTGTGCGAATTCCACGGAACATGTGGAAATGGCAATAGACCATTGTACAATATGTCCGCAGTAGCACGGACAAAAAAAAAACCCACTCAGAAACGTTGCAGCGCAAATTCCACGGAACGTGTGGAAAGGGCCTCAGTCCCAGAAAACCCAGTGATAGGTTCATCTCACGGTTGCCATAAATCAGAATGCACAGTGCATTGGAGAAGTTCAACCCTGAGATTACCATCTTTGGATCCTCCAGCTTGAGGAAGGAGCACAGCTGACATAACAGCTGAAGTTAACATTAAGCACATCTGGTTGTTGCATCAGACTGGGCTGTCATTCAAAGGGACAGATACAGAAGCACTCTCAAGCTACAAACACAGTCTTTCAGAAGAGTGTAATTCCATCCAAAATTGACCGATACACTTCCAAGCCGAGGTTAGCAACTTGACAAGGATCCCTTCTGTCTTGTCTAGTTTCAGCTTCATTTTCCTCCTCATTCATTCAGAGGAGCCCCACTATTTTTAGCTGATGGTATTATTGAATGCATAGATAAGTATATTTCGATGTCATCAGTATACTGACAGCATCCCACCTAATGCCTCCAAGTGATCTTTCCCAGCAATTTCAGGTGGATGTTAAACAGCATGGAGGATAGAGTGACACCTTGCAGTATGCCATATAACAGCTCCTTTTCTAAGAAGCAGCTATTACCAAACACCACCATTTGGAACCTACCTGAGAGATAGGACTGGAACCACTGAAGCATAAAGTCCCCAATTCTCAAATCCCTCAGATATTCCAAAAGGATACCATGGTCAATGGTACTGAATGGCATTGAGAGGTCCAAAAGTACTAGCCAGGACATACTCTCTCTATCAATGCTCAAGTGAAGATCTTCCACTAAGCTGACTATAGTGATCTCAACTTTGTATCCTGCTCTGAAATGGTTCTAGAAATTGTGTAACATCCAAGACTGCTTGGAGTTGGAAGGTGATTGCCCTTTCAGTCACTCTGCCTAGAAAAAGGAAGATTTGATACTGGTCTACAGATGTGAAAGTCTAGGGGTCCAGGGAGGGCTTTTTAAGAAGTAATCATACCGCTGCTTCTTTCAAACCTCTACTGAGAGATAAATTGATTGAGACACATTGAGGTCTAACTACATATCCTCCCTGGATGGTCAGCCAAATAGGACAAGGATCAAGAGGACAAGATCCTTCCTTGCTCATCGTAGAAGTTTGTCCACATCTGTGGTACTCTCCAACTGAAACTTGATACAGTTTAGTCCTATTCATAGAGTTTCCATTGTCAACTTCTCCTATAATGACAGTATCCAAGTCATATTTAAGACATTTGCTATCGTATGGATTCCATTCATCTTCTGAATCAAAACTACTTCCTTTGATAACCAACCATGGAATAACAAGAGCAGACATAGAAAACTGGTAAACTAGGATCACTTTATTTGACCCAACTTATTTAAGATTGGCTTGGAAATGAAGCAAGAGAGGAGGACAACCTTTTGTGGGTCCAGCTGAGGCCAGGTGTCAACCCTTTGACAACCTGCTCAGCCTTATCTTGGGAAAAGAAGTTGTCCCTAAGAGCAATCCAAATACTTGGGTTGCTCCCTGGCCAGCCATAATTGGACGGTAAGCCAGGGGATTCCCACCCAAGCCACAGAATTCCATCAGTGACTGCCTGGATCCCAGGTTAACCTCAGAGGTAGCCTCCTTCCTTAACCGCATGCCCCAGGCCTCAGAACCCTACAAGAGGAGGAGTCAGAGCCCTACTCTACACCAAAAAGATGCCAAAGGTAAGCACCAAAGACTTATATTCCCCATCACTATCTGCCAGCTAAAAACCTATTTAATAACACTACCCAAAACCAATTGTCCAAGTCCCGCAGATACAGTATGGAGTAGGGGAAAAAAACAGACAAAAGTAGAAAAAATTCCCACCCAACCCTGAAGCAACCAGATAAGTCTCACAGTGCACTGCCGGGGAAAGAGTGGGTTGTGCTGTGAAGATCCAGAGGCATGTAAGGCGGCAGCCAGATCTTCATAGCCTCCAACTCCACCCCCATCACATGCAGAATTCTGGCACCTTGTACCAGACACAAAGCAAAACTACTGTCCCATGGAGAGTATCAAACTCCTACCCTGCCCCACAGCATCTTTTGTTACACATTACCTGGTAGGTATTCATAGAAAATAGCATCAATGAAGAAATGAGTGTTGATGGACTAGACTGCAATAAGCCCAGCTCATCTGATCAATATTTTCCAGCTTTAGGTCTTTCCACTTTGGCTTTTTATTCCTGGTCATTATAACAGATTACATCTGAAGGAAGGTGTGCATAAAGGCATCTGAGGGCAGTTGAGAATAAAATGGCCACCACACGGAAGCTGCTTTCTGAGACCCAGTGATGATGTAGTTCCAGTTCTTCACAAACTGCAGTTTAGAAACCAACAGCTTGCCATTCTCCAGAGCAAATTCTCTTCTTCTACAGATTTTTTCCCTCCTTCTCTGTACTACAGTTTGGTATCATGTTGGCATTAATATTAACCATGATTACCGTTCAACAGGCTTCTCATCTTAATCTGGGCTTTGAAACATTTTGCAACATGATTTAGAGATAGTGTAGTTCACAGTAGCTGAACCATGGTCAGTTTGGGAAGAATGAAAGGGCAAAAGCATTTTTCTTAGATTTCTTTATCCTTAAATTTATCAATACAGTTCAAGTGAGGAAATGAAAAATATCATTCAGTTCACTGAGCAATTAAGAAAACCCACAACAGTTAATGGCGGTGATTGTTGGTAAGATATAAATAAATTAGGAGCTCCAAATCTGCCAACCAATCTTTTCCTACTTATAGCTGATTCATGAGCATTCATTATTATTGATATAGCCCATAAATACTTTGTGGCACTGTGCTATATTTTTATTTTGAAAGGTATAGTGGAATAGTTCAGAGCAGATGATTTAATTCTGGAAGAATCAGCATTTTAATCATAGTTACACCACTAGCTGTGATAAATTTATTTTTCCTTGCTTTTCAGACTTCAGTTAATCAAACTGAATAAAAGCTTAGAGTTAGGTAGAATAGTTTGAGTTATCTGATTCAAGTCTATACTTCCTTAGTATCTCATCCCATTTGTGTTTACTGGAATGTTAGTTTTCTTTGTAAAAGCTTCTTGTTCTTTTAAAGTAAAATTCATTCCTAACTTGCTGTAGTACCCAGTAGTGCTCATTCAGCTTCAACTGCTCTGGAGTTGCTCTGGAGCCCCTATTACTTTAGGTGTTCAAATGCTTCTGTGATAATGGGCTTTCCATTATCCAGACTTCAGTGCTGAAGGGAGATAGTTCTCCCTTCAGACATATAAAGGGTTAATGAACTGTTAGGGTTAGATTATATTTTATTGAGGTTAGCATCATAGGTCACAAGAGATAGTGGGATTTCTGGTCCGGTCAAGAGTTGGAAGACACAATTTTCTGAGCTCTGCGAAGAAGATCACAGCTGCTGCCGGTTAGTGGATGAGAATTATTCTACAATCCGGTTGGCTCTGTCCTTCAATAAGAAGACGACAGCTAGAGATAGACGAGCAACTGGGAGCCAGCATGATCAGTTCAGATAGTGGAAGCAAGCCAGCTGGACTGTCGCTGCCATTAGATCTTCACCAGCAACAGTAGGGAACAGAGGGGGAGAGTTTCCTCCTCAGAAGATTCCAGCCAACAGATTCTTCTGTATTGGACTTGTGACAGATCGGACCTCCGACTTTGAAGGTTTGTATTGTAAGAGTTCCAAAAGACCTTGAGTGAGAGCAGGAATTTACCCTCCAGATAATTTCCAATCGTGTCACCTTCTTATAACTCAAATAACTGAGGTAATTCCTTCTCCCCCTCGGACATCTGTTTAATTATTCTGGGGAGTCCATGACGATACCCTCCTTTGAATACTTCTTTTTTCAGTTTTTTGTTTTTTCTATCCAGCCCCTCATAGACTTTGTATTTTGGACTGAGGGTTTTAGTTTTTGGACTTTCAGACCTTTGTATTTTTGGACTTTAAACTACGACCTGCACTTCTGAGAGTGGATTTTTTTTTCTTTTTCTCCTCAAAAGACATACAGGTGAATAAGAAGGAGACTTCTGTCCTGAAACAGAAAATGTCCTCTTCCACAACAGAAATGGATAAGCAGTTAGACCAGTTGGCTTTAATTGAGCAAAAGCAGATGGATTCATGGATCTGAATTACAGACTTGGAGGAGAAGACAAATGAAGATATTAGAAGAAGAGTAACAACCCTTTTGGCTGAATTTCTTGATGTGGAAGAAGAAGATATGGATACAGAGACAGATGTTATTTATAGAGTTATTTCTGGACCCGCAAAGAAAAAAAATATACCCAGAGAGGTGGTTGTACAGCCTATCAAAAAGTCAACAAGGGACAAAATTTTTGAAGAACATAATAGATCCCCCTTGGTTGACCAGGATAAACAATTAATAATACCACGAGAAATTCCTGTAAGAATATTGAAAAAATGGAAAGATTATGATTTTTTAGTCTCCAAATTGAAACAAAATCAGATAAGGTTTAGATGGGACCATGTCGAAGGGGTGATTTTTACTTTCAATGGACAGTGGTATAGATTAAACTCAGTTGAAAAAGCACAAGATTTTCTCCATAGACACAGAGTGGATCTGGACAGGTCGGAACCTCAGCTCCATCCACAGAATTCTAAAGAGATGGTATCTTCCAGTACTCCAAAAGATGAAGATGTAAGGATAGATAAACTGGTTAAAGTTGATCAAATGGTGAAGGCACAGACACAGATGGAGGTTTTTGGACACGGGATAAAGGAAACCTTTGCAGATCAGAAGTTACCAGAGACCAGCCTTATTGATCTTGATGTAGAAGAGATGAATTTGATTAAACCAGCTCAACAATGACTTGTTCTATTATATCTTAGAATATAAATGGTCTGAACTCACCCATTAAAAGGAAAAAGATCTTTCTTTATCTTTGTAAATACATCCAGATGTCTGTTGCCTTCAAGAGACACATGAAAAAAAAAAAGAGGTTAAAGTGTTGGAGGCTCCAAAATTAGGAGAAGTATTTATATCAGCTGCAAAGGTTAAGAGAAGAGGAGTGGCGCTCTATGTTAAATCAGTACTGTGTCCTAAACTACAGTTTAATGATGAAAAAGGTAGATTTTTGGGTGTCGAGTGCATCTTAGAGGGTAAAATGCTTTTGATAATTGGAGCATATGTCCTATGTAATGAAACTAAGACCTTCTACAATGATTTAAGAAGAGCTATAGAGAGTCAATCATATGAAGAGGTGTGTATTATGGGTAACTGTAATGGTGTTGTGGACCCAAAGCTTGATAGAAGTTCCTTGAAAAGATCAAAAGGGAAATTGATGGAGGACTTCTTTCAATTGGTGGAAGAGTATCAACTTCTAGATGTGCGGAGGTCCAAACACGTCAACATTAAAGATTTCACCTTCTTTTCAAACCGACATCAGTCATGGTCAATAATTGATCTTATATGGCTTTCAAGAAATTTACAATGCAACATCCAAAAAATAGAGATTTTAAGCAAGACGTTCAGTGATCATAACCTAGTAACTCTATTTCTCAAAGGCCAAAGTAAAAGAAGGAATTGCAAACTGAATGAGACTCTCCTGATGCAGAATGAGATTGTAGAATCATGTAAAATAGAACTACAAGAATTTTTCAAAACCAATTTGAATAATGAAGTAGAAACTAGAGTAGTTTGGTATGCACTCAAAGCTGTGTTTCGAGGTTTTTCATTCAGAAAAATATTGAGTACAAAAGGAGACAGAAGAAGAATCTTGATGACATAATGGAGAAGATTAAAGACTCGGAAGCAAAATTAAAAAGTAACCCTCAAGACAAACTGTTGTCACTAAACATAAAAGTGTTACAGAAACAGTTGTCGATGCTCATAATGGAAGAAACTGAAAAAAATATTCACTTTCTCAAGCAAAAACAATTTGAGCATGCAAATAAAGCTGGACTCTGGTTGGAGCACAAGATTCTGAAGGAAAAAAAGAGATTAATTTCTGAGATCAAAGAAGGAGATTGCATAATCACAGAAACTAAAGAAATACAGAAAGTACTTTCTAACTACTTCCAGAATCTGTTCCAGGCCAGTGCCTCCAAAGATATAATTGATATGGAAGAGTATCTTCATTCTTAGAATCTTCCAAAAATATTTCAGGATCTTCGTGAGATGCTGAACAAACCAACCTCTATTAATGAGATCAACGAGGCAATAGATAGAGTGAAATCCAACAAAGCTCTAGGGCTGGATGGTTTAACTGCTAGTTTCTACAAACAATTTCTTTTGAAGCCCATGCAAGTTATGATAAATTCTGTAATGGATGGAGGAGCACTCTCAAGAAGTTGGATAGAAGCAAATATAACATTGATTCCTAAGAGTGATCTTGCCACCCCATGTGTAAAGATTTTCGACCTATTTCACTCCTAATTGTGGATTATAAAATTTTCACTTCTATTTTAGCAAATTGTTTGAAGAAGGTCTTGCCAGAATTTGTACATGAAGAACAGAGCGGTTTCATTCCAGGGAGACAGATGAGATCAAATATTCGAACTGTGCTTGATATAATAGAATTCTACAAGTCCCGTAATGAAAAAAAGGTGCTCTCGTTTTTCTTGACGCAGAGAAGGCCTTTGACAATGTAAACTGGTCTTTTCTTATAAAGGTCATTGAAGATATGGAATTTGGTGAGACCTTTATAAATTGGATAAAGGTGATTTATAACGAACAGAAGGCCTGTATAATTATCAAAGGTGATTCTTCAGAAAGAATTCCAATCTCAAAAGGAACCCGACAAGGCTGCCCATTGTCTCCTTTGTTATTCATATTGGTGTTGGAGGTTCTGTTAAGGCAACTAAGGAGAGAAGACTCTATCGAAGGAGTCAAGATTGGACAAGACCAATTTAAATACAAGGCCTTTGCAGATGATGTAGTATTTTTTTTTAGAAGATCCCTTACTGCAAATTGCTAAACCTAATGAACTTTTAAACAAATTTGGTCAGCTGGTGGGTTTCAAAATCAACAAAGCTAAAACTAAGATCCTTTTGAAAAATGTTAAACCATGTGAGAAAGAATTGATTGAAAGGAAAGCAGGTATTCAATGTGTTAAAAGAGTGAAATATTTAGGGATAGAACTAACCAATAATAACAATCAGCTGTTTAAGAATAATTACCAAAAGACTTGGGCTCAGATTCCAAAGGAAATAGGATATGTGGAAAAAGTTGGATCTTTCCTTGATGGGTAGGATTTCAGTGATAAAAATGAGTGTACTCCCTAAAATACTCTTTTTGTTTTTGATGATCCCAGTTACAGTTCCTAGAAAGTGGCTTCAATGGTGTAAAAAAGATCTGTCTAAATTCATACGGAATGAGAAGAAACTGAGAATGAAATATAAATGGATGACAGATAACAAGATGTCAAGGAGGCTTTGCAGTACCAGATTTAGGTCTATACTACGAGGCCACATGCATAGCCTGGATGAAACCTTGGATCCTATTGGATGACAGGAAATTATTGGCATTAGAGGGACACGACCTTTATTTTGGCTGGCACGCGTACCTGTGGTACGACAAAGCGAAAATCCAAAAGACCTTTTAAAGCCACATAATACACAAAGCACTCCTCTCTGTTTGGGAAAAGTATAAGTTTTTTTCTGTCCCAAAAAGCCATCATGGATTTCACTGCTGGAGGTGCTTTCTATTAAGGGATTGAGAAGACATGGCAATTGGCTGACTTACAGAGATCTATTAAAACAAAGTGGAGAGGTTGTTTTATTGAAAGATCAATGGCAGTTAAAAGAGGAAGGACTTGAAATACTGTGGTTTCCCTACACACAAATAAGAGAAAGATTTAAGAAGGATTTACAAGCTGAAGGAGTCGAATTAAGACAAACTGAATTGGAAGGTCTTATGGTAAAAGGAGAAAAACAGTTACTTTCAAGGTTGTATAAGAGGTTGTTAACCTATAACTTTAGAGAGACAGTTAAAGATTATATGATAAATTGGGCCAGAGATCTCAAACATAATGTCCTTCTGGAAGAGTGGGAAACAATTTGGAAAAATAATATGGTATACTCTAGATCTTATGCTCTCCAAGAAAATGTGTTGAAGATGGTGTATCAGTGGCATTTGACAACTAACAGATTAGCAAAAATGATTAAGAACATGAACAATCAGTGTTGGAAATGTGAAGACCAAGTGGGTTCTTTTTATCACATGTGGTGGAGATGTGATAGAACAAAGAGATTCTGGTACACCATATGAGCTAATATGCAAAAAAAAAATTGAAACTAAAAATTGAATTAGTTCCTAATTCTTTTTATTGGGAAATTTTGGTGCAGATAACAGTATGGATTTCAGTACCAAAAGATTAATTTGGCATTTGATTGTGGCACCAGACTCGTCTATGCTAATACTGGAATTCGACTTACATCCCCATGGTCAATGAACGGTTAGAAAAAGTTATTGAAATTGCACACATGGATAAAATGACTTATAGATTGGAGAACAAGATGGATAGTAAGTTCTATAAGGCCTGGGAGTTGCTTACAGCATTTCTTCAAAATAAGAAAATTCCAACCAACGGTCTTCAGCTTTGAGTATTTAGGAGCGATTAGGGGATCCCTTCTTGGACTTAGTTTATTTTAATTTTTATTCTTAGTTTTATGGGAGAATATGCTATATTTCAGTAATACGGTATATTTCGAAGATTAGGTAGGAATGATAGAATTTATTGTTAATATTTGTAATCATAAATTATTGGTGGCAATCCCCAGGAAAAATTGTGGAGGGAGGTGGAAGAAGGAGCAGAACTTTTGATGTGATTGGTTTTTCTCTGACAGAACAGGGATGTGAAGGAATACCATTAATATTATGTTTGAGACAACAAGGATTTATTGTGAATAATTGTATTGTTATTGCATAATCATTATATAATTAGAGGTTGACACAGATGTGTGGCAATCAGAACACCAGTTTCTTCCTTTCTTTTATGGGGAGGTTTATTTCATGATATTTTGAGAATATAATAAGGTTGTATCTCACTCAAGGGGGAAGTTCTCTATGTTTTGTCATTAATTTTGTAATTAGTATGTAGTATTTTTTTTGTATGTATTGTACTAGTATGTAGGTGGTTATGTGTAGATTGTATGTTGTTAAGTAAAAATTTTTTTAGTTCCTCAATAAAAATATTTATTTAAAAAAAAGAGAGATAGTTGATCAATCAGGGGGAAAAAAGTGAGAATCTTTGAGATGTTTCAATGGAGAAGTTATAAAATCCTTGAGAGACCACGAAGTAGAGAGAGAACAAAGGAGACATCCAAAAACATCAACAATGGGCATGGGTGCCGGTAGAGACAAGATAGGCCATCTCCTGGCATAGCATCTCAGGAAATTACCAAGTGCTGTGAGTAGCTTAGAATGTATCCAGTTAGTTGCATTAGGTCTTTTTGTTATTTTGGGAAGTTTGGCTGATCTGAGAATCTATATTTTCTTCTAACTACTTGTAACTATTAAGTGTACCTGAAAGGGGGGGAGCCTTTTCATGAGTATTATTTTCTTGTTTACCTTGCATGCCTTAAAATAAATACTTACTGTAAAACCTCTGTTTCCTTTCCATTCCCACAGGGTCCCTCAGCAACACATGTAGCTAGGATTTTTCTCGCCCAGAAAGAGGGAGGTGAGGGAAGGGAAAGGACCTTAAGCATAGGGATTGTTAATCCCAGGTAACATCCCACTGCATTGCTGTAAAATAGGGTTGAGCAGTGGGTGGTGGCAGCTTGGAATTAAGAGATTTTGGGGGAAATCCCTAGCTCCTATTCAAGGTAGAAGTCAGCATTGGGGGGGCTCCTTATTTTCCCCAATCTCCACAGTTCCTCACATTGCTCATTATTCTCAGTTGCCCTTGTGAGGGCATGGTTCTCCCGGTCTGTCACCAAACACACTTCTCTGTATGAGAGAAAGACCTGGGACACCAACAGTGGAGAATGAATGCCTTAAAGCAGCAACAGGCAGAAGACACTGTTTCTGAGTGGCTTCATAGGAAATGAGCATGTTCTCACATCTAAAGATGTACATCTCAGATTACTTTGCATGCTATTCCACAATACTACCTCGTGGAAATTCTAACACAAAAGATTTGGCTGTATAGGGAAAAACGCAGCTCAGCTATTTGCTGAGACTAACTAATGTCTCTGTTCCACATAAATGTTCAGTTGTACATCCAGAAGTGCTTTGCAGTGTGGAGGCCTGGTGGCGCAGCGGTTAAAAGCCACAAGGTTGTGAGTTTGATCCTGCAGGCCTCCAGGTTGACTCAGCCTTCCATCCTTCCGCAGGTCGGTAAAATGAGTACCCAGCTTGTTGGGTGCAATTAGCTAAAACATTGTAAACCACTTAGAGAGCACTTAGCTGATAAGCAGTATAGAAATACACATGCTATTGCTATTGCTATGTGATCTGTCTGAATGTGTAGGTTGGTTCCCATGCATGCACAACAGTTTGAAGGATTATAGAAACTTAGGTTGCTTTCATCAGCTAAACATTCAAATGCTACTTACAAACTGTCTTGAAAGAAAGTTTATCATGAAATAAGAAACATATTCTTGTATTTGCCTTTGCTTTCATTGTTATATGGGGAGGTTTCATCCCACCTCACCATTTGACAGGACTCCTGTGCCTTTCACAGTTGTTTGATGGCTGGATTTCAGCCGGGCATCTTTCCCCACCCCAACCTGCCCTAAACTTGTTGAATTTCTGCCTGGCAAGAGAAAAAGGAAAGCCAACCTTCAATTTTTCTATAGATAGGGGGTTGGACTAGGATCCCCTTTGAATTCTGTATAACTCCATGACTTATTGATTCTGTGAGTTCTTTCGGAAAAAGGTAGTAACCCAATCACTCTGGGTCTTGGATGTAGGAAGTTGCTTAAATGTCATTTTTTTCCTTCTTCCTATACAATTAAAGCCAACAAGGTTCATGTTTTCCTCAGAACTTCTGCTTTGCTGAAGTAATTAATCATTCACACTGTTGTTGCTTCAAGCATGCCTGAGGCACCTTGTCTCTTTCTGGGCCATTCTTTGAGCCCCAGCCTCACTCTAGCACAGAATACACAGTGGTATTCAGAAACTTTTGTCTTCAAATGGGGAAGAGGTCTTTTATTGATTTTGTTCTTTTTCTTTCTTTCCCCTGATCAGTCAGCAGACTTTAACATGTACCTATCATTTAAAGTTTCTAGTTCTATTTGAGGGTGATAAATATTTTAACGTCAGCTATCATTCCTCTGCAACAGGAACATAACATGCATGCTGTAATTCCTTGGTGTTATGTTTAAAGTCCTTGATTTGTGCTGCATTTGAAATTGCTTACAGAAGCTTCCAGGATGTTGCCAGCTGTTTCTGTGAAATTACCTGATTTTCTAGGTGACAAAGTATTCTGGTTTATATTGTGCATTAAAAGACGGGGCTTTATAAATGCTGGAAATGTGTGCAGTTTTGTAGTATTTGTTCATTTGCAAGCACCCTACCTGAGCAGGCACAAAACAAGTTTTTTCATGATTTCTGGTTCCAAAGTGATCCATCCAGCAGTAACAGAGCACCTTCTAAGAATGCTTCTAAAAGTGTTTTTCTCTTTGCTATTCAGATGAAAACTGTTCACAATAGTTTTTGCATCTTCCACAGCTCCAGGAAGATAGGATATCAGATTAGATAGTAGTGGCCTGAGTGTTGGACTAGGACTTTGGGATATCAGAGTTCAAATCCTCATTCACCCATGGAAATCCACAAAATAATCTTGGGCAAATCACACTCTCAGCTTCAGAGGAAGGCAATGACAAACCCCCTCTGAACAAATCTTACCAAGAGAATCTCATGATGGGTTTCCCGTAGGATCACTATAAGCTGGAAATAACTTGGGGATAACCTTTTTTTTTTTTACTTGAACATATTTAAATTACAAAATTCATAATATCCTAGAAGGAAGTAAAATTCCGTACTTCGTTGACAGCTAGGGTAGACAGCATCAGTCACAGTTTCTCAGAGTACACCATCCATTTAAGAAAGAAAGAAAGAAAGAAAGAAAGAAAGAAAGAAAGAAAGAAAGAAAGAAAGAAAGGTCTAACAAATGAGAATATGTGTGCACACACACATTTTTTTCAAGGGCTGGAAGGCTGGAGAAAAAGAACCATTTCCTAAGGTCTGAGAAAACCTACCAGACCTCTTGCTTGTTCCCTTTCCCTTTGCTTGGGGAAGAAGGGAAGTACTGGTATAGAAGGAGATAATCAGGGAGGCAGGGTGTAAAGCCAAAGAGATTGCACTTTGATTTGAGACTTTGAAAAGCTGAACTTCCACATCTGAATTTTCCCCCAACTTTTTTGGAAATTTCCAGTATTCTCTCCCCAATCCTTGTTTCTGGAGCAAATGGGGCTTAAGTAGCATAGAGTTTCATTTTCTGTTGCATAGCAAAGCCTTCTCCTTTCTTACCTAAAGTCTCACCACTTGTTCCTGTGTTATTTAAATGCATGGCTATAAATACCTTCAGTATCCAGGTAACCAGATCATGTGCCCAGGACAGTTCCCAAGAACATTGGCCATATAAAAGACCCCACTTCTCTGATCTCTTTCTCTTCTTCACCATTTTTGCTTCTACTTCCTTCTGTCTGACCATGCTTCACATCTTCACCAAGAAGATGATGAGTTAAGAATGAAGCTACTGTCTTACTTAATCTATCCGTTAGCTAGCTATGATCCAGGCTCTCCAGAGTATATGTAATTGCAAAATCCATTGGTATTTGTTTTAAAGTTCGTAACCTGAAAATGCCTGCCTTGTTTTGTTTTCTTAGTCAGTTTCAGTTCAGGGAAGAAACACAGAAATGGTGGCATGCTTTTTCTGCTATTCTGCTAAAAGAAGGTTGATTATTAACAATTTTAGCTTTTATAGGATTTGCCAAAAACGGCTAACACTCTGGAAAACTCTACATCTAAAGTCACATAACATCCTCAAACATCATGAATTGTCAGTTGGATTTCCTATTGTTCACAAAGCATGAATGAAGCCACTTACTTGTAGTTCCATTTTGCAATAATTAAATAACATGATAGATGAGGTTAAGAAGGAATAACTTCAGCTCTTTTGTGTTCTAATGGTTAATTTTTATCTGCTTTTACAGTTAAGGGATGTGTTCTTACTAAATACTGAAAGAGGAATATCATGTGATTCAATCATGTCATATGAATCATGCGATTCAAGTATTGGTTCACGTTGTGCTATTTCTTTAAGGTCTGTTGTAGGAGATGAGGCAATAACAAAGTTGTCTTCTAGCATTCAGACAACAGTCGTCAGTGTCTTATACAGGTCAGAATTTTTTAAAAGAAAAAGTAATTAAGCATAACTATTTTGATTACTTTTAAGAAACAGAAAGCAGATTTTGAGCTAAAGCATTGCTTTTAAAAATTGTAACTATAAAGGCAACCGGTGATTTTTCGATTAGCTTGGCAATGTAATGATAACGTTACTTTTAAAAAAGAATTTTACCATCTTTTATGGGTAAAGGAGAGCTTTATATTTAGAAAACAGAGAAATATAATTCTTAACAATATGAACTTGAAAGCTGGCCAGAATGATCAGTTGCGTCCATGGAAAGGAAAGAGATTGGAGGGTTTCCTCTGTTTGTAAATCTCATTATTTGTCACAATTATTCTCCCTAATAGCTCCAACCATGAGTCATTAGGCAGCCTTAGAGAAAGAATATTAATGCATTAATAAAATATGACAATATACTGCAAGAATGGCATTTACCAACATAGTTTAAGTTGGGATCTGCAACATTTCTCATGCAGCTGTTTCGGTTGTCTGCTCTGCTTGGTGTTCCTAAACTAGGGATAGGAAAATCTGCCAATTACAATTGTTTTTACATTTAACATCTCTCTCTCTCTCTCTCTTTCTCTCTCTCTCTCACTCACTCACACACACACAGTGATATATGTGTTAGAATTTTTATATGTGAGGTTTGTGATTTTGAGTCAGTTCTTCAAAATGATTGAAAACAAACTCCTCTCCCACTAGCACCTACAAAATTCAGCAGGTATAGCTAAAGATAACCATGTTGTACCTGCCTCACCTATGATAGGCTTCTCTGATGGGGGCGGGGAAGGGCAGAAGCCCTAATTCATAATTGACTGAATATTTACAGGAATTCAAGCCCAGAAATTTCAATATTCAGTGCCCTGAGCTTGGATGGATGACTTGGTTAGCTCTGGTTTCTCAAGCATTTACTTTTTTTAAAAAAATTGCAGAATCTTTGTTCCAAATAGGATGAAATACATGATTTTGGTACCAGAATCATCTCATATAACATGCTCACACATCCATATCCTCATCATTTAAGGCACATTACCTGGGCCACAATATAATTTTTGTGTCATAGTGGAAGGGTAAGCATTCTCCCCTCATCTTCACCAAAGAGTTAGCCATGTATTCCGTGTGTATTCCATATAAATGTACTATGTGGACACCAAACTGTGTGAGTGTCAGACTAGTTGTGGTAAAACCCTTATACCCATACCGCCAAGAGGAGTGCTAGCAGTGTTGCTGTTAGTTATGTCTCCCATTCATTTTTGGAGAGTCTAGTGTATGGCTAGATCTCTAATAACTTCAATTTCCAGCTTAGCTTTGAACTTCACTGATCTGACTGAACAAAGTTGCAGCCTCTCAACCAAATCTAGCCCAGGATGGCAAAATAGAAACCAGCCTGATTTACCAGCAGCATTTGAACAAAACCAATCCATGTGAGCATGTGTGTGTGTGTGTGTGTGTGTGTAACATGTTTCTTGAAAAGCAAATCAATTGTTTCAGAAACACTGGGCTGACTAAATCAGGCTCACCTCAAGAATTTCTCCAGTGAGATTAATATTGCCTAATACTTTGTTCTACTGACAACTGGTCAGTCTTCAGTATATAGGGGGAAACTGGTCACTCTCAGTTCTCATCATTAGAACTGTCTAGGGGTTTCAGTTCCAGCAAGGAGGTACAGATTTTCCATTTCAAACATTCATGCAAAGCTGAGCTGTGGTCAGGACTAGATCAGGCATAACTGCCCCAGGCAGATTTTTATCTCTGAAAGCTGTCAGACCCCATAAGGATCAGATACAAGCCAAGATCAAAAGATGTATATCCCTACCAAATGCTTTTCTTCTCTTTACTTTAAAAAGTGAACACTTCTATGGTGTATGAGTCAACAGTTCCTGAGTACTTGTTCTTATTCCATGTGACATTTCAGAAGTGAAATGAAAGGCTTGCCACTTCTTCCTCCATCCTCTCCAGAGACACTGATTAATGAAAGGGCTGATTTTATCAGAAAGTGATGTGCACAGCTGCACCAAAGGAAAGACCATCAATGCAACACCATGAGAGTTCCAGCTAAGGATAGGAAGAAAGGCATGCCATTTGGGTGAGCATGGTTCTTCCTACCATGTTCTCATTGATTAATTATTTTGGTATACATTCAAGCTTAGATATGGAGAATATGTGGGCCTCCAAATATAGCTGGACTGGAGCTGGGACAGACAGTAGTGCTGTTTGTGTGAGAATCCCCTTTTCTCTCCAATTCCTGCATTCTCTGCTGTGGCAGCCCAGTAATAGAAAACCCTCATCTTGGAGGCCTAATTGGTGCCAACCTTACTGTTATTCTGGTACCAAGCGTAAACATGGTTGTTCAGAAAAGCTTTTGGGGCCTAACTGATTTTACACAAACCCTCACATGTACATGGTTTAAAACTATTTTAAATTATGTTGTGTTTTAATCTCTCCTTTTCATTGGTTAGACTATCTCTTTTTAGCCTTTTAAATTTGTTTATTGTTATTATTACTCACACTGTTTCAGATTTATCAGATTGGCTCTTTTATATACCACCTCGAGATCTCAGGATGAAGGACAGGATATAAATGAAATAAAATAAAATAAAAATTGTCTCCAGTGTCCTGCATTGCCCTGAAACTTTGCTCTGGAGGATATGATCTGTAACACTATGGACCATCTATAACACTATGGAGGGGATGCCATAGCTACCTTGGAGATATCAAAACTTCTGAGCAGAAGCCAGTACCTCTGAACTGGTTACTAGCTTCTTGACTGAAGTAGTCATCCCCTCTCCAGAGCTAACAGAAACTGACAGAAACTTGGCCCAGGTGAACTTTGTGAGGGCTGTAGTTTCAGAAAGGCAAACAATTTGACATCAAAATAATGATTTTTCTGTGTAATACTCCACCAATAACTATCATAATTTGAGAGTGGTTTAGGAGAGGGACCCAAATTTGTTGTTCTGTTCCTTCAAGTCGTTTCTGACTTATGGTGACTCTAAGCTGACCTGATCATGGGGCTTTCCTGGCCAGATTTGTTCAGAGAGGGTCTGCCTTTGTTTTTCTCTGAAGCTAAGAGTGTGTGACTTGCTCAAGGTCACCCAGTGGGTCTCCATGGCAGGGGTTTGAACCCTGATTTCTAGAGTCATAGTCCAATACTCAAACCACTATACCATGCTGGCTGACTACCTCTGAACTGGTCCAAGCAGAAGTGGATCAGCTCCAGGTCCAAACTGAATCTGGGACTTCAGTGCATGGCCCCACCTACAATCAACAGAATCCCCCATCATCGCAACAAAAAGTACCTAGAAGATATTTCTGTATTAATACTTTTGTATTAATCAGAAGGTTCAGCTCGGTGACCTTCACTAACATGGTAGAGTGATGGAAATAACTAGGAATATGTTGAGCCAATAAAGGATAACAGTTCAACAGTTGGCCCTATAAAGGACTACATCAATTTTATGCCTCAAGGATAACATTGCAAAATATAATAAACTTATGAGACATTCAGTTTTTGAACTATGTTTGCTGAATGTTCCTATTCCTAACCATCATAATTGCAATTGAACCTCCAGGCTGAGAAAGGAAATAAAAAGATAAACTTTTTTTTTAACTTTTTAAAGTTCCTCATTCTGTTTTAATGGATATCTTTTTGCAAAGACATTCTGAATTTGCAGCATTGCCACTCATATATTTCACTGTTAATGATTTTCCTCTCTAAAGCTACTAGTAAACAATAGCACTTCTTGAGTAATTTTGTGCAGATGCTGAAATGGCATCACTTGCATTTGGGAGCATAGAATTTAATTTTGCTATTATCACACTAAACCATATCTTTGACCAGAGCTTGGGGAAGTTACCTTTTTGGACTATAGCTCTCCAAATTGCTCAGCTACTGGTCATGTTGGCTAGAGAATTCAAGGAGGTATAGTCCACATGAATTGTGGCTGGTGGCTTCCATGGCAGTATGGCAGTTTAAACTGAAATTTAAAGGAGGTGTCCAATGTGATTAACATATTTGGGGGAGAGGTGTGGCCCAAGATCTTTTGTTCCCTGGTGTAAAAATGAAAAATATTCACCATATAGAAGAGATATGGACTGACAATTGAATCTTACTTCAGCAGTGGCAACTTGTTGGTCCCATAACAACTATTACATCTGTGTTAAAGTATTTCTGTGGCAAATAAAGAAGGAAGAAATGACCAGAGATATCAGAACAAATACGCCTCCCAGCATCTGGTGCTTGAGATAGATGCCTCACTGCATAATAGTATGGCTAGTCCAACTTTTGATGTCTTCAAAAAGAGCAGATCAGTGCTTCTGACGATTTTCTAACCAGGTCTATGGACTAGAAGATCCAACAAGAATTTGTAGGGGTGTGAAAATTTCTTAATTTTGTCTTTGTTCAGTTTCTTCACATCCAACCTGCATTTCATTCCTGTCCATGTTTCATAAAGGATTGTGAGATTGTATTTCCTTCCAACACTTAAATTCATACAAACATCTTTCTCTATATCCCCGATTTACACATTAATTTGCACTGCTTACCTAACCTTCCCCAACTTTCCCCATAAACTAAGGTGTGTTTCTGTTTTTCTCAACCAAGTGCATTTTAGCCATTCACATTTTGAAACATCTGTATTTTGTATTTAGTGCCTTCAAAATGCCCTATAATCCTTGCAAGTGTGTGCATTTCCTTACAACAAGCCGTAGGAGGTATGAAGAGGCCACTTCCAGCAAGATTGTCAAGGCAAATAAAATGCATTCTCCTACAGTGAGGAATCAGACTGATCTGCACTCCATGTTTTCACATGTAGATCCACATCCTACTAGATACATATAACAAGAAATGAAGGTTTGCAATTCTTCAGCTGAGCAAAAACATACGCCCCCCCCCCCAAATACCCCATTTGCTAAGGTAGCATTGTGTTGACTTCATTGGAAGATAAATTTATGAACATTTTAATGGAGTCCCTACTAATAAGTTCTTTTAAAAACTTTGCCACTGACTTGGCCAGTGTGAGCACAAATAGGAAGTCTGCTGCACTAGTGATATCCAAAACATTTTGATCTGCTGAAATCACATCTTGCATTGGGGGTACCACTTTACTCACATAAATTCAAGCTAACAGTTCAACAATTAAAATGTATGATTCAGCCCTCACACTATAGAATTAGAGCAGTACGATTCTACTTTAACTGCCATGTCAACTCAACGTGCTATGGAATCCTCAGGTCTGTATTTTGGCAGAGCTGCTAGAGGACTTATCTGGCTGAGAATTCCAAGTTCCCCTCCCTGAACTACAAATCTCAGGATTCCAAAGGAAGTACACATGCCATTTAAGGTGAAATCATAGAGCTATAATCCTGCAGTGTGAGAAGACCTCTGGTTTTAATATCTTCAGCTTCCTGAGAATCTTGATTTTCAGTTAATACTCGTACCCAAAAAAATGACCAAAAGGTGTTCATTCAGTGGTTTTTCAGTGGAGCAAAATAAGAGTGAGTTATGCATGCTTAGAAACACTGAAAAATAAATCATGAAAAATAAGATTAGAAAGCAAAGAAATTTGGACAATCTTGTTATTGTCAAAAAATGGAAGTAAGGAGTCACAAAAAATGAAGTTGCCTGCAATATTTTACCTGAGGGCACAGTGACTTTAGCTTGGATCCTAACTAGTCGCAAATACAGTTAGATCCACTGGATCAATTGCTAAGTCCTGAACCAATACATAGGTAAATCTCATTGATTCAATGGGTCTGGTCTAGTAAGAAGTACCAATAAGATTCAGGGTTTTTTTGTTTTGTTTTACACAGTAATGTAACTGCCTGTAACATCAATACCTTTTTTGGTATTTAAGAAGTTATACTACCTGGTCCCTTTAAAATACTGAATTTGTGAGGTCTCTTGGGAGATTTTTTGTTATTTTCCCAATATAGTTTATTAGAAATGACAAAATAACTTGTTATTAATGCTTTATGCATACAGTAACAACAAATAATGAATGCTGTCTTACTTTTGTAAAATAACTGATGCTAAGATGTTTTTTAAAAAACTCAAGCTGTGGTTATTCTTCCTGCAGAACCTGAATTATTGGACTATTTTATTTTAGTAAGCACTGAGTCCATATTGTGTTTGTGCACAAACGCAGATACTCACACCAACCCTTCTTTCAACTTTGAATGAACAATGTGGTATATCTGGTTGGTTACACCTTCCTATAATGGCTTGAGATTAGAGTTACAATATCTATTTCTTTCTTTCTTGTTGAGTAGGGAAAGCAATTTTTAACAATTTCCTGGAAAACTTTATTTTCAAATAACTTTCCAAATAATTGATTTTGAGCAGTTGTTTAGAATAAACCATAAACTTTCCCCAGAGAAATTAACCTGATTGGGTAGAATGTATCAACTATATTTATTGTATACCTTTACATCATTTGCAGCTTAAGGCAACTCTAAGGCAAAACTTCGTCTTCAGGATCGTAGTCCAACATTCAAACCACAACACCACAGTGGCTCTGGACCAAACATTACACACTTCTGGATCCCATTTATTTTGGTGTCTTGGAATTCAGGATGTGCTTTGCTTCCTTCTCCTGCAATGAATTTGAGACTGGCTGCATTTCTGCACTAGACTGTTATAGCGCTATGATTCCACTTGCAACATCCTCTGGAATCCTGGGGTTTGCAGTTTAGGGAGGGGCCAAAAAATGCAAACCCCAGGATTCCAGAGGATGTTGCAAGTGGAATCATAGTGCTGTAACAGTCTAGTGCAGAAATGGCATGAGAGTTAAATAATAATAGATCTTGTCAATTTAATTGTACGATTCAGTTCTTTCCTAACCATCTCTGAGTTCCTGTTTTTATGCACGCTTCTAATTTTTTTACTCACCTACTCTCCTTCCTTCCTTCTTTAATAAAAGCCCTCTTTTATTGATTATTTTGTGGACTTTCTATTTCAGTTGTTTCAAATTTCATATCCCTTCTCTGACCTTAAGAAGTTTTCTGAGATATCTTGGGTTTTCTATTTGAGACTGACACTCTTTCCCAGGACTTCAGATCCACACAGATGTTGAAATTATTGTAAAAGTTTGTCTCATCCTCTTATTTTATTTCTTGTCCTAAGCAACAACTTCATATATGAAGTTATCAAGAGCAATTTGTCTCAGGAGGTTCAATTCTGCAAAGGACACTATCAAGATAGTCTTGACTGCAGCATTATTTTGACTATAATGTATTTTTAATAAAAGATTATTTGGAGAATGCTCTCTGGTTCCTCACCACCTCCTAAAGAACATGGAAACAAAGACACAGTGATGGGGTAAACTAAGCCACAGCTTTATTTAAAAATAAAGGAAAAATGTGGGGGGGGGGCTTACCTGATGCAAAGCATGCCATTCCCACACCAGCTCCACTGCTTACTAAGGGTGGGAGATTCTGTGGCCATTTCCACACGAGTCTGTTATAGCGTGATGATTCCACTTTTAACCTCCTATGGAATCCTGGGGTTGCAGTTTCGGGAGGGGCCGGCCAAACCGGCCCCGTTTTGCACTTTTGTCTTTACCCAGGTTTGTTATCTTCTTCAGCGCTATGTGCTAATCAATGTGGCAAGCTATTTACTCACAACTATACTCTGAAATGGCCAACTATGTCCTCGGGATAGTAAAATTTGGTTTCTTCAAGTCTCTCTCTTTTTTTTTTTATACTTTGTTTTTACAAATACTATAATAAAATTGTGACATACACATTATTCTATTGGTGTTATATTACAAGTCTCAATAAACATCAAGGACAATGAAATAGTTTTTTGTTTTAAACTGTGCAGCTTTTCCACAAATGCTGTGCAGCTTCCCCAGGAAATGGCACAGTTTTCTGCAAGTTATGTTGCTCCTCTTGAGAACTGTGCAGGCTTCTCTGAAAACTGCATAGCTTTCAGTATAGAAGGGACCCTTTTCAGGCAACAATGTGTGTGTGTGTTGTGCCAGACTGCTTTTTTTTTTTTTACATAGCAAACAGCAATGTCATACAAAAAAATGTGGTGCAAAATCCAGCAATGTTGCACAACATGTAGGTGCAGTGTCAGGCAGCCCAAGTTTCTTTTCCTGCTGCATAACATTTGGGTTGTGCAACTTGCAGACCAGCAAAGGCTGCAGACACAAAGTTGAATGCTTCACCATGTGGTTTGTATAGACATATAGCATACAATTTAGTTTGTCATTTTCTGCCCTTTCCCAAGTATATAGTGAAAAACAATGAAAGCAGGTAAAGGTTTTCTCCCCCTTGGAAAACTATGTAGTTTTATGTGTATAAGTAAAAAAGATTGTGAATATAGCCCTTGACTGCAAAGCTGTGCAGTTTCTCAAACTCTTGTACAATTCTCAAAGACTGCACAGTTTATGTAATGGTGGGGGTAAAAAAAAAAGTTCCTACAATTTGCTGTTTTGCTTCCTAAGTTTCTCAAGGTGTCAAGAACTCCAATTTTGACCCCAGGTAACTGAAAAATTTCCATTCCATCCCTGTTAAGTTCCAGGACACTTCAGATTTGGCCAAACTAAATGTCCAGCTTTTGTTCAATATGCAAGTGAGGTGAGTACAGGTCAAGAACTTCTATCTACCCTCTAAGCAACCTACCGAACATCTAGAGTAGGCAAGCATGCTGATCAAACACTGAAGAAGCTGAAACCAGAGCGGAATGGATATGTATTCCCCTTCTAGCTTTGCCCAGCCACTGATTATATGACAACACCGTTCAGGATCACATTGTGTTCTGCTCCTTTCTGTGGGACTGCCAAAAGCCGGAGTTCTGTAAATGCCACGAGTGGCAGTAGGGAGCCAGAGACAGAACTCTTCCTCAAAACTTGAAATAGAAGGGTTTAAATAAAGGTGAAAAGCTATAGAAAGCTTGCAATAACAAAGCAATAACAAAATCCATAATGATGTGTGTCTATCTTATACTGCTGGGTACAATTTGTTTGCCTGTCTACCAAGCACTAATGACTCTTCCTAATCCATTTACTCTTTTCTCAAGGAAATAGTTATATAAGCCAATAATATCAGCTTTACACAGTTCACAGGTTAATGCAGTTTGGGTGTGTGCCTCAGAAACACTTATAAAAAAGAGGAATTCTCCCAACTGTAATAAATATGTAACACCCGTATTGAGACAACTGAACTGGCTGACTGCCAACTAGGGTGGCAATTCTTCACTAATCTTCTTCATGAAGGAAGCAACATGCAGTTTTGGCAGTTTTTTTTCCCACTGGAAGAAAGGTTTCAAAAATCATACCATTCTCAAAGGCTATTCACAGTTCAGGAGTTATTCTGTGCACAATTTGCACATGGTTCTTTTGCAAAGAAAACAGTATTCTCTGCATGTAAAATTTTATTTTCTGCAGACAAAATGTTGTTTGCTGTGCAAAACATCCATACATGAATTTTGTTAGGTCCTCCATTTTTTTTTATTCAAACAGCATACCATGAGAAATGTTGGTTGATATATCACATTTAAGGACGTAGTGCCTTTCCCCTGTACCAGGGCTGTCTCTGGGTCTCCCTGGAATCTCCTTGTTTTGTCTCTGGAATGTCAGGGTCTAAGCTGCTCCTGACCTGGAAATTTTATCAAGGTGCATAGTGTACTTAACAGCTCCCACAACTGGAGCATTGTATTCAGGAATCATGTACCCTGGAACAGATGGCAGAGTAGGCTGGGGTATGCTGAACAGCTCCTGTAATGACCTGGCAAAATTGGACTAACAAGACTCTTATGTAGTTGAACCCCCTCAAGAATTAACAATCAGAAGTGTACTAAATGATCATTACTTCGCTACTGCTTTCATAGTAATGGTTTTGTTTCCAGATTCAGTTCAATGATGATTGATGATGACAACAATGACAATGTTCTGGTGTTTTCATCATTTTGTAAAAACATACCTGCAAGTGGTCAAAAATAATAATGTTCTGGATGGGGTTGCACTCCTTTTGAAAGATCAGTTTGTAGCTTAGGGGTGCTCTTGAAACAAGCACTGTTCCCAGAAAGCCAGATTGCTGCAGTGGCCAGCAATGTCTTTGCCCAGCTTTGGCAGGTGCACCAGCTGCACCTTTTCTTAGAGCCAGCCACAGTGGTTCATGACTTAGCTTTTGATTAGATTACTATAATGCACTGTATATGGGCTTGCCCTTGAAAAGTGTTTGGATGCTGCAGCTAGTGCAAAATGTTGGAGCCAAACTAGTTTCAGGCATACATTTTTAAGATTATGTGACAGTGATCTTGTAAGAAATGCACTGGCTTCCAGTTTGCTTCAGACCTCAGTTTAAGGCGTCTGTGTTGACCTACAAAGTCCTAAACCATTTGGGGCCAGGATATGTGATAGACCACACTCTCCCATAGGAGCCTGGCAGAGATTTGAGATTGTAGGAGGCCCTGTTGCGTGTCCCAACACCTCATGAGGTTAAGCTGCCAATGACTACACAGAACAGGGGTTCCTCAGTAGCAATGCCTTGACTATGGAACTCCCTATCCAGGGAAGTTAGGCTCAGTCCATATCTTTTAACCTTCCTGTGGGCAGCCAAAACATTGTTGTACCACAAGGCAATTAGTGAATTGCAACTGCTGGTTTTTTAACTGTTTTAAAACCGGACTGTAGGATTGTTTTACATTGCTTTTAGGACTTTTTTTTTACAAGACTATTTTAATGTGTTTTCAAAATGTTTTTATCTCTGTATTGATTAATTGGTCTTTGTTTGTTCATTGCTTCAGGAGTCCTTGTGGCTGGGAGGTAATAGAGAAAAACCTTAAACACATAAAAATATAAATAATGAACTACTTATCAATGCTGAGCCTCAAAACAGGTCTGGGGCTTTAGATAGATATAGAGAAAGAGAAAGAGAGAGAGAGAGAAATGCAAGGAAGTGGCAGAAGATTCTTTTGAATAAAGTGTTTATCAAGGAGAAAACAAGGATTCGTTCACAGATTGTTAGTGTTGATGTTAACCCATTGATGTCCTAGGATTTGATATGTATAAGAGATTATGGTAAAGTCTTTTAAGGAACAATCTTTTGAACACCTAACGGAGAAAAAAGCTGCAATAAATACAGTGGAATAGGATTTGCTTCTCAGGGAACACCCATCAGCTGACACAGCAAACAAGTAAGAAAGCAGCCATAATGATTATTATTTAAGCTATACAAGGCCAGCACTAACATATATTGCTGCCTGAGAAAGAGCAGCACATCGTGTCTTCCACACTCCACCAACCCAAAGAAAGCCAAAGTGCATAGCATGCAACTTGCCTTTGGCATTTGAAGCAGATCATCAAAAAGAAAATCTGACCAGTGCCTCTCATTTTCCCTGCCTCCAAAGTACAACACTACCAACAACAATAGCAGTAATATAACAATAACAACAACAGCAGCAACAACACTAGTAATTGTTTGCCATTTCAGAACATGCCAGCTCCAAAAAAGAATGTGGGATTAGCCTATTTCATTTTAATCCACCACCTGAGAGGTTTATCTTTGTGTCTTTCATCATACAGGCATCTCTTGGTGACTTGGGGGTCAGCAAATCATTGGCTAACTCACAGCTCCAGTGTCCTATGACACTGTCATAGTCGTCTGTCACTATCCCACGGCCGTCTGTCTCTATTAACCTTGCCACTCCTCAGACAGACAGATAGATCGACAGGGAGGCAAATGATAAAGAAAACCACTGTAAATATGTGTTAAAAGAAAGAGAGGGAGAAAGAGAAGGAAAGAAAGAAAGACCCTGTATTTCCTTCAAGTAACCACAGGGATCCAGCAATTGGAAGCAGGTGACCAGGTTGGGGGTGAGTTTGTTTGTCAAGGGTAGTGTTTGCTTTCTTCATATGTCTTAAAGCTGTCCCTGGGAATACAATCCTATCTGCTAATGTGGTAGGGAAAATTAATTGCCTTTAAAAAAAAAAAGGAAAAGATCAATAGAGTATTGGAAAGGCCTGTTCAGGAAGACCACTCTCTGCTGTGTCTCAGGCCCAGCTTGGAGGCATCTTCTGGAACAGGCCTGCTCATACCATAGAAACAGCTATTCAGCCACTCTGAAGTGAACTTCACCATAACTATGCAGGAGGACCAGAGTTAGCCAGAATCAGCTTCTGCCAGAATAGAGCTGGAATTATCTCTTTCTGGTCTGACATCAGAAAATTTTAGCTGGTCCTCTCGTGGTGGTGGTGCTGGGGGAATCATATGCTATTCTTATTGGAGGCATATGAAGCTAATTTGCCTAAATTAGCCAATAGCTAAATTAACTTCTAAGACATGAAGTGTAGCAGGTGGCATAGTAGGCACCAGCTACAACCTGTGTGTCCAAGCTGTGGTTTAGTTCATTTAATTTATTGGCAAAGGACCTTGGCACCCTACAGTAAGGACTGTGGGACTTTGAGTTCCTTTGCACCCCCTAAACAAAGGAATGTTTTGAGATAGTTCTCCTCTAGTAGACTAATGGGGCTTACATTAGCAGGATTCTGGGAAGGAAAAGTCTACAAAAATACAGCAGTGTCTATTGAAATTGATAATCCACACTGAAGTATCTCTATGGGTAAAGCCCTTCTCTATGACAAGTCTGGTACAATTCTGCCTGCCTACCGTTCTTAAAAGGACTTGCTGACAATGGAAGAAAAACCCTTTATAAATTTGCCATCAAGAAATTTAGTTGAAGAAGAGAGAAGTATACAAGGGAGTAAACCAAAAATACAGGTTGAAGGAATCATCATGAATCACAAGCTTCTGGAAAAACTCATTTTGAACAAAATATTTCAAGTTCATTTTTGAAATGCCATTTACATATATAGATGAAGATACAAAGCAAGAAACACACCAGTGGTCCAAAAAATTAATACAACTTGCAAAATATTTCTCACATCTACAACCCTGAATAGCTGAAAAAAAAAATACAGAGAAATACATTAAGTGATATGCAGCCTAGCTGTAAGAGAGGTACAGATATGACGTCTGAAAGCAAAAGGACATTTCCTATTTATTGTAAAAATGAAGCAGCACTTTATGCAGAAATACTGAGTGAAGATTAAATAAGAAGCATAGGACCTTTGGAACCAGAGATGCAATTCTTTTGCTAATTTCATTGCTGAGGGAAACAATGAGCAATTTTAGCAGTTTTCTTCACACTGTAAGAAAATCTTCTAAAACTGCAGTTTTTGAAGACTGCAGTTTGGAACTTACTGTGCAGATTTCACATATAGGGAGTTTGAGGTATTAAAAATCCTATGGAGGAATTATGAATGCATAACTACTGTAGTTATATGGCTATCCAGTGACTGCCAGCCCAATCCCCTGAATCCTCAGGCCATTTCTGCACTACACTGTTATAGTGCTATTGTTCCACTTTCAACGTCCTGTGGAATTCTGGGGTTTGTAATTTAGGGAGGGACATTTAGAATTCTCAGCTAGAGAGCTCTTGGGCCTCAGTAAACTGCAAACCTCAGAATTCCATAGAATGTTGAAAGTGGAATAATAGCACTACAATAGTGTAGTGTGGAAATGGCCTCATTTGCTGAGCAACAGTTGCTGTGATTGGCAGGCCTCTGTTCCCCTGCCACTTGGGAAGCAGCTGACATTCCCATCTTCTCCTGTGGGCAATCCCCATTGCAACAGACAGAAGTTAAAACTCCCCCAACACACACCCTAAATAGGAGATTGCTTATGTGAAGGAAGCTGAGAATATCAATCAGCTGCTTCTCAAATAACAGCTAAACAGACCCTCATTGATCATGGTCACTGCTGCTTGGTAAGTGGGGATTGAGGTACTGTCATGTTTCATTCTCATCACCTAAACTAGGGAATGTATAAGTATCATGAATATTATACACTTACAAATGAGTAACTTTAGGTTACACATTCATAACTCTCCAACAGGAATCTGGCCATTTCTTCTGAATAGAAAATGCTGTTTTATGTACATACTTGATGCTCAACCATGGAATAAAGAGACCAGACACAAAGTTGGGTTAACTAAGGGCCACTTTATTTGGACCTGTATTATTTAAATTGCATTAACCTGAAAGATACAAGAGAAGGGGAGCAACATGATATGGAACCAGCTGATGCCAGGGTCACAATGTGACAACCTGCTCAGCCTACCCATGGGCGGCAACACCTCAGCCCCAGGGTCAATCCAAATTGCTTTGGTTGCTCCCCAGTCCAGCATCTTGGAAGGTAACCCAAGGACTCCCACCCAAGCTGCACAGCTCTAAAAGTGAGAGTCTTATGCCCAGGTTAAGCTCAAGGGTAGCCCCCTTCGCCGAACCCCCTGAGACACAAGGCCCTAAAGAGGTGATTCCAGAGCCCTACCCAACACCAAATGGGTACCAATAGGTGATCACCGATGTTTGATTATCCCCCATTATCAGCCACAGAAAGGGGCAAGTGTCCACTTAGTCCCTTTCCCCCCACCAGACCGGACAACACGGCCTTCACTCCCCTCTCAATTCTTCCAGGAACAAGTGATTCAAATGATCAAACAGGTGCATGCCATCTGCTTGGTAGAGGTTTAGCCACCCAAAGAGGTTGCCAAGATGAGCAATAAAGTGGCTTAAATCTGATTTACCATTCTTCTGGTATGGTCAATGCATCTGGGGTCTTCGCCACCATGCCAAAAAGCAGTGTCATTACCACCAAGGTGAATGACCAAAACATCAGGTGGAGGCCTACAGCGCTCCAAGGCGTTGCCCGTCAGCAAGCCTAAGTCACGGAGGCCCAAGGCACTCCAAGGCCTTGCCCTTTAGCAAGCCTGGGTCATTACCTCCAAGGTGAATGGCCAAAACATCAGGTGGAGGCCCGTGACATTACAAGGCTTTGCCCATCAGCAAGCCTGGGTCTTACTACCAAGGTGAATGACCAAAACATCAGGTGGATGCTAACGATGCTCCAAGGCCTTGCCCATCAGCAAGCCTGGGTCATTACCTCCAAGGTGAATGGCCAAAACATCAGATGGAGGCCCGTGACATTACAAGGCTTTGCCCATCAGCAAGCCTGGGTCTTACTACCAAGGTGAATGACCAAAACATCAGGTGGATGCTAACGATGCTCCAAGGCCTTGCCCATCAGCAAGCCTGGGTCATTACCACCAAGGTGAATGACCAAAACATTAGGTGGAGGCCCTCAGTGCTCCAAGGCCTTGCCTGTCAGCAAGCCTGGGTCATTACTGCCAAGGTGAATGACCAAAACATCAGGTGGAGGCCCATACTGCTCCTCAAACACAATGGCAATTGGCCACTCCACTGCAGACCTTGTTTACTAAACCACACCACAGTGGCTACACCCAGCCCCAGCTGACAGTCAGCATGGTAAATTTAGGCCTGGTGCACCATCTAAAAATTATGCTGTGGCCACAAATCAGGACCTGCTGTCTTGCCACATAGCACCTAGAACCTAGAACTAAACAGAGAAAACAGGAGCAAAGTTAGTTGAGCAAAACAGCCTCAACATTTGGGAGGACATGCATACATCTTTGCAGGGAAAGATTTCCAGTGGTGGTTGCCTGGATGTCTTGTGGGCTGAAGCCCATCCCAGGAGCAGTGGAGTCAGTTCCAATCCTAAATAAATGGGTGCCAATCTTAACTCTGTTCAGGTCCAAGCACTGTAAGGCCTTCACAGTAACTTTTGATACCTATAAGGGCCAAAAGTTGATGTGACAAAATAAAACAACAACCCCAGTCTTGCCCCTAAGAGCTGTACATAATGCATCAACAGGGCATAAAGCTGGGTCAGAGCACAAGCCCAACTATACCTTTGCCCTCACCCTTTTATGATCAGGTTTGAATAACTAAAACATGAGGAGAAGGCCCAGTGTATTCCTCAAAAAGAAGAAGCAACCAATATATCATACTATAGCCACAAATCAGCACCTGTTGTCTTGCCAAACTACACCTGGGAACTAACTGAAAAGACAAAGAACAGCAATGTTAGAGTGTTATAAAGTGTCTACACCTAAGAGGATCCACAGACATGTTCACAACACATGACCTCACCTCATTCAAAGCCTAACCCCTTTGCAAAAGCCATAGAATCTAACCCACATTGGCAATCTTCCCTCTTTTCCTGGTCCACCCTTCCAGAACCTTGTGCACGCTGAAATAACAGGTGGTATCCTCATGCCCCTGAGCTTAAACAGTGAAAGTCAATGCTGACAGTCTAGTCCTGATGAACAGCAGGGCCAGATCCCTGCCCCTCAGAGAAACACAATACAGCAATATGTGGTCCACATGAATATGTCACAACACCTGCAGCTTGCTAGACACCTAATTAACCCAATCTCCCTTCTGGCCTTCTGAGAGACTAATGGTTTAGACAACCTCACTCCTCCAAGGCTCCTCAGATCTGTAGGCACAGGACAGGACTGGAGTTTGCATCTGGAGCAAGCTGCCTGGAGTGCTTCAACTGTTGGTGGGAAAGGCTTGGACCAGGCATGTGGCATGAGAGGAGTTAGAGATGATCAAATTAATTACACTGACCAGGGTCATATCATAACCAAGGCCTATCAGACCTAGTTGTAGGCCCTTTTCGCATGGCATTTTCTATGCAAAAGGGCGCCTGGAGCGTCGCACAATTGTGAGAAGTGATCTGCACCATGCACTCACAATCACGCGACGCTCCAGAGGCTAGCAGGCGCCAATTGCACTCCTTTTCATTTTTGGCTGGAAGCCAAAAATGGTGTGCAATTATGCATTGCTCCCAGGCCCCGTGCGCACTTACCTAGCGTGCAGAGCCTCCGGAGCCGCGCCGGTCGCACTTCCTGCCCCAGGCTGCACTGCGGAAGGAAGAGGCAGGGCTCTTGCGCAAGCAGGCAGGTCGTGTGGAGCTGAAGCAGCAGGGATGTGAGAGCCTCTTGCCTGGGGCTGCTCGCACGATCCCCGCACCCCAGTGCCAGAAAAAAGGTAAGGTGCGGAAAGGACCCAAGAATGGACTGACAAATTGTGAATTCAGCAGCCCACAATTAAACTGTCCTTACATTTGGAAAAATTCCAAAACCCAGCTCAAATGTCTGACACCAAAACAAACATCATTTCCATATAAAGTAAACTGACCTGTGAAGGTCTCATGCAGCTCCATTAAACTAGAGTAGAAACTCATCCTAATTACCCATGTTGGCTCTTGCATCAGCTATAACGAGTCCTGCTTCACAGAAACAATGCAAGAGAGCCTCACCAGGGGCAAGGAAAATTAAAGTGACCAAGTAGCTCTTGAAACTCTTGTAAAGTGACTTAGCTTAGTTTCTAGAATTTGCCATTTGTGAGATGGCAAAATTGTTAAATGATATTAATTTGTATAGCTAATCAGATAAGGCAGGTAAACAGAGTAATGAACTTTCCCAAAGCAGAACAAGAGGCCAAACACTCCACTGGGTGCCTAGTTCATGTAGAAGCCAACATCTAGTGAGAAGCCCAGCAGTTCAACAGTGCCTATGGCAACGCCCACCTTTGGTCCTATGTGGAAAGTCATTATTAACTATAAACTGTGTCATTATGTGCTTCCCAGATGATGTGTGTGGGGGAGGGGAGTGTCAGCACTGGGAGCACCCTCCAAGCTGCCACTTGCTCTAAGACTGGGCTAAAGTTACAACCCCCTTCGCTTGTGGATGAAAGTGAAATAACTGGGGGGGGGACAGTTAATTGGAACACTTTTTAAGAGTTTCTTATTTTATCATCTGCTCCTTTTGTGAACTTTATCGTAATTTAACCAAAGGTATATCTGTTGTGTCAGAGCAAAAGTCAAAATAACCCCAAAGTGCATTGTGATATCTATACATGTACATCAACATATTTACAACTACATGCATGTATGCAAATGTGCACATGCATGCACACACACTCAAACCTTAAAGAAATCAATAAGCTATGAAGGTTTACATTCATGAGTACATACGCACATGCATACCTGCACAAACTCCCATAAACTGCCACCGATGCTACCACTGCGGCATTGTTGTGGTTGTTGTTTTAAATCAATAAGGTAGAAACCAATAAGGTAGTAAAGTCAACATGCATGTGTGCATAATACACAAACCTGCACAAACCCCTCTAAACTGCCATTGATGCTAACATGCAACATTGCTGGTGTTCTCTAAATCAAATAGATAAGGTAGTACAGTCTACGTGCATGCATACTAACGCACATTCACATGCCTGCATGGCCCTTTCCTAAACTGCCACTGATGCTATCAGTGCAGCATTGTTGTTATTTGAAATCAATAAAGTGGCAACAGTGCATGTGTGCATGCACACACACTCATCTGCACAAACCCCACTAAACTGTCACTGATGCTTCCACTGCATCATCATCATCGTTGTTGTTGATGTTGTTGTTGTTATCACTCTAATTATTTCTAGCACCACTAACCTGCCACCTCTCAAACCCTAAAGGAGTCAAGAAGGCAGTAAAACAAGATAACAATATAAAGACTATAACTGTAACTATCAAGGCCTAGGTATTAATCCCAGGCCCTCTAACCAACTTGTTATTAATATTCTGTTTATTTCTGGCACCACTAACCTGTCATC
This sequence comes from Iguana delicatissima, assembly GCA_948472985.1. NCBI lineage: Eukaryota > Metazoa > Chordata > Lepidosauria > Squamata > Iguanidae > Iguana > Iguana delicatissima. The sequence goes on along the minus strand of CAOKZL010000841.1, from coordinate 473,815 downwards.
ACTCAAACCTTGCAAGAAACCAGAAGGCAATAAAGAAGATATCAGTGTAAAGACAATATAGCTGTAGGTATCTAGATCTAGATACAATAGAGTCTCGATTATCCGTCCTTCGGTCATCCGACATTCCGGATTATCCGACATCGCGGCTGCTTGGGGGCGTGGCTGTAGGCATTTCCACGCCCCCAGACATGCCCCAGACACGCCCCAGACACGCCCCCAAACATGGCGGCCGCTACAGGCCTCCGGATTATCCGACATTTTCGGCTATCCGACTATCAGCCCACCCGTTTATGTCGGATAATCGAGACTCTACTGTATTAATTTCAGGCCCTCTAACTAACTCAATTAAATGGAGGCCTAACTGGGAGTGGGGGGCGGGGGAGAAGAAGGCCCTGATGAGCCATTCAAAATCATCATCATCACCACCACCATTGCTATCATCATAATCCAATGAAGCAGAGCAGATATCCTCCACCACTAGTAGGAAATACTAGGCCATAGGTCTAGCAGACCTCTGGAACAAGGCCCAGGCCTGAGAGACCTCCATCAAACAATGTGGCCAGCAAGGTCTGGCAGACCTCTATCCAGCCACCAGGCCTATACGCTACTAGGCCTCTAATCCCAATGAGGCCAAAGCAGGCTAAGCAGGCCCCAACTACGGCCCTTTCTGCACCTTATCTTCTTCCAGCGCTGGGGTGTGGGGATCGCGTGAGCAGCCTCCGGCGAGAGGCTCTCGCGTCCAGGGTCCTTCGACTCTGCACGAGCTTCCTGCTTGCGCGAGAGCCCCACCTCTTCCTTTCGCAGTGCAGCCTGGCACCTTCCCAGGCTGCACTGGACAGGAAGCACGACCAGCCCGGCTCCCGAGGCTCCACACGCAAGGTAAGTGTGTGCGGGGCCCCGGAGCGATGCATGACCACACACCATTTTCGGCTTCAAGCCGAAAATGAAAAAATGCACGTGCGATCCCTGTCAGTCCCTGGAGCATTGCACAAATGTGAGTGCATTGTGTGGACCGCTCCTCACATGTGCATGATGCTTGAGGGGCCCTTTCACATTGAAAATGCCATGCAAAAAGGGCCTAAGAATTCAAGAGACAAGTGAAGAAGCTGTCAAACATAATGAATTTAAAGAGGGAAGAGCTGGGGAGGGGAGGGGAGAAGGAACCTTAATATCCCCTTTTAGCCATCTTAAGCAATGCTCAGGGTGGGGAGGGAGAAGAGGAATGCAAAGAACAATATCAGAAGGCAGCCAGGACAGTCTAAAGTGGGGGGAACGTTTAAAAGGCACACACATACACACTCAACTCACATCAAACACTAATCCAATAAACAACCACGCAAAGTACCAGCCAAAACCTCCCTAAATCACAAAAACACTCAGCCAAATTGATGATCCAGTGGTAACGATCACCCCACGTCAATGCTGAGCACTGAATGACACGTATAGGGGGCGAACTGCTTCACTGTCTTCTTTGCCCCCATCACATGTCTTGATTTGGTGCTTAGCACCAATCCAAAATAACACTCTGGTCTCACTCCATGGAGACCATCAAAAGCTTACCTTCCTCTTCAGTGACGTTCGTCATGTGAGTCAAAGTAAGTAATACACACACACACACACACACACACACAAAATTTGTGCAGAACAAGTCCTAAACTGTAAGGAATCTCCTCAGTCCAGGATTTTCCTTATCAGAAATTCCTGACATTTTTCAACCTTTTTTTTTTTACAAATATTTTTGAGTGTTCTTTTCCTCCTTACTGAGAACAATGTTGGAAAAACTATACTTAGATGAAAAACAAAAACAGTTAGCATAAACACACAAATTAAAAACTGTTGGAATATAACAAGTATCCAAAACAACATCTTTGGCCAATATTCACATTTCCATATCCTTGCTGGATTTGTATTACTATAGAATTTGAAAATGAGGAAACTGCTAGAATGAACTATAAATTCTGATCAAGTTGAAGCTTACTGTTTTTACAACACAAGTGGTTAATAAAGGAGATGTGTTCCTGGGCTTTATTTCTTTATCAGAAACTTTGGTACCAGAGGTAGAAATAACAGGGAAGGAATAGGGATAGGTTCCTATAACCCCCCTCCTGAAAAAAAGAGCAGTTCAACATATTTCAGCAAACCTCTTATTCAAAACTAACATTATACATATATAAAATAAAGCTACTTGCTCAGGTAAGCCTTGCCTACATTAAAAAAAAGTTTTCAAATCTTCTAGAGACCACCTGAAAACTTCATGATTTTTTTTTCTTTCACACCCTCCATTTTTCTTATGACTTCCATGTTGGTGGTGAAACTTAAAGATCTATGCTTTTTTCAACATGTTAGGGTAGCTGATGAATCAGGCTTAGCTGCTTCCCTGCCCCCCCCTTTTTTTTCTGTTTTGCTTGTCATGCATGCTCAGCAAGTGCTTCTGGAGGCAGCTGTTTACCTTGCCTCATGTAGGCTGCTATACGCAATTATGGTACAGTCATCTAGAGCAGAATCAATTCCTTCCCAGGTCAAGCTTTATAGAATTGTTTACTGCAGATACACTGCTGCAACCCAACACTGAAAATCTTTTTCCAGCTCTCCTTCATCATCTTCTCAACACCAGTGCTGGAGGAGGGGCAAATCCTTCCAGATAGGCAGAAGGCAAGAGAACCAGGGACTGGGCTCCCATAAAAAGACTGTGAAAAGAAGCTTCGTTGACAGAGGCTTTGTTAACTGAAGTATGCCTGTAAAGGCTATTCCCAATTACCTGACACATTAAGAAACAGAGCACTGTCAGAAATGGAATTGGTTGAAAAGCAGCCCCCAACCTACTGTACTGTAGGGAGCACGAAAGACTTATGGAGGCTCAGTTGGGATGGACCGTGTGCACACTCCTTGCAAAGTTTCTCAACTGGCTTAAAACTCTTTTTCCCCTCTTCTTAGCTCACTTTGCAAGCGGCATGTATGTACGAGCAGTTCCAAGACAGCCTCCATAGGTAAGAAGAATTGATGAAAGAGTGGAACCCCCATTGAATTAATGGAAATTGTCCTTAATTTGGAAGCATTGAGAGCAAGTTGGCAAATATCAGGGTGTCAAAAGGTGAGGGCTTCCTGTATAGAAGAAAGGCAATGTGTAGAAACTATATTCCCGTGTACACAACTGTGGATATTAAAGGAGATCAAAGAAGCCATTTTCTCCCCTCTTTTCTTCTCTGCCATCCAAGGCAAGAGATGGATACATGGATTGTGACTCGGGATGAAATCACTGATAGTTCATTCTTGCATGTGAGACTAAAGAACCTATGATTTTTCTTCTTCTTTGTGAAATGGGGCATTCATTAATGTGTCCACTTTGTTAAAAATAATGTCTTTACATTAAAAAAAATCTGCATGGAACTATCATGATGTGGGAAAAGGAAGAAATCTGTTAAAATCGACAGATTTTATCCATCCCTATTCATATAAGCAACAAGCATTGTCCTGTTCTTTTATCTGTCTTGGGACTGATTGAGGAAGGAAAGTTCTTATGGATTTCTCCTGTGTAAACAACTGCATGTATGAAAAAATACATAATACATACTTCAGTAATTGAAGCATTCAAGAGCTACTTGCTGATCCTATGGTCAACCCTAAAAGACAGGTTAGATCTAGATTAATCTGAAAGACACTAATCTCCAATCTAACTATTGACAAACTTAAAATGAGTTAGAGTCTGGGGGTGCCTCTGTCCACGGAAAGTATAATAATTGTGTTACTAAAAATGGTGAGAATGTTATGCTCATGGAGATCTTATTGCAACTGTCATTCCTGATCTAATGATAGATTTGTCCTTAAAATTAAAGATAATGACAAACACCACAAATGTAGTCACACACCAGATCAATAGAAGACATCATTACTAGTGGCCCTGCTCCGTCCAATATTGATTACTTTGTGAGACGTTACCAAGTAGCTAGAATTATATTGTGTAAATAAACCAAAAATTGCCATCTCAGACTCCAACATCCTTACAGCTGCATACTGCAATTCATTTGGCTAAGTGATTTCTATTTTCTTCTCTGGGGCCAACTAATAATCATGACAAGCCAATATCCCCATCATGTTATTGACAGATTTTTTTTTCAAAGTGACAAAACAAACATAGCAATTCCTCTGAGGAAAAGTGGTAAACTAAAACTGGAAAATAAATTTGAGAAACACCAACATGTTTGTATGTGCAGTGGAAAACCATGATAATTTAATAGAATTGCTTTCATTAAAAAAACAGCAACACACACACAGTGAAATGCATGCACCAGTATTTTGTGATCATGTTATTGACTGAAACTTGTTTCTTAAGTTCTGATTGCAGCATGGCAGTCTCTTCTTTATCCACAATTTGGCAGATTGTACAAATGATTCATTTGTATGATATAAAAATAAAGATATAGTACCTATTAATTCATATTAATTTATTCACTTTATGTATCATATAATGTAGACATATTTTAGATATATTGTAATTAGGATATGTAAGTTTGGGTCTGATGGCAGAACTGCTTCTATCTGTAGAACTAGGAAAGGCCAATTGTTCTTGTGCACACGTGCACACTGTACTTTCAAAAATTGGAAGGATTGGGAAACCTTCCAGCAAGATTTTCAAATGTTGTTGAGGCTGGCTGGAGAGAGGAAGCAAGCAAAAAGGGAGTAAATCTTCTTGCACTGGTAAAGTTCTACTAGCATGACCAGGGATTTGACCTACAATTTTATTTTATATATCTCTTTACTAACTTTCAGTCATTTAATATTTCCAGTTGCCTGCATCACTTTTGTGGAAAGCAAATAGCAAAACCACACTGAAGTTCTTTATATCCTCTGTTAAACCATTTTGTTTAACTTCTAAGAAATATTTTATACTAAGGTGGCTGAACCGTGCACATTTTTCCCAATTATTGCATGTATTTCTGACTTATATTCAGCTTGTACCAACCTTGGCTGGCCTTTCTTGGCTTACCAGGTAAGTTCATAATATAGCTTTCATCATTATTTTCTTCTATTCAGTTTCACCAACTGATTTTTCTTTTTTAAAAAAATCCATGTTGGCCTTTTCACAATAGTTTACATTTAGCTTTCGTGTAAGACATACCTTTTACCTTCTGGGCTGGATTCATAGGGTTGTTTTCATTCCATATTCTGGAAAGAGTATAGTTTATTCACTCGTTTCTTATTTAATTGCTAATGTCCCCTCCCACCAGAATGAAGACGTGAAGCAAAATATCACATAGAGTCATGATCTTATCTAATATATAAAAGTCAAAGTTTGTTTGTTTGTATCAGGCGAAGACCTCCTATGATTGGCTGTGTCAAGCGAAGACCTCATATGATTGGCTACCTGAGAAGATTCTATGGAATCCTGAGGTTTGCAGTTTAAGGAGGGGCCTTTAGAATTCTCGGCCAGAGAGCTTTTGGGCTCTCTGACTATCTTGCATAGCCAGTTCCTATGGAGATAAGGCCTAGCAGCAAGGAGGAAGGCAGTATATTCCCTCAGGAACTCAACCTCTGTATGCTAATAACTCTGAATACAGATTGTATTGGAGAATATGAGGAAAAGTTATAGGTACTGGACAAGACAATTTGGGGAATTAGAGACACAGGTTCTCAAATCTTTCTAACAAATACTACCTGTGAGAAAATAAAATCCCAAACAACGCCACTAGTTAAACTAACTAGTTACACTAGTTAAAAATAAGAACTTACAGTTGGTAACCAACCCAGGATAAGCCTGGATAAGATATACCTTTCAGCTTCTGGGCTGGATTCATAGGGTTGTTTTTTCATTCCATATTCTGGAAAGAATATATTTTACTCACTCATTTCTTATTTCTTGCCTAATGTCCCCTCTGCCATCAGAATGAAGACATGAAGCAAAACATCTCACAGGCCCTTTCCACAACTCACCTTTTTGTGGAGCTGGGGTACGGAGATTGCGCAAGCAGCCTCTAGAGAGAGAGGCTCTCACGTCCCGGTTCCTTCAGGTCCGCAGCTGCTGCCTGCTCGTGCTAGAGCCCCTCCTCTTCCTTCTGCAGTGCAGCCTGGGATTTTCCCAGACTGCGTTGTAGCAGGAAGCATGAGCGCCATGGCTCCAGAGCTCCGCACACACAGCAAGTGTGTGCAGGGCCTCGGAGCGATGCATGATCGTGCACTATTTTCGGCTTAAAGCCAAAAATGAAATAGTGCGCAATCAGCGCCTGCCAGACCCTGGAGCGTCATGCAATTGTGAGTGCGTTATGTGGGCCACTCCTCACAGTCACATGATGCTCCAGGGGCCCTTTTGCATGGCGAATGCCATGTGGAAAGGGCCACAGAGTCACAACCTTATTAAAAATAAGAACCTACAGTTGGTAACCAACCCAGAATGAGCTTGGCTGCCCTTTGTCCACAGGAGACTTCCACTAATATCCCTTGGTCTGGAGCTGGAGATCCAATCCTGATACCAGGTATAAACTTATATGGGTTTTTCATTGCCAGTCTACCTTGAAGGCAGGGTTACCCTGCCCTATATATACTACCTATACTAGTCTATATTTGGTTGAGTACAATAGAGGTTAGACAACCTAGACCAGCATCCTATTAGTGACATACAGAGGCATAAGTTTTGTTTCACATGTGGAGTGTTTTATCGAACCCCTCACAATACCAATATCCAGCTGATAGGAATGGAAGCAGGGGTCCAGAAGTGGAACACATACCAACGTGCATCAGGAAGATATATGCAATCCAAAATTGGCCTCTGGTCTTTCTGTTCTCTGCAGAGAACACAGAGGCCCAATGCAGAACATCAACCAATGTGCCTCACATTCTGCATTGCAATTGCAGAACAAGAACGAATTGCAGAAAGAACATTTAGCAATGAACTACACATGTTACATTACAGTCATATCCAATGTAGTGATGGGCCCTTTCTGCAACTTAACTGCTTCCGGCGCGGTCATGCGGGGATCATGTGAGCAGCCTTTTCCATAAGGCACTCATGTCCCCACTGCTCCTGCTTTGCAGCAGCTGCCTGCTGGCCAGCAGGCAACATGAGGGCTCAGCCAATTCCTTCCGCAGTGCAGCCAGGTATTTTCCCAGGCTGAGCTGGGGGGAGGAAGCATGAGAGCTGCAGCTCCAGAGCTCGGCATGGATGGTAAGTGCGTGTGGGGCCATGGAGCAATATGTGATCGTGCATCATTTTCAACCAAAAGCCAAAAATGATATATTGCGTGATCAACGCTTGCTGGCCCTGGCAGCATCGTGTGATTGTGAAGACATCATGTGGAACACTCCTTGCAATCGCACGACACTCAAGAGGCCCTTTCGCATGACAAATGCCGTGCAAAAAGGGCCACGGTGTAATGAAGGAGTGGGCAACTGTGGAAGGCTATAGGGGGTGCATTAGCCCACCTGGAAACCTTGTAGGTCTTCAATGCACCAGCTCCCACAAAAAAATAAAAAATAAAAATAATTTTAAAAAATCCTCAAATGCCATCCAAGGGGCATGGAGCATTTTCACCACATTTTGGAGACCATTTCAGGCCCAGAAAAAGCTTTTTTGAACAAGAAAAAGTGAACAGAAGTCATGTACTGTTCATTTCCTGTTTCAAAAAGGCCCCTTCTGGGCATAAATCAGCCAAATGTGATGTATTTGCTACCCACATCCACTAGAGTTAGTTGGGGGAATTTTGGAACAATGCTTTTTGGAAAAAAATGCAAATAAAATTGACCACTGGAGGGATGTAGCCCACATCCAATGCTTTTCCCATTCTTGGAATGTAATTCTGTTGGAGTTCATTTACTCTATACTCCAGTGATGTAGGATCTTGGGCCCAGAGCCCGGCAAACATTTTGGACAGAAAGTCCCATATTTCCTGAGCGTTGGCTATTTTGGTAGAGAGAATGGGAGTTCTCTTCCAAAATATTTGGCAGGCCCTAGGCTTTCCACCACTTGACAGAGGCTTATAGCATCCCTTCCCTAACTTTACATGCTTTCCATTGGCAACATAGATATTGCATCTCTTCGCTTTCCAAATGTTTCCAAATGAGTGTGCCTCATGGCAATCTAATTCCACAATAGCTTCCCAAGTTTGACTAATGACATAAGGCAATTAACTGAAACAGCCATTCCCAGTTATTATTGCAAAATGGGCAAAATCTCTGAATCACCAGGTCAGTTTTTCTCACTCAGTACGTAAGTGGGTTACCAGCTAATCCTGCACTGCTGCTTCTGGGTTGGTGGAGCCCGTGATGAATGGAGAAGGACTGTTCCTGGAGGTGAGCCATCTGTCAAAGTCATCACACACGCCCATTTTGCATTGCATGGGGCAACCATCTACCTAACAACTACATAAAACAGTAGCACAGGGACTGTTTAATCATAAAAAGAGATGATAAACACCCCTTTCTCTGGCCTAATTTTAGCTACTAGGTGGTCAAAAATTGAAAATAAATATATTACTATTGATTACAATTTGCCAGAGAATACATTCAAGAGTACAATCTCAAACCCATGTGAATGCTGAGACTGACAATTTGAAATGAGTTTTAGGCCATTGCTTCCCTACATTGCTCTAGTGCTATTGTTCTATTTTCAGCATCTTTCTATTATTCCAGTTTCAAACTACAAACATGGAGTTTGTAGTTTACTGAGTCCAAAGAGTACTCTTGCTGAGAATTCTAAAGGCCCCTTTCTAAACCTCAAACCCCGGGATTCCATAGGGTGTTGAAAGTGGAATAATAGCACTAGAACAGTGTAGGGCAGAAATAGCCATAGTCTAGTAGTATAATTTCCTTGGATCTAGTACTGAGGACCTTGCAACAAAAATTATCTAAGGAATTACTCTTACATCTCACTTTGAGATGCTGATTTTCCATGGGATACTGGAATGTGATCATACAAAAGATGGAGATCAAAGGGGAAGGAATGTATTTGAGGCAAATCAGAACATGGCAAAAGAAAGATATCCGGCAATGGAATCTTTACTTACTAGCAGAAGCATTTGTGTCACCCTCAAGTACTAAACATGTAGCACTAGCATTTTCCATCCTTTGAGCGTAGTCTTCTAAACTCTTATACACTAGAATGGAACCTTTTGGCCTCCCAGAGTCATGTTGGGTTACAGAATCCCCACAACACTGTATCTAGAAGGTAGGCATTCATTGGCATCATCCCATGAAGAGCTGTAAAATGTAAAAGTGTAAAAAAAAACCCCAAAACCCTCTCATCTTTTGACACCCCATTATCTGACAGCTCGGTCTTTTGATGCTTCTAACGTAAGGACAGTTCCTATTAATTCAGTGGATGTTGAACTTTTTCATTAGTTCTTCTGGCCTTTAGAGGCTTACTTGGAACTGCTCACATGCCCATGCTGCCTGCATAGGGAGCTGAAAGGAGGAGGGGGAAGATGTTAAAACAACTGATAGATCCTGCAATCAGTACACATGCAGTTAGTAACAAGTGAGCTTCCTAAATCCTTCTGTTTCCCTACAGTAAAGTACTTGGGTTCCATTTTTCAACCAGTTCAGTTTTCTGACTTTGCTTTGGTCCCTAACCTGTCAGATATATGGGGGAAGCCTGTACCCATGTTTCAGCCATATACCATATGCGGTGTTCCTTTTACAAACAAAATACTGCAAATAATAAGAACAATAATGCTGATGCTGTGACAATGTAATGTTTTCTTCACTGGAGCATTTTTTTTTGTTCTGGTTAATTTAACATACTAGATAAGAAACATGTTACATGCTATTTTTAAGCATTGCAGAGCTGGATTTCCATTACATCAAGAAGCAGAAGCGATGTATTCCAGTTGTCAATAGGTTGGCTCATTCTGAGAATCCTCACTGGGATTAGGAAATACAAACAGTATATAAGAAACCCTATCTTCCAACCTTGATCTTGATGTTGCTAACTCTATTAATCTCTCAATACATAATCATTTTCTTTAGAATCAGGAAATGCCCCATGACTCACTTGATGAAAGGTTTTGTTTGTTTGTTTTCCTAGCAATATAGTCCTCTCCCTGTCTCTCTCATTTTTTTTCTCTCTCTCACAGACACATGCTCTCACACACATGCATAGACACATGTAATTTTTTTTCCTGCTATGTGCATGAGAGTCACAGCTGTCCGCCTTTCATTTGATATTTCCCTTTTCATAAATAGCAGACTAGTTATCCACTCTACAGATTAGCTGTGAGATTTCCTATCTAATGACATGATATTCATCTCCTGCATTTCTGCAAAGGCACTTATCCCTTCTGCCATTGATTTCCTTCTCTCCGAGGTAAAATAATATGTAGGAGCATCCATCCAGAAGAAGAGACACAAACAAGGCACCCAATTTCAAAAACCCACATTAAAATATCATCACACGGAACTTTGGAATGAAGATGATCACTGTGACTAGATTAATTTGGCAGGGGAGCAGACAGGTATAAATAAAAAAAGTTCAATCAAATCAGAAGTCAATTAAATAAAGAATATCCCAGACTGATGATATTTAAGAGCCTCACACTTTACCTGCAGCTGTTACAACAGTGGCCTGAAATCGGACAGGATAGGGATAGGTTCTGAGTATTTTCAATAGATGGTGTTTGAGAAGTTCTTAGATTGTACACTGCCCAGCATATTATTTTGATGAGCAAATAAAACTTCCAAAACTCTCAACTTTTTTTTTTTCTAAGAGTGAATAATATTGTATTCTTTTAAACCCATCTTGAATCCAGTCATCCAATTTAAATCTTGGCAGACTTAGAGGAACATTAAAAGGAAATTACATCTATCTGAAAAGCCTGAGTACCTATAGTTTAAAAATTTTATTTTTAGTAAACGTTTTAAAATCCTCCACTGCCTAGAATCCTTCCCTCTCACAGGACAAAGTCTCAGTACTGCTAACCCCTTGCCTGACCCTTCTTTGGCATGTGGAAATCTGTTCAAAAGACATTAATTTTTTATAGGGTGGAAGGTATTATTATGGTCTTGTTAGCAGCAAGATGATGAACAGCATGATATATTCTTTTGTTTTTGCAAAGCTTCCTCAGGTAAATGTTACTGAAGGTTTGTTATGAGGCTTTAATGGAGAGAGAGAAAGGGAGAGAGAAGGAGACATGTGGTGCACTGAGCTGGCTATAACAATAAGGAAGAATAAACAAAATGGAGAGAAAAGGGATAGTGATAATTGCCTAGACACTGCATCATTACAATGTGCCTTTAGGAAAGGTAAAAAGAGAGTATAATATGGAAAACATAATTGCAGCCTTGCAAAGCTCTGCTTCACAGACATCTCACTTCCCTCCCAACATGGAGATTAGTCTCTGTGTCTGAAAGGTTTTTTTTCCCTTTTTAAATGAAAGAAGGAAGTACTTGAAAACTGTGAAAGATATTCAGCTACATGGGAAGCTGTTATAAGTACTATGTAAAGGGAGGTAGATTTATGAAACCAAGAGCAATCAAGAAGGTGCGGGCTGCAACTCTGTGTTCCAATGAATACCGAGTGGTGCTATTCTGATATTATTTTACAGAGGGTGGTAGAACAGGATATGCAGACTCCTCATGCTTCCTGTTCTCTAAAATCTGATCTCAGATGAGTCTTAGTTCTCATATTTTTTCTCATTCCAAATATATATAGACTTTCAGTTCAGGGACACCTTCTGCATCTTGTGGGTAGGAGAACAATAACAATTAGAGATAGGAGGGAATTTCATTAGGTTCACATTTGAAAGCAAAATGACCTAATTTAGCAGGTGGCCAAACAAAAATTCAACAGCCCTTCAAAAGTGACATACCTCAAGTTTGCAAGACTTCTATATGAATACACATGGGATTGCATTGAATAGTGCAGGTCAACATGGTGACCGATCCATAATATTCATTAGGAGAGAATAGAAAAACATGTTTTATGACTGCCCAGTGTTCACAGTGTGGTGTGCAAGATTTCAAGCTACAGATTTTTTTTTAGCCTAAGTGTTTAAAAATATAATTACTTATAAAAGAAAGGAAATATTTCTGAGAGAAGGCCATGACTGCAGTTTATTTTAGTCTATGGATATATCTGTCCTATGGTTAGAATTATAAAGTTTGATACTACTTGAACTGACATGGTTCCACATATGGAAAGCCTTCATTTGTTGTGTGGTGAGAACCTGAAAATCTCTATAGCCAGACACAAAGACCTCACTGCACTATGCCTCAATAGCACGTTGTTCTATTTCAGTTCCAACATTGCCATTTCCATGATGGTATCAAGTTCTGAATGTTCTTGACCACACCCTTTTGACTTCAGCAGATGTGTATCGTTATTGCCTCCACAATGCAGCATCATTGGTGAATCCTTTTCCCCTTCTTTTCCCCACTCCATAGGTCATGATTGGTTGGGTTTTGTTTTTTTTGCTTTTGTTTTTGTTTTTGGTAAGCTGTACCAGTGCAGCAACGTTGTAATGTCATGACATGCCAGTATACTATTGCGTTTTTGTGCTATAACACTAAAAATGTATCTATTTTTTTAAAAAAAAATACTCAAAGGAGAAATTTAAAATAAACACAGAGAAATGATAGATTTTGAACTTGCCACACCATGGGAGTAGCTGACAGAGGGATGATGTGGGAATACCCACACCACACCCATACCTGGATCGGCGATGACAGGATGCATTATGAAGCATTACTGAGGAACCACACTTACTCAGTTGATGGAATTACGGCGAGAAAGGAGGCCATTACCAGATTTTTTTTTTCGGGCCATGAAAAAGGGCAGATTTCAAACACAGTGGAACATGAAAACAGCTGGTTAGCAAAGAAGTCATGTGATAGCATGGGTCCTGGACCAGGAACAATGCGTTCCTCGAGCAAGATGACAAAGGCCTAGATGTTTTAGCAAAGAAATCCCAGTACCTTACCAAACTATGAATCCTAGGATTCCATGGAATGTAGCCATGGTGGTTAAAATGGCATCAAACTGATATACACTGAGACCTTAATGTCTGCTAGGGTTTGGTTCCAGCACTGCTTCCCCACCCCAGTGGATGCCAAAATTCATGGGTGTCCAAGTCCCATTATGCAAAATGGTGCAGTAAGATGACATCCCTTATATAAAATGGCAAAACTGACATCTGCTTTTTGGATTTTTAAAAAATATTTTCAAGCAGAAAACTGTCACCTTCTGCGCCCTTGAGAAGGACAGCTTTTTCTGAGAAACAGGCAAATGACCAGACGTTTCTTGGTTCAAAGGCTAGAGGTCAGATTTATTGAGTACAAAAATATAAAAGTTCTGCTGCAGCAGGGTGCCGGTTGAGGTACGGAGCCAGGAACAGAGGCTTGGCAAGGCCTTTATATCTAGGTATCCAGGTAGACAGCATACACACCCATTGCAGCGTTTTCCCACCAATCACAGACCACCCGCCCCATATTAGGTAATATCCAGAAACTTCCATCCATATAAGGAAATCATATCAGGTAATGTCCAGAAGCTTCCATCCATATAGGGAAATATCCAGAGGGGCAGGTAACATGAGATTTCTTCCAATCACAAGTGGCTTTCCAAATAAGGCAATGTTCAGGTGAGGAAGTAATAGTCATGAGTCAGCAGACGGGAAGGGCTAGGACTTCTGTGTACGTGACCATCTCTTAGCTCGTGATGGCGATGGTCTTTTTCCTTGCTCACAGGTTGAATCCATGAATACAGTATCCTTGGATATGGAAGGATGACTGTAATTTGTTGTGCAGTTACACATGCAGTCTTAAAATGCATATCTTCTTTGACCCTTCAGGGAAAAAAAAAACAGTTTTAGAAGCTTTTGGGTAGGGCTCATGTGAATATAGGGAGAGAAGGTCAGCCTCTTTTTTATAGGACAACCAGACATAAAAATGTAAAGTTAATAAATTGCTAGCCTTTAAAATGTAGTTGAAATTTATGCTTTAAGACTGGCAATATACCTCTCATCAAACCAAAAATAGCTCTCCATCAGCCAAGGCAGAAGGGCTGAATAAGCCAAACTCTTTACCATATGAATGGAGGTGTCCTTACATCATGACAGCCACAGAGATTTATAAAAGGGATGCTCTGGTTATCTTTTGCCCATTGGCTACCATTATCTGCTTTGTTAATGCAAATTAGCCACTCTAGGAGAAAAGGTGTCATTATGCAGCAGTGATTTCAGCCCAAGAATGACACACATCTTGTTGATACCTACAATTCTTCATCTGGTACTGGACCTCTCAAAAATGAACAAGATTTTCACCACCACAAAAACCAGTGCAGAAAACACAGATGCTGCTGGACAAAGAAAACAAGGTGTGGCAAGCTAAGAAGCTTGCTCTCAGCAATAAAACACTGCACCGTAAACAACGCAAAAAAGCCATTGATTCATTGCAAAATGATGACAAAAGTAACGCATGGCTGTCTGAATTTTATTTAAGATTCCTTACTACCAAGAGGTTTTCTCTTTTATTTAATTTCCCTTAGGTATCTTCTTAAAAAAAAGAAGAAGAAAAGTCTTCATTCAACTCCAATTTGTTGAACACATTTGATTTTTAGATAGGGAGGAAGAACAGAAGGAGCAAAAAATTACTAATTTGTTTCATCCTTTTTCTGCACATGGCACAATGTCATAGGTTGCATTTTAGTTCTTTTCATATAGCAATTTTGATTCTACTCTCTTTTTCCAGGCTTAGGATTTCATTTATATGAAGCCAACAGTTGTCAATGGTCAAGAAAATGGAAACAGATCCTTTAAAACTCTACCACTAATCTGCACTCATATTTTATTGCAGACTCCATGAGCCTATTCACACATATTGGGTTGTTTACATCACTTACTTATGCCACGTGAGAAAAGATTTAAGTTCTATCTGGTTTGCCTGGCTATCTTTTTGATTGAGCTCCATGAACTGTGTATCTGTTTCTTCTCACTGATGGAAGCTGTAATAATGCAAATAGATCTGAGAAGATGGAAAAGATTGGTGCAATTGATTTTACAAAAGCAGTAGAGGCTGCATTATAGGTTTTCTCTCAATAGCTTTTGATCTTTTATTCTTACAAAGAAGAGGTGTCATACTTTATTTAAGGTGCTAACTAATGTGATCTCTTCGGAGAAACGAGTGAAACTTTGATATAAGTTAACTAATGGAGTGCTTTACTTATGAAACAGGACTCAGAAAAGCAAGGACAAACTTATTCTTATTTCTTTTGGTATGACCAGGGAGATCTGGGTTCAAATCTCCATGCACCTATGAAGCTCATTGAGGAGTATTGAGGCAGCTACTCTCTCTCAGCCTGACCTTGTTGTTATGAGAATGAAAAGTGGAAAGGAGAACCTTGAGCTCCTTGGAGGCAAAGCAAGATATAAAGTAATGAAAGAAATTTATTTATATAATAGCATCCATGTGCTTAGACACTTTACAAAGTAACATGAAACATAAAAGGCTCGCTTGCGCAAGAAATTTACAGTATAAACAATAGGGATACAAACCAGAGAGAGGAAGAAGGAAGAGGAGTAAGAATTCCAAACAAGTGCAGCTTTGTGTGTTTAGATGTCTAGTTACAAATACTTTATGTATTTACTATTTGAAGAGTAGCTGGTGCTGCTCAGAACCACATGTATTACTCCTAAGGGACCTATGATTTCCCTATTTTCCCACTTCCCCTTTCTTTTGCTCAGAAATCTTACCAAAAGTACCTTAAAGTCCCTAGTTCCTAAACCTTTAGTAGCAGTGCTTTAGACCTTGCCTGTTCTGTCCCCCTTTTTTTTTTCCTGCACTAGAAACTTTAGAAACTCTTTTCTGTCTTCTAGTTGAACTGTATATAGCAACACCAAACTCTGTACCTAATGTATGTGTCTATGTGCCTTCAATTGCCTGTTGACTTATGGTGACTAGAAAATTTCTTTAGGTTTCCACCCGCCTTAGGTAAGGAATACTAAGAGGTGGTTTTGCCATTCCCCTTTCTCTGAAATATAGCCTACAGTGCTTTGCAGTCTCCCATGTAAATACTAACTAACTAGGGCTGACCCTAGCTTCAAATGTGTGTGTGTGTGTGTGTATGGCAATGGTTTTTAATCAGCAGTATCTCAAATAGCATTTTCCCATTTCCATATCCATTTTAACCATTACATCTAAGCAGCAGTGCCTGAGAAAGGTTTCTCCTAAATTCTAGTCTTTTATTTAAATACCAATAATCAATTTTTTAATGTGTAGACCATTTGCATACAGAATATTAAAATGCAACACAATACTGTACAATAAAAAATGTTAAAATAAAATATATATGTAAAAACAGCATGGCAAAATACATCATACGGTAAATTACATAATAGTCGTATGTGAGAAAAAATTAATTTTGGTTTGGTTAAAGCATAGACAATAAAACTATAATTAGGTAAGCTCATCTCCAGTACAATCAACTACGACATTGGCAATATATCTAGCTCGGATCTTCATAGCTACCACCCTTTGAAGAAAAAAAGGGTTTTTTACGAGTTACCATGGAGTCAATATCAGAAAGGAGATAGAAGATTTTCTAAGACAGTATTAGATTCCAAATGATGCAAAATAGATCCCAAAAATTTGGCTCTTAGATCAGAATATAATGGAAAAGAAAACAAATAGTGAGGCAAATCCTCTATTTCAGGGGGCCCCACAAATGCATAAGCGGAGGGCCAAAGGGATATCGAGATCTGCTGTCAATCACAGCAATAGGCATGCACTGAAAATGAAGGGCTGTAAAAACTCCTTTTGGGGAGGTAAACTTTGTCAAAAAAATTTGGCCCTTTGATGGTCAAGTTTGTAGAATTTGTACCATTTAGAAAATTAGAATTGTTGATAGCCTGTCTGTCTGATTGAGCGGTATGATGGAAAATATAATCCCGGAGCTTCTCTTGGAATTCAAGATGAGAAAGTTGTGGGGGGGGCTGGGTTTCCTTTTTTTAAAACAACTTATGATATCTTGAATTCCATACTTTACAATTAGATAGCTATTTGAAACATGATTTGGGGAAAAAGCTCCAACTGAGGAATCTTTAACTATTCTCCAATAATTGAATAGAGCCAAATAAATACAGGCTCTGATGGATGGAAACCCGACCTCTGCCTGAACCAAAGCTGCCGGGGCACCCGGGAGGAGTTTAGCAATTTCTTTAAAAAAGTATTCTGCAGAGATTCCATTTTAGATATGTGAGAATTGTCCCATCCTATACAGCAGCACCATAAAGAATCTGGGCAATAACTTTGCTTTGGAATATTTTTAGTGCTGGCACAACCAAAAAAACCCAGCAGTATTATAGAATCTAAGAATTGCCCCGATAGATCTCAAGGCTACTGCTTTGGTGGCTTCTATATGGGGTTTTGGGGATTTTTTTGTAAAATGAACTCCAAGATATTTGAATTCTAGGGTTTTGTTCCATCTGGGGGCCCAAATGTAATAGACCATTGGAAAGAAAAGTTTGTTTTTCCCAAACACCATCACCTTTGTTTTAGAGTAATTAATATTCAGCTTTTCTAGGTCAGAAAATACTAAGCTTCGAAAGCAGCCTTTTTAAACCTACCCGGGTGAGTGTTTCTAGAACCATGTCATCAGCATATAACAAGATAGAAATCTTTTTTGAACCAACAGAGGGTGGAAAAAATTCTAGGCCTGACAAAGCTGGAATTATGTTGTTAAGGTATAAATTAAAGAGTAAAGGTGCCAGCAGGCAACCTTGTTTGACTCTTTTATTTGTGTGAATAGGAGCTGTTAATAAACCCAAAGAAAGTCCTTTTCTTATTGCAGCAGTTGTATTAGAGTAAAGTTCCTTGATTAGGAACAACAGGCGAGAATCTATATTAGTGTTAGCCAATTTATGCCACAACAGGTTTTATCAGTAGAGTCAAAAGCAGCTGCAAAAATCGACAAAGGCGACAAATAAATGTTTGGTAGGGCCCAAAACACTTTGCTGTGCAAAAAAGTAGAGGGTCAGGCAGTGATCGATAATGCCTTGCCCCTTTCTGAAAGCCCTCCTGTTCAGGGTGAATGACATGATTGGTAGTTTCCCAGTCTTCTAGTTTATTTAACAGATATTTACTGGATAACTTGGAGTCAATATCCAAAGAGGCTGATAGGCCGGTAGTTATTGGGATCTTGCTTATCTCCCTTCTTATAGATGGGAACAACTATACTCTGTTTCCAGCCTGTTGGGATTGTGCCTGTTTATTAATCTGGGTAAACACTTTTGCTAGTATAGGGCCCACCACTCAGGGAAACATTTAAAGATTTCAGGGGGCATCATTTTTTCCCCTGGTGCCTTACTCAAGGTGAGAGCTGCAATCAACTTCTTTACCTCTGACACAGATACTGGTGGCCCAAAAAGGCAAGCAGACAGTCTTCGAGATGAGTGAAGGGTGGTTCTCTATGGATGTAGCTCCATAAAGCCCACTGAAATGAGTATGCCATTCTTGCGATGGAATTTGTCCAATAATAACTGGTCTAATCACTTGCATACCAATGGAAACAATGTCCCAAAACTGCTTCTTGTTCTTGGTCTTCACAGCTAGGGCCAAATGACTCCATTGTGTTCTGTTATAAGTATTTTTTTTTTATTTTAGGAGTGCCTTATAGGATGACCTCATGACCGCTAAGGTGTTGAGGGTACTGTTCTATCTTAAGTACCTGTCGGGAGAAATCCATTAATGCTTTCTGGGCGCTTACATTCTAAATCAAACCATCTGTTAGTTGTTACCCTATTAGGACTAAAATGCTTATTGTAAACCAATTTGGGTCTCAAACTTTTAATGATGGTTTGGTAAATGTGTAAGATGTCTGACTTAGCAACTAAGATGTCTTCGTGGAGGGCTTTGAAAGTGTTGCTTTCAAACAGCTGAACTATAGAAGCACTCAGATTAACTGACCATCGTATATATTGCTCTCCACTCGGATTCCATTTAGATTTTGAGGGTGGTATGTGGGGAGACACAATTCAAAATTAAATAACAATAACAAAGGAAAATGGTCACTTTCAGCCCTCTGGTAACTTCCAGACTATGAATAATCGTAAGCAGGTTAGCAGAAACCGCAATATAATCAACTGTACTAGCTCCTCTATTGGTGACATAGGTATAGGCACCCAACTTTATGTCATAATGAGATCCATTAAGGCAGTGGTTCTCAACCTGTGGGTCCCCCGATGTTTGTGGACTTCAGCTCCCAGAAGCCCCAGCCACTATGGGCAATGCTCAGGGCTTCTGGGAGCTGGGGAAGCCACAAACATTTGGGGGAACCCACAGGTTGAGACCTGCATTAAGGCATTGCAGATGGTGCAGGGAAAGGATTCTAAAAGCCTCAGATCTACTTGTTTGTTCTACTATCTTGGGTGACCCTGGCAACCGATATATCTTGAGACCTTTGGGCCCGAGTTAATACCTTACAGATGTTTCGGCCCCACCCGAGTTCTGCATTGAAGTCTCCGCAGAGCAGGGGTTTTGTGTAGGGATACTGCTGTTCTAGAAGGCTGAGGGTTTCTGATAGATGATTCCAGATGCTATTTGGACCTGAGCGTGTAGATAGGCTAGGTGGAATATACACATTTATACAAATAAGAGAGCCAAAATGTCTACTCTTGATAAGGAGAGCCTGTATACATTGTGGGTAAGAGTGACCAATGGGGAAATCCATTTGTAAGTCAACTGATACAAATATAGTGAGACCACCGCTACCACGGCCTCTAGCACTTGTTTTAATGGCCGGGACAAGAAAATGAGTAATCCCAAAAAGTACTGGTAAATTAGAGCCATGAGCCCATGTCTCTTCCAAACATAAAATTTTTAAAATTTTGTAAATAAGTTGCAAAAGCTGCATCATGGAACTTATTTGACCCGCCCATAATATTCCAAGATAACAAGTTTAATTGTAAGCTGGTACAGTTAGATCAGTGTCCTCCCAAGTATCTGGGATTCTGTTTTACCAGGGCTTTTTGGTAGGGAGACAACTCTTTCAAGGTAACTGTGTTTTTAACTTTTTTGGTTCCAAAGGTTGTGTTGAAATTAGAGTTGTCAGGTTGTCCTGGTCGACTACTAATAAGTCATCGATGCAACCCCCACCCCGATCTCTTCCGACATAGGGACTTCATCTGTTTGTTCTGTTCCAGAGGGGTTGGCCAACTCTTTGATGGTACACAGCACGTTTTTAAAAAACTGCCAGTCTTAGAGGTGATATCTATATGTTCTTCATTGATAGTTGATTCATTTGGCCCACCAGTTCTTCTCTATTTCCATGGTGGAAGTTTTGGGTGGTCCAAGTTGGGCATGAAACTGGGAAAAAGTTTCTTTAGATGATAACAGGTCGATGTTCCTTTCCTCAATAGGCATCCTATTACTGCACTTAGGGGTTTTTAAGAGGTAATAGCCAAGTCTCTATAGACCCGAACTGGTGTTATTTGATAGTTGGACAAAAAAAACTTAATTTTTATCAGCATGAGAGGAATTGTGGATTGTTTGAATGTTAGCACAATTCTCTTATGAGCAGAAGTACTAGGAAGCCAGTCCACAATGAGCATGTCGATACTATGAGGGTGTATGTGAAAAGTTGGCTAAAGAAAGTTAATAGCTCTAATGGACCTCCATCTGCCATTTTTATTCTGTTGTAAGTGATTTGCAGCATAACTTGGTTTTTTGTAAAATCCTATTGCCTTTCCCCGTTTCCAGCTCCCTGAAAAAAATGGAACTGCTCCTTGGAACTTTTCCTCTCTTTACACTCCAGCTTGTCTTCCTTGTTATGCCTCAAACTACTGGGTTGACCCAAGCCATCTTTTAAAGATGTGTATTTTTGTATGAAGATGTCAAAGAAAAGTTTGAGAAGCTTCCTTTGGTTATCAATTTTTTCTAAACGTTCATAAAATAGAAATAACAGATGGGCTGTTAAGAGACATTGTTTGGTCACAAAATCTGGAGGATATACTTGATGTTCTGTGGGCTGTTCCTTCTCGGTAATGAGCGATTCCTCAAGGACAGACTCACCTGTCTCTTTTTGGGTCTACGGATACTCCTTCCTGATAAGCTGACAAGTCATTACCAGGATTTTTAAAAGATACAGATAAAAACTCGTCCCCATTACCGAAAGTCGAAAAACTATTGGTACTGGTAGTTGTAAAATTTGAAGTACACACATTTTTTCTTTCTCTTTCTCTCACAGGCATGCAGTTAATCTATCTTAAGTTGTTTGGAAGCCTTGCTGTGCTTGACTGTCTCTGGGCTTGTTCTAGAACGTTTTTTCTTTCCCATTTAAAATTTGGTAACTTTATAAAAATACAAGAATAAACAAAAACCCCAAAAAGGGTGAAAAACCCCTGAGGTGTTAAAATCCCAAGAAATTAGCAGTTTTTGGTTTTCATTTCAAGCTGAAGAATGCTAGTAGGCAAGGCAGCTAGAGTAGGCCTGGGGGAGGAGATAATGGGAGTGCAGGAATTTCCCAAAACAAAACAAATAAACATGAGCAATGCTGCACCGCAATATGACCACAATCAACTAAAAAGCATTTTAAACCAGGCAAGATGCGGTGGAGGAATTAAAAGTTAAGATAAAAGATTAAAAGCTAAAAAGTAAATAGATGATAACGGAGTCAGTTAAAACACCACCTATCATGCCGTGCCCTCTTCCCAGCCCTATTTAAATAAGTACCGTGTTACCCTCTTACTGGGGGTCCCACGAGGGACACCCCAAAAAGTCTAAAATATAGGGGGGGAAAATTGGCTAGAACACTGCTTTAGCATTACGAGAGGCAGGGTGACTTAGCAGGATCTTGTAATCCAGTGTTTCGGGGTCAGGCCAAGTCAAGAAGCAGACTGGTTTGAAAATAATGGATGATCTTATTAAATACAGGTACACAGTGTAAGCAACACACGCACACAGTAACTAAGGAAAATAAAGGTGTGAGTTAGATAGCAGGATTTTCAGAGGGAAAGTTGACTCGGGTGATACGAAACCTGTTCCTGAAGCCTGGAAGAAGAAAAGAGAGCGATGCTGGGGTTTGATGTGGCTCAGCACATGGAGCTGAGGGGAAGCTCGGGGGGGGGCAATGCGGCAGCAAGGCGGTTGGAACTGGGGCGATCCGAGGGGAAAGGGCTCAATGGGGTTTTTATAGGGAGAAGTGTGACTGCAGGCTATGCCTTACTCGGGGAAACAATGAGTTTTGGGTGTGAGACAATGTTTCCAAAAGGTCACAATTTAGCATGGCGGAATCAGAGCCGAATTAACAATGGTGTAACCAGTATGTAAATGCACAACGCCTGACAGTGGATGGTTCAGCCTTTGTCAAGTTGCCTGCTAAAGGGCAGGGAGCCTTTTGTAGGTAGCGTGCATACATAATGTAGTGTTTGCCAGGGAGGTCCCTGAAGCTGCGATCTGGCTATTTCTGGCTTGCCTGTATTGTTTAGGAATATTGCAGCAATCAACCACCAAGCCTAGTTTCAGGCTTGTCCGGGGGCCTCACAAACATGTGGAGAGGGGTGGTATGGTAAGGCTGAATTATTGATATCAAAGTGATTTTGGGTGCTATCGCCAGATAGGCCTAAACTGCAGTAACACTGCAATAGTTATGAAAGGCTCTTTTTGCTTCTGGGAACCTTCTGCTGGAATTTCTACTTGAAACCAGATATTGAAACTTAGGCAAAAACCAACTGTCCGATTTTGAGGGGTCTCCTATGATTTCCCAAAAAGTTGTGGCAAGTTACCCTTTTTGGTTCTATCAGCCTCCTAGTTTGGAATTTTAACTTCTTCAGCTTGAATCTGGCCACTGCAAACTGGAAAACAATTAAAAACACTTTCAAATTTTAAGGCATGATTTCCCAATCAGTTATGGATACCCAGCCCACCCTCTTTTTTCCGCTTTGGAATTTCACCTTGAAATTTGGATTTGGAACTTGCACATAATTCTTTTGAATTTTGCAGAGCCTAGAATGATGTTCCAATGATTTATGGATGGCTCAGATACGCAACCATTCTCATTTATTATTATGGAACAATGTATTTATTATTTAGTAGTTTATTTTATATATTATTATAGAACTACCAAATGGTGCTTCAGGTACCCAAGCCAAAAAAAAAAAAAAGCTAATTTTTGAGGAAAGACTTGAACAAAAGAGAGTGACTGGTTCTAGGTCAGTGCATGGATTTTGACCTGTGTCTCCTCAGCCCTAGTTCAACAGACTTACCAACATTTCATGAAGATTCTAAGGTGCATTGAGTTTGATTCAAGTAGTTACTACCAATACTCACTCAGGGAGGTCCTTTCCAAAAACCCTGTTCCTTGGAAAGGCAAACCTGGAAGTATATTATTTTTTCTTCTATCTCCTCTTCAATGCAGAAGAAGATGCCATGTTTCACAAGCCTCCCAGCTCTGCCTGTGGAAAGACCCACTGCCAATTATGCTTTGATGCTGGAACTCATATAGAAATGACAAAAAGAATGATGATGGGCTGTGCTAGCAAAGACTGTGGATCTACAGACCCCAAACCTCCACTCATGACAGGACCAGATCACTATGCATCCTATGGAATCTAGGGATTTGTACTTGAGAGAACGGCATTTGGAATTTTTAACCAAAGAGCTTTAGTGCCTCATTGAATTATTAAGCCCATGGCTGAATGCAAGCAGGCAATTAAACTTTATTTTACAGTTCATAGACTCAACATAACAAACATCCAAACTGTACAATATTAAGTATAAGAAAAGTACACCTACTTAAAAATAGGATAAAATGCATAAAATAAATAAAAATGATAAACAATATATATTACTAGGTAAAATGTATATCGGCGTTCATTAATTCTATCTCATTAACACAATGAAATTGGATTCATCTTATAGTACATTACCAGTATCCTGACATAGTTTTGATACTTCTCTCTCTTGGATATTAATAGCAAGTGACAGAAATTTGGCAACTGATAAGATAATGTTTGGACAGATGTCTTCCAACAGGATTTTTACATAATACTTTTCTGAATGGCCCAGCATACAGCTGAATAAAGGAGAGATCAAATGATTGCAACTCTGACTATAAAAAATGCAAGATAGCAAAATATGTGAAATTGTTTCAACATCTTGTGACCTGCAGGGACAAAGTCTTGCAGAAGTGCCTATGGCTGAAAGGAATTGAATGGGATGGAGCCATGCTAGTTAAAGTATGTAGTTTATTTCCCTTCTATGGAGAAAAATGCATGAAAAGACTTTAAAAAAAAGACATAAAACATTCACTACACTGCACATTCATTGTCATATAGGAAAAGATGGTTCCCTCTCAGTCACAATTTCTCCCTCTCCCTCCCTTGTAGAACTGTGTTGTAAAATGGAAATCCTACACAATACACCTGGGCAATTATTCTAAAGGTCAGCTCAACTCTTCACCAGGAGTTGCTTTGGAAGAGACTTGTGCAGGATCACATTGTCTCAAGTGTCTCTCTGCTTCAACTATTCTCCTGCATAAGGCAAGATAATATTATATCAAAGTGTATGGCACTATTAAGTATCCATTAGCAGTGGAAGATGGAGTGTCCTAATGGGTTACTAACTACCCATTAAAATGGCTATAAAGTGTTAATGTTGTACTTCTCATTGTGAAAAAGGACATGGTAAATTTTCTAGCAAATTGACATAATTCTATGACACACGCAGAGCTGAAAAATCTACGAATTTCCCTTGTTCGGGTACAGACATTTAATAAGAGTAGCTGTCCAATAATTGTAGTGTTTTTCAAAAATTACTCCAAATGGATCCCGAGAGCACCTTCAGTTCTTAGTTCATTCTGATTGGAAAAGTATTTTTTACAAATTAAAAAACAGAATTTGCTCTCATAAGGCTTGCGTGTATTTCGGTCCATAACCCATTCAAATTAATGCAAATCTACCAAAATTATGGAAAGCAAGTATTGGTAAATTCAAGTAAGCCAGAGTAGAATGGATGGCGAAATAGATGAATGTAACAGGATGAATCAAATAATTTAAATGAAAAGACACATGTTAAACCTGTTCCTTATTAAAAGGGACATCAGGCAAACAATCCTTAAAGATGTGTAGTTTGTTTTTTGTTTTTGTTTTTAAAAAATGAACTATCTTGGTTCAGTAATTGTAATTTAACACTGTCAAAAGAAGCCTGCTTCACACATGTTAGATAAACCCTTCTAGTGTGATAAATTAAAGATTTCAAGTAATATAATGATCTGTCAAAGGTGGACACATCTTCATCTAGAACGAAGAAAATCATGATACTTGAGAGAGTAATTACTGCTTTCTTATGAAGTAGTTTTAACCCTAAACACCCTAAAGGCATCGGGCCCTCCCTGATCTTGGAAGCTAAGTTGAGTCAGCCCTGGTTAGTACTTGGATGGGAGAGTGTCAACAAATACCAGGTACTATTGGCTATATTTCAGAGGAAGGAACTGGTAAAACCATCTTTGAGTATTCCTTGAAACTCATGGGGTCACCTTAAGTTAACAGTAGACTTGAAGGCAGATTCCCACACACTTCTGGAAAGAAAGAAGACAGTTTATTAGTTTGGCTGCTGTCTTTGATTTGGGTGTGGTGCTGCCCTGATCTTCCTAGAACAGGTGTGGGCAAAGTATATCCATCTAGATACTGGCAGACAGCAATTCCCAGCATTTCTTTCATTGCTGATGCTGGCTGGGGGCTGCTGGGGGCTGCAGTCCAACAACAGCTGGAGTCCTTCAGCTTTCTCATCTCTGTTTAATGGCATATAATGGTCTAAAATGTTTTAGGTTTTAGAACATATAAATAGAGGACCACACATATGCATAGACCTTGCTATGGGGCAGCAGTGCCCTCAAATTCCTGGAGTTTCTGTTTTATGAAAGTGAGTGCAAGAACTTGACATTGAGGCCACTTTGAGTTGAAATTGAGTTGACTGTAATCATTGGGTCTGAACTATAATCCGAGGCCAGATTATAGCAGAATGCAGAGTTTTATTTTATTTTTTCCCCTTCTAAAGATGGTTTCCAGTTGCAGGCATCCCTGCTCTATTTTCTTCTTGTCTTGCAAGCTGCTCTTCTGAAGTCTAGTTTGTTCTGAATGCAGCCACTGCTTCCTGTTTTGCAAGTCTGCACTGGAGTTTCAACTCTTCAGTTCAGGCTTTCCTGCTGTGCCGTCTTTTCTGTGGCTTTATATTCTGTGGCAGCTGTGTTGGCCATGCAGCAAAACACAAGAACAGTCAAAATCCACAAAACAGCAATACCTTTATTGGGCAAACCAAAAAATTCTCAAAATAGATCATGCAAGCTTTTAAAGTTCCACTGGCTTCTTTATGAGGCAAAGGTGTTAAAAACCATACAGGAGAAGAAAAAAAAAGATGATGATCTTAGAATTACAGGTCTACATTTTGTCAGATGTTGTTTTTGTTGTTGTCAGTTTAATTACTCTCACCACAGGTTTTGCTGGCAGTTTCTTTCTTTCTTTCCTTTCTTCCTTCTTTCTACAAGATGGCTTCATATTCTTTGCTTCCCTTCTTTGAACAAGAACCATGACCAGGAATGACAGCTATGTTGTAGTTTGGGAAAACTGCCATCTAGTGACCAAAATGACACTTCAGACAGATTAAAATTACTAAAGCATTCTATACTATAATCTATACCATTCTAACACCTTCAACCCAAAGAAGCAATTCTAGGTATGCACTCTTTAGTATGCATGGCATGTTGTAGCTGTGTAGACTTTACAGGACTGGAGTTATAGAAGGTGAGGACAAACACACACAGTTGCTGTTGGAGGTAATCAAACTATCAAGTTAGTTGAGGACAACCTTAACGAACACTTCAGTCCTCTACAGCAGAAATGGGCTACTTGTATCTGTCCAGGTATTGTTGCACCATCTCTTCCATCATCCTTCATAATTGATTATGAGGGTGAGCACTATGGGTATTCAAGTCCAAGTGCATCTGGAGGACCAAATGTTCCCCACTCCTACCCTACAGTCAGTCAAACTCAGAGTAAATCCAGTTGAAAACATGTATTGACTCGTGTTATTAGTTTCAAAATTGCTGAAAGCTGCAAGTCTGATTTAATACTGAGATGCTGGCTTACTTTCAATGTAAAGAAAAAAAAAGCATTGTTATGAAGATGCAGACTCTTCTAGTGTAAAGTAGAATTGGAAAGGTTTTGCCTTGCAACTCTGAATTTTGCAGAGTCAGACAAGAAGTTATGTCAATACCTTTATAAAACCATACTTTCAACTTTCAACTTAATTGGATTTGTGTAAACTACCCCTCATTATGAGTTATGCTAGGTGGTTGCTTAGCTTGGGACTCAATTACTGCCTAGCAAAAAACAAAAGCCTGTAAATTTTGTTGCTCACATAAAAGATGTAGAGTTGAGCTTTTGACTTCCAGGTAAGGACAGGTGAGGATTTTGTTCAATCACATTTTTTAATAAGAACTTTCTAAAATTAAAAAAAAAAATTGTTCTGAAACAAAACAGAAAAAAAATCCTCAAAGGTTTTTCTTAAATTAAAATGAGAAAATAATGAAATAAGATTTATCCATCCAGAGCTTTGAGTTCTTCACACCTGAAATTCTGAATTTGATTCTCAAACTGGATTGAACACAGGTACAAGCTGCTTGTATCTGTATTCAGCTACTCGTGAGAAAGACGTATTCAGTTCTGAAATGACAACATATAGCCCTCCCTACCTGGAATAGCTCTTCCTTTCATCGTTAGAGCTTTCTTCTCCAGCTGTATATGTGGAAATGCAGCTATCCAGATTTCTACTGAGGGACAGAACTTCCTGCTTCTCTGTTTGCTTCCTCAGATCTCACTGGCTTCATTTAGTCACATAAATTATCTGAAGGAAAGCTGCAAAAAATAGTTGTGGTGGGAAAAGAGGGTAAGAGTTTGAAATTTATATCTTCATTTGAATTGAGAAAGTGTCCTGAACAAGTTTTATTTTTTGTTTATTTGTTTATTTATTATCCCACCTTTATCGCAACATGGAATCCAATGCTGCATACAATTCACAACACAATTTAAAAACATCTTAATACAAAAGTTAAATCATAATGAAACTAAATTTCTATTTTAAAAAACAAAGTAAAAAGCATTAAAGCAGCATTAAAACAAATTAAATACAGCATTAAAATATGCTTAAAAACATAATAAAATAAAAACAGTACAACCCATTAAAAGCTTTTCTGCCTCAACACAAGCCATTTCTGCATGAGTGGAGAGGAGTGGTTCACCTCGAGTGGTATTTTTTATACTCTGATTCAGAAACTGTGCTGTTTGCACCCCCTCATTTACAGTGTACTATTGCAGAGAACAGCAGTTGCTGCATATGCAACAGCAAATCTCTGGTCACTCTCATTCCCCTCCCTCAGCCCACCCCACCATTGCTGATTGGTCTGTTTAAAACACACAGACACATTTCTGCATTGCTACATTTGTGCATAGGTAAGTATGTCTGTTGATATGTGGAAAAACACATGTCTTTACAGTCCATTACCAGATCCACTCTTTTCCCCCTGTCTGTTTAATGCATGAAGACAATAATGATGGCCACCTGTCCTTTGATGGGTGGAGAGAGATAGGGATAGAAGTGACAGAAGGGACAACCTGAGAATGCCCATAGCCAGCCACAGCTGTGCTGTGAATCAATGCTATGCTTCTGCACGTAGGCAAAAAACGAAACAGAACCAGTTTGGGATATTTACAGCAGAGTTTTTGCAGTTGTCAGACACAGAGGTTTCTCATCACAGTGAACCGTTCTAGGGGCTGAAAACATGCAGAACCACGAGGAAAACCATGATGCTAAAATGCTACAATGTGCAGACCAGAGGGTAAGAATTCAATGCTACTACAATATATCAACCTCATGCAGAAATGGCCACACTAAAAACCAAATGCTTCCTATAATTAAATGGTCTTTACCTGCCTGCAGAAAGACAGCAGGGAGGGGCCAACTGGGCATCTCAGGGAATAGAGCTCCATAATTTGGGGGTAACCACCAAGAAAGCTTTTTCTTGTGTCTTCACCAGACATGCAAAAAGAAAAACAACTGGAAGGGGGAGAGAGACTTCCACCAACAAGGAACCTCAGGGCAGCGAGTTCCTTTGTAATGGAGATGTCTCTCCCCTCATCTTGTTTCAGCAATTTGCACTTGTATATATAATAACTGAACTGTATGTGTAAGTATATGTATATAATAAATGTGACTGTCCGTTCAACCACATTTAGGGTGGTTAAGGTTGCCACTTGTTTTCTTCTGATGTTCTCCTCATTTTCACAGGTCCTTAACAAGCTAGTACATATAGCATGCTGGAACAATTGCACCTATTAATTGTGTAGCTTTGTTCCATCCCTTATTTTCTTTGCTCTTTATGTTTCAATATAAAAAATAGGCATTTGTGTGACCCTTTGTTTAATAATCATGTAATAAATATGCATACTTCATGTTTATTATACCCTTAGGCAAAATAAATCAAGACTCCATAGTGGAGTATATCAGGTGTTATATGAGGGAAAGTTTGACTCATTAATACAGAATCCTTAGCAATCTTCTCACACTACAACTCCCAAGAGTCTTTGTGAAAAAAATGATAATTGTAATGATATAGAATTATACTGTGTCTGTGGTATGGTAATGGCTCCAGAATCCTTCTTGATGCGTTCACAGGAGAAGAAGGGAGAGGAGGAGAAATAGCAACTCCAGAGAGGGCAGGCTCCAGGCATCTGACAAATGCAGTTTTTTTCTGTCTTTCTTTGGTAAAATCCCCTTTCAAGCTCCAAGTGCATACATCCAGGTTTTGCCCTGTCCCCCAACAGTGCAGAATGCTGTTTGTGCTCACGTTAATATGAGAAATTTGTCTAGTCAGGCTCCCTCCTTCAGGATAGTTCCATAACATCTCTCTTGGCTCCTGTGCGCATTAGCATTCCAGAGCTTACAAGGACTCTGTGTGTTCATGAGTCAGAAAGCCTGTACATTTTATACAGCTGGACAGCCAATCAGATTTGCAAATTGGACCTCTCATGCAAGGCATGCATGGCACGTTATGTTGTTCTCATGTGACTGAGCCTTTAAATGTTTTTACCCTGCAGCTACAGCCCCTCTGGCGATACAGAGAGAGAAAGGGCATACAAACACATGGTTTTCAATGAAGTTGATCTATTGTTAAATGTAAGCGTACATCCCTTAAAAATCATAACTCTATCCTTTTAGGATTTCATAGTCAACAGACACATTCCTCTGACTGTTTTTCTTTTGTGAACATATTCTTAAGATGAACACCATGGAGCAACCTTTGCACATCTCCTCCCCTTCTGTTTGGAAGTCTGAGGAGATCCTTGTGCTTCAGAACTGAATGCTATACTATTTGCCTAAATTGGTAGTTTATGATTTGTTTTAAAACTCAAGCATCCTCAGAGAATTTGCACATCCCGGGAGGGGGGAACAAAAGAAAGAAAGAATATTCTACTTCCTTGTCATTTGAAGAAGGTGCTAGAAAAGAGCAAAACGATTTTGATTGTATAGTTATTTATCCCCCAGTTTCAAAGACTGGTTGTTCAAGAACTGATTACAATTTGGCTATGTCGGCATTGCTATAAAAACTATCTCCTGGTCCCCCAGAAAGAGAAAAAGGATTTTCTTTGCATGACAGAAAGAAGTAGCTGAAGAGATACTGTGGAATCTACAGAAAGAATATGAAGTTAGGCTGACTCCATTTCTTTTAAGCTTCTGATGGCCAGCCAAAACAGTTCTGTTTTGCAGGGCCTTTAATATTTGAAACTGTTCTGTTTTAACTGCTTTAGAATTATATTGTAGGATTATATTATTAGATTTCTTTAAAAGTTTCAAAAGAATATTTTAATGTCTTTTTAAATTTATTTAGCTTTGTACCATTTTAAATGTTTTTTAAGGTATTTTTTATTTGTTCAGTGCCTTGGGAGATCTTGTGGGCTGGGAGATGATTTAAAAAAACTTAAATAAATAAATAAATAAATAACCACCTACAAAAAACTGGTAGAAACATAAGCCTGAAAAAATTGGCAAAAATTATGATATAAAAATCTTATGGACTGTTAAGATTCAAACTGAGGAAACAATTAGAACATGATATGTGAAGCATAACTGTGGCTTAGAAAAAGAAAGCTTGAATTTTAGATGTTGTAATCTTAGGGGACACCAGGATTTAAGACAAAAGGCCATTTCTGCACTACACTGTTATAGAGCTATTATTCCACTTTCAACCTTCGATGGAATCCTGGGGTTTGCAGCTTAGCGAGGGGCATTTAGAATTCCCAGCCAGAGAGCTCTTTGGCCTCAGTAAACTACAAACCCCAGAATTCCACAAGATGTTGAAAGTGGAATAATAGCACTATAACAGTATAGTGTGGAAATGGCCAGAGAGAGAGAAAAGATTATGAAATATTAAGACCAGCAAACTGAGATTCAGCCCTTCTAGGAAAGAAAACATCTGTGGTTCCAAGAATCATGTTCAGAGGGTGCCATATTGGTCATGCAGCAAAATACCATCAGGCAATCAAAATGCAGAAAATACACTGTGCAAGCTTTCAAAGCTTCAGGGGCTTCTGAATCAGGGAAAGATGCTAAAAATTCATTTGGTTCCAATAGTGATAGGTGCTCTGGGAGCAATTCCAAATTGGAATTACAAAATATTTAGAATAATAGAATCATAAAATCATAGAGCTGGAAAAGAACACAGAGGCCATCCAGTCCAATCCCCTGCCATGCACAAACATGCATCAAAATACTCCCAATAGATGGCCATACAGCCTCTGCTTAAAAACCTCTGAAGAAGGAGACTCCACATTTGATCGAAATTGCCATCAATAAGATCACAACAACACAGTTACAAAAAGTGACATCACTTGGACCGTGCCACATTATCTGATGGTACCTTATTGAGTCCTAGTTTCTTGGACAGAATCTGAATCACCACTGATCTAAAACTCCAGTCAGCTGGTAGACTGTCAAGCCAAGCCAGTGAAACATAAACTGCTTTGTGATGTTGGTAATAACAGAAAAGAAAAAAACACAACAAAACCTTCACAATTTTAAAATGATTTTTTTTTAAAAAAAATAGCATATTGTATTGCAGAAATAATTCTAGTGCATGGTAGACAATGACCATCAGAAGGTTCCTGTGTGTTTAATAGCTGCATGTCAGCAAGATGCTCTACAGGCACAACTTTTCTTGTCATAATAGGAGGAAAAAAAGCTTTATCTGCCAGAATTTCTCTTTACCATTCACGGCCCCAGCACCTTTCACAATGATATGCTGGCAGTCGTGACATGGTGGACTCCTCTCTATGGTTTGAAACTATTTTCATGACTGATTGTTTTATTGATGTTTCAGTAACAGGCAGCCATCTGTGAAATAACCAAGTGACATATACCAGAAGGCAGTAGTGAAGGGAAATAATTTTCAACCTGTAACAACAATCAATAAAGCAATCAATTATTTGCAGACTGATAATAACCACCAGGCTCAGGGATGACCCATGCTCACTGGGGATGATGGGAGCTGTCCTCTAACATGTTTTGAGGACTATGGCTTAGGGATGACAGCCATATACTAATAAATGTGTGGCTCCCCCAGATTTCAGTTTACAGAGGAGCATCAGTTTTCTAAACAATCTGTTGGAACACCATGATCAGAAAATAAATAAACAAACAAACAAACAAATAAATAAGGATGGCATGAACGGAATCAAATGTTTTATAGATATAGAAGCACCAAAAAAGAATATGTTAAACACTTGAGTCTCTTGCCTGACACCAAGAAGCTGAATTTTTCAACAATTTCTACCAACTAATTTTTTCCCCAACTCTCAAGAATCATGGGACTTGTTTAATAAATGTACACATCCAAATTGCCATAATGTTATGCCATTAGTCAGCATAACAGCTGTTTTCCAACACTTTCAGGGTAAGCAGCAAATCATCATTAATCCTCTTGATATTTACTGTTTTAATATTAAGCAAGAGAAATTTGTTTGATATTAGTAATGCACCTTCTGACTACAGTGTAATAGACTTCATTCTGATTCATTTATTATTCAGCATCTTTAAGATCTGGATAATCTGAATAAAGACTGCTGGAAACAGTGCCATCTAGTGGAACATCTTAAATTTTATGTGTCCTTGTCATGATAGGCAGTACCAATAACACTCTTCTACCAGACAGGTATATGAAAATGTTTCAGTCTCAATTATCTTATCTTTTTCTCCAAATCCCATCAGTATTTTCATTTCAACTTTTCTTCAGACCAGTTGTGAGACTTTTTTTAACCTGCTTGCAAATTCGTAGGCAATTTCTATACATATTTTTGTTAGAAATATTTTTGTACACATTTCTCCCATTGGCTAAGTTTGTTTGCATTTTTCAACTGTATATGTTTTTAGCTATTATCATTTTTTAAAAATTCTGCATGGCTTAAGGCATTTTAAATTTCTTCTTAATGGGTCACAGACCTTGCAAATGTGCAAATTTCTAAGACAGGTTGTGCTTTGTCTCGCAAGAAGTACAAAATGAAGACTTTAATGAAAATTCAGTTCCAATTGAATTTCAACAATTCCAACAAAAAAGGGCTCCCCATGTACAAAGTTCCACTGGCTGGTGATTCTTTGTGAAGCTTTTAAAGACAGTTTAGTCTGTGTTCTGAGGCACACTAATATGAAGAAATAAATAAAGTGAACTGAACAAGAATGAAAATTCATGCATGCATGTCCTTTCAAATTGCCTGTCAACTTATTACAAGCCTATACATTTCATAGAGTTTTCCACTGTTTTTTACACACCATCAAATGTATTGTTTTATCATCCAGTTGCAAAACAAATATAAAAAGATTTTGTCAAAATTAAAAAGACATTAATGACATATTGTATTCTAATCCAGAATATATTGGTTTGCCTTTGAATAGGACAAAGTTATGTTATTCAAAGTACATTTAGGAAAAATATCAGCCTAACTCTCACAGTTTTATGGTAGGCTGGATTCAGCTGACTGCAGAGTATTGGACAGAGATAGGTCATTTCTGCACTAGACTGTTATAGTGCTATTATTCCACTTTCAACATCCTATAGAATCCTGAGGTTTGCAGTTTAGGGAGGGGCCTTTAGAATTCTCAGCCAGAGAGCTCTTTGGCCTCAGTAAACTACAAACCCCAGGATTCCACAGGATGTTGAAAGTGGAATAATAGCACTATAACAGTGTAGAGCAGGAATGGCCATAGCATGCTAGGCATGCTGCATGAAGCCATACCCCAAGGGTAGGCAAACTGGATCCCTCTTGATATTAGGGCTGCAGATCCTATAATTCTTGACCATTGGCCATACTGGCTGGGCCTGCTGACACTTGTAGTGTCAAATACTTTGAGAGTAACAGATTGGCTCCTTCTGCTTTTATTAACAATGGCAAGTGTGGGTAGAGGTGGGGATGCTGCCTCCCTAAAGCAGCATCCCTGCATCTGCTCCTCTTCTGTCATTGTCAAGATTGTTAGCAGAAGTGACTGATTGAAGTAGACTCAATAAAGGAAGTGAAGACTTGGCTGAACATTATTCATAAACAAATATTCTGTACAATCCTATAGCAGTTAGACTTACTGCAAATAAGAGTTGGAGGAGAAGTCATGGTTGGATTAAGGTTATTTTAATGGTATAGTGGTAGACATAAGTGTGACTCATGCAAAATTCCTGGGTTTATGACTCAAAAATTTCGACAAAGAGCAAATTGTTTGTGTGGATGCATGGGCTCTTTCTGCTCTCCACTGTTATAGCGCTATTATTCCACTTTCAGCATCCTGTGGAATTCTGGGGTTTGTAGTCTCCTGAAGCCAAAAGAACTCTCTGGCTGAGAATTCTAAAGTCCCCTCCCTAAACCGCAAACCCCAGGATGCCAGAGGATGTTGAAAGTGGAATAATAGCACTATAACAGTGGAGGGCAGAAGGGCCCTTAATTTGCGCACTAAGGTCACTGGCATATAAAAATACTCATCTTTGACTATATGAAATTAATAAGCTTAGGGCACCTGGCCATACTCAACCTATTGACACCAAACCAAAAGGCAATGTATGAGAAAATACCTGTGCTTGTCAAAAGGACATTGAATCGAACATACTGAGTCAGTACACCATCTCCGACTATAGCAATGGCACACAACAACAACCAGTTTGATACCAGCGTTATTTGCTGTTGTCACTGATATCTGAAAAGCATCTGAAGAGTCACAAGTATTCTTGCCCTCATTTCAGACTCAGTTGTGAATGGGGCAAGTTATTTACTTGGATCATAGACTAACTTCTGCAATTTGTGTTTTTATTTGGAGTATTAGATATGTACCTGGACCTGCATGGTGAAAGTACTGCAGAAAAGGGTTGTATTCTGATGGCCTCTATGGGAGAGTCCAGTGTGCTTTGTGACTCATGGTAGAGGTCAGGTTGCTTGCATGTGATGGGGCAGAGTAGTAGCTTAGGCCCTTTCTGCATGGATGTGGTGCCTCAACATGGGAACGCAAGAAAAGCAGGACCCAATGACGCTTCATAGTCCCGTCCTTTTCATTTTGCCAGCTGGCATGATCACAGGGTAAACCACTGACAGATTTTCTGTGTCAGTGACCCCTGATTGTGCAATGTTGCCACACTTACCTGCCCTGGGGAAGTCTGGAAACATGATGGAGGTACTTCCTGCGCCAGTGCAGAATGGGAAAGAGCCCGGCTGCACTGCGGAAGGAAAAGGTGTGTCCCTTGCACTCTCTTCTACAGGAAGCTGATCTGGGTGTGGAGGGGATCATTTCCATCATGCTCCCTTCCCACCAAAGGTGCTGCTGGTATTGCAACAAGGTAACAGGATAAAGTAAGTGCAGAAAGGCCTTCATTTAAGCCTGCTTGCCATCTCACAAGCTCTCTTTGGATCATTGCAATGCAAGAGTGCATTTACTGTGTTGTTTGTGGATTCAAAGGTGGTTTGAATTTTTGCAGTTGTTTGGCAGAGAGAAAACAGAGGAGTTTATTTCTTTGCTGCTGCTGACAATCAGTGGTCTTTGTGGTGGTTTTATTGTTTGCTTGCTCTTCATCTGTGGGATTAGTTGTATGGTAATTGGACAGCTTGTGTTTTCTTTCCTTCTGTACATTGGTTCCTCTGCCTTATATTACAATAGGAGAGAGTGAGGGGTGGATTGGGCAGTGTGGGCCGCATTGGGCCAGGGGTGTATCACAATTCCTTTAGGTTTCAGCTCCATCAGGCTTGCAATAGGTGCTGCTATATTTTTTGCCCATCTTCCTATTTTCTTCCACATTTTGCTGTTAGCTTGGAAAGCTCTCTTCTTTCTCAGTCACAATCAAGTGGGAGATATAGGCCCTAAGGTCACTTATGGTACTGCTCAGGGTTGATTTACATATAGTGCACACTCCATTTTTTTTTTTAATTCAGTTATGTGTGTTTTGGTATGACTGGCTGATCATGGCAATCCGTTCCTCTGGTTTTTTTCTTAAGTGATTGGGCTGGGTTAATCTGTCAGTCTATTAGTCAGTGCATCTGAATCTGAGGGCCATGGTGGCCTGTGTGGCCCTTTTGTCAAGTGTGCGGTCATTTTGCTGGGTGCAGTCATTTTGAATTATTTCTTGCATAATCATAGTGTTTTATGGGTGTAGTCATTTTAGATTTGGTCAGGTGTGACCATTTTGTCTTGTATTATGTGAGCATGGCCATTTTCTTTTAGGCAAGTACCACATCAGCACAGCCTCCCCCACCTTCTCTTGTAAGATGTGACCATTTTATTTCAACCATCTAGCTCTGCTGTAGCCATTTTGTGAATGTGGCCATTTTATGCCCAACATCATGTGGGACCTTAGAGGCCTAGTAGCACTGATGCAACCTTTGATTGGGAGGTGTTGCTGAGCCTTCAAGTAGTATAGATTGTGTTGCAGGGTGTTAGGCCTGATTTGGCTGGCTTTTTACCATGACCAGTGTGGAATAGCTTAGGCTCCATAAAGCGTAGTGTGTGGCAGTTTAAGGGTGCACTTGTGCGAGACTGGTAGGAGGCAGTTTAGACTCAAACCCTTTCCACAACTCACTTTTTCTCAGCTCTGGGGTGTGGGATCGTGCAAGCAGCCTCCAGTGAGAGGGTCTCGTGTCCTCGTTGCTTCAGCTCCGCAGCTGCCAGCTGCTCATGTGAGTGCCCTGCCTCTTCCTTCCACAATGCAGCCTGGGAGATTCCCAGGCTGCGCTGGGGCAGGAAGTGACAGCGCCATGAGTCCAAAGCTCAGCATGCATGGAAAGTGCGTGCGGGGCCCTGGAGCAATGCTCAATCGCACACCATTTTCGGCTTAAAGCCGAAAATGAAAAAGTGTATGAGCGGCACCTGCCAGACCCTGGAGCGTCGCACGATTGTGAGTGCATCGTGTGGACCGCTCACAAATGCCATGCGAAATGGGCCTCTGTTGGGACAGGAGTGGTGTTAGGCCTAATATACAGCCTACCTTTTCCAGCCTCAGGTTTGATTGCCTAGGCAACAGCTAATGCAATTTTAGGTCCTTATTGGACCTTATGGCCCTTTTCACATGTCATTAGCCATGCAAAAGAGCCTCTCTTTCATTTTCGGCTTTAAGCCGAAAATGGTGCGTGATTGCACATCGCTCCAGGGCCCTGCACACACTTGCTGTGCATGCAGAGCTCCGGAGCCATGGCACTCACACTTCCTGCCCCAGCACAGCCTGGGAAACTCCCAGGCTGCACTGCGGAAGGAAGAGGTGAGGCTCTTGCGCAAGCAGCCAGCAGCTACGGAGCTGAAGCAACGGGGACACGAGAGCCTCTCACTGGAGGCTCCTTGCGCCATCCTCGTACCCCAGCTCTGAGAAAAGCTGAGTTGTGGAAAGGGCCTAAGGCCCTTTCTGCAACTCACCTTTCCTCAGTGCTGGGGTACAGAGATCGCGTGAGCAGCCTCCAGTGAGAGGCTCTCACGTCCCCGCTGCTTCAGCTCTGCATGAGCTGCCTGCTCCAGAGCAGGCAGTGCGAGAGCCCCGCCTCTTCCTTCCCCGGCACAGCCTGGGAGTTTCCCAGGCTGCACTGGGGCAGGAAGCATGACTGCTGTGGCTCCGGAGGCTCCGCACACATGGCAAGTGCACGTGGGGCCCTGGAGCGATGCGCAATCGTGCACCAATTTGGCTGAAAGCTGAAAATGAAAAAGCGTGCGAGCAGTGGCTGCCCTACCCTGGAGTGTTGCACAATTGTGAGTGCATCGTGCGGATTGCTCCTCACAATCACATGATGCTCCAGGGTCCCTTTCACATGGCAAATGCTGTGCGAAAAGGGCCTAAGTCAGAGCAGCCTGGTAAGAGGCTTAAGCCTTCTCAGGCTTGGGACTGAATGGCTTAGTGTGGCCTTGCTCGGTCTGCTCTGTTTTGTTTAGGCGTTTTGATGCAATGTTGTTTCCTTGTCTTTGGTTAGTGTGCTGGATTAAGAATAGACCAGTTTTTCCTAATATAACTCCATCGAGTGTAAGACTAGGATTAGTCCTGCTTATCCAAGTTTACGTGTTGGACTAAGAACAGTCCTGCTTTAGTTGGGGTTATTGCATCTGGGAAAGGGACAGATGTATCCAAAGGGAAAGGGCTGGCCAACTACCCATAAAGCACCCTCCTTTAGCGTCCCTGGTTTCTAAATATCACTCATTGAGTGTAAAACTGGGGCCCTTTTAGCACCGTATCTTTTCGAGCTGCTGGGTTGGGACTCTTGTGCGAGAAGGCTTGGAAGGAACGCTGCCGCATCCCTGCTGGTTCGGCTCCACAGCTCTTTCCTACTCGCATGAGTGCCCCGCCTCTTCTGCTCACAGTACAGCCTGGGACCTCGCAGGCTGCACTGAGGAGAGGATGCACGACCAGCCCAGCTCCCAAGGCACCGCATGCCGGGTAAGTGCGCACGGGGCCTGGGAGTGATGTGCGACTGCGCACCATTTTTGGCTTCAAGCCAAAAATGAAAAGGTGCATGCCTGGTCCGCATCAGGCCCTTGAACCTGTGTGTCATGCAGACCACTCCTCACATTTACATGATGCTCAAGGAGCCCTTTCACTTCAAAAACACAGTGCAAAAAGAGCCTGGGATCAGTCCTAGTTATCCAGGTTTGTTGATGCTCTTTCCCGCCAAGAATGGTGCATTTCAGACAACTGACCCCAGAAGCAGACTCTGGTCCAGTTCCAGTACCAGTAGACCTATGGAGCCTTGAAGAGGTGAGGTTACCCAAACCATCAATCTGTTGTTAGCCCCTAGCATGAGACTGAGTTACCAAAAGGTGAAGAGGTAGTTTGTGTTTTTTAGGATAACTAATAGGTTGAGCATATTTTTCAATATTGTGGGGTTGTGTTTTTTTTTTAAGGGATAAGCCTCTACTGCTTTTGCAATGGTTTTGGCCCACAAGTGATCCAGCACATCAGGTTCTGGAAGTCTTTTCTTTTTCTTTAAGTTATCTTTACTAAAAGCAGACCCCCCCAAAAAAAAAACCATAAAAAAGAAACAATATCAACAAACCAAAAATCAAAAAGTATAAAAATTACTTAATTAATTAATTAATTACAAGAAGACATTATACATAATCCACATAATTGACCTTAAACTAATGATGACATATAACAAACACAGTACATCAATCATAACAGCTATATCTTCCTAAACATTTTCTGTACGTACCTATTTGAAGTCATTTACTATTATTTATGCCCTCGTTACACTATTACACTATTAGTTAACTGGAAGTCTTCTGAGGCAAAGAGGTATGTGCATCTTCTTCAGTACTGATGATATTCTTGTCGTGCTAATGTTGTTTCTGTTTCTCTGTTAGTTCCTAAGTGCTGTGTGGTGAGACAAAGGGCCATAGTATGGTTTGTTAGGTAGGGTTCTAGGTCTGAAGCTGCTATTCTGAGGCTCAGCTGGGGCTCAGTGACTTAGCCATTGAGGAATGGCTTAGGAGAAGAGACCTCAAGTGGAATGGTTGGTTGCCTCTTTTATCTGACAGTACACGAGGCCTCCTCCTGATGTGTTAGTCATCCACCTTGATGAGAATGATGTGGGCTTACTGAAGGACAAGGCTCTGATTTTACAGGCTCTGAATGATTTTTCAGCTCGTACAAAGTCAATGGCCTAAAGGTTCCCCCCCCCCCGCCCATTTTATCCTGCCAGGTTTTTTTTGGCAGGGCTGGGAAGCTAATCCAAAATGGCTTGGTGATGCCCAGAGAAATCTAAATAGGGAAGTCTGTAATGCTCTGGACAGTGGGTTGGAGCACTTTCTCCTACACTCTAGCACAGTGCTCTGGCAGCAAGAGCTCTGAAACTTCCTGGTCCCATGGTCTAGGGCAGTGGTTCTCAACCTGTGGGTCCTCAGATGTTTGTGGACTTCAGATCCCAGAAGCCCCAGCCACTATGGTCAATGCTCAGGGCTTCTGGGAGCTGAAGTCCAAAACATCTGGGGACCCACAGGTTGAGAACCACTGGCCTAAGGGATGGGAAGGAGCCTGTTCTTGAGGCTAACCTGGGATTCAAGCTCTCACTTGTAGAGCCCTGTGGTTTGAGTGGGAGTCCCCTGGATTGCCTTCCAATTACAACTTTCTGGGGAGTAACCTCATTAATTGGTTAGGTCAAATAAAATGGCTTAAATAGGTTAGGTCAAATAAAGTGGCTCTCTTCTACAACTTTCTGTGTCTGGCTTCATCATTCTGAGGCTAGTCATCAAATGGTAATGGCACTCCTTCTAATGCAATAAGTGAGGAAACTGGGGAAAAAACATATTTACTATGGTACTTAAACAAGGATATTTTACCCTCTTGTGGCAACAGGAAGAAAATAAAATAAATCTGCAATGGAAAAATGACCACGGGACATAGTTCAATATGTAATTTACTACTCTCAATAATTTTGGCTTCCTCAAAGCAGTAAAAACAAATATCAAATAACAGCCACTTGCAGGGGGGAAAGACTTACATTATTCTGCCCAAAGTTATTTTGTTTTTCCATATGTTGCGTTCTAAATTAATAGTTCTACTGTGTTCAGATCACTTTTGTCATCCACAATGCAAGCCTGCTTTGCTTTTATCTTTAGACTTGTATTCTACATTTCTATCAGAAAAACACTCAAGGTGGTTCCCAAAATTATTTATTTTTAAAAAGTTTAGAATCTTATAAATAAAACAAGAAATAAAAACAGCAGAAAACTCAGAATAAACATCTGCCATTCAACATTTGTATCCTTCCTGAAAGGAAAAGTTCATAGAGTATCCTTTCACTCGAATAGTTCCTGAATTCAGGCACGGATCCTCTTGGAGGACACATTGATGATTTTACTAATTCTTGCTGAAGATGATTCGTCTCTTTCTTTCTTTCCTTTCTTTCTTTCTTTCTTTCTTTCTTTCTTTCTTTCTTTCTTTCTTTCTTTCTTTTTCTTTCTTTGACTGATGTGCACTAAACTGTGGAGAGATTTAAAAAAGCAATTAGCTTTGTGTGTTTGCTATTATTACATAGTTGGTCTCATTGGCTGTTAATGTAGTTTACAACATGGATTTTAAAGCAAAGATGAGTACCCACAGGCAACTTTTGGGTGAAAGGGGATTCTGAAGAATTACCCTTTAAGATGTGGGGAGGAGTGTAGCCTGGCCTACACCCCTCATTTAAGTTTCAAGGTTTAGGCAGGGAAGGGAAGGATTGCACTGAAAGTCCTGCTTTATCACTGTTGGCAGGCCAACTCCAAACCATAGAAGCGAAACGTGGGTAGCTTGCCCAAGGAATAGCTGAGGATGCTGGGATAAACTTCTTCCTGTACATTAAAGTGTCCCTAAGGATCATTGTAAACTTACAATAAGAATAAGAATAGCTGCATGTTTCTGAAAGCTATAACTCAGCATCATATTAGATGTCTCAAAATCTGACATAAGGTTTTTGGTTATTTTGTAATTTGCAATGCCCAATATGAAGTCAAAATTCAGAGTGGGCTGCCCACTAGAAGCAAAAAATGGGGAAAGCCATTGTGGAGGATTTCTCAAAATTTGTTAAGAGTGTTTTTCAGTTTTTTCCCCCAAGTTGTTATGTTCGGTTTCAAGTGAAAAAGTCATTTTTTTTAAAAAAAAGGGGAGGGCTTTCTAGAAGCCAGAAAGCAGATCCCACTCTAATGCATTCAGAAAACTTGGTATATACCTCAACATCTGGAAGATTTTGCCCAAGTTGTAATATCCAGTTGCAAGGGCCTTTCTAAGACCAGAAGGAAGGGCCTATAATAACTCCACAAAATATTTTGAAGAGCTAGACAGTATGACAGGGTATTTTGAGGCAGGAAAAGTGGTTGGAAAAAAGGAGAGTGCCAAGGAACTTCTATTAAGCTTGGGAAAACAGAAGAGAATCTTTGAGGCGGTGCAGCTAAGATTCCTGAGGAAGGGACAACATGGGGAAAGGAAAGAGGGCTAAAGACCTACTTCTAAGCTTCCTGGGGTTAAAAAAGATGATGGAAAAGAGGAGAGAGACCTCTGTGAGGTTAAAAGTGGGAGAGGGACATGCCCCATGGACTCTCTTGAGGTATGGATCCAGGCAACACTGGTATACTTCAACAAGTACCGTAGTTAATAAAGTATTCCTGCCTAAACTTGTACTTATTAATTGCTAGTGAATGAACAAATGTATATCCCAACTGAATGAGTTTATTATTATACATATTAGGTGTGTACATTTGCAGCATTTGCAGGTCTAGAGCAGTGCAAATTCCACCACTGAAAATATGCTACATAATTCAGCATCCTGAAGAAGAAAAACTTTATAGCCTGTGTGAGTGCACCTGTTTGTGTTTCTGATCTTTGAAGTCTGTGAAGATTGTTTTAGAAGTATGTCCTCAAGACTTGATAAGACCTCAAAAACTGAAGAAAGATTGGCTGGGAAGATTTCCAGCAGACAGGATGGCTGTAATATATCCATAGCTGGGACTTGGAATTGACCCTGATAGTTGTCCAGAAGAATCTTTTAAAAAGGGAACTCTATACCTTGTTAGAGCCATTTCATATTTTGTAATTTATTATAAATCAAAGAAAATTTAGCCAAGTAGTTCTGAAGATCCGTGATACATGTGAAATAGATACAGACTAATAGAGGATGGATGGATGGACGGACGGATAGATAGATAGAGATAGAGTTTTTGTAGATCATGTTTAACTGTGAAAGATGCAATTATTTGCATTTCCTGAGCTTTTTCAAAGACGAGGTGAGACCCATAGAGAGTTTAATCCTATCTAATAAATTTACCTAATAAGTTCCTTCACATTACATGACCATGCTGCTAAGATTCCACTTTAACTGACATGTTTCCATTCTATGACACCCTGAGACTGACAATTTAGGGAGAGGCATTTAGAAATCTTAGCAAGTGAGCACTTGTACCTCTGCCACAGGATGAAACTTTAGTTATTAAAGTAGGATCATAGTGTTATGCTTGGCTAATTTGCAAGGGCTCCATTTCTTGTACCTTACACATCAAATGACTGTTCAGTGTATTTTCCTATATGTATAGAAGGTCATTGTTCCTGTTTGATTGATTGATCTTCCTTCCTTCCTTCCTTCCCTCCCTCCCTTATTCCTGCCTGCCTGCCTTTCTTTCTTTCTTTCTTTCTTTCTTTCTTTCTTTCTTTCTTTCTTCCCAAACCTGGAAGAGAGACCTATTGCTAGAGGGTTCATTTTTCTCACAACTTAAGGACCCATGGCAGCACACAAGGTAAGTTAAACCAACGAACGTCTTTTTTAAAAAAAGCCTAATGATTTTTCTTTAAAAAAGCACACAATTCAACTATCATATTGAACAGTGTTAAATCATTTTAAAACATGACAATACTAATTAAAGTATAACACACTCACCTCATTAGACTTGCTGCCTAGCCAGTTAGTTACCAAATGGCTGTTCAAATAAAAAGATATCACCTGCCAACAGAAAGAGAGCAGAGAGGGCATATGTAATATAATTACTCATGCTATAACTGTGTCACAAAAAAGTTCCTTAAGTGTTTAAAAACATAATGAAAACTAGGGAAGTAATTCTTCACTGCATTTTTTTCCCCCTTAAAGTTAGAAATAGTCATTTCAGCAATCTTCTCACTGCAAGAAAGTCTTCAAAAACCACACAGTTTTTGAAGGTTATTTGAAACTTGGGACTTATTCTGGGCAAAATTCCCATGTTTGTTTTGTGCAGAAAACATCATTTTCTGTGCAGGAACCAGCATTTTATGCATGGAAAATAATATTTCACTACATGAATATTAATTCCTGCACAGAAAATGATGTTTTCTACTCAGAAAATGCTGTTTTCTTTGCAAATCAATGTTGTTCAAATTTTATGCAAAATAAACCCCTAATTATAGCACTTTTTCCTGTTCAGGAATTGATATTTCTATGTTAAAATATTTTTTCCACAGAGAAAATGCTGCTTCCTGCACAGAAATTGAA
The DNA here is from genome assembly GCA_948472985.1 of Iguana delicatissima. Classification (NCBI taxonomy): domain Eukaryota; kingdom Metazoa; phylum Chordata; class Lepidosauria; order Squamata; family Iguanidae; genus Iguana; species Iguana delicatissima. Next base: position 429,371 of record CAOKZL010000841.1, on the reverse strand, counting down.
TTGCTCTTTCCTGTGCAAAACAACTATATGTATATTTTGCACAAAACAAGTACCAAACTGTAAAAATTCTCATTGGTCCAGGACTCTTTTCGTTAGGGTTTCTCAACACTCAAAAATATGTTTCTTGACCATTTTTTAAATATTTTTGAATATTATTACATCCCTATTGAAAAACAAAAAGTAGAGAGCAATAATATCTAACACAACAAGTTACTTTTAAATCATTGGCAATAACAACAATGGATAACCATTTTAAGTACTGCAATGAGTTATGAGAATGAATTCTATACTCTACTTTTTGATGATGAAGAAGAACAAAGGAAGATGACACTTTGGCCCTTTTTGCACCTTACCTGTTCCCACTGTCATCCAATTGAGATCCTGGCGGTAGCTGTGCTGGCAGAGGAGCATAACGAGAGCACTCCTCCCTGTGCTGGCTGCCTCTGGGATCCAGGAAGGGCAAGGGCCCCACCTCTTCCTTCTGCAGTGCAACCAGGTACTGTCTCATGCTGCACTAGGACAAGAAACACAGCCATTGAGCTTCACCAGGTAAATGTGGGATGGTGGCGCCATCATGGGTCATTGACAGAAAAAGCCCATCAATGATTTGCTCCATGATTGCACTACCTGGGGACAGGAGAAGGATGGCACTGCAACAACATCATGTGTAACCATCATCTCGGTCCCAGCCCTCCCCTCTCCATTGCAAGATGACAACATCCTGTGAAAAGGGCCTTTATTGTGTACCATCAAGGGAGTTACTTCTAGTATATCTACACAAAATAAACTATTTCAGCGGGAAAAAAAGCCGCCTGGGTATCAGGAGCTTAAGAAGTAGCTGTGCCACGCAAGAGTCAACCTTGAGAGGATGCAAATGAGTTATGAATTTTTGACCCCATGCCTCTATCTATCTACTGCTTAATTTTAGTGGCGGTCTGTGGTTCAGCAAGGCAGGGTTAGGGATGGGAAAGGTGTGTGTGCATGTGAAAGCTGAAAACTCAATTAATGTATCCATTTTGTAGCTCTTGAGATTTGTTGGAAAGCAAATTATATCTTGCCTTGAAAATTCACACATTCCTGAGGTTTGGGTGCAGTTTGGAGGCTCAAATACATAGCATCCTGCTCATGTTTTTGTTTTTTTTAATGTAAAAAGATTTTTTAAAAGTGTAGAGTTGAAGAATATGAGCAACTTCATTTTAGCTAATGACAAATTCACACACAAAAATATGTATATTAGGAAAAATATACAAAGAAAATCAATATGAGTTCCGTGCAGGGAATCAAAAACAAAGGTCCAATATGACAAAAGAATGGGACAAAATTAAGGTGGGACTCAAAAAATACAGCAAAACTGAAACTTAGAATTGCTCATGTCTCTAGGCAAAGTTCTTCTATATTCTCCAAGCAGATATTTGGTTACCCAGACCTTCCAGCACTCCCGTTCTCCTAGGCTAAACACTCATCACTTCATTCCTCAAGGACTACACTGTACCATATTGTCCTGTCTCCTATTATGGGCTGGATGCTATATCTTGTATATATTGTGTCAAATCCAGGATCTATATATCCAATAAATATCCTTTTGTTAGTGCCTTTTGCATGCATTACTCTATGGAACCTTTGATATCTTCATGGAACAGCCTTCTCTCAATACCATCACTCTCAAAGGCAAATCTGTAGCAACACAAGAGGTTACTTGCTTGGTGCCCACTCCTTACTTCTTAAAAATGAGATTCCTTGTTGCCCTTCCACTGGCAAATTAGGACTATTTGTGGTGGTGGTGGTGGTGATGGTTGTTGTTATTCATATAGGCTCTTGAGCACTAACTTTTGAAGGAGTGACTTGTTACCATTTGAGTGCTGTGCTTACCTAAGAGAAGTTTTTTTTTAATTGTTTTAAATTGTGGCTTTAATTTTGTTGTTACCCTGTTTACTGGGGGTCCCGGGAAGGACACCTAAATAACCAAACCATAAAACACAATTTTGGGGGAAATTAGCTGGAGCACTCACTTAAGCTAGCGAGAGGCAGAGTAACTTAGCAGGATCTTGCAACCCAGCGTCTACGGGGTCAGGTCAGTCAAGCAGCCAGATGGGTTTAAAGTAATAGAAATGATGCTTTATTGAACACAAACAAATATTAAAGGCACCACAGTCACACAGCTAACTAAGAAATTAGAGATTGAATTAAGGATAGAGACTTTCAGAGGAAAATGGGTGATACGACACCTGTCTCGTTGTCCTGGACTTTGTGGAGAATCCGGGGATGCAGGGAAGAAACTCAGCTTGATTAGCTGAGGGGAGCTTGCCAAGCACAGCAGCAACAAGGCTTGATGGAAGTTCGGAGCAATCGAAGGTTGCTGCGGTCTCAGCTACTGGAGCTTAAGCAAGGCGGCAGCAAGGCAGGATGAAACTCAGGAGCGATCCGAGGAAGGTCTCGGAGTCAGGGGTTTTTATAGGGTGAATTGGGACTGCAGGCTGTGCCTTACTCGGGGAAAACAATGAATTTTGGGTGCGAGACAATGTCTCAGAAAGGTCACAATTTAGCATGATTGAGTTAAGTCCGAATTGACAAAGAGGTAGACTGTATGCAAATGCTCAGTGCTTGGCCTTTAAGCTTCTAGCTTGCCAAGTTACCTGCTCAGGGCAGGGAGTCCTTTGTAAACTGCGTGCATACATAATGAGGGTGTTTGCAGAGAGGTCTCCTAAAGTGGGGATCTGGCTATTTCTGGCCTGCCTGTATGGTCTTGGGATAAAAGGAGCCCTGGTGGCGCAGTGGTTAAATGCCAGTACTGCAACCACAAGGTTGTGAGTTCGATCCTGCCAGGCTCCAAGGTTGACTCAGCCTTCCATCCTTTCGTAGGTCGGTAAAATGAGTACCCAGCTTGGTGGGGGCAATTAGCTAAAAATACATTGTAAACCACTTAGATGACACTAGCTGATAGGTGGTATAGAAATAAATGCTATTGCTATTGCTATATTGCAGCGTTTGATGGCCAAGCCTAGTTCTGGGCTTGTCCAGGGGCCTCTCAAACACGTGGAGAGGGGTGGTGGGAGAGAGCCAAATTATTGATATCAAAATGATATCTTTATGCTATTTCCAAGGAGGCCTAACCTGCAGTAACACTGTTCCATTCTAAAATTTGACCTTACTTTGAGTTTCAGCTGTACTTTTAATTCAACAGAATTCTATGCCACCTTTAGCCCACTTCAAGGGAGAAAGGTGAGGTATAAATCCAATAAATAAATCAAGGGGCAGAATCGTGTTGGTGTCTTATGGACATTCTTCTACAGTCATGGTTGTACATTTTTGTCTAACAAGGAACACCTACAGTCAATTCAGCAGCATACGATTGTGCATTAAGTTGCACATTAGGTGTCTTGGCACAATGGTACAATGTTGCCATTCAACACTATGGTTGTGTAACACAATTGATATGTAACTCTGGATGCAAAGGTTTATACTAGACCACCCTGGCCATTTCCACACGGGCATATTGCCCACGCTAGGGCGACCTCTCTTGGAGGTCTTCTTCACCACGGGGTGCACTAGAGCAGTTAAAAAAAGTGAGGCTCTAGACCTCAAACTGCTCAAGCGCAGCCGCGGGGGTGGCGCTGCGAGTTTTATAAAAACCACCTTTGAAAGTGGCTTTTGTAAAACTCACCCGCGCTGCCCCATGGCAGCCCCTGGTGAAGAACTGCAGAGACGCGGTAGCACGTCCCTGCAGATCTGCCCAGGGGTGGGCATCCGGCTGGCGTGCTGTCCTGATTGGCGGAGCGCCGCCGGAAGCCACCGGCCACCATTTTGGGCGCCGCCAAATGCCGCCAAGCGCCGCCAAAATTTGGTGGCGTTTAGAACGGCGGATCCGAGCTCTCCGCAGGGACAAAGCAACCCGCTCGCGAGTAAGCTCTGCCCCTGCATGTGCGGCCCCATTTCGCCCCCCGTGAGGAAAGGGCCCTGATATAGGATCTTGTCCAGTATCAGGGTGTCTTCCCTGGGTCTAGGGAGTGCCTGATGATACACTCTCCAGGTAAAATTGGTCAGTCAGGGCAGCTGGCCAAACTGACTTCTTTTCTCAGCAGTCTGAAACTGAGCTGCAACCCATTTGCCCAGGTTGGGTTCCCTCCTGAAGGATGGATGAACAAACAGAACTATCAGATATTTTGTATCTAGAATCTATTTTGTCCTTTGGTCAAGTTCCGTTACATCCTCTGTCATTCAAAGGTACAAACATCCTGAAAGACAGTAAATAATTATTTAATAGAGGCCCAAAGACATGTTTATTCATGCAAGTGATCCTGTTTGACCATGCATGAGCCAAGCAAGCTACTCTCGTAATAAGAGGAACTTTAACTAGTACTAATGGGATTCAATTAAAGAAAGTAAAAAAAAAAAAAAAGTAATGCATTCTACATGAGATTGTCTCCATGGTATTTTCTCATGTGGAGTGCAAATAATATATTCACTGTTTCTTTTTTGCACCGTGCTTTTATTGGGGCAAAATAGTACTGAACAATAATTTAGCATGCTACTCATCTCAGTCCCTTGAAAGCAAGAGAAATCAATATGTACATAAATAATATCCAAGTCTTTGCACATCAGAGATGTATTTGTTTTCTTTTAGGAAGAGCTATTGTTACCCTAATTGTTATGCTATAGCATTATCTTTGTCCATGGTATTTTAGAAAGTACAATTCCTTCTCAAAGGTACTTACAGTCTAAAGCAGACAGAGGGAAACAACAGAGGAAGGGGAAAAGAAAGGCATAAGTAAGCAGGGGAGGGAATGTGATAATTTCAGTTATATATACTTTTGTTGAGTTACAATAAGGTGTAGGAGTGGCAAAGAAGGAGATCCCAAGACTCACTAGAAAAGGTAAATTTAGAGGAAGGCCTTAAAAGGAAGTAATGGAAGTGATCTCATAAAGGTGTCCTGAGAACAAGTTCAAAGGACAGCAATGGAACATGGGCAGTTCTTTCAGAGGTCCAGATTTCTTGGAAGGTTGAGAGTGACAGAGTTGGATAAGGAAAATTTACAGTGGCAGAGATGTGATAGGACATCAGCACCCTGCCAAAGCTGTGGAGAGTTTAAAGATAAGGACAGAAGGCTTGTGCAGATTTCTGGAGCAGATACTCAGCAGTACAAGTGATGAACGTGTTGGATTAGAGTTTGGAGGTCTATATTCATGTCCCTATTCAGGAATGAAACTCCCCAAAGTTGGCCTTCAGCAATGTATGTCATATTGAGTTCATTGGGGGAAATCCAAGATATAAGTGTATATATAAAAGGAATAAGGCCAGGCATATGTGTCTCCCCATATGAGGCCTTGTTGTTTCACGTGGCTGCTCTTACTGCCTTTTTGGAGGCAAGAGTGAAGCCATTTCTGCACTAGACTGTTTTAGTGCTATTATTCCACTTTCAACCTCCTATGGAATCCTGGGCTTTGCAGTTTAGAGAGGGGCATCAGGCACATAGGATGTTGAAAGTGGAATAATAGCACTATAACAATCTAGTGCAGAAATGGTCTAGAGCAGTGGTTCTCAACCTGTGGGTCCCCAGATGTTTTTAGACTTCAGCTCCCAGAAGCCCCAGCCACTATGGTCAATGCTCAGGGCTTCTGGGAGCTGAAGTCCAAAAACATCTGGGGACCCACAGGTTGAGAACCACTGGTCTGGAGTGAGCTGGTGATGGCTTTTAAGAATGGCAGGTCTGGCAAGGTGCTCAAATTTAGAGATATACAAATTGGTGGCAACCAAATTGTTTTAACAACACACTCCTGAAAGACAGATCAGTGAATGATTGGTATGAGGCTGTAACTTCAGGGGTGGAGCAACCCTTCAATTAGAACAATTAGCAGCCAGGTCCTTTATACAGTCATACAGACTGTTCACACTTAACTGAATATTAGTTTTGTCAATTACTTGCCAGGCCCTATCTGCACTAGGTTTAATAGGTGTTTCTGTCACACATTCCTCAGAACTGGTGTGGCATCCACCATATCTGCATTAGGCATGTACATATGTTACCCTGTAAATTAGGGGTCCTGGGAGGGGCTTCCAAACAACCAAAACAAACTAAGCAAAGATGGGGAAAATTAGCTGGAGCAATCTCTTGGCTAACGAGAAGCAGGGCAACACAGCAGGATCTTTTACCCATTGTATACAGCGTCAGGTCAGTGAACAGGCAAATGGTTCAAACAACAATTAAGATTTATTAAACAGTTATTAAAGAAAGGTACAAACACTCCTAACTAGAAAAGGAAAATAGAATTTTAGGGGAATGGGTGATACGCCACCTGTCCTGCAGTCCTGGAGAAGCCTGATTGAAGAGGAAGAAACTTGGCGTGGCGGCCGAGGGGAATCTGCTGAACCGAGTAGCAGCAAGGCAGAATAAAGTCCAAGCGATCCAGTGAGAGTTCCAAAGAGCTCTCTGAGCGGGGCATTTTTATAGGGGAAAGAACAACCGCAGGCTAGTCTGGTCGTGGGCAAAAACAATAGGTTTTGGATTGGAGACAAAGCCTCCGAAAGGTCAGAATTTACGTGATTAAGTTAAAGTCCGAATTGACAATAGTATAGCCAGTATGTAAATGTGGCTAGCTCGGCAGTTGAGTACCTAGCTCGCCAGGGTGTCCTCTCGAGGCAGAGGATCTCTTTGTAGCAGCGTGCATATGTAATGAAGGTGTTTGTTTCGGGAGGTCCCCTAAAGCAGAACTGGCGATATCTGGCTTAGTTTGGTGAGAGCAGCAAGAACAGCCATGCCTAGGTTCGCGCTTGTTCGGCGGGCCTCACAAACACTTGGCTGGTGGCAGAGTAGGGCCAAATTATGATATTAAAATGATATCTTTGGTTCACCAAAGGCCAGGCCAGTACACGGTTGTAACACATACTAATTATTCAGTGGTTTGGGCACTGGAGATGTTCAGCATACCACAGGTACGCAAGTGACCACTTCAATTTTAAGATGTACTGCTTTTTCAGATTCTAGCTTGTGGCTGATAAGGCATTGTTTTGTTGATCTATTGCCACAATATGACTTACTGGGCACTGAGACAGGCATGTGCTAGCCATTTTGAATCTCAGCTGGGACTAAGTGACATGATAGTAGGTGGAGCAAGAAGGTGACACAGTCTCATGTTTGGGGAAGGCCAGGTGTTACCCTGATTTCTGGGGTCCCGTGGGGGATGCCTTAATGTGCTCCACATGATGAGGAATGGAAACTAGCCAGAGCACGAGCAATAGCAATGCGAGAGGCAGGGTAACCTAGTGAGGTCTTTTTACCCAGTTTTTACAGGGTCAGGCCAAGCCAAAAACCAAACAAAGATGTCTAATAAATGATTTTATTGAATGAAAGTCTCATGCACCAACGCAATCACTCACACACTCACTCAAGACTTATTAAGAAGCAAAAGAGAGGAAACTGGATAGGGGGAAATTGAACGGATTGTAGCTGGGGTAATACTGCACCTTTTCTTGAAGTCCTTGGTCCGGGGAAAACAGCGAAGAAGTGGAGCTCAGCACAGAGAGGGCTGAGGGGATTACTCGATGGACAGAGAAACGGTCTGCTGGGATGACCGGGAGTGATCCAAAGAACTGCTCAAAAACAGGGACGATTTGTAGGGGAAAAAGTACCTGGAGGGCTAATCCTTTCCTAGGGAGAACAATGAGTGTTACAACGAGAAAGAAGCTCCACAATGGCAACTTCCTCTGCATGATGGGATTACAAGGTGTTACCAAAGTTTCAGGATCTTCTGTTGCATTTGGTTGTGGTGTGACTTTATGTAAATGGTCCTTGCCTGATAGGATTTTATTGCTATCGGTGTTCAATGTGGGGCAAACATGCTAATCCCCTCAAGTTGGCTTCTCAAGGGCTGAGGACCCTTTCTCTACTGTGGGTTTGCACAGCTTGAGGTCTCCTGATGCTACATGACGGGGGAATTTACTGGCCTGACCTGGTTCTTGATCATTCCACTGTTGCTGCCTACATGCTCATTATTTGGTTAGCTATACTGTCTAGGCAGGTCTGGTGAAGTGGGGGGGGCCTCTAGTGCATCAGTAGAACCCACCACAGAGCCAACAGAGAAATTCCAAATACCCTAGCAAAGAGTTTAGTTTATTATTTGCCACACCTGGAAATTTCATTTCACAGAACAATATCTAGGGGGCTGATGGTGTACACCTTCAGAAGCAGAGAATATGATCTTCTTGGAGGATGTGGAACAGGATGTGAAGGGTCTCTTGCCCAGCCTGGTGGGGGATAGGTAAATGCTTGCCCCATATCCATGACAGATAATGTGGAGATAAATGATTTTGGTGAACACCTTTAGGATCCTTTTGGTGAAGTAGAGGCCTCTAGAACTTCCTTTTTAGGTCTGTGATGGGGGAGTAGGGAAAGAGACTTTCTTTGGAGTTGCCCTGAAGGCTAAACCCTTTCTGTGACTTGGGAGAGGGAATTGTAGGTTGGCCTTCCAGATATGGGCTGGCCCGGGAGCAATCCGGCATTTAGGTTCTCCTTGGGGCTCTGATGTTTCACCCAAAGAGAGTCTGTGGAGGTGGTCTGGGGCAGAGGCCACATACCTCAGCTACTCCCATGCTATGTTGCTTCTCCCTTTGTGGCTCCCAAGGAGGGTAAACCTAAAGCGGCTAGAATTAAAGAAAGTAGTTCATTTTACAACCCTTATCATGTGTCTGGTCTCACTTATTTCACTGGTTGGTCAACAAATGTATTTTCAGTATCTGAACATTAAAACTATGAAAAAAGCCAGCAACCAAACATTTGAAAAGATTGCAAAAGTGTTTCTTTTTCATAAATATAACCACTGTCAAGTAAATATTTTTTTCCATTGCTTCTAGCAATTATGTAATTACAGCATTGTCAGTAATTGTTTATTGACATTTGTTCTTTTCTACATTATTTTGTAATTTACATTTTATCATCATGCCACAGTCAGTACAAATCAGATGCTGTCAGTTTGGAAGCTGCCTTGAAAATTATATTAACATTCATCCTTCTTGACAGTCCCCTCCAGGTCCAACAATATAACAAAATTCACCCCTGCTCAAAAGGCCACCTCATCCCTATTTGTGGGTTTGGTCTTTTCAGGAAAAAAAAAATTGTTATGATTTTGGCTTGCATTAGGTCAGCATTTCCAACCTCATACAAAGTTTCACCTTGCACCAACCAATTGCAAAAACATGAAAAAGAGGCAGCTGATGTTCTGAAAGTCACAGTGTGTGATTTGGATAATGAATACTTAGGCAACTGAAGATACCATTGCTTTTGCAAACAGAGCTGATTTTGACTTCTCAGAGAAAAAGAAGCCAACACCAAAAACACATGCATTGTGTCTCTTAATGTTTTCAAATCTTGTAATAGACTACATGGTAGCATATACCTCAAGTTCAACTGTACTTTACCCTTGCCTACCAAGCTACCTGCAGAGCTTACATATTCTTGCAGAGGTGGGAAATAAACAGTTATTTATTTTTTTGTAATGATTTTTTTTTTTTTTAGTAGTTAAAGTATAATGCTGACCTGGACCTACACAGCAAAAGATGCTGTGGGAGAAGGTAACTAATAGATGATCTCCAGAGTGAGTTGAATGAGAGCATATAACTTTAGCTAAAGATTGAGGAGTTAGAGCATAGGAAGGCAGGTAAGAAGAATATAAAGAAGGTTCATATGGATAATTTTAATGCAATAGTTTATCCTGCTTAGAGGGCCTGGATAGGCATATCCGTGAGGAAGAAGATATGCTGCCAGAGGTGCTGCCAGTGGAAGGGAACCAAGTGGCATCTGCAGTGGCCAATGGGAGTGCCAGTGCTGAGCAGAAGTCACTAGCTGAATCAGGTAACAGCACTAGACCTGGGACATTTACACCAGAGTGGCCATTGGGTGTAGGGGCTAAACCTTTAGGAGTTAGTGGTATTGGCTCCAAACATTCAGATAGTGATAATGCTGTGTTGTCATAAGGACTGCAAGAAGAGGGCATATCTCAGTGTAGCATTCCCCTCTTCTGCTTATTTCCACTTATAAATAGGTCAGGCAGGCTTTCCATTAAATGGTGTTCCTCAGTGGACAGTTGGTTCCCTTTTTATATTTTCAGGGTGCTATTCCTTAGTGGCCTACTGTATCTCCAATGAGCTTGCAGCAGCCTTCTACAAGTGTATATAGTGATGTGGCTTATGGTGCCATTCCATTTGGAGATATTAACATGAATTTATGGGATTATATCTCACAGGCCATAACTGACAAGCTCTTGCATGGTAGGTTATGTTGATGTCTTCCTTATTCTCTACAAAGAAGTAGAGAAGGACTGGGAGATGCTAGATGACAAAGAGAAAGAGAGATGGAATTAGAAGAATCGGCTTTCCAGTTTTTGTATCTATGCTGATCTTATTGCTAGGTCGAACATCGGAGACCATATTGGTTTATCAAGTATTTGGACATAATTCATAGGATTTACATAGACTTTCAAGATGTGGATAGCTGCAATGTTACCCTGATTTCTGTAGGTCCCAGAAGGGACACCTAAATGCACTCCAAATATTACTAAGGTGGAGAATTAGCTGAGAGCACAAGCTAGCACAGGGGTGGGCAATTATTTTTTCCATGGGGCCACATGAGAAACTAAAAATATTGTGGAGGGCCGGGCCAAAAGGCTGAACTCAATTCTGCATAATATTAATTGTATTTCTTTATAAAAAGCTGTGAGTTTTATAAAAACCACCTCTGCAAGTGGTTTTTATAAAACTCACCCAGCTGCCCCGTAGCAGCCCCCGGTGAAGAACTGCAGAGACGCGGTAGCGCGTCCCTGCAGATCTGCCCGGGGGCGGGCTTCCGGCTGGCGTGCTGTCCTGATTGGCAGAGCGCCACTGGAAGCCGCCGGCTGCCATTTTGGGCACCGTCGAGCGCCACCGGGCGCCGCCGAAATTCGGCGGCGTTTGGAACAGTGGATCCGCACTCTCCACAGGGACGGAGCAACCTGCTCGCAGGTAAGTTCTGCCCCTGCATGCGCGGCCCCGTTTTGCCCCCCCGTGAGGAAAGGTCCTTAGAAAGTATGTTTATTTTGTAATTTCCAATTAGCCTTACACAGGCTGGTCAGAGCCAATCAAAGGGCCGTATGTGGCCTGGGGGCCATACAATGCCCAGGTCTGAACTAGCAGTACAAGAGGCAGGGTAACGTAGCGAGATCTTTGACCCTATGTTTATGGGGTCAGGCCATGACAAGAACTAAGCAAGTTGTTCAATTAAACCAGATTTTATTATGATATACACAATTCGGCACACACAGACACACGCACTCACGCACTCACACAAGAACTATAGAAGTAGAAAGTGAGGAAAATTGACAGGGGCTTTAAGCAGATTTCTAGGGTGATACTCCACCTGATCCTACAGTCTGGAGGAAGAGAAATAGAGTTCGAAGCTTGAGTTTGTGGTTTCCCAGCACGTGGAGGCTGAGGGGAGGCTCGCCAAACAGAGCAGCAGCAGTTCGGGATGCAAGGCATGAGCTTTCCAACAAGAAGCTCAAGCTTGGGGTTTTTATAGGGAAGATTGCACCTGGAGGCTAGTCCTCTCCCAAGGAGAACAATAGGGATTTGAGTGGAGACAAAGCCTCTGAAAGGTCAAAATCAGAATTGATGAGATTTAGCCAGCACTGCCAATTGTTAGAACAGTACGCAGATGAGGAGTGCTCGGAGATTGTATAGACAGACGCACTAATCCCGTCATGCAGGTAGTTCGGGGCTAATGGTCAGCTGTGTCTGGAGGGCACTACTGACTGTGCGACAGATAGTTGTTTACTGACCTAGACCTAGCTTGCATAATTGAGGCCATGCGCCCGTGCCTGCCTACACAGGCTCTCCGTGACTCTTTCAGATATGTGGAGTTCATCTTATGGAGTGCCACGTGGAAATATTAACCATAACCAATATGAAATTGTAGACCTCGGGTATGGGCCAGATAACCGCAGTAACAGCAAACCCCACATTGAGTTGGGATCAGATGCTTTCACAGCTAAGATCACTAGGGATGTAGCTGAAAGTAGTACTGTGGGCCTATTTTCTTCTCCTCCAGCTGCTAATTTGCAAGTGTCCCCTTAGATGTAGTCCTAAAGAAGGCACCTGCTGAATTCAGGTTTGTTTGTTTTATCCCAAAGGGGATTCTATTAATGATGCTATCCCTCATGAATTATGTACAGTTAAGTACTTGTCTTTTGATGCCACTATTGTGGCTGTGGCTGTGGCTGTGCACAGGAATGGGATGGGGTGGACTTGGTGAAATGTGACATTAAGGCCCTTTCCTCACAAGGCTGATAAATCGGTTTGTGTCATTTCTTACCGGATTTTCTGGGCTCGAAACAAGGTGGACTTTCCCTCATTTCCTTCCACACAGCTACTGTGTATGTTCCACTCTGATTCGTGCGTACGTGCATATGTGCATACGTGCGAAAGTCCATACTACCCCCTGGCCCCTCCCATGAGCCCTCCCCTGACCTCCAATTAGCATTGGTGCAAATGTACATGTCTGCACTACTGTGAAAGTATGAATCAGATCGATCTGGAAAATTGGAAAATCAATTTCTTCTGTTTTTCAAATAGCGCACTTTACCACCACATGAGGGTGCATTTAGTTGGAATTACATAGAATCATAGAATCATAGAAATGTAGAGTTGGAAGAGACCACACGGGCCATCCAGTCCAACCCCCTGCTATGCAGGAACACCCTCAAAGCATTCCCGACAGATGGCCATCTAGCCTCTGCTTAAAAACCTCCAAGGAAGGAGACTCCACTACACTCTGAGGCAGCATATTCCACTGCCGGACAGCCCTGACCGTCAGGAAGTTCTTCCTGAGGTTCAAGTGGAATCTCCTTTCCTGCAGCTTGAATCTATTGCTCCTTGTCCTGGTCTCTGGAGCAGCAGAAAACAAGCCCTCTCCTTCCTCTACATGCCATCCCTTCAAATATTTAAACATATTTAACTGCACACGGAAAGGACCTGAGTCTGCCTTTCATCCTCTCTCTATTCCTCCCCAGAATTTTGACCTGCTAGAGCAGTGGTTCTCAACCTGTGGGTCCCCAGATGTTCGTGGACTTCAGCTCCCAGAAGCCCTGAGCATTGACCATAGTGGCTGGGGCTTCTGGGAGCTGAAGTCCACAAACATCTGGGGACCCACAGGTTGAGAACCACTGTGCTAGAGTTTTGTTCTGAAAGTCAATATTATATGGATTGCGCCTGCCCTATGGGGTGTTCTATGTCTTGTTCTGCCTTTGAGAAGTTTCATATTATTCTTGAGTGGACTCTGAGGCTTAGGCCACATTTAAAAGAGGCAGTGAATTATCTCAATGATTTTTTTGTTTATTAGTAAGGCTGGAACAGGGCAGTGAGTTGCTTTAATAAGGGAATTTTATCCCCTTACAGATGTGCTTTAAGTACCTTTAACTCACGAGAAAACATGAGTTAACTCATGGTCATTTATTTGGTTTTTCTTGGTATCCAAATTGATACCGTAAATCAGCACTATCATTTGCCTCAGGCAAAGTTAGAGGATTTGAACAGGATGGTGTCTAAATTTTGAAGGGCTTTATAAAGCCATTCTTAGGGAGTTGAAGGAGTTCATTGGGCATCTTCATTTTGCTTTCAGGATAGTTGCTCCTATAAGGGCCTTTTTGAGGCATCTTCATGACACTAATGCAGGGATGCACAAAGCTTATCACAGAATTAAGTTCACTAAGGGCATTAGAGAAGACATGGGAATTTGGCAGGGTTTTCTAGCATCTTTGAGATGCTGTGAAGATATCTTCAATACAGTTGAGTCTACTGGCTTTGGTATGTATTTTAGAGGGCATTGGTGTGTGCACTCACAGCCTAAGGAATGAGCAGAGGTGGACTTACTGACTAATTGAACTTTTTTGGAATGTTTTCCAATTGGGGTAGCTGTTAGGTATTGGTCAGAGAAGTTGGCTAACTCCTCTGTTCACTTTTGGTGTGAAAACATGGCAGCTGTTCATATTATTAACACAATGTCCTCCAAATACCCCAGATCTATCTATCTATTTATTTTACATTGTTTGCATTATAACATTTTGTTCACAGCACTCCTTGTGGCTTGTCTGGATAACAGGATCTCTGACGTTCTTTCCCACCAACAGATGGAATGTTTCAGACAAGCCCAAGAAGCAGACTCCAGAGTTGTTCCTGTGCAGACAGACCTAGAGAGTCTTGGAGGGATATTTACTGTTTTAATATTATTTTTAACCCATCCATGCATCCATCCATCACTTTATTATGTCTTGTTTTTCTCCCAGGCTGGAACTCAAACTGACTTGCAAAAAGGCAGAGAATACAATAAAACACATAAGTTAAAAAATAAGATTAAAGATTAAGGTTAAGAATTAAAATAAATTAGAAATAAGACTGGGAGCCAGTGTAATGTAGTGGTTTGAGCATTAGACTACCATTTAGGAGACTCAGGTTCAAATTCCTGCTTAGCCATGGAAACTAGCTGGGTGAGTCTGGGCAACTCACACTCTTTAACCCTCAGAGGAAGGCAAAGGCAAACCCTTGTTGAACAAATCTTGCCAAGAAAACTCCAGGATAATTTTGCCTTACAGTCACCCTAAGTCAGAAATGACATGAAGTCACACAATGATAATGGAGAAGTAAAACCAATTAATATTTTATTTTAAAAGATCAAAAAAACATACAACCCCTGTGGTAGGCCAAGAGGCTATAAATAAATGCATTAATCACTAACCAAACCAACAAATATGTTATTTTCTTTCTATAGTATAGGTACAGAGGGAAGAACAAGGGGAGAAAGAGAGATGACTCTTTTTCTCTGAATCCATTTTTCCCTAGCGTGGTGTTTTTGCTTCTGTTCATGCAATTTGTTCAGCATTGCATTATTTCAAAGAATACAGATTAGTTTAATCAAAAAGAAGAGCTTGAGCTGTTCACTGCTTTTTCACAGTATGTCTGATGAAGAAACAAGAGCAGGAAATGATCCAGCACATCTTTGGCTTCTAACTACTTGGTTCAGAAATGATAATAACAATAAAATACATGCACACCTGCACACAAATGTACATTCCAGTTACTGTCTTTGTTCAAGAGTGGGGAGGAGTCCCTTCTCCTCCAACCACCAGTAATCCTGATATACATTGCTTTAATTTTTTTTTTTATTTTTTTTTACTGTTAGTAACAACAGGAAAACAGCCAGTGTGGGGTAGTGGTTTGAGCACTGGACCATGACCCTGGAGACCAGAGTTTGATTCCCCACTCAGTCCTCAATGATTCTGATATAAATTGCTCTGTCTGTCTGTCTCTGTCTCTGTCTCTGTCCCTGTCTCTGTCCCGCCCCCCCTTTTTTTTTTACTACTATTAACAACAGGAAAGAGCCATATGAGGTAGTGGTTTGAGCACTGGACTATGACCCGTGAAAACTCACTGTGTGATCTTGGGCATGTCATATATTCTCAGCCCCAGAAAACCACATGATAGGTTCCTCTTAGGCTTGCCATAAGTTGAAAATGACCTGAAGACACACAACAACAACAACAACAACAACAACAACAACAACAACACAACAACAGCAACAACCAGAGGAGGAGGAAGAAAAAAGCAATCTCCAAAATTCTAGGGCAGTGGTTCTCAACCTGTGGGTCCCCAGATGTTTTTAGACTTCAGCTCCCAGAAGCCCCAGCCACTATGGTCAATGCTCAGGGCTTCTGGGAGCTGAAGTCCACGAACATCTGGGGACCCACAGGTTGAGAACCACTGTTCTAGGGTAAATCCATAAAGAGAGGGCTCATGTGGCCTCCAGAACACTGATTATGCAAGGCGATTGCAATTTATTAGACCTAGGTACTGAGTAATACTAGAGACTTCCATGAACTATTGCCAGATCATTGCTAATAACCATTATTAAGGAGGCTGCAAGTTAGAGCAGATAACTAGGTATTCTGTTTAAAACATCAGCACCACCAAAACAAACCAATTAATTAATTAACAATTTTAAAAAAAATGAAAAAATATGATTGAGTGCCTTGAGGGCATCCAAATGGCAGCTTTCTACATTCTTTACTAGTATTTAATGGGCAAGAGATGGAGATGTGACTGTTGGGTCTCTATTCCACTCTCTTTCAAACTGTAGATGCTTACCTACTGACTACAAACAATGAAATGTTCTTTGAAGTGAGAAGGAGGGTGAGCCTTGGTGAACCAGTTCATGGAATGGTGTGGGGGAGCTGTGGAGTGACATCTATAAAAATCAGAGGCTTGTCTGTTAATGTGGGAAAAGTGATTCTCTTTTGATGATGGCAACAAAGGGCCTTGTGACATCTTGTAGACAAATATGTTTTCCTTGGCATAAGCTTTCATGAACTGTAACCTACTTCATCAGATGCATGAAGAAAACCCTTAGTAGGCAATCAATTATTCCCAAGTGGAAAGTAAGTTGGTATGAAATAGAATGGAAATGCGAAACATGGTAGTCTGGTGATGACCTTATCGGTGGTCATTCAAAGTCACTCAGCAATCATTGGTAGGTAATAGGGATATCCAAGCATATGCAAGCAGATTAATATAGGCATGTATGATTAACAGAAGTCTTTATTCAAGCCAAGAACCAGAACATAGTTGATTTTTTTTACCTACTTTTTTCCTGGTTATTGTTCACATCTTCTTTCATAGCAAGTTATTACTTAGGTTTTTCTTAGAAGGTTTTAAATTTAACATCTTACATTTTGATTGGATTATTAAAGGGAGCAAGTTGCAGATAATCTAGTTGATATGATCTTATCCTTTGGACGAAGAATGGATGAATTGCCACACATCCATTAATATTTCTGAAATGTTAGCTGCCCAACTTATCAGGCGGCACTTTTGCGACTTGGGCTGGTGTTGGTGTTGCTGCTGCCTCCACGGCGTCCCCCAAGACTGTTCAGTTGGCCTGCCATGCCATGAGGCTTCCCAGCCATGCGCTCAACGCTGCTGGGTACTTCCTCATACCCAGCAGCCTTTGCACAGCTGGAAAAAGCTCCCAGCCAATCAGTTTAAACCTGCTGGTTTGAATTGATCGGCTGCTTCTGCCCAGGCCAGAGGTCTAGGAAGTTTTCCCTCTGGTCCACGTATTTTGTATTTAGCTAGGCTCTCCTCTCTCCAGAGCAAAGTTCTTTGCATGTCGGCCAAGAGGAGCTCCAGAGGGAAGGGGACAGCAAGGGAGTAGGAAGATGCTGAGAGAGAAGGAACAGGCAATGGACATTGGAGAAGCGATGAGCAACAGAGAAACAGTGAACAACAGATGCACAAGAAGCTAGTTGGCCAGCAGTCAGCGAGCCTTTTGGACTAAAGCCCTTGAGGGCTTTGTTGAGCTGTATCAGGTTGGGGGTTCCTCCCCCCACCCAAAAAAAGAGCTGAAATCACTCCCTCCTTCCTCTCCTATCTGCTCTCCCTCCCCAGGGAGGAGCAGCTAGCCCAGCCAAGAAGGGGCAGAGTGTGTCGACATGCCAGGACCCCAGAACACCTGGGAAAGCAGGTAAACCACACAAGTTACAGTCTGAGCAGGCACCGGCCTCAGGAAGAAAGCAGGCAGCTACCACGGACTCCTCACAGGCAGTTTGGCAGAGCAGTGAATGGGACAGCACAACAATATTGGACGGCCTCTCCCCAACATTGGAGAAGCTGGCAGAGAAGGTGGAAGGGCTGGAGTCGCAGGCAGTGGAGCTAACAACAAGCCAGGAGCAGCAGGCAGAGAGGACACCTGGGCAGCAATGCCCAGCTAGAAGGACCAGGAGGTGTTGTGACATTAGATCTCCATCCAGCAGCAGCTCATTGTGCACCTCAAACACAGAGGAGGTGTCAGACAGGAAGGAGAGAACCAGCAGGCACAGGAAGAGGGCTAAGAGCAAGAGAAGGAGGAGGCACACCAGCAGGGAGGATTCAAACAGCAATGGATCCTCAGGTGAATTGTTGTTGGTAGGGACCCTAGCCAGGAAGTAGCACTGCAGGGCAGCAGCTATGATCTGGGCCTCCCAGCCTGGGCCATCAAACTGTAGTCCACAGGGCATTCTTGCCCTGAAGGGGGGGCACTTGGCCTAGACAGGAGACAATGGGGCTTCCTCCTCTGCCCATCTTCACACATTTGGTGATCACAAAGACCTACCTGGCTTTTACCTGGACAAGCATATCAGGGAGTGGATCTTCAATGGTTATTATGTAATTTTTTCTCACTACTTGAGCCTGAAAGGGAGAAAGGGCAGGTCCCTGGGGGGTATTAAGAGGAAGTAGGAAGGAGAAATAGTGAGGTGGAATACTTGTTCAACAGTTGATCGGTGAGTTACATTGGATTCATGGGGATGGTCCAGGAGCATACCCTGATGGAGGTTGGCATCTCTCCAACCACTTAGGCAATGTTCTTAAGGCCTGGGCTTTGGCAGGAGATGCAGCTGCCATAGAACCTATGTTGTCTTCCAGAAGAGGGTCTCCATAAGCAAGCATGCTTGTTGGGACCTCCTCTATGACGAGCTTCAGCTGATCCTCGCAGGCCCTCACATTCTGAGCACGGGCAAAGGTTCCAAACCTTTTCGTTGTGCACATAGGAGGAATTCCAGTAAGAATATGCGTTGGGAGTTCAACATTGGTAAATGTCAGCAGGCTTGTTGTATGTTCGAGCACCTTTGTGAGATCTGTCTAGGGCCTCACCCAGAACTGTCCTGCCCCTGCTCTGCTAGTGGTCAGCAGCACTTTCAGGCGGCGTGCCCTTGTGGGGCAACCAGCTCTAGACAGATAGTGGCGCTCACACTGGCGGTGTCAGGGCCATTGGGAGCATCTAGTAATGGGGGTGGGCCCGCTGATGTGGGGCAACCTCAGGCCCACACCTCTATCTGGTTTGGCAGCCCTTCTTCACTTGCTGAAGCAGCACCCTGACTCCATAGCTGCCCACTTAATCCATCTAGAATTCTGCTATGGATTCGGGCTCCCTGCCCAGGGCACCAGGGTAGCACCCGAGTCAGGCAATTTAACATCGGCCTGGGAGCTTCCAGAAGTCACTTACTAGATATATAGGAGATCAGGGCTGGGAGGATAGTGGGACCATTCCCCATGTCCCCCCTTTCTGCAACCCATGTGTTTCGCTGCTGGGGGTGGTTCCCAATATAGCGCCTGCTGAATTCTTGCTCTTTCACTGTCAGCACAATTTTAGGAGGGCTGTCATAGTCAGGGATGCTTCCCCATTTGTTACCCACTATGTGAATGACTCCTTCATGGTATGAGTTGGGGGGAAATTCCAGGGTGTGTGCTGGGACTTTTCAATAGTTGGCTGTGAAGTTAGGAGTCCTATTCACTCCGGGTAAGACTGAGGGCCCAGACAGCACCCTGGTCTACCTTGGTATCATGCTGGATTCCATGCGGGAGAGTTTCTTGCCTGCCTGGGGACAAGTTGCAAGCACTCAGAGAGCAGCTGATGCTTTTGTTGGTCTACAAAAAGGCCACACTTAAGGAAGTGCAGGTCCTGCTTGGTCACCTCAATTTCACCTGCAGGTAGTTTGCCAGGCAGGGCCTTCTATACCTTTGTAGCCATAATCAGCTGGCACCAGGACATCTCACCATAGAATCCACACTGCCAGGGGTGTTGGGGAAACCTTGCAGTTTGGGCCAGATACCTGGAGGAATACTATGAGATCCCTTTCTGGAAGGCTGTGTCAGAACCAAGGGGGTTCTGGGTTTGAGGATTACTCCAGTGGGCACTTGGCTTCAGGATGCCATTGCTTGAGATCTCACGTTTTTGAAATATTTCCCATAGTGGTTGCAGCTGCTATCTGGATGAACCACTTTCAGAGTAAGAAGGTTCAATTTTGGTGTGACAACCAGGCTGTGGTTGCTGTCATAAACCAGCAATCTTCCAAGTCTGAGAGGGTCATGAAGTTGGTTCACAAACTGGTCTTGATGTGTCTCTACCAATATAACCTTTTCAGCTTATTATGTTACTGGTCTGGACTATGGGATTGCAGACTCCCTATCTTGATTTCAGGTGGACAGGTTTTTGTTTGCTCACACCAGAGACAGATCATTAGCCAGCAGCATTTCCAGAAGAGCTTTGGAACCTTGGAAGTGATCTGTGATGCAGGAAGTACTCCTTTTGTTTGCATTTGCTGCATTGCAGGCTTATTGGGAGGCTGTGACCAGGTTTTGGCATTCGTTGAGCAGTGAGGGGAGGGCCAGGGGTAGCTGGTGGCTGTGCACCACATTTTGCAGTTTTTATCCTACTTTTCAGAGCGGGCATGGCTGCCAGATCCATGGCTCTGCACCAGGAGATATTTCATTCTTTAGTAAGCCATAGGATTTGGGATCACTGCGCTGCATTTCTCATCAGGAAGGCAGACCTGCGGTAGAGAAGAATGGCTCCCAGCAAAAGAATCACCACATTCCACTACTCCATCAAATTGTCATTCCCTACCTGCCATTTGCTCTTCTAGAGGGGAGGGGAGGGGAGGTTGTTCTTTGCAGTCTTTACTGTTGTCTTGTACAGAGCCTTGGGGTTGGGGAGCTGGGGGCTGGTTCCAATTTGGGCTGCTCTGGTTTCATACTGTAAGATGGAGTCATATCCCAGCGAGAGGAGTCAGTCAGCATCCCTATCCATAGGACGATGCAGGACCAATTGAGCCAGGATGCTGTCGTTTGGTTACAAGCTATTGCTGGCATGCTGGCAAAGTCAGGACTTTGCGCAGGTTCTTGGCCTCATGCCCTGCCAGGGCTGGATACCTCTTCATGTACACTGTCGATTCCCTACTTTCCAGGTTCCAACTCACTGTGGTCCATAGAAGGTGATCAGGCATCTCCAGCTCTAGCTGCGGAGTATGTAGCCACTCATTTCTTATTGAAGTGGCTATTGAGGCGGCCATAAGTGTGGTCTTTTCTGAGTCCATTATGCATATTGGGAGATGGACATCTAGTGCATTTGAGCTACATATGGTCAGGTCTGGAGGTATGGGGGAATTAAGGTGTTTTTTCTGCTTCAAGTGATAGGTCTTCCAGGAGTGGTGCAGGAATCACCAGGGGAATAAGCTATGGGTGGAAGGAGTGATGCCCAGCAATACATGAAACTAACATCAGGGTGGCAGTAGTTGGAGTGAGAGGCAAGAGCTGGAGAAGCAGCAGCAGGAAGTTCCTGTGAATTGGGTGGTAGCAAAGGGGGGATGAAGAAGTCATGGCTCCCCCCCCCAAGCTGGTGGTTTCTGGTGAATATGCTTGGATTCTGGGGGCTTCAGCATGGTCCCTTTGTCCCTTCCTGTGAGAGCAGGCAGTGTCTCCGCAGGTCATGGTGTTTGTTATTGGCTACAGGTTGGTGGAAGGTGGGAGCATGCCACTGCCCACCTTTTTTGGCAGTTGGCATGGGTCCTGGATCTGGGTCTGCTATATCTCCAGGTCACTGGGGCATGGAGATGCAGGTGGTTGCCAGGAAGCAGGGTCGGCAGCAGACACACAGTGTGGATTGGGTATCTGCATCCCTGCACTACGGGAAGGTCAGGTGGTTCGGCCCTGACTCCAGGTGGTCCTGGCTTTGGGTTTTTGGTCTCATCAGTCAACAGGTGAGTTGGCCGATGCTGAGATCTGGACCCATGAATAAGCCAACCTTGTTTTTGCTGTAACCAATTAAGTTGTGGCCTATTTTCATCCAGCTTCAGTTTGTGGCCTGGTTTATTCCTTGTACTACACCTCTCAGCCCTGAGCCTGCAAGTGTCATCTAAGGTTAGATCTGCAGTCTCCAAGCAACTGTTCTTTGAGAAGTCATTGTACAAAACAAGCTTGCAAATGGAGCAGTAATGTATTTTTTAAAAAATGAATTTTCTTCTCCAAGGAAGCAGCAAGTAAAATTAACAATTTTCTCCTCACCGTGAGAAAATCTTCAAAACGGTATGATTTTTGAAGACTATCCACAGTTCAAATCTTATTGTGTTCAAAATTTTCATGTCACTTTTTCTTTCAGAGAAAACAACATTTTCTGCACAAAAAACCCCAATATGTCTTCACAAAGATATTATTTTCTGCACAGTAAATACTGTTTCCTGTGCAGATAATCCTTTTTTTCTGTGAAAAATCACACATGAGTTTTGTGCAGAATAAGTCACAAACTGCTACGGTTCTCAACAGTGCAGAATACCTTTCTGGTTTTGTCAGTACTCAAGAAACATATTTGCACACACACACACACACATTACACACATACACATTACACACATACACATTTTTCCCACCTCGATAATGTGATGCATTTTGAATCAGTGTTGTTTATGTTGGCAAGCTATTGCTTACAGCAATGCACAGTAATGCACTGAAATTTCTGGTGCTTAAAAAAGCAGTACTGAGGAAAGTAATAACAGGTACTTTTCTGTACTCTTTTACTCTCTCTCTTTTCTTCTCCTGTTATTTCTTTTTCTTGACAGACATAAATTCTTTTGCATATTTCCTGAGGCATTGCTATCCATTATCACTGATTATCTTCTTTAAAAAGACTGAAAGTATTCAGCATTTTCCTTTTCCCTTCCCTTCTTTCTGAAGTCAATTTATTGCTTTATACATTTATACTGGAAAATAAAAGGCATGTCTAATTGTACATGCAGAAACGTGAATAGCCTGAAAAGAAAATGAACCCAAACAATTAGCTAATCCTTGCAAATGAAGCCCATTTTCTTTTGTTCTTGGAAATGGTAATTATTCCTTACAGCTATACTTTCAAGGGGACTGCGTAGGAGTTGATTTGTTTGCAGCCCATTGTATATTTTCCCTCTTTATCCCTCTCAAATTAGCAATGCTTGGCTCTGCTGCTGAAAATAATCAAGCTCAATTAATGTAATCTTAACTTACACATGTACTTGCTTAATAACATGAACACAAAGATGTTAGGATAAAGGGGGAAAGTTTTGAACAATTTTAAGTCCCAGCCTTAAAGTGTAAAGTCTATGAGTAGGATGCATACATCAACAAATTCTGTTAAGACCATAGCATGTGATAATAACATTGTTATTGACTTAATGACAAATACAGTTGGTTGTGTTAACTAAAGGCCATATTAGACATTACACATGGTTGTATGTAACATTCTCCTGCTGTTTAAATGAAAAGTAACCATGGGAGCCTTTGATCAAGAGAGGAAAAGCAGCAGGAAAAATTCTGCTTAAATCTTTCCTGGCCTCCTACTTTTTTCTCCAAATTACCCAGTTCCATCTGATTTTATTCTTACAGGGGGAAAGATTAATGAGAGTTGCTGCTTTTTTTTCAAGAAAGAAAGAAGGGCAGACATCTATGAGGCAGAACTGGGACATATCATTAAATGACATATATTTTCCTTTGCTTTTAAATGGTTTTTCTTTAAATGACATGATAACCATCCTTAAATATCTGAAGGAACATCAAGAAGATGGAGTGAGCCTGTTTTCTGCTGCTCCAGAGAGTAGGACATGAGTCAATGGATTCAAATTAAAAGAAAAGAGAATTCACTTAAACATTGGGAAGAACTTCTTTACTATAAGAGCTGTTTGAAAGTAGAATAGACTGTTTCAGAGGATGATGAACTCTCTTTGGAGGTCTTTACACAGGGTTGGATCAGTTTCTTTCAGGAAGGCTATAGTTGAGTATTTCAGCACACCAGGGAGTTGAACTAGATGGCCTTTGCAGCCCCCTCCAGCTCTAAGAGACTATGATTCTATAATTCTATGGTTTTATTTCTATGGACTGTTTAATGCCATTTTAGGAATTTTTTTGTATGGTGTTTTCTTTGCATTTCTTGTCATTTTGTAAGCCAATTTACAAGTCTCTGCTTAGTAGGAAAACGGTGAGGTATAAATACAGGAACACAGTGCAATAAATATTATAGACAGGATGATCATATGTCCTACAGTACAAAGAATGTTTATCTGTTTGAATGGTTATAAAATGGTAGTTTACCATATGAAGGCATCCTCTCTAGTTATTGAGCTCCTCAGTCTGAATTTGATTTGAAAAGAAAGACCCATAAGTAGGGAGGGTGAGTAAATTTGTAGATAAGAAAACAAGGGATTCATGCATGGAAACAGCTAAAGAAAGGGTGTACAAATGCATGAGAGCCAGGGCTAATTTCACACTCAAGCCTCTCTGTACCAAAATACCTCTTTTTTTCCCCTTCCCTGATGGAGTTCCTCTGAAAATGGTGGCAGAAAGTGATTATTGAATTATATCTGCTCTTCATTTTGATAGGAACTCCAAAGAAAAAATTGAGGTGTTTGGGGATGGAGAGACCTTTTTTAAAAAAATGTTTTGTTTTGTTTCTTTGCATGTAGGGGTGTTTGGGAGATTCATGCGCCTTTGGTTGGCTTTCTGCGTGGTATTCAGGTAAAAAAAACACATTTTTTTTTAAAAAAATGGAAGCGTAGGGGGTGCACCTTTCATGGACTTGCAAGGAAGCTTCATCAGCTACAGCAGTGGAGCTGAGGGGCTGCATGCCACTGGATAAATACATTTTTCCACCCCTAGATTGGGAGAGGGGGTGGAAAATTCTACCCTCAATAAGAACCATTTTCCCCAGTGGTCCTTGGACGATAGGGAGATTTGTTCTCCCTCTTACCCTTTTGTTTCTTCCCATGGTGGCTGATCCAGTTAATAATGGGAACAGCTGAGAACTTAAACAATTAGCAAGCCAAACTCTGAAGACAGGTAAGGTAAATCAGCTGGGGGTCAGATGGCTTCATGTGGGCCATAGGTGGTGGCAACACTGTTAATGCATCCCATACACTCTTAAGGATGCAGAAAGCTCCATTGAAATCAGTGTGACTGACTTACAAATGAATACCCATTGAACTGCACTGAAAGATATGTACATATTCCTAATGAAATAATTATCCTTCTGGAATCCCCACTCCAGGTCTATAGTTTAATGCAAAAGTGTTTTATAGATAAGTTAGACCCTTTGATTATATGTAAAATGCTCCTTTTCTCACATTCCTATAACTTACTTTCTCCGCCCACATGTCTATAGTTGGAAAAAAAGTTCATCATGGTTTAGCTTCTACACAGCTTTGAGTTTTATGGATATTTTTTTTTTCAAAAAGGGTGGATCAATATGTTATCACCACAGAATTAAACATATTTTCATGCTCTTCCACCAGGCCAAAGTGCATAAGGAGAGATTGGGGCCCCTCCGATGATGAATTCATTAATTAGGCAATTAATTATACAATTTTTTCCACGCATAGAATGAAGGTCCACCACTGGCAGTTTAACAAATATTGACTTCTTTAAAGACAAGAAATAAAAATAAAGTTGGCTATTGCCTTAACTTGATGAATAAGAAAGCTATAAACTCTTAAGGGAAGTTTCTTCACAGAGATACGTTATTTAACCACCATAGGCAGTATTCTTTACTATGGAAGAAAGATTTGTCTCTGGCTTCAATGTCTACTAGTCCCTTGCTCAGTTTGATTGCAATGTCTTGGAAAAAGACATAAGTGTATGACAAGACACAATTTAATGCAATACCAAGGGGAAAGCTGCATGATTTATGATCTCCCAAAGATTACAGAACTTGCTCTCATCCCTGCTTGAAGAACTTCTTGACACATGAGTGATGCAGCATAGTTGTTCCTATTCTTCAGAGTGGAAGAAAAAAAAGTTGTATTTTTTTTTAAAAAAAAATACTTTAGACAATTTGCTGGGCTAGATTTTCATTTCCTTACATTTTCTTCTCCCTTCACCTGGGCCCTGTTATATGCATATTTGTTGACATTCAGTTCTAAGGGAGGTCAAAAGTGAAAATCCTCATGGTATGTAAAATGAAGTGTGCTTTGGGATGACATCTTCACATTTAACTTTGCAAAGTAAGGAGTACAGTAGAATGGTAGTCATTTCCTGCAGAGTGGTAAAGACAGATGAAATAGGAATGTCTGCAGGGTTGTTGTTGTTTTGTTAATGTTGCCTCGATGTGATAAGGAATAATGTGGCACCTACTGAGCCTGAAGGATAATCACTATAGATCCTTATCATAGATATGCATTGGCTGGCACAGCAGTTCAAATTCCATTGGTTCCTTACACTGCTACCTAGTTTGACAGTCCATTACACATTTTAAAGTGCATAATGTCTTGGAGAGGGAAGCAGAGAACGCCATCTCCAACACCAAAGAAAGCTGTCCTGACATTTCCTGAGAAGCTTGGAAGCCAATAGGGCAGATTTCCTGCTGTTCTGTTCTCCCTAACCCACCAGCAGTCACCACAGTGCCTACATGGCTCTTCTACTCAGATTTCATGCTGCTCTGCCTGTGCCAGCATAGTCTTGCTGTCTAAAAGGGGCAGAGCCAGAAAGTGGTGTTCCAAATGATTTATGTGTTTATATGTCATTACCAATGCTTTGAATTCAGACCAGATGTGTATTGACAGCTAGCGCTATTCCTTTTAAACCAGGGTTAGATGGTTTTCATACAAAGTTGCATACTGGATGATTAGTATGCCTAATAGTGGGTCAATATGCCTGATTGTTGGCTTTCCCTGGAAATATGGTGGGGTACATGTATAGAACCCTCATAGGGAACTCTGCGAGAAAGCAGATCTTATTCTAAATTGATCTTGGAAGACTTTGGCCATCAGTTAAATAAACTTCCCTACAGATGCATGAAAATTCTGCTTCAGGTAGGAGGAGAAGCTGAAAAACCTTTTACTTAAATGAAAAGTAGGAACCATAGATTCATCAAATCACAGAGTTATCCCATGTAACCCAAGATATACAGACACACATGCATGCACGCACAAATACCTTTGGGGAGATTCAATGTACCTTTAGCGCCTCCAAGACCCCTGTTACCCTGATTTCTGGGGTCCCTTGGGGGACACATCAATGTGCTCTACGTGATGGGGAATGGAAACTAGCTAGAGCACAAGCAATAGCAACGCAAGAGGTAGGGTAACCTACCGGGGTCTTTTTACCCAGTTTTTACGGAGTCAGGCCAAGCCAAAAACCAAACGAAAATGTCCAATAAATGATTTTATTGAATGAAAATCTCACGCAGCAATGCAATCACTCACACACTCACTCAAGATCTATTAAGAAACAAAAGAGAAGAAACTGGATAGGGGAATATTGAAGGGGGTGTAGCAGGGGTAATACTGCACCTTTTCCTGAAGTCCTTGGTCCAGGAAAAACAGCGGAGAAGTGGGGCTCAGAGTGGAGAGAGCTGAGGGGATTACTCAATGGATGAAGCAACCATCTGCTGGGATGACCAGGAGTGATCCAAAGAAACACTCAAAGAAAAAGTACCTGTAGGACTAATCCTTTCCCAGGGAGAAAAATGGGTATTAGAATGAAGATGAAGCTCTACAATGGTAACTTCCTTCGCATGATGGGATTGCAAGGTGTTGCTAAAGTCTCAGGATCTTTGGCTGCATTTGTTTGTGGTGTGACTTCATGTAAATCAGTGGTTCTCAACCTGTGGGTCCCCAGATGTTTTTGGACATCAGCTCCCAGAAGCCCTGAGCATTGACCATAGTGGCTGGGGCTTCTGGGAGCTGAAGTCCACAAACATCTGGGGACCCACAGGTTGAGAACCACTGATGTAAATGATCCTCACTTGATGGGATATTTGCTCAACTTGGGGCAAACACACTAATCCCCTCAAGTCAGCATCTCGAGACTGAGGACCATTTGTTTGTTGTGGGTTTACACATCTTGAGGTCTCCTGGGGCTACGTGACTGGGGATTTTACTCTCCTGACCTGGTTTTCAAGTGTTTGACCATTGCTGTCTACATGCCCATCTGGGTGAACTCTCAGGCACATTGAACCCATATTTTAATATCAAAATTTTAGACCCTGGGATATGGATTTTCCAGTAGAGTGACACCCCACTCAACCCCAAACCCATTGTACACCCCAAGCTATTCATTCATTTAAATTCTGTTTCATTGTGCTTGGAGTAGACACTACAAGACAGCAACCCCCACAAAAGCTAAGAAAAAAAAACTGGGAGTGATGTGACACCATTTCTTGTCATCCAAAATGTGGCTGAGACATAACTCTCTGGATTCTTGGAGAAGACACAAAATAGCATGAGGTGGTTCTGTAAGGAATGACTGTCCTCTTGACTTAAATACTTTTTCTTTTTTTATGACAAGAGCTTTCCTTGAAACATGACACCAGTTGAACCTTCTATGTAGCAGGAATCTGCAATGATGCAATCCCAAAAACTTCTGCATCATGTCAATTGTCTGAATGTATAGATTAGCCCTACAATATCAGTCCTATATGAGCTGCCCACATGGAATTGCCCATAAAATAGAATAATAAAGTGGTAATTTTACACTGAACCAAAATCACAGAGCAAGACAAAGAAGAAATGCTCCTTGTTTTTGGTTGATGTGCCAATTAGTACTTGGTTACATACAAATAAATGCTAATTGCTCTTCTATAACAGTTCAGTTATGAAATGCTTGTGCAAGCATGCTGAACAAGAATATTATCTATGAGAGAAAGAAATTAACCACTGAGCAATGAAGTAAATATTAGAAAATCCATTTTTGCTACATTTTTCAAGAAACTACAGTTCATGCCATTTGTGTTTGCTCATCCAATTTAACACCAAAGCTAAGTATAATGCATGAAGACATTTTTAACCCCTCCATCAATTGTTTATCCAGGGTACACAAGAGGAGGTAAAGAAAAAAGGGAAATAAAATAAAATAATTAGATGAGCTTTTTATGCCAATACAAATAGGATAAAAGAGTCTCAGTGTTGTTGTATTTAAAAAGGATGCTGTTCTGAAATATATTGATGCACTGACCTTTGTTACTGCAGCTCACACTTTTTTGCTGAGCCTGTTTAAATCCAGCTAAGTTCTAATTGTCTTATCTTATTAAAACTATTTAAGCTTCCCTCAGAATTCTTCCAATATTTGCTGAAATACAATCTCCAAATTCACTTCATATCTTTCTTGAGGAAAAATTCATTGTCAATTTATCTTAGATCATACTTTAGGAAGAATTGACTGACAAGGCAAAAATCTGATGAAATAGTCTTAAATTTATGAAAGCTTATGCTACCAACTTCTTTCTCTCAGTCTCAAAGGTGCCACCAGATCCCTTTGTAGACAAAATCTGTAAATCCTCCCTTCTCCACCTCCTGTAATTTTTATACTCACTTTATAAAAACTCTTTTAGCTTCCTTTGAATGTTGCTTCAGACATATTGCCTAAAAAAGAAATACAAATTAGGGTTCCTCTCTCAACTTCAGTGACAACATAAGACTGCCAGCATTCAATTTGCAATACTAAAAGACTAACCCTTACCACCAGAACTTGTCTTTCCACAGAAGTCCACCATTAATACACTTCAGAAGAAACCAGGGATCCTTCCATACTACCCAACTATAGCACTCTGATTTTATTTTAACTACCACAGAAACATCCTATGGAATCCTATGATTTGCAGTTTAGGGGAGAGGCGACATTTGGAATTCTTAGCCAGAATGTTCCTGTAGTGCCTCTGACCAAACTACAATTCCACAGAATGTTGCCAGGGCGGTTAAAGTAGGATCAGAGTGCAATAACTGTGTAAGTGAAAGTACCCTGAATCTATGCGCTGGGCCAGATTGTTCCCTCTCTCATCTCTCCTCAAGAGGTGGCAATGGAATGCTGGGAAGATGCGGAGGTGGCTTGTCCTCTTTCTCAGCATTTAGGTGTTCTACTGCTAGTGTCGCTCTTACCGTGCATCCCTCTGGGAGGCCATTTCCACACTACACTGTTATAGTGCTATTATTCCACTTTCAACATCCTGTGGAATCCTAGCATTTGCAGTTTAGAGAGGGGAATTTAGAATTCTCAGCCAGAGAACTCTTTGACCTCAGGAAACGACAAACCCCAGAATTTCACAGGTGGTCAAAAGGGGAATAATAGCACTATAACAGTGTAGTGCGGAAATGGCCTGAGCTGTTGGATGGTGAAGAGAATGCTATAGCTCTCCACAAAAAGTAGCATGCATTCACAGAGAGTTTACATGCAGATCTAACTAGGGCCCACTTAAGCATAGTGGGAGAGATATTGCAGAACTTTGAATAAGCAGATCTGCACATGCCATGAGATCTGCACAGTGACCCTCTAAGTCGGGATCTTGCCCCTGAGGGCAAAAGAGGATGCTGTCTTGTCACTAGTGCTGGAATGAGATTCAACCACAGGCTTGTCCGCTTCTACTTCATCCTCTGCATGGACACAGCAGATATGGTGAAGTGTCATCTTGTCCTTCACCACAGGCAGCAAAATGCTTTGGGATGGCCCTGGATCCAAACATTTAAGAGATATCTCTTGATTTTTTTTCTCCAAAAAACAAAATTAGCCTTTTGAGACCTTTTTACTAATATACAAACCCAATCCATGAAAGAGAGGGAGCAAAATTCTATCCCTCTGCTTTGCCCTAACTCTGATGTCTATGCCTGTCAGCTTCTGAGCAATTGCAGCTGTATATACATACAGGCCCTCTTTAGACCTTTGCACAAGGAGGTAATCAGCTATTATCCTACTCTATTTCCATGTATTCAGTCTGCACATGAGTGGAAAAGGACCTCTGTCCCATATTGTTGTGTGCCTTCAAGTTATTTCTGACTTATGGTGATCCTATCATAGGTTTTTCTGTGGCAGAGCCGAAGGACCCCAAGCAGCTTTCTATGGCCAAACAGGAAATTGACCCCTGGTCTCCAGTGTCATAGTCCAACTCTCAAACCACTACATCATGCTGGCTCTCATTGTTCTATATACCCCCACACATTTCATAAACAGTATTTTATACATTAATAAAGAAGAAAAATTCAGACAGGTAAGTTCCTCTTTAGCTTGGAAGACAGGACTTGGAAATAATCACTTTTGAAGAGAGGTCAGCTGAAGGACTACTTTTTTCCCCATCTTGCTCATACATTTTTGCTACACAAAAAAGTAAGCAAAGTTCAGAAATAACAACCAGATTACAGTTTGAACTATTTCACAAATGATCATATCTCAACAGGACTTCATTCAAATTACCTCAGACAATATTCACATTATTCCAAAATAAGCTATTTCATACAATTTCTGTTTACATTTATCCTCTGCATCTTTAATCTTCCACTGGCAAATATTTTACATGGGTGCATTTTATTTCTTTTTTTTTTCCTTAACTGTTTCACCTCCTCATTTAAAAAAAATTTTTTTAAAGCCCTTTCTATTATAAGCCTTCCTTTAAAAATGGGTTTAGTTTTTCTTTCTTTCCTTCTTTTTAAGAAGTTTTAATATGTCCTTGCTAGTTAAGGAATCAGAAATTAAGGAGTGGAGGAATCAGTTATCCTAAAACTTTTGACAGATGGATACTGGTTGTATAGAATTCTTACCATATCTTGGTAGTTGTATAGAGGGGCACAGCACTCTAAAGAGCATCCGTCCAATACCAAAGTAATGTTATTCATCAGCAGCATTTAGCAACATAAAAAGCAAGATTAATTATACAAATTGCTACTCCAAATGTGGTAAGAAGCATGAGAATATGATATTGTTCTTTCTCAGACCTGAAGAATTTATTGTGATCTACTTAATCCTCCCAACTCCAGCATATTTCTTAAGCCAAGAGCAAGCAGGTCAGTTCTCTCTAGATCAGTGGTTCTCAACATGTGGGTCCCCAGATGTTCGTGGACTTCAGCTCCCAGAAGCCCTGAGCATTGACCATAGTGGCTGGGGCTTCTGGGAGCTGAAGTCCACAAACATCTGGGGACCCACAGGTTGAGAACCACTGCTCTAGATGTTTTGAACCATATCTTCCATAAGCTACAGACAAGATGGCCAAAAGTCAGGGATGACTGATATTCTACTCCAATTAAAGATGTGGAAATCTCTCAGTGTTGGTGAACTTCTCAGTTAACTGCAGGCCCTGTTTTTGCATTGGGTTCAAAGACCATATTCCCCCCCACCCTCAAGTTTTGAGTACACTTTTACCAAAGCCCAATGACAGCCCTGTCTCTCTTTTTCTCCTCTTTCTGAGACTGCCTTCCTAGTTAACTGTTAAGTTTCCTTTTGTTAACATTTCTCAGTGCAACTCAATAATTGGAAAAACTCTTATCTTTGGTGCTCAAAAAGTCCTCAGTGATGGGGACTCCATTTCATTGACTAAAACATCCTGAGTTAGGCAAGCTGTGCTCTTGTGTATTCCAGGACAGCTGTATCTGAGAGACAGCAGACTGTTCTCTGGCATCATATAATCAGCATGACAGTGGACAATGTTTTTCCTAGCACATTTGACCACCATTCCTTCCATCATCAATATTCAAATAAAAGAGATTAGTTGCCAGACATGTATAGAAACATATCTTCTTCCCAATGTGGTAACAAAGCAGCAAGTAAAAGATTTCTACTGTCAACACTGGCTCTTTAGCAGAAATTGAAATGAAAAATGAAAAATAAGTCTGGGTTTTCTTTTCCCTTTGTATAGTAAAGACTTTCAAAGTTTTTTGGCCTTTAAGGTCTGTAATCATCAGGTGTTTCCAAGCTTAATGTGTGTTAGGCAGCTGACTTTGTGCTCCATTTGTTATTCTACAGAAGTATCTACCTTGATTCTGAACTGATTACAAATCTTTTTTTCCACTAGCACTTTTTCAGCCTGTGCTGATTTCTGCCTTCAGGTGAGATAAGAGGCATTCACATTAAGTCAAGCCAGAACCGACAATGAGAATCACCTACAGAGTCAGTCACCATCACCGCCACCACAGTAAAATCTCTGCAGTAACACTTTGTTTGGGGGCACCTTGATTTTTTTTGTTCCACTTTTGAACAACTGCATACAAAATATCCCTTTGATTCCAGATACATAAATAACTACAGAACTAATATGTACAAGAGGGTAGAAGAACAATTTTCAATAACAAAATGGAGATAAGGAAGCAAATATTCATGGAACAAAAGACTCAAGGGCCATTTCTGCACTAAATGGTTATAGTGCTATTATTCCATTTTAAACATCCCATGGAATCCTGGGGTTTGTAGTTTAGGAAGGGGCATTTAGAATTCTCAGCCAGAGAGCTCTTTGGCCTCAGAAAACTATGAACCCCAGAATTCCACAGGATGTTGGAAGTGGAATAATAGCACTATAACAGTATAATGCAGAAATGGCCAGAGTCTTCTGCAAAAAGTAGAGCAGAAGATTTTGGTGTTACACAAAATAGCAAGAAGAGTAAGGAAAGGGGAAAGTATATCCCTGAATAAGTAAGTGCATAAGCACATGGAAATTGCTGGTAACTAGAAGTGTCCTGTGGTGGGTGATGGTCTATGATGAGATGTTCAGTGCAGAACTGAATTATTAAGGGTTTGGCCCTTCTCCCACACTTTTGGCTTCTTCCATACCCAGATCTGTACATGTACCAATTTTTTTTTTAATATTAGTCTATGAGTTTCACTGGCATTATGTATGGTTTCAAAATAAGTAAGAATAAAACTTGTACTCCCTCAGGCTTTAGGAGTATGTACCCTTTTCAGTCCACAGATTGGACATCCTTGCTACCACCTTTCTTTCCTCTAAATCCCTCCTCTCCACCCAGTCCTTTCAACTTGATGTGTTCTGCCTCCAGCCAAGCTCACTTGAAAGATCAGGAGATAAAAATCATTTTCTGAATAAGAACCAGGCATGCTGAATTCTGTGCCTGCTGCTATCTCGTGTTTCAACAGCATCAGTGGCTGTTACACTTGAAGTAGTTTGAATTTCCCACTGGCTCAGTGGTGTGATTTTTCCAGAGGTAGGGGAGGAATTTTAAGGCTAACTCTTTGCTGGCCTCGTTTGAATGCATGTTGAGAAGTGAAGCGGGTGAATGTCAGTGCATCAGGACAAAGAAAGTTTTGTGAGCATTCCAAAAAACATTTGCTTATAGCTTCTATGAATCTAAATCCATTTCCTCTCTAATCTTGCAAGTTGTGCTTGATAATGTTTTTAATAAATATGCACATACTGTATAACTGTACCTATTTAATGAGTTATATACCTATTTTTTAACTATGTACAGCTGAATGCTGGTGATTTGTTTCCTCTTACTGAATTTGACCTGAATCTGAACTGAATAAACATCTTGGTGGACCAAGGTTCAATCATTTTAAATTCTGAGTATTTTATTGTTTTGTAAGTGAAATGTCTGCTCCGTGAAAGTAAGTTAATAATTTGGATCTTTTTTTTAATTCTTATTATTACACATTACAAATTAAAGCAAAAACAACAGCAAAAACAAATAACAAATATCATTACCATACAATAACAAAGTAAACACAATAGAAACACACTAGAACAACACCCTACAATTAAACTACTGTAAGTAGCTTGGATTTGAGTGGGATGCTTTCACTGAAGAAAAGGAAGATTATTTATTTATTTATTTAGTCAATTCCCTGTTCTTCCTGAAATGGTTTGTGGTCCCTGAAAATCAGTCTTGTAAAGAACAGTGTGGTGGATGGCACAGGAAGTTTCAGGTTTACTGATGAACTTCACTAAACATCCCCTGAAAGGAAGCCTTTATTAAACCACAAACCTTTCTAGGAATAGAAGAAAAGCATCTTAGGGTTCAAGTTACTATTTCTGAACTTTGGCAAACACTTCTACCACACTCAGTTCTGCTGAATAGCTCATTATCACCTGTGAATATCCAATGTTAAAAATGTGTACTTATTTTGCTCAATGGATGAATACAGGGAAGAACAGGGTATACTGGAGACCCAGCGCAGTGCAATGGTTTGCGTACTGGACTAGGATTCTAGGAAACCAGGGTTTGAATCCCTGCTCTGCTGTGAAAGCCACTGCATGACCTTGGGCTTGTCACACTCCAGCCATTTCTGCATTACACTGTTATAGAGCTATCATTCCACTTCCAACCTCCTTAGAATCCTGGGGATTGTAGTTTTCTGAGGCCAAAGAGCTCTCTGGCTGAGAATTCTAATGGCCCCTCCCTAAACTGCAAACCCCGGGATTCCATAGGAGGTTGAAAGTGGAAGAGTAGCACTATAACAGTGTAGTGCAAAAATGGCCTCTGTCAGAGGAAAGTAATGGCAAACCCCTCTGAGCAAATCTGGCCCAGAAAACCCTAAGTGAGGGTCTCTATAAGTCAGAGTCAATTTGAAGAAATGTAACAGCAATGAAAAAACGTTCATCATTAATTTTCACTAAAATCAATAATACATTAGTCGGGATCCACATATGCTCTTACCTGATCCAACACAGAGAAAACTAATTCGTGGCTAAACTTCAGTGCTACATTTCTAGTTAGGACTGTCCCCTTCTTTTTGAAGCTCTCTATAGTGCCATAGGTTTGCTTGGGGGGCAGTATCCCAGCCCTCCTGAGCTATTTTTTTGATGAACAGGCAGGAAGCAGGGAGATCCTAGTGGAAGCATACAGTTGGATACTTGACTGCCTGTAAATAACTCTGTTCTTACTCCTTAAAATGGATAGATGAAGATGTGATAAATAAATACAATCCTAAATCTGTCCATACTTGGTTGACTCACTTCCATTCAGCACCACAGAAGAAACTGAAGAAGAAAATTCAATTAGTTCTACTTCAGTTGTCAAGGGTGCAGAGGGTATTTAAACAGAAAAGAAATGAAAAATGGTCCTTTCTATAGGTATTAATAATGTATGTCTACTTTGAGAAAACAAAATCAGAACTAGTAAAACAGATAAAACGAGATTGTAGTTGACAGAAAAAAAGAACAGGTCTGGAGATTATCTAGGTCAGGAATTTCTGACCTTTGGTTGAATCTTAACACTCAGTGCTGAAACGGTATAATTTTGAAAGAAATGGAAAACTGTATTTAAGTGAGGAAAAAAGAGAGGTGAATTTAAATTTATTATACTGTGAGAGAGAAATATATTACTGCTGCAATTTGTCATTTTCAAGAGATTAAAATGTTTCATTGAAAAAAATCAATTGCCATGGATTTATTTTATTTCCTTATTTTATTATTATTTTTGTATTTTTGGATCTTTTCTGGCAACAAACTCATGCATACACAAAACAAGCTTTTAGTGCAAAAACTTCAGTCACAGAGTCAAAACAATGTTTTTGTTAAAACAACTTTTTATCATAAAAATTACCCTTTACACACACAAAAACAAAATTCTAAAAATATCCCCAGACTTTTGCAATCTCACTCTGTAGGGAGAAAACTTCTGAAACCTTTTCTGGAAAAATGCGTAAAACTTTGTATTCTTGTAGTCACCCCGCCAAAAATCTACATAATACATTGATACTTACTTTTTTGGGAGAGAAGTTTGAGGAATTCAGTCTTTGGTATGGTCAAAGTATGGGTATGGTTAAATGGATGAGGTCTATACCTCCTGGATTAATGTACAGATTGGAACAGTTATCCACTGGCTTACCCACTTTCTAAATGTTTCCATCCAGTTCTCTTCTCAAACAGCATGTCATCATCACCATCATCATCCCATCTTTTCCCATTCTGAAGGCAGTTTAAAAAAGTTAAACAGATACGCAGATACCATTAAAAAATTACATTGTGCAAAAGTTTAAAATAAAATTAAGCTGTAAATAATATTAAAATCAGCTAAAAACATAGCCATTAAAAAGAACAACAAATATAAACAGCACAACACATGAAAGACCGTAAGGCCTACTGAAACAGTGAGGTGTTCATCTGCCTTTAAAGCAATAGCAGGTTGCTCATCTAAGGCCATTTCCACATGATGGGGCTGTGCCACTTCAGGAACAGGATGGCAGTAGAGCAGTTGGCTCATCATGCTATCAGACAACATCATCACCAGCCCACTACCATCCTGCCCCCAAGTGTAATGCTTTGCAAGATATTCACAAAATGAAAAAAATCCTGTGATTGTGTGGTGCTCCTATACTTACTATCATGCAGAAGGTCAGGGAGGCATGATGGCAACACTTCCTTCCCTACTGCAGCATGGGAAAGTGCCCAGCTGTGCTGCAGAAGGGAGAGATGGGGCCATCACGCTTCCTCCATAGGCAGCTATGGAAAGACACCTTGGAGAGCACCAATCTACATTCTCTAAGGAAGGGGATTCTGGGGGCAGCCACCAAGAAAGACCTCTCCTGTATGCCTGTAAGGGTAGTGGAATGGAGATAAGAGTCTCCCTTAAAGATCTCAAGACATGGGCTGAATCACATGAGAAGATATAGCCTTTCCAATAGACTGGACACAGGTCATATAGGATTTTATCGGTTATAACCAGCACTTTGAATTTTGATCAGAAACAGACCAACATCCGGTGGGGCTGTTGTAACAAGTCAGTTGTGTGCTCTCTGCAAACAACTCTTGTTAACAATTGGGCTGCAGTTCTTTGGATTAGCTGAAAATTCTTTAAGAATGATCCTTCACAGTGTGTTACAGTAATCAGGGAATCGCTGTGGCCATGTCAGACATTGGACACAGTTGGCACTGTCACGTGTGCAAATGTACTTCTAGCCACTGCCTGAATTGGTTCATCCAAGTTCAGGACTGAATTCAGGAGTTCACCCAAAATGCAAACTTGTGTTTTCAGAGAGAGTGCAACCTTATCCAACACATGGTTAATCTCTGTTCCTTGTTCTGCCCTATTACTTATCAGAAGCACCATTGTCTCATCTGAATTAAGTTACAATTTGTTTCCTTCATCCAGTCCATTAGTGAATTTGGAAATAAAACAGCTTCCTTGGACTGAAGTGGAAAAGAATAAAAGTGTTGATTGTCATCTGCATACTAATGACACCAGGACCAAAACCTCTCACAGAAGTTTCATATCGATGTTAAATAGCATGGGGGACATCCAACAGCCAAGGGGTCAACAAGAGTCCCTGAGAACCACCTTCTGGATTTTACTCTTCATGGGATCAGAGGCAGTGTAAAAATGTGTCTTTGAGTTGCATCCCAGAAAAGTGGCCCAAAGACAAATCATAATTGTTGGCATCAAAAGTTGCTGAGAAGTCAAGCAGAACTAACAGAGATGCCTTCCCCTTCTATAATTCCTGATAAAGATTGTCCACCAAAATGACCAAAGCCATAACTGTTCCATAACTGGGCCTGAAACCAGACTGAATGCCGTCTGGATAATCCATCTCATTCAGGAACTTTTGGAACTCAGAGGCCAGCACTTGGTCTAGTACCTTGCCCAAAAAAGGAATATTAGAGACTGAACTCTAAGCCATGACGAAGAAGGATTGAGCCACTGCATACATTTCCCACTATGCAACACTGCAGGGCTATATTATAGGAAACTGAAATGCTACCTAGATCCGTTTACCTGATGCTTTTGGAATTCAAAGCTGATTTTATATAGATATAGGTGTAGTTAGATACAGATAGATAGGCTAAGGTGACGAATCCTACCAGTAGGGGTCCTCAGGGGCCTGGGCAGCTACCCAAAGATTCCTTTTGCTGATGGCTATTCCATTAGGCCAGATTAGTTGGCAGAGGATCAATTCCAAGTTGAATAGTCCAGACAAACACTTCAGAACATGCTGACAAGGGCCCAGTTTTGGAAAGTCTTTTTTCCCCCATCTTTGGGCTCAGGTATTCTGGGAATGATCATTCAAAAAAAGTAACTTGCAGTCTCTGGTCAAGGGCTCAGCAGAAGCCAAAGCTTCCGTCCATTGCAAAATCCATGTCGATATAAAATCTTTATGATTATTCTTGGCAAATATTTCAGGGTTGCTGTTCTTTCTTCCATGGTAAAACAAGAAAAATAGTGCCTGTTATGGCAATATAGAAGAACCATTACAGAGTGAAAGGGAAACATATTGTTTTCTCATTCTTATTGCCAAAAAAAGGGCCGTGATAACAATTTACTTTGACCTTTGGGAAGAACTACCAGTGCTAAAATGATACCAGAGAGGAGCGTATTTTACAATACACTCTCTTAAAAAAAAAGTTCCTTGAGGATTCAGGATATAATGTACAGAACTGACCAGTCTGAAGGCAGGGGATATCACAAAGGTATCACCATTTCTCACTAAGATTCTCTTTTTTTCTTTCAACTGTTTGACTCATTTCATGCTAGCTCTTTGAAATATACTGGCTCTTATAGTGTTGAATCTCAATTGTCTAAATTTTGTCAAATAGTGTTGTTGATGTTTGTTTATATAGTGCCATCGATGTACATGGTGATTTGCAAGTAAAACAGCAACAAGAAACAGCCAGTCCTGCCAAAGGCATACAATAGTGTGTGTGTCTGTGTGCGTGTGCATGTACCTTCAGGTCACTTGTTGACTTCTGGTGACTCCACAAATTTCATAGGGTTTTCATAGGCAAGGAGTACTCAGAAGTGGCTTTGCCAGCTCCTTCCTCTGAAATGTAGTCTACATCACCTGGTAAACACACACACATGTACAGAAAGGAAAGAAGGAGGAATGCAAATATAAAACTAGATAATAAATTTGTAAAACAAATTATCCATATGTAATACAAGAAACAATATATATGAAATAAGGCAAACCTATAAATACCTATAATCCAAATATGCAAGATGATAATACAATATTAAACTAAAACTCCAAAAGTTATCATCATCGTACTTTTTTTCCCCCCAGGTGAAATATTGGCCTAAAAGATGTGGTGGATTCTATAGGTGAACAGACATGTAAATCTTTCGTTAACTGGTTCTCACACACGCTGAAGAATGGGGTCATTTACTGCCACTATCTCTGCTTACTACCCAAGATTACATTTTAAACCTCTGTTCAAGGAGAAAGCATCTCCTTGGAACACAGGTAGAAAAAATCCCAGTCCTTTTTGGGATGAACAGAGTGGGAGCTATCCATTTCTTCCACAGATCCACATCCTGGCAAAGTTCCCCTTTAGACTACTACTCACAGAATTTTCCAACCAGCATGGAAGTTGTACTCCAAAAAGTAATTTTTGCAGGCTCTACGTGGCTAACTGTATTCATTGGCTGAAAGTATGATGTGAAGTGAGGCCAGAGTTGGAAACACAAGTTGTGAAATATTTACTCCTAATGAGATATATAATGCACAGCAAACACACCAAATGGGACTCTGAAGAATAAACTGTTAAATCAAAACTGTGCCCTGCTGTTACAATGATGCATTGTAATTCCATGGTTTTGCTCTCCCTTCACCCCCATGCCAAGATATTTAATCCCCGTGGCCTATCGAGATTCACAATTTGCTGTTCGGCAAGGCATTAATTTGAAACTAAATTGCCTAGGATTAAAACATTATATTTGTACAGCTGGCAAATACTGCACTCGCGAGAGTATAATAATAAAACTGAATTTTGAGAGTCAAAGGCAGGATGCACAAAGTTAGATTTCAAAAGATGTCAGGGTTGGTCAAATCAGTCTAAAAACAAGAGGCCATTTTCTCCTTGGCCTATTTATTCTCTCTCTCTCTCTCTCTCTTCCTTTCTTAAGCACACACTTTCCTGAATAGATCTTGAAAAATTACTTTCCAAGAATAGAAGAACAACTGTATCACATGAGCAGTGATATAATAGTGATCTGGGACCCAGGACATCATCCTATGACTGCTCAATTATGAATAGTCCCACCATATCATTGCCCTAAATCCTATTGTTAGTCCCAACTTTAGTAGACGCATTGAATTAATAGAATTTACTTACATGTTAACTCAGCATTTAACATTTGATTCAGTTGGACTATTCAAATTGGGACTAACCACTAAGGTTCATGCCACAAAATCCATCGGAGCCAGCACATCATCCTACCACTACTCAATTATGCATGGCTTCACTGCGTCCTTGCATGTATTGTTCTTAAAAATAACTTTTCAAGCTCTGGACCTACTGTTACCACCGTGAACTGGCCTGGCCTTTGGTAACCTTAGATATCATTTTGATATCATAATACGGCC
The DNA here is from genome assembly GCA_948472985.1 of Iguana delicatissima. Taxonomy (NCBI): domain Eukaryota; kingdom Metazoa; phylum Chordata; class Lepidosauria; order Squamata; family Iguanidae; genus Iguana; species Iguana delicatissima. The sequence goes on along the minus strand of CAOKZL010000841.1, from coordinate 388,522 downwards.
CTGCTCTGCCACCAGACAAGTGTTTGTGAGGCCACCGAACAAGCGCGAAGCTAGGCATGGCTATTAACTGCTGAATCATTTTTGTTTACACCTAAGCAAGCCAGAAACTGCCAGATCTGCTTTAGGAGACCTCCCGAAACAAACACCTTCATTACAAATGCGTGTTAAAACAAAGAAACCCCCTGCCCTGAGAGGGCACCCTGGCGAGCTGAATGCTTAACTGCCAAGCTAGCTGCATCTACATACTGGCCATACTATTGTCAATTCGGACCATAACTCAGTCATGTAAATTCTGACCTTTTGGAGACATTGTCTCCAACCCAAAACTCATTGTTTTCACCCAAGACCAGACTAGCCCATGGTCATACCTTCCCTAATAAAAACCCCGAGTTATGAGAGCTTCCTCAGACTGCTCCGGAGTGCTATCCAGCCTTGCCGTCGCTTTGTTCTGCGAGCTCTCCTAGGCCGTCACTCCAGGTTTCCTTCTCTCCAATTGGACTTCTTCAGGACTACGAGAAAGGTGGCGTATCACCCATTTCCCCCAAAACTCTTATTCTTATTTCTAGTTAGCTGAGTGGTTGTGTTTTCTTAATAATTGCTATCTGTTTAATAAATATCATTGTTGCAATTTTAAACTGTCTGACTGCTCACTGACCTGAATCTGTATACATTGGGTAAAAGATCTCTGCTAAGTTACCCTGCCTCTCGCTAGCTAAGAGAGTGCTCGAGTTAATTTCCGCATCTTGTTTGTGTTTGTTTTGGTTATTTGGGCACCCCTCACAGGGCCTCCAAGTCACAGGGTAACACTACTACCCACACAACTATGTCTGTCATTTGCTTTAATTGTGCATGTCTTTCATTGACAGGCCTTATATTTTGAATCAGAAGCTACAATATGAGGCAGTTTAAACACAGTTGTTACCCTAAGAGATGGAGGACTCTGAGGTCCACCCACAATGCTAGCATGTCCTTAGAATTTGAGAAATTAAAGCTCAAAGGAGGCCTGGGAGAGGAGGGTAATGCCAGGATCTTTTCACCTGTGTATAGCAGTGCTAACTGTAGAGAGGACTTCTATTAAAAGTTAAACGGAATATTTTATTTGGAATTAACAGGCACATAAGAAATCAGACACTTTCAAGATCCATACAAGGCTATCAGAAAATGAGGGAAGAGAGGTTGGATAGAGAGAGACTGGGTGAAAAGGGTATTAGTTACCAAGCCTGAAGCAGAAGGTCAAAACAGAGTGGCTCAGATAGCACATCTGAGGGTAGCATGGAGGAAGGGGGATCTGGGGTACCACATGCAGCATAATACACCCAAAATACTACCACGTAATTCAATTTACTGGGGTTGGAGCTAGGGTTTTTATACACTATCTCCTGCCGTAAAGGAGGGTGACAGTAATACCTTTCTCATGGGGTAGACAAAGGAATTTGGAATGGGTTAATTGTCTTAATTCTAGATGATAAAACATTGATGGGAATCATGACAATCTCTTAATGTTTGGTCAGGTAAGGTGACTAGAGAAGATCTCCAAAGTATATGCTCACAGTAGGGATCCCTGATTGCTTCACCTGGACAGTTTTGCCTGCTATTGTTTTCGGGAGTGCTCACAACCTACTGTTTTGAAAGGATTATCTCAAGCCCATCAGCATTGGGCTTTCCTGCCTAATCTTCTCTGAACTTATGACCTGATCATGTCTAAGATCACCAGTGCACTTTCAGACATGTGTTCCAGCCATACATGTCCAATTATGAAAATATTAATATACACATAATGAATGTAATACTTAATTTGGTATTTCCTAGGATCTGCCTACCTGCCTTCTTGCTTCTTCATTTCAGTTCCATTCATTCCTCTTCCTCTCTGGCTTCCTGACTAGTTTGTCCTTAGTATAACACATGAGCTATACACATGAGGATCCGTTTCTCTTATTTACTTACATCAAGGCTCTACTGATATTGTCCCTTGTATAATATTCATCTTTAAAAAGTATGAGCTTTTTTGAATATAAATCCACTTCTTCAGATGTAGTACATTTGATATTAAAGCCTCTGGCTATAACATACTCCTAGTTGTGAGAGTAGGATAGAATGTAATGGGATCCAGAAGGATGAAAATCATGTCCTTTGCCCTAAATTATCAAAGGTCTGGGCAGGGTGACATAGATCGTTCAGATTATTACAATACTCAGTGCTGATGAGTGAAAGTGATATGATTTCCTTTTGTCATTATCCCTTTATATCCTCTGTTGACTGGTGCACTCATTAACCCTTCTCCTCTCCATAATATTTGGGATTTCCTCAAGCCTTCTGATACCATCTTCATGCACATGGATGATGCTGTTTGGGTACAGAAGAATTTACATTCAAAGTATGTGAGTTCACTTTTAATAGGTAGGATGTGTTTACATGTCTTACATAGTTCATTTCAGGAGAGAAGTTAGCAAAAGCAGAATCAGATCTTTTCTTCCCTCAAGTTGATATGTCTCTATTTACTTACATATACAGTGCACCCTCTGCTGATGTGACTCAGCACACAAAAATGTGAGGTCATGAGAAGCCTTGTGTCCAGTGATCATAAATGGATGCACCAGGCACACATCTGCACTGGTTCGGGTGTGCACATTCTGTGTCAATTGACAATAATGGGATGGAGCATTCAAATTTTTTGTACACTGTATATATGTGTAATGGTGTGTACACACACACACAAGTATATTGAGACATATACATTTGTGTGTGTGCATATGTATAGCCATACATACATACATACATACATACACGCTGCCTCCATGTATGTATACACACGCCCACACACACACATTAGGAAGTTTTCACTTGCACAATGGCCTGATGAAGTCCTCAGCGGCATTCAGGATTTTGAATTCTTAAACAATGCAAATGGAAGCCATTTTGAAGAGAGTATATGTGATGTCTCAAAGTGGACAAATGTAGTTGTCAAAGAGTAAGCTTAAAATTTTTCTTTGCTCTTTTAAAGATTCACCCTGTAGGCATGAGCATTACCTAGGCACTTACCTGACTTTTCTATTTTGATCTTTGAATGAACTCGGTCTGTAAATTAGAACCTCTAGCATCAGCTGTAGCCACTGTAATGAATCTAGAAGTGAAAGAAAGAGATTAGCTGGTATTTTCTGTCTATTCATGTCTTTGTTTCTTCTTGAGGTAAGATTTCTAAATATTGTAAACAAGTCTTTAATGGGATGACTGAAATACATTGTTTTGAGTGGCTTTTTAAAAACTTGTTCTTTCTGGAAACTTTTGGCTTTTGTTTTCAGTTACTTCTAAGCATATACTTGGTCTCTTCCACCCTGCCTTCTGTATTCACGCACACATTCAAGATTGAAAGTGTTTATGCGTGTAAGTGTGTAAATATGCTCCTTTTGAGTTCTGAGTTTGTATATAAAAAAGAATGTTGGGGAATAGTCCACATTCTGAAGAAAATAGACATAACTGGACTTCTTGGACTCACAAAAAGATGGACATTTTGGACAGCCCACCTCTCCTAATTTTGCACTGCAGCACTCAGTTCAAAAATAACATGCAGGGATGAGTTTGCTGTGCAAAGTTGCTTACAAAATGCAAATATCAGGGGAAGATGCAATCACAAATGTGTACCTTAGGGAAAATTGGAAATGGATTGCAACAGGAAAAAAACAAAAGCAAGTTTTCAAACATTTTTCTTTTGTTTAAATATGGAAATCGCAGAAATTAGGTAGAGCAGACTAACATGCATGTTTATTATCAATCCTAGAAGCTTTCTCATAACAGTGGTACTCAGGAAGGAAGGGAAGAGGATGATTAGGAGACAGTACAGCCATAGGAATGCCACATTTGCTAGTAAAAGCAAGATATTATAGAGCTACTGAGAAAGGCAGGAAAGACATGGGCAAGAGGATAGTGCTCCAAATAAAGTATTGTCCTCATTATTCTAAAGCAGCCCCACTCATCTGTGGACTGCTATTTATTCACACATCAATTGCTGGCCCGTGACATGTTTTCAGGAAAGATAGAGTTGTAGCCAAAAGCATAGAAATGATACCATAGCATTTTGGGGCAGGGAGATGGAATTGCCAATCTATCACATCAGATAGTTTGAGAAGCACTTACGAAAGACACCATTCAACACTCATCAGCTTGGGCAAATTGTAAAAAACATTCAGTTTGATATAAAATTCTCATTCCTTGCAGTGGATCCTCTTTCCTTTTCCATTGTTCACATAAATTGCCTGTATAATTTAAGTATTTAAAATTGTTTTTATCTTTTTTAAAAAAAACTCACCAGATGATCTCTTTCTTTGCTTCTTAAGCTAGATCTTCTCATGTGTGGATGCATGGATCTTTGCTCTTAAAACAGATAATTCTCTCATTCCCTTTCTCTTATGGTTTTCCTTTCATTGCCAGTGTCTTTCTACATAGACCAGAAAATCTTCATTCAACATATGGTGTATATCTGTCATTTTTTTTATTCACATGTAGTAATCAGAGAATATGCTATGAGGGAACAGTGTGAAATGGCCTGATGTTAAGATACAACCAAAAAGAGTTATTATTAGGACTGTTTCCTAAATGGCTCACTTAAGTGTGAAATAAAGTGTATATTTTTGTTTTTCTACGTGGGAGCGCAGGGTCTTTGAGAAGACTTGGGGGGAATTTGATCAGCCTGTCACAGACAGGCTGTTCAGCTCCAGGGCTATTTTCACACTAGACTGTTATAATGCTATTATTCCACTTTCAACATCCTATGGAATCCTGAGGTTTGCAGTTTTGGGAGGGGCCAGTCGGAAGTGGAATAATAGCATTATAACAGTTTAGTGCGGAAATGGCTCAGATTTGGTGGACCCACTCTATTCTGTAAAGGCCTTTCTGGGATTAGGAAGACCCGATCAGGGCTGTAGTGTCCATTGTTGGCCCAAGTTTTGTCTGTGGAGGCCTTTGTGGCCTGATTGGCATTGTGTTGTGTTCCAAAGGCCTGGTCAGCCTTAGGGAAGCTCCCATCTACTGTGAGAGAATTCCCATTAGGATAAGGGGATCAGCCTTTTTTTTTTCCTTGTTTGACCCAAAAAGCCCTGTGATTTTGGATGGCTGTGAGATGGGCTCTGTAGAGCTTTGCAAGGCCTGGTAGCCCTATTGGCTTTCAAGTTAAGCTCATTGTCCTTATGGTAGGCCCATGGGCCCTGATCAGCCTATTGGTAATACCTGTATGCCCTCTAGACCCCTTTTTGGCCTGACCAACTTTGGGGTAGGCCCTAGGGATCTCCATAAGCCCTGCGAAGTCTAGGGATCTCCATAAGCCCTGCGAGGTAGTTCCTTTGGTGTCAGGTCTCAAAGGCTTGTTGGGTTTCTTAGGCCCTGTTGGATCCAATCAGTGATTATTTTGGCCCCAAAGGTTCTGTATGCCAAGTTAAGCCCATAAGTCTATTGTAGGTCCTGCAGTTAGGTCTGTGGTTAGGCCTGGTGTGATTGGCCTCAAGGTAGCTTGCGGTTAGGCCCAATTAGGGATTATACATCTGTTTGCTTCTGGCAATCACTTGGCTGAATGATTTAAGGCCTGGGCTAGTAGCTAGTCTGATTTTGGAAGAATAGTTTCCAGAAACAGTAGTGGGGGGCTTAAGGATAAGGGTCCAGCTAAATGACAGCTGGCTATGCATCTGCTTCATCAGATGAGAAGGGGGAGGGAAAGGTTGTTTTGTTTGATTGTTGTCTTGTTTTGCCATTGGAGGCTTTAGAGAAGGCACAGGTCCTTCCAGTCAGCTTGTTGTGACAGCTAAGCAGAAAGGTACAGCTAGGGGTAAAGCCAGCCTCACTAGATTTTGGCTTGTTTAGATATGTTTGAAAGATAGAGAGCTGCAGTGTAGATAGTGTTTTATTGAGTGGTGTGGAGGAAGTTTTGGAGGCTCCCAAACTCAATGTGTGTGGTGCTGGTGAACCTGCATCAGGGAAATTTACTACAGATGAGTCACACACCAACAACACAGACTCATCAGTTATACACAGTTTGCCATAGGAGGTTTGGAGAACTCCAGTAAGTCAAGTAGCTGTAGGCAACCCTAGGGATGTTGGTTTACCTGTACATTACAATTTGGGTTTAGGACAGTCCCAACTTTCTCCTTGCTCCTCTAATTGCAAGGCTATTAGAACTCTCATAGTATATCTGATGCCCTTTTTTGGTGCCTTGTGACTTAACAAGCTGGTCATGTTGTCTAAAGGGTATGCATCGAGAGAGCATGGGAACTGAGAGACTTAACTCTTATTGGGAAATAAGGTGTATTGCTGTACTTCTAAGACTCATCAGAGGAGAGTAAAGGCAAAGGTAACATTTAGTCTTTGCCTTACCCCCATTTCACATGTTGCAGAGTTACTTTAGGCTTCAGAAACATAGTCCAGGTCCCTTATTTTATCATTCTATTTTTTTTCCCCAACCAGGTACCAGTTTTGAACTGTTACTTCCATTGCTTTACAAGGCTTTGGGTCTGCAGGGTGTTAAATATGGGACCCATTTGTTCTGCATTGGGGCTGCTTCTATGGCTTTTACCATGAGTATGGATGAAGGATCTGTCCAGCACATTGGGTGTTGGAGATCTCTGGCATACAAGGGATATGTTTAGCCTCTTAAGCATTGAACTGTATTTTGCTAGGTACTAATATTATCTTTTTGAGATTCTAGGCTTTGTCTAGAGAGGTGGCAGGTAAAGATTTGAAGCCATAGTATGATTTACTGGGTGGTGTGCCAAGCCCAGAACTGCTATTTTGGGGTTCAGCTGGAGTTGAGTGACACTTGAGGGGCTTGGAAAAAGAGGGCTTAAATGGCATGGTATGATGTTTCTATTGTTTAGGGAATGCAAAGTCCCCATACCACCCCCATGTTCTGGTCATTAACCTCGATGGGAATGATCTATTTATTCAAGGGCAAGGCCCTTATTCTACAGCCTCTGCAAGATCTTAGAAACATTCAGAACAAATGGTCATGTATAACTTTGGGGTGGTCTGCTGTTTTGATTTGCCAATTTTGGCAAAGTGAGGGTGACCCATGTTGCATTGAAAGAGCAAACAGGAGGATTAACAGAGCAATCTGCAGTGCCCTAAACAGGGGGTTGGGCCACTTCCTCCCACATCTCAATATAGTATTTCACCACCTTAAGCTCTACAGAGTGCATGCTATGCATTTGTATGGGAAAAGGAATATGTTGTTCCTGTGAAATTTGCAACAAGGGGTGAGAGCTCTTTTGGTCAGTCTGGTGGGGGAAAAGGGACTAAGCAGATGCTTGTCCCTTGTCCCTTGTAGGTAGAAGGGAGAGAAAAGTGGCACTTCTGGTGAACATCTTGACACCTTTTAGATGAAGGGGAGAACTGTGGAACTACTTCTTTAGGTCCTGTGATCTAGGGGGTGGGGAAAGGAGACTACCCTTTGGGTTGGCCTGGGGGCTTGGTCCTTACTTTAAATTCTGCATGGCGGGGGTGTTCCTTAGGTCTGCCTTCTGGTTAATGGCCAGATGTGGAGCAACCCAGTTATTAGATCACCCTCAGGGCTCAGGTATTTCACCCAGGAAGAAGGAGAGGAGGAAGTAAATGCGTGACATCTCCTTCAGCTGATCCAGCGCTATATTGTTCTGCTTGTCTTGATCCTCTCTAGGTTCGTTTCTCTTAAATAGGCTTTAGGTTAAATAAAGTGCCCCTTATTCAACCCAACTTTCTGTTTCTGGTCTCATTGTTCCATATTTGGAAAGCAAATAGTAATCATTGCCCTTATGTCTGTCATTTCTTAAGTACCCAGGAGTTAAGGCTTGTAGGATTGAGCAAATTTCTATGCACAGTACCTTAGCATGAATTGTAATTTTGGATTTTAATCTTCTGCTTCAAAATCTAAGTGAATCACTCAGAAAGATTTGGAATTAGAAGTTAAAAAAATTAATTCATGTTAAGCACAGGAAATAAGAATAAGTTCTGCCAACCAAAATTCCTGCCCACTCCAAGAGTTGGGCAGAGATAATGAAAGTGAATTAAGGTGTGCATATGTGACATACTCATTGTTACCTGAGTAGCTTCCTTGGAATATTAGAGAACATATAATGAAACATACTTCAAATATAAACAAATCACCAGTGTACAAATCTCTCATGATGTCATGAAGAAAAAACGTTTAAAATATTTATGCATCAAGGCATTAACTCCACTGAGCCATGCAAGATTTATAAAACTGTGAATATCAAATGCTGCTTTTTTATATTAACAACAGTACTTGCAGAAAAAATATTAAGTTATAGCCACACAGCTATACGAAACAAATTTGAATGTGAGTGACAAACTGCATGTGTATACAACTGCATGAAACTCTACTTGAATGATGTGTATTGATATGCTATGGATAATTCTGTTTAGGAATATAGTTTATACAGAAATTTTTTTATTTCATGAATAGGCTCATTTACCTGGTAGTGGTTGCTACAGGGGGCCTGCTTCAGAGTCTGACAATTTCAGATTGAGATGAGGATGATTTTGAATTATGTCCAGACTGAAGTGAGTCTCTCCCAGTAGACCAAACCTCAACCCTCCTGAAAATTAATTAGTAATGTGAATGCAAATGGACGCAGAGACACATGTTGTGTGTTTCCAAAAACTCTGTCTTAAGTTCTTCACATAAAGAAAATACCAGTAGGAAGAAGCGGGAAGAAAGAGGACACCATTTTGTGAGTGAAAAGTCCCATCTTCTACTCACAGTAAATGGTGTTACTGAGGCTCTTCAATGGCAGTTCTGGATTTCCAAATAAAGTATCCTCTGAACTGGTTTTAGCTGAATTATTAAACTGAGGTCTGATGGGGTGGGGGTTAGTATACACCTATAGGTCCTACCTAACCTTTTCTGCCCCAGATTCCTTCTGAACAGCTTTTCCACTAACCATTGAAAAGAAAGATACATCTATTCGTTTCCCATAAAAGGTTTAAAACCAGCTAAAAGAAGTAGTTTTAAGTGTACAATGGTAAGCTCAGAAGCACTTAACGTGTCTGTTTTTGCTCAACTCTACTTGTTCATACTGTGAGCTGTCTCCCACAAACTTTTTTATTTAAAATAGAGACTGTTAAATCAGTCTATTTCTGTTCTATGTTGTTAACATAAAAGTACACCTGCAAGTCTTTTCAGCTTCCAGATGAATCTGGAAATATACTTTCTCGGTGGAATTTTGTTTTATTGTGAAATAAAGTTTAAAGAGAGAGGGCAACAACAACAAAAATTGCACATAATGATACAATAAGAACACAAACAAACTAATTGCTTTGTTAGTACCTTGTTTAAAATAATCCCAATGTTTTTCTGAAATAGATGGCGTAAAACAGTCTAAGATAAAGAGTCCCATGTCATACACAAAAACCATATAGCAAGAAAACATGTAATCTAGATTAACATGTGCACTTTAATATATATCTGAATACCATTTTACATCTCACTTTCCCTAAATATATATTTCTAAATGTGCTTTTTGTCAAAATATGCATTTGCAATATATTTTTCTATGATTTATTCATTGTAAGACTGGGGATGGAACGAATATTGGAAAATCTCCCCCCCCCCAAAAAAAGTGTATTGATTATTGAGACATCCTGATAAGAAGAATTCTGGACTGACGAGAAAACTAAACAGTCACACTGTGAGAGTTAGGCCATTTCTGTAGTAGACTGTTATGGCGCTATTATACCACCTTCAACATCCTATGGAATCCTGGGGTTTGCAGTTTAGGGAGTGGCCTCCAAAGCCCCTTCCTAACTGAAAACCCCAGGATTCCATAGGATGTTGAAAGTGGAATAATAGCACTATAACAATCCAGTGTGGAAATGGCCCTACTTTGTGCAAAACTTGCATGTAGTTGTTTTGATCAGACAAACATTTTCTGCACAGGAAACAGCATTTTCTATCCAGCAAATATTTCTGCACAATATTATATTCTGCACAGAAAATGCTCTTTTCTGCACAAAATTCCCCACACAGAGAGAGATTTTTGCATACACAGAGAGAGATTTTACGTTCTCTTTTACAGCGACAGATTTTACAGTCCCAAATTGTGAATACTTTTCAAATGCTGCACAGTTTTGAAATACTGCCATGCGATGGGAAGAAAATTGTTGAAATTTCTGTTCCTTCTTTTGAGAAGAAAATTAATAAAGAATTGTATCCCTACAGAATACTCAGGTTATATGAAAGTGAGGGAATAACTAACATATGATGTACATTATTGTAAGTATGGACCAATCCAGTCTGCATCAGAACACAATATGATTCCTCAAGCTTCCTTATTGTTTTACATTAAGTAAGCTCAGAGAAAAACACCCCCGCACATGCACACACACACAGAGGGAGAGAGGGAGACCAGTGAGAATAATACTACTATCCACATGTTTTTGGACAGAGGCTTCAATTAGCCTGTATTGCCAATGGTGAATAACTCTGGGACTGGCAGTCCAGCATTATCTAGAGGACTTTGCAATTCCTGGCTCTGATATAACAATATCTAAAGTTGCATTGTCCCTGGAATTACGGTTGGATCCTTTAATTTATCACTTGAATCATCCAATAACAAAAAAGAAAGCTAGAATTAGTGATATTTTAGTAGAAGTCAGAACAGCATATGCAAAACCTTGGAAGTAAAGTTCAGTGCATGGATTAAATGGAAGTAATAAATTTCTGGGATTTTTTTAGATTCTAAAATTAATGGTTTAGAAGTCATAACCTAAAATGCGTGAAAGTGTCCTGGGCTTCAGTAGTGCATCACATAAACTCTAAAGATGGTCTTGCTAAATTATCTCAGTCTTGGAGTTTTCTCCAGTAGGGCCTGAAATGCCTGTGCCTCTATCGAAACAAGGTCTTGGAGTGAAAATATATACATATATATAAATTTAACATTCAGTATCACTGTGGCAGGGGGAGGGGGGAGTGATCACATAATCCCCTGGTTTCAGTGAATTTTGAGAACTATGGCCTAAATCTAATTACCTGTTTGAGCCAACTAGAACAGACTGAACGAATGGAAGGAATTTCTTAAGTGAACACTTATGTAAATCCAGTTGATAGCCCTGTGTGTATTCTTTCTGCTCTAACTAGATAAAACTGGAAAATGTATGATTAAGGTTGTAGAGAACATTTTCTATATGAAAAGCCTAATATCTGGAGGTATGACTTTAGTTTAAGTTGAGATTACCACTGCCAGTAAGAAAAAGGGTTTGGTTCTTCCTTTTGCCATTACTTTTGGTGATAGCAGGAAGGAAGGAAGGAAGGAAGGAAGGAAGGAAGGAAGGAAGGAAGGAAGGAAGGAAGGAAGGAAGGAAGGAAGGAAGGAAAGAAAGAAAGAAAGAAAGAAAGAAAGAAAGAAAGAAAGAAAGAAAGAAAGAAAGAAAGAAAGAAAGAAAGAAAGAAAGAAAGAAAGAAAGAAGTTCACAAAAAGATTTTACCATCTCTGTCAGAAGTAGGTCCAGATCTGTAGCATGAAATTCCTATAGAACACAGAATCTGTCAATCCATTATAAAAACAGTAAATGAACACACAGAAATGTGGCTTCTCTACACACTGAGAAGGAGCCAAAGAATTTTAAAGCTACCTTAAATTTTAGGAGGCTTTAATCTTGGTGTTTCTCAAACAGCAGTTTGCTATATGTCAGAGTCTCCTGTTTGAAGAAACACACACATATTCACTGAAGACACAGCAACCACTTCAAAACAGCTTTTGGCATCTGACACAAATTTGCATGTAACATTCAGCTCTCATCTCTTGAAGGAAGTTCAGTTGTGGTGCAACAGGTAGGGCAAAGACTGAAGCTCTGTGTACTTTACTTTGATTTAATATGTGTGTGTATGTACACACAAATCTTTTAGTACATCTCACAAGCCTTTAGAAACTGGGGATATCACCTATGCCAACTCAACAAATGGGAAGAACACCATTGGGCCAAACATATGAAATCATCAAAAGGATAATGGTCCCTGGTGTCAGCATTTTATGCTTCAGTGACAATGTGCTTCAATAATAGTTTTCTGCAGAGATATATTCTTTGGTCCAGTGAGCTTAGAGATTCTAAATCACAGACCTGAAAATGAAAGAATCAAGCATCATGTTTCTTCTCACTGGCAAGTTCCTTAATGGCAAGAGAGAGGGGAAGAAAACACGTTAGCTATGCACATCTCAAAAGTTTACTTCTCATGCAATGGGTTCCTCTCTTGTGTAAAGAACATGCATCAGCAAAAAACTACTGAACATGCGTCCTGCAACAGAATATTATAAGAACAGCAGCAGCAGAAGCAATGAAATCTTCCAGTCTATCTTAACTATTTTTATCTCCCTCATAAGTGTAAAGCAGTATTCCTGTCAAGGCTTAAATAAATTGGACATAAACCAAGTTAACTTCTCTTATTTCTTCTTTAATGAATGCAGCTCCTAGAAATAATTGCCTCGGTATCAAGTATGACTAAGATATTAGCCGGACAGGAGTGGCTAATATATGTATCGTATGCAGTAGAACATCAAGTAAATTAAATGTGGTGGGTGGGATCCAACAAAATTCTACCACTGCTGGAGAACCTTTTGTCAGAAAAAACAGAAGATGGATGATCTTTTCTCTCCTTCCTCCTTAGCATATACTTGCAATCTACTCTAAAGGGTTTGAGGCAGTCTGCAGCAGATTTCCAGAGCACAGGGGACCTGCAAGATGGGATAAGAAAAGGAGAAAGGTCTGTTGCTTCAACCAACTTTCATTTGTGGAGTGTTGTAGATTTTCAATCCTTGATGAGCAAATTACTAAAGAAAAAAAATCCCTGTGCATTTGTACTAAATCCCCTTCTCTCTATATGTGGATCTCTCTCAAATTACAAATGCATGCATCTTCATAGTATGAGAGAGATAGTCAGTTTGTAGATTTCCAGAACTTTTTGGATTGCTGCTCCCCTCAATCTTAAACAGCACAGTCAATCATAACACAGAGTGATAGCTCTAGAGATGTAAAGAATATTCCAAAATTGGATCACCTTTAGCACCTCAAGACATTTCTATCAAGAAAGTGCGTAACTGTCATGAGGGATTATTTATTTGTCTACTGATTGCATTTTGATTTAAAAAAAAAACAAAAAAAACACACATTTCCACAAAAGCAGCTTTTTCTTTTTACAGAATGTTCTATTTTCCATTAAACTACACCCACTTCTGTGCAAAAAGTTTAAATTTTTCAGCAAACGTAAGGTTTCCAGAAGAAATAATGTGTTTACTAAAAAGTTCTGAAGTGTGGAACAACATTGAGAAATGTGCAAAAACTATTGGAAAGTTTCATTCTTGCATGCAATAAACTCTTCTTCCACTCCAGCAACATTTAGAGGATCACAAATGGCTCAGTGAGAGAGTGAGAGAATGTCCATTTCTTCATCTTCATCTTTCAGCTCTGATGCATAATTTTTGGAAATTTAGTCCAGAATCCTGCTAGGTAATTACAAATGCACTTGTGACTGTTTTGTATTCACATTCCCTATGTAGTCTCTAGTTTAGTTTAGGGGCTACACAGGAACCATTCAAGTCCCCCAATCTCCACTTACTGGGAAGCAGCCATGGGAGTTTGATGATCCCACGCTCCTTGCACAAGTGATCTCTGGCATGACTGGGAATTGCTTCTGCCTGTCGCACCAGAAATCACTGATGGGAGGGGAGGGGAACAGCCATTAACTACTTTCCAAGCAACAGGGAAACAGATTTCAGAAACTGGTTGTTTCCCAGAAAGTGGGAACTGGGGAGATCAGGACAGGATTCACTGTGTAGCACCGTAACTACAATGTTTACACATAGCTTAATCCCCAATAGGATTCTAGCCTCAGTCAGATTTAGAAAAGTTGAACTTCAGCTTTACAGCACATGTGTGGATAGGGTAATGCATTTGTAATGTGCTGTGAAGTAAAGGGGGAGAATGCTAGAAAAATCTTGTTTAGAAGTACACACCGTGAGGCTTAATAATCTAAGGATTAGTGTTTACTCTGCTAAGTATAAGAATTGAATGCTGTCGGTAGCTTAAGGGAAGAAAAGCCTGTGCTTTATCAAACCAGTGCCAAAAATATATCTTTCTCAGACAGGTCACATTTTTTTATCACTTCACTTTTCTAGCAACAACAGCAACCATCTATTTTGTCAAGCACCCACAATTCAGATGGATCAAGTAGCCATGGTGCTTGTTTCCTGAAGTAAGTATCTCCTATTTGCATGAGTGAACAAGTGTTGCAATATAGTAAGCAATTCTTGACTAATTATCATAGATCTGGAGAGGTGGTGGAGAGGAAAAAGAAAAGACAAGCACAGTTGGAAATAAATGACTTAGTACAAGATAACAATTTTGTATCAAATGCACAGAATGGAAAAGCAGGCAGAATATTCTAAATTTTCGATCAAAGCCCAGATGCTTGCACAAGGGCAATAAAGAAGAAGAAGAAAGTTCATTCTAACATAGCTTTGTCCTACTTGGTCCCCTTGGATATTTTTAACCAAAACTCCCATGAGTTCTAGCTAGTATAGATAAAGGTCAGGCACGCTATAAGATGAAGTCCAAATCTCCTGGAGGGTCATAAGTTACAAAAGGCTGAGCTACCATTATCAGCAAATGAGTCAAAAAAGAACAGTAAGCAAAAAGCAATTACAAACTGGAATAAGTACTGGCCTCAAGCCAACTAAAGTTAATTGCTAAATCTAGTGAAAGAAAGAAAATGTATCGTAGTCTGATCAAGTTATGCTTGATTTGATGGAACTAGAGCACCATATTTTATGAAATCTTAAACATGTTCTTCAGTCTCTTGTACAGTCAGCCCTCCACATTTCCTGGGTTAGAAGCACAGAACCCCTGGAAAAAGTAGAAAGACACAAATGTCAAAATATGTATGTGTCTGTGGGAAGAGGACCAAGGCATGGTGAGCAAAATGGGCACCCAGGGTCCAATCCAGGTCAGGGAAAGAAGAGGGAAAGGAGGTATGTCAGCATGGTGGCCCTATACTTCCTTTATCTTGCCTATCTCCTTCCCTGGATCAAGGAGAACATCAGTAGATGATTTGTGGGCCGAGAAATTGGGCTGCAATCCATCCTTAACTGGCCAGGTAATGGCTGGTGGAGGAGGACTAGAAGTAGTTTTTTTAAAGGGTGGAGCGGCCAAGAAGGAAGGTTCCCTCAGAAAAGAAGCACTTGTGGGGGACCAGAAGTTGGAGAAACTCACAATCTATGAAGATTAAACGCAAGAACATGAAAGGTCACATGTATTTATCAACTAATTTAACTAATCTAAAATTTAATTTTGAAGTGTCATAGAAACACAGAATTGGAAGGGATAGCAAGGGCTATCTAACCTAACTCCCTGCCTTGCAGAAATGCATAACTGAGGCATCCAAAAGATGGCCATCCAACCACTGTTTTAAAAACCTCCAAAGAAGGAAAGGCCACCCTTTGACAGAGGCCCTTTTCACAGGACATTGTCATCCTGCCTCAGGGACAGGAGGAAGTGGGGACAGTGATAACATCATAGCCATTTCTGCACTAGGCTGTTATAGCACTATGATTCCACTTTCAACATCCTATGGAATCCTGGGGTTTGCAGTTTTGGGAGGGACCGGAATCATAGCACTATAACAGCCTAGTGCAGAAATGGCCCATGTGTAACTATCATTGTGGTCCTGTCCTTCTCCCAACTCCAGGTGGCTCAATCACGGATTAACTCATTAACAGGTTTTCCTCCTGAATGACCCATGATCACGCCACCTTCCCACACTTAGCTGGTGTGTGGAAGGTCTGGAAGCACAATGGCTGTGCTTCCTGCCCCAGTGCAGCCTGGGAAAGTACCCAGCTGCACTGCAGCAGGAAGAGGCAGGGCCATTGTGCTTCCTGGATTCCAGAGGCAGCCGGTGTGGAGGGCCATTCTTCCTCTTTCTCCTCCCAGGAAGAGCCACTGCCAGGGTCCCCACAGGATGCTGTGGGGAGAAGATAGGGTACAGAAAGGGCCGTAGCCTATTCCACTGTCAAATAACTCTTACCATCAAGGTGATCTTCATAATATTTAGGTATTTGGTTCATATCCTGTACTCTGGAATGGCAGAAAACAGTCTTGTTCCATCTTCTACATGAGATCCCTTCAAATATTAAAAGACGGATATCATGTTAGCTTTCAGTCTTCTCTAGGCTAAACAGACCCAGGACCCTAAGCTGTTCCTCACAGAACTTGGTGTCTAGAACTTTAATCATCTTGGGCATTGTGCTCTGAACATATTCCAGCTTGATAATATTATTCTTGCACTGTGGTGCCCAGACCTAGACACAGTGTTTCCAGTGAGGTCTGACCAAAACAGAATAGTGATACTGTTGCTTTTGTCAATGTGGAGATTGTCAATCAATCTCTTTATTTATATCCCACTTTTTCTCCAAGACAATTTAGGGTGGCTAAGAGATTGATTGATTGATTGATTGATTGATTGATTGATTGATTGATATATTAAGACAAGTAACATCACTAAAACATACAAAAATCAAGATTAAAAGAAAAATAAACTATTTATAGAATTAAAACCATAAATAAATTTAAAAGCAATCATTAAAAATGTTACAGCACTTAAACTGAAAATGCATTAAACAATTTGTTTCCAAGCACCTGCAGCAATAGAAGTCTTCACTTGACATTGGCCCTTTCCACACGTTCCATGGAATTTGCGCTGCAACATTTCCGGGTGGGGTTTTTTTTTTGTCCGTGCTACTGTGGACATATCGTACAACAGTCTATTGCCATTTCCACACGTTCTGTGGAATTCATGCAGCGGATGTGATTGGCAGCTCTTTTTTTCTAAAATGGCCCCGTGCGTCATGACGTGCGTGCTCAAGTCATGCCCCGCAGTTCCTCCCAAGATGACTACCTCTTCCCATTCCTCCTGGTAGCCATAAAATAAACCGTGTCGATATTTTATTTTCGCGCCCTATCTCAGGGGAATGGTTTTCCGCGCCATAGCTGGGTGGAGTGCAGTTTTTCTCCCTATCTCTGGTGGGTTCTTGCCCCCTTTTTCTGCTTTTATCTTTCCCCGTGAGCGATGGAGGAAGAGGTGTTTCCTGAAGTTGAACAGCCCATTTTAGCTGTATTCTGGCTTCTTGGAGTTGTGCTGGTTGAACTGGAACATCTATGGGCTAAAGACCGCGTGAGGAGGCACTGGCAATTGGCCTTTTATTGGTAATGCTGCGGAGGATTTAAGCTTTTCTGTGCCGCTGCTTGGAGGCTTCTCGCGGCGCGTTCCAACCGCTGAAGCTGTCCACGCCCACAGCCCGCCCTCCGATTACATCATGCATGAATCAGCACGGTATGAGGGGGAAAAAACCACCTTTTCACCGTTTTTTAGAAAGCCCGCGCGCTGACTGTTGGCGACTTAACCGGGCAGATTAAGGTGTGGAGCTTGCCAATTATGTATGAGCTAGCGCACTCGAACGTGTGGGCAATGTCCGTCAGAGCTCGCGCTGCCCCATTCTATTTACCCCGTGTGGAAAAGGCCACTGAAGGGACAGAAAGGAGGGAGGCAGCTGAACCTCTCTGGGAGGGAAATTCAGAGCCTAGGAGCACCCACAGAGTAGACCCTCTCCCACATTCCTACCAAATATGTCTGTGGAGGTGGTTGATTGGCCAGAAGTGCCTCCCACATGGATCTTACCGGTTGGGCAGCCTTATATGGGAAGATATGGTATTTCAGATATCATAGACCTGAACTGTATAGGGCTTTGTAGGTCATAATCCTGCACTTTGGATTGTGCTCAGAAATGGAGTGGCAGCTAGTGGAGCTGCTGTAACAAGGAAGACACATGCTTCTTGCAACCAGCTCCCACTGGCAATCTCTGTAGCTCTTTGAAATTTCCAGGTACCCTTCAAAAGTAGCCCCACATAGGGCAGGTTATAGTAATCCAAATGGAATGTAACTAAAGCATGTAACACAATGGCCAAACCAGATGCTCCAATGAAAAGGAGCTGTCAAGACACTAATTTAATTAGGCAAATACACTCCTTGAAAGCATCAAGCTCAGGAATAAGTCCAAAAGTACACCCAAGCTGTGAACCTGCATTTTCAGGTAGAGTGTTACCTTGCTCAGAAATATAATATTGGAAATTAGGGCTGATAATTATCCAATAAAGTGAGATTCTAGGAATCTTTTCTCAACAAGGGTCCTACAGCTGCCCCTTCTCAGAACCTTGGCAATACACATTACCCCTGTTACTTACCCAGGAAGACATCATTTTGGCTAGGACACAACCCTGCGGTACCTCACTAGTCACTTTATTTCATGATGAAGACAAATTATCGATGAGGGATTTTTTTTGGTGCAGTTCACATACAAAGAAGTATCCAAAAGCTCTTTCCACAAGTAGCATTCTCAATCTGTGGCAGCCTCATCACCTTCAGTGAATGGAAATAGTGATTGGCCCAGAGGAGGATGCTGGAAGCTCCCAGGCAACTCTATGTAGGTCAGGTATCCCTCCAACAACTGAATGATTCCTTCTGCAGCTGGATACCTCTTTCAGATGTGAAGATAATAGTGTTCAGTAGGCTTCAAAGGCTTTTAACTCAACCAGTGTTTTGTTGGATCTCTGTAAGTTCTCTCCAGCTACTGGTTCATCTGCACAAGTATACAGTCTCTGCTCTAGGGACAGGCCTTTGGCTACCACCTCATTGATCAAAGTGTTGCGAGTTTTGATCTCTGAAAGGTTCTAGAAAATCTCACAAGAATTTGGACATGGATACAGGAAAACAACCTTCCATAAATATCTTCAGGCATGACCTACCATTTAGTCTTATTACTTTCCTTCACAGTTTCATCCTGGGCTGCAGTCTTTTGGATTTTGAGTCTCCAGGATATTCTCCCCAACCCACCTCACATGCCTGAGCACATGAAGATTCTCTGGAAGATCTCTGGCTAGTCTTTCTCCTTCCTTCAGTTTCATGCTTCCTACAGCAGGCAAAGCATTTATCCTCTGTTTTTGTAGCATGATTGGTTGAAATATGAAGAAATGTATGAAATTTTGTATAAATAAATACATAAATTAAGTAAAATGAACTGAACCAGATTTTTTTGCCATCTGCACTTGACAAATTCAATACTTGTTGATATTCCCAGAAGGAGGGGATCAGGACCCCTTTCACACTATGCAATTATAATTATAGACCTGGGATTTGCAGTTCAGGGAGGGCTATTTGGAATTCACAGCCAGAAAGCTTTAGGGTCTCCAACCTACAAACTCCAGGATTCTAGTGGAAGCTGCCATGATACTTAAAGTGGAATCATAGGGCTATGATTGTGTAGTGTGGAAAGTCCCCAGCCAGCCTCTTAGGTGTTAAAGATCAGATGCTTTTTAGGGGGGAAAAAGAGACTGAATTGCTAATTCAACAGTAATATGGTATAATCCATAGGGATTTAAAGTGAACATTTTAAAAATTATTCACTCTAAGCCCTAGATGGATCTACCAATTTTTATTGCATGTTCAGGGTGGAGTTTCACTCTGCATGACAAAACACACTAACACTCATTTAAAATTTGGAAGAATTGGGCCACAACTTTATTTGTTGCTGATAGAGTTGGGACATGCATGAGTCCGGATCCAGGCATTAATCAACTCATCTGTTGATTGCTGAGCCTGACCTTGTGGCCTGATGCTGGAACCCTTGGAATTACAGAAGTGGGATCCACATGGTCAAATACCCCAGTATGGTGCCCCTTCCACCAGGGAGTGCAGGAAAGGCATCCACTCATGAGCTAGGCAAGACCAATTCTGTCCTGCACCCCCAATGTCTCTTAAGGTAACTCCAGTATCTTATACCAAAGCTGCGAGACACTGGTAACTGATGCGCTGAATCCAGGACCCATGCCAACCACCACAAAAGGCACGCCAGAGAGGCCTCTCCCCATACCCACTTTTTGCTAATCCAGCCTAGCTGCAGACAAAAAGCATGTAATGCCTAAAGCACTTACTGCCCTACCTAGTGATACAGACCAACACCACGCAAGGAAATGTGTGGTGGGGGAAAAACCCACCATCCTTAGTAGAGTAACCAAGTCCCTGAAGTCTAAACTAATTTGTGATGCTCCAGGTGCCTTCATTCAGGACAGCCCCTTTCCACTGTCTTCTCCCTCATTTCCATTCCAAGCATCTGCAGCCCTGTCTTTCAAATACCATCTCCGTTGAAACTATGGAGTCTGCCATGCCATCTGAAGCAAATTTTTCTCAGCTTTGACCTCAAGTGTGTTCCAACATGATTCACCCCTCCCAACAGGAAGCATTCACCATGTCCACTGGACCCCAGATGCTGTCCTCAATCAAAGGTTAGTGCCATCTGTGCAAACCTCACTAGCAAAGATGCAGCTGTGGATCCATACACACTTTCAGTGTTATACTACGACTAGAAAAAGGAAATCTTAATTAATGTTAATCCCCAATTCCGGCCAAATATACTCTGCATGTGTCCAGGATTTCCACCTTCCCAACTTCTTGATAGCCCCCGTGAGAAGACCACATTCTACCACCACTGTGGCAATGCTTACCCTAAATGAGTGACCTCTATTCTCCACCTCAGGAAACCCTAAATGCCTCGTGGCTGATCTCAAAACTTATATCACCTGGAATTACGTCAAGGGGGAATTGTTCAATTTGAAAAATGAGAGCACGACCCTTGCAGTTGCCTTTTCATGAACTTGCATAAAGTTTTTACAGGACAAAGGCTTGGTCCCTTCAGGCCATGAAGTTGAATAACTGATTCCCAATTGATCACACCCTCATTCTAACCATGTCCCCCCACAACCTGTAGTGCTTGACCAAATTTGACCATCTTGGATCTGGACACTATTTTACCCACTCTTTGTGCTATGAGGAACGTGACAGTAAAAGCTGTTTTAGACAGCTTTGCCTGAAACTCAGAATGAGAAATAGCTAGCAGCTTTCCCACTTGCATCCTAAGCAGTTGGAACACAATGGGCCTTCTGCTATCAGCCTTTTGTAGCGCTAACCTTTTCTACCCCTCCACTGTTTTCCTAACCAAGAACATGGCACACAGGTCTCCAAATCTGCTGGAAAACATTATAAGCCAAGAGGAGGGACATGGACCACAGAGTTATGTTTTGTTCCTTCAAATAAGCTAAAAAGTGCAAAACCTGTCTCAGGGAAGCCAGCCATGTGTCCCCATATGCCTCCTGCCTTTTAAAGGCAAAGAACCTGCCCATTGCCCTGCTGCAGGTTTGCAAAGTTGCAGGGCTCACTGAATGAAGTACCCCTGTGCTCCCAAGCTGCCAGAGGTCATTTGGGAATGTCGCATGCTGCTGATCCAGTTCTGACACCTGTGAATGAAACTTGTCTTCTTGAAATCAAGCCAATGAATCTGTGATTCCATCTCCAGGCCTGGAATATAACAAGCTGAAAATGTTATCTTACCAGAAAAACATACTAACACCAGTCTCCTCACTAGCTTCATAACCCTCTTCGATCTGAATGACTGCCTATTAATAACATTGACTACCACCTAGTTGTCACACCCTAAAACTATCTTTTCAAACAGAAACAACCACTAGTATCAGGAAGAACTCCAGGAAGGTGAGGTCACAAACTATGTCACTCTCCAGCAGCCTCCAGACCACCATTGGGCACACCAGTGTCCTCAAAAATACACCCTGAATCCAGTGCTCCCTGCTGCATCACAACACACTTGCAATCCTGTGCCTGGTTCCCAGACCTCCTGCCAACCAAGTAACCCCATTATCATTTTCATGGAACCTCAACTAAACCTCCAGTAAGACCTGCACCTCCTTAACGGTAGCTTTTGTGCAGTGCAGGAAAACACTAAACCATTCCCTAAGTGTGTACAATTTCTCCTTAGGCAGGCAAGATACCCTTCATATAGAGTCTAACAATATGCTCAAGTACCCCCGGAGGTCCCTCTGTCTTCTGTGCCAGTGAAATACCAGTTCCCCTGCCAAAACTTGAAACACTTTCAGTAGATTGCCAAATTCTCCTTCCAGGCCCCGCCCAGGTAGTGAGGGTAACCTGGCCCTTTACTTTACTGAACACTCAAGAAATGTACCCAAAGTCCTAAAAACAGCACAAGTAACTGAGAACCCCATAGACATGGTTTTACCATAATGCCACTGACATCGAAACTTAAAACCAAACAGGCAGAAATATTCTGGATGAACTAGGAATAGCTGAAATACCAACTGAATCTTGCATCTGGCCATAAGTGCTCAAGGGCCACGTGTACATACCAGGCAAATTGTCTGATCAAAGGAAGCATAATGGGATATCATCATTCACTGATGATCTGTTACCCTGATTTCTGGGGTCCCTTGTGGGACACCTTAATGTGCTCCATGTGATGGGGAATGGAAACTAGCCAGAACACAAGCAATAGCAATACGAGAGACAAGGCAACCTAGCGAGATCTTTTAACCCAATTTCTATGGGGTCAGGCTGAGCCAAAACCAAGCAAAATTGTCTAATAAAATGATTTTATTAAAAATAAAGACTTTCACACATTCGCCCTTACGCACTCACTCACACGAAACCTAGCGAGAAATAAAAGAGAGGAAATTGGAGAGGGGGCCTTGGAGGGTTACAGCTGGGGAATACTGCACCTGGTCCTGAAGTCTGGAGGTCAGGGACAGCAGCGGAGAGAGAGATGAGACTCAGCATGTGGAGGGCTGAGGGGATAGCTTGATGGATGGAGTGATTGTTGGACTGTTGGAAGCTGGGAGCAATTCAGGAGCGGTCCAAAGAGCTGCTCAAAAACTGGGTCTATTTATGAGGGAAAAGGTAGCTGATCCTTTCCCAGGGAGAACAATAGGTGGAGGAGCTAGGACAAAGCTCCGAAATGTCAGCATTCTTTGCGTGATTGAATTTACTGGGGTTGTCAAAACCTCGGCTGTATGCAAATCGTCCTCGCTTGATGGGCTGTTAGTCAGATCCGTTAGTCTCTTCAAGCTGGCTTCTTGGGGCTGAGGACCCTTTTTGTATTTCATGTTTTACCTGGCTGGAGGTCTCCTGAGATGATGTGACTATGAACTTACTGGCCTGACCAGATTTTTCCTGCTTTCGGCCGTTCGACCATGTCTGCCTACGTGCTCGTTCAGGGGACCTCTCAAGTACGTGGAGATATTTTTAATATTAAATTGTAGACCCCGGTATAGGGTTATCTACCGCAGTAACAGCTCCTTACAGGTAGAAGAGATGATGAATAAGTCTAAATTCCTCTGGAGTATTCTTAGGAACCACCCCTCGTGGGAGGACCTTCAAATTGCTCATGAGTGGCTCAGTTAATGGCCTTGCCACTTGTCCAGCTATGCACTCCTTCTCTCTCTTCATAGTCACCACTTCTTTTGACTCCCTAGCTGACCTAAGATTATCCAATTCAGATATTACATGTGGTCTTTGTTTGGATATTGCACTAGCAGGGGAAGCAAAGTGGCTAGACACATAGGAGTGTGGGCTTGCACTTTCCCTCTGCAGTCACCCACAGCTCCATTACTTTGCATGACCTACCCTGCTGTTGGTCTTGGTGTTGCCCCCTTCCTTTTTACTATTGACCACCCAATTGGGATGTCTTGAGTGACAGTGCTGCTGTCCAATAGTTGGGTGGGAACATGAGAACCCGGGGTGTTTATTTCTAACAAATCCCCCTCTGGGAATCCTTCTTGACTGCCCAGTGAAAAGGTCTGAAGGCTTCACTCTGGTTAACACTAGCCAGAGCTTATCATTGATTAAATCCCATCTGGCTTGCTCACTTTAAGAGATTATTTTCCTACATGCCACATCATATTCAATTGCCATCACATCCCCAGCCACGGCACATGCCTTAACAGCATTGTCCAGGTGGTTGGATAGAAGCCAGTCTCTTTCTAGGAAGGCTGACCAAACCATGCCCATAAACATGGTGTACTCCACCAGCCAATTGTTGAATGAATGTTCAATTGATTACCTTCATCCTCCCTGTTTTCCTTTCTGTCCAACTTGGGTGTCTCAGCACCTGGCTTGAGGATCAAGAATACATTCATGTAATAGCCATTTGAAATTTCTTCCTAGTCTTCGTGTTTAAATGGATGCCTGGAAGATTCTTGTGAATAATTACAAGTGGAATAAGATGCCAACATACTAACCTTGTCTTATCCTTTCCAAGCTCTTTTGGGTCCCTTAGCTATGTGATCCCTTTTTACCCTTCTCCTAATAGTCCACCTAGGATATGCACTGCTTTCCTCTAATAGTCACTCCTATCCTGGAATTCCATTTTTGAGGGCTCACCTGTTATTTGACTGTTGTCTGTATACTTCTTGGACCTCTTGGTCCTTTCTCCTTTGTTCTGCTTTTTTGCTCTCTCAACATACAGTGGCTCATCCTTGAAGTTAGAGGTGCTTCAGCTGTTGCTGCATGAGGGCAAGTGCAGCCTACCTTGAACCTGCCCAAGAGACTACAAATTGGGAAGCCCAAAGAAGAAAAATATAGAGGGTGCTCAGTCCACTGGTGCCCAAATATCAGAACAGAAAGAGCCTTGGGGTGGATCACTGCTTCTGCACTTTAAAAGCAGAGGGACAGAAAGGCGTTTAATCCATATGATAAAAGAAGTAGCTGGTGGAGGTTGTGAGATAAGAAAATAGGGAGCTCTACCAGATGGAGTACATCTTTGTTTCTCTTACCCTAAGAGCTGAGACCACCTGATTCTTTGTCATCTGAGTCACCTCCCACCCCTTTCCCCAGCCAGTAAACAGCATCAGCAGCCTTGCTGAGCTTAACAGCTGCCCTGGAAGGAAGGTTTTGGACACAGCTCAAGAGCTAGAGAATATCCACTTATGTCTTGAAAGAAAACATGAACGTGTAACTCAGGCCCTTTCCGCATCCTACCTTTTCTTGGCGCTTGGGTGTAGTGCTCACATGAGCAACCTCTTGTGAAAGGCCCTCGTGTCCAAGTTTCTTCAGCTCTGCATGAGCTTCCTGCTCATGCCCCGCCTCTTCCTTTTGCACTGCAGCCTGGGACCTTCCCAGGCTGCACTGAGACAGAAAGCACAACCAGCCTGGCTCCCAAGGCTCCGCATGCAAGGTAGATGCGCACGGGGCCTGGGAGCAATGCACAACCGTGCACCATTTTCAGCTTAAAGCCAAAAATGAAAAAGTGCATGAGCAGTGCCTGCCAGACCCTGCAGCACTGCACAAATGTGAGCGTGTCATGTGGACCACTCCTCACATTTGCGCAATGCTCAAGGGGCCCTTTCACATGGAAAATGCCATGTGAAAAGGGCCTCAGAGTCACACATTAATAAGTCACAAACAGAATTCCTTTCATTAACTATTAAAAATTATTATTAGCTATCTTAATGTCCCACCTTTCTTTCAAAGAGCATCTCCTCCTCTCCATTTTTACTCACCATGGAACCTAACATATTAAACACATTAAAAAAATCTCTGTGTTTGCTTAGGATGTTTGTGATTAAAACAAGCTTGAAGTCTTCAACAGATCAAGTACTTGTCTCAGTACTGGTGTGAATATTGTCTTTGTTCACATTCAGAATTCCTGAGAAAATACCATTGGGTCATTTTCAACAGTATTTTTTTCCTTGTGTCCTTGTCATCAGTGATGATCATGGAAACTGCAGAAGGAGAGCCAATTTGGTGTTTATCATAGTTAAAATGATGAACATTTCCCATAAAAATAGAAATAGACTGGATGTCAGGCTTGTGAAAATGTGGAATGCAGAGTTTTACTTGAGGGGAATCAACAATTGCTTTTAGCAGGTAAGAAATTTTGATTGTACTGGTTTAGAAATGACTCCAGGTTTTGATGTAGAAATCTTTTTTTAGCCCAGAATACTCAGAGAAGACATACAAGTAGAGGATCATTTTATAGACTAAGCACTTGGGCAATTCCGTCACATTTGTTGACACATTGCTCTAGGAGCAACAGTACTGTCTTGTAGAAAGCATCCAGATTTCAGAAGAGATCTGAAATAATTTTGGAGAGTCATTGTGCCTCGAAGAGGTACTGACACACCAATAAAGTGCTGAGACTTAAATGAAACCTCCAAGGTATTTCTTAGTGCAAACACAGAGATTTTTTAATATGTTTCAGAATGATTGGTGCTCATAATGTTAATCTCTTAAAGAACTAGCCCAGGCCAAATAAAATACAAGTTTTATAAAACAAATCCAGACCATTCTGATAACAAGTTTTTTAAAAAATGTTTTTCCATGAAAAAAGCTATGTGAGTGATTATAGTGCCATGGGAAGGCTAGGCGTATTTATAAGCCATGCATAAACAATGACAAGCTATTATTTAATATAATAAATATTAGACTACATTTATTTAGAGGCTGAAGCTTCTAGAGTGTAGAGTCTTCTCAGCATTCTCACTGGCCATCATTCCAATGATTTATGTTGTTACCACAGTAATACCATATATATCTACATAAAATTAAGCCTCTTGATTTTTGTTTATTTGCTTGCTTGCTTACTTTTATTCCCTTCCTTTCCTCCAGTGTTCTTACACTGTCATGCATGGCTCTCTGCTTCCCCACTTTATACCTATAACACAACCCTATTAGGCAGCTTGGGCTGAAAGAGAATGGTTGACCAAAGATCAGCCAGTGAGTTTCGTGGCTCAGTCAGGTTACAGTCTATCAAGTCACAATATAATTAACAGACCACACTTACTATGAATTAGACTTATTCCTAGTTGAAGTTCTACCAAAGTGGGCAACTTGTAGTCCCCCATATATTGTGGGACTACAATACCAAGCATTCCTCACAGTTACCTTTGCTGGCTAGGAGTGATGAAGGTTTCATGCGAATAACTTTTGGAGAACCAAAAATGCCCTATAACTTGCAGGATTTCAGACTAAATTCTGGAATGGTCAAAAAAATTAGTTATGCCTAAGCTTCTTAAGACAGGGTATTTTTCACACTGACAATTCACTCTGCAAATTGAACCTTGAAATCTATACAAGCACATATAGTTACTCTGAAAAAAAAAGTGCAACCACATTAGATGTATTCCTGTTCAACGGAAAGGCTTATTAATGGAATAAAATAAACACAGCAAATGTCTCCCCAGAAGAACTAATCTATTTTACATTCATGCAGTAACTTCTTATGGACCTGGCTTGACACAATATACGACAACTTCTGTAATTACATGTTTACATAAGTATCCACTCACAGCAGCATTTCAATCATCTCTGGATGAGATATACTTTTAGATAGAGGAAAGATCTGTTACTATTGGTGACATGACTCTCTCCTCCCCCTTCCTCCCCCATGTGTGTATGCATGTGTCAATGCTGGGGTGGAAAAGATGTGTAGGAATAAACTTGAGCATTCACAAATGAGGAAGCAGACATTAAAACTTAGGAAAACATATCATGACACATTAATCCCCCAATTCTATCCATCTCAGCAGCACATAATCACTTATATGGTTGTCCCAAAACATGGTTGAGCCAGGGGTCCACCCATGATGCCAGTGTGTCCGTGAAATAGTGGAGATATTAACTCAAAGGGGAGGCCTGTAAGAGGGGGTAACCTAGCAGGATCTTTTACACCTGTGTATGCTGGTACTAATGCAGGGACACCAGTCAGAGATTCAAGGAATATTTGTTTTATTGGGGGAATTAACAGGCATATGCACACAAGGTCCGAGCAGTCTTGCAATCATACAAGACTATGAAAGAAAGGGAGGAAAAAATGGATAATGAGAAGTGAGGGTAAAGCGGATGATATTTACTTATCTAGAGAGAAGAGACGAAGTGATGTGGCTCAGACTAGGGTCTGAGGGTAGTATAAGAATAGGAATGAGAGCAACAGAGTTATGGCTTATGTCCAGCCTACTACAAGTTGCCTGGCTCACAGCCAGGGTTTAAATACTCTTTTTTTTTCTTTTTTTGTCCTGAGAGGGAAGGTGTTAATGGCTGTCTGGCAGAGTAAACAGTGGGGTCCTGAGCAAGCTAATGGCCTTAGCGTTAGGTGACAAACGACTGATGGGAATCATGATAGCTTCTTAATGGCAGGATAGGTTAGGAGACAAAAAGGACAGTTCAGTGGACAAAAGGAAAAGTGTTGGAGAAAACCAGTCATTCTGTGGAGACAGTTTCAGGCACTATTGTTTCTAAAGGTTGAGTCACTGGGGACATTTGTGAGTCCATTATCACTGGAGCTTCCCTGACTATGATGTAGCCATACTTTGAAGTCCCAATCTGACCTAGTTTTGCAATGCACGTCTGCAGCCAGTTCCTCTTTGCCAGAATGCTTCTCAGCCATAGCAGGATATAATTTATGTTTCCTGCCAATTAATATTCACCAATTGAACCGTATCAGAGTGGGGGTGTACTGCCTGGTAACAATATGAGCTTGTTGTACCTTCCTTTGCTTCCAGTATTCCATTTCTCTTTCTTAACCAGAGTGCTAGTTTCTCCTCGTTCTCTCAAATACACAATTCACCATCACGTTGTTGTTGTTGGTTTTGATTTATGTCAACCCTAAGGTGAACTTCCATAGAGTTTTCTAGGGCTGAGAGTGTGTGGTACACCCAAGGTCATCCAGTGAGTTTCAATGGCCTAGCACGGAATCAAACCATGGTCTCCAGGGTTGTAGTCCAAAGCTCAGATAACTACATCATGTTGATATTTAATATTTTATACCTAATAGTCATCACCAAAGACAACCTTTTCTGGATGATTCCAAATAGCAGCTTCCATGTAGATAAAAATTATGAATACACAGTCATAAATGGAGAGACAGAACAATCATAAAGGATGGGAGAAGAATAGAGCACCATAAGTGAATGGAGCTTTAGGGTGGCAAGGGCATGATTTGAGTGAATTTGATGAAAATATTTCTTCCTTACTATTGAATAAGCCATAACTATATCTATATGCCTAATATTCAGTAAGTGTTGGTACACTGATAGGTCAAGTGTGTTACCCTGTAAATTGGGGTCCCGGGAGGGGCACCCAAATAACCAAACAACAACAAGCAAGATGGGGAAAATTAGCTGGAGCACTCTCTTGACTAACGAGAGACAGGGCAACGCAGCAGAATCTTTTATCCTATGTATACCGGTTCAGGTCAGTGAGGAGTCAAGCAGTTTCAAAATACTAACAGTATTTATTAAACACAAAATAATAAAAACACAAGCACACTCCTAACTAGAAAAGGAAGGAAAGAGACTTTGAGGAATGGGCAATACGCCACCTGTCCGAAGTCCTGGAGACACAAACTGAAGAGGAGGAAACCCGGCATGGGAGCCGAGGGGAATCTGCTGGACCAAGCAGCAGCGAGGCGAGGAAGAAGATCCGACGGGAGCTTTAAGTGATTTCAGCAAGTGATTTTCAGCAAGGTCCGACGAGAGTTCCAAAGAGTTCTCAGAACGGGGGATTTTTATAGGGAAAAGAACGACCGCAGGCTAGTCTGGTCTTTGGTGAGAACAATAAGTTTTGGACTGAAGACAAAGCCTCCGAAAGGTCGGGATTTGCATGATTGAATTATATGCCGATTTGACAATAGTATGGCCAGTATGTAGATGCGGCTAGCTCGGCCGTTAAGTGCCTAGCTCGCCAGGGTGTTCTCTCAGGCAGGGAGTCCTTTTGTTTTTCCGTGCATTTGTAATTAAGGTGTTTGTTTTGGGAGGTCTCCCCCTGAAGCGGATCTGGCAATATCTGGTGTTTGATAGGAGCAACAAGTATCATCCATGCCTAGCTTCGCGCTTGTTCGGCGGGCCTCACAAACACTTGTCTGGTGGCAGAAGGCCGAATTATGATATCAAAAATGGTATCTTTGGTTCACCAAAGCCAGGCCAGATTGCGGTGGTAACAAGTCTATAACAAGTCCATCATGACAGGACAGGCATCGTGGCCCATTGGTCTTCCCAGATCAGTGAGGTCCAAGGTAAGATCCAAAGCACAATCTGTAGGAAAATAAAATGAAAATATTAATATTTGATTACCAGAATTGTGTTACTATAATATGTTTTGTAGAAAAAGTACCACTGCAAGCTGACATTTTCTTTTAGTTTCTTTATTTCAGATCAACCCTTTGCATCATGAAATTGGTATTAAGATTTACCCATCACTCTGATTTGTATGTTTTGCTGAACCATTTCCTGAGCTTGGGGAAGTTGCATTTTTAGTCTACAAAACCATGCTGGCTGGGGATTCTGGGAGATATAGTCCCCAAAGTAACTTTTCCGGGATATAAATTTCTCAAGACAGGATAAAAGAGCTCTATATGGGCTTGTTTAGTCTAATTTGCATATATACTACAGATTAACAAAGTTTGCCATTTCAACACAGAGATGGTATAATTAAAATCTATTCATAAACTGTTCATTGACAAAAAAAGACATCTAAGATTAATTAATAAAACTGTGTATATCAAACTAGAAACCTTGCCACTCATCCTTAATGAAGATAATACTGAACTCTCCTGAACATTCATAGGAGTTGTGTTTGTTACATACATTCTAACTGTTCATATTAGAATGTATGCCATGATTTCCATTCATTGACATTTTCAATTTTCTGCCAAACAGTATGTGTGTGGGTTGGGGGGGTTGAGAGCATAGCAAAACAAATTGCACTATTTTAGGTGGCATGAAGCTACTTCATACTATGAGTTAGCTCCTTTTTAATGAGGCAGTAATTCAGATCAGGAGATTTCACAGAGACCACACAAGAATATTCAGTTTCATTTGTTACTGCGTCAACATTGTAGGATCTTTAATAAACTATTTGATCAACAGTAGAAAAAAAAGTCTTATTACAGCTTCAATCTGAGCCTGTCCCATACTTGAGTCTCTCTTGGGCATAGAATAGTCCACATTCTTCACATATGACCATGGTGCAAATGGTGAAACCTTCCAACATGTTACTGAACTGCTACTGTCAGCATTCCTCACTATTGGCAATGCTGCCAAAAGCTTGTTTGAGCTGCAATTCAACAGCATCTATATTACTACACAATTCTCACCCATGGCATACAACCATTCACTATGAGTTCTAAGATAGGTGAGCATTTATGTCATCCTCTCTTTTCTCAGAAGGAACTTAAGATTATATTCATCATGGCTGGTAAAACTTGTAAAACTAATTTCCCATCATCTTTGACCATTGCCTCTGCAGGTTAAGACTGGTTGGAGTCTAGAAACATCTGGAAAGCCACAAATTTTCATTCCTGGTGCATAGCGTAGTCCTTATTTTAGCTCAAACTATCTTCAGAATAACCCTTTTAGAAAGGTTAGTTGAGGAGATCTTTTATCTTGCTATTAATTTGTAAGTTTGCTTCTAGCTTTTAAATTTATTCTTACCATGTGAGTCACCATGTGAGGACATTGGCCTAAATCCATTTACTAGTGTCAACTGGAAGAAACCTACTGAATCCATGGCAAGTGTTTACTTCCTGAAGCCATTTCCTCACTACACTGTTATAGTGCTATTATTCCACTTTCAATATCCTATGGAATCCTAGGGTTTGCAGTTTAGGGAGAGGCATTTAGAATTCTCAGCCAGAGAGCTCTTAGGCTTCAGTAAACTGCAAACCCCAGAATTCCACAGGATGTTGAAAGTGGAATAATAGCACTATAACAGTGTAGTGTGGAAATGGCCTGAATCCTGGGCCCTGACAGCAGACCTCTAACCACTATACAACAAGCCTTGTCCCATTGATCTTGGAGGCTAAGCAGGGTCATCCCTGTTCATACTTGGATGGGAATAACAGATAATGAAGGCTATATTTTAGAGAAGAACAAGGGCGAACCATCTGTAAGCATTGCTTACCTAAGAAAACTTTATGAAATTTATGGGGTTACCATCAGTCAACAAGTAACTTGATGGCAAATTTACCTGTAAAGCTGAGCCAAGTAGCCGAAACAACTCTCATATATATTCATATAGGATTGTGATTTAAAGTGTTATGGAATTGTTATGTTTCTATAATCCACTTCTGGATTCTTCACACATTGTTACATCTCCATGTCAGCTGAGCGTTTTTCAGGGACACTGCAAAACATTTGACTTATCCTTGGGTTTTGGCCACCCCATTCCCGCCCCCCTTTTCTACCCATCACTTGGAGTCTTCTGCTGTATGAAAAAAATCCCACTAAATGAGCCAGAACAAGACCAACTCATCAAACATAATTTTGATAATGAACATCACCATTTTACATTCAAATACCTCCCAAAATGGTGGCAATTTATTAATGTCAGATTAAAGAGCTCAGCTCATTATTCCT
Source organism: Iguana delicatissima (assembly GCA_948472985.1). Taxonomy (NCBI): domain Eukaryota; kingdom Metazoa; phylum Chordata; class Lepidosauria; order Squamata; family Iguanidae; genus Iguana; species Iguana delicatissima. The sequence goes on along the minus strand of CAOKZL010000841.1, from coordinate 356,236 downwards.
TTTCAGTAGAAAGGCTGTTAATGAGTGAAGCATGCACACAGGCAAACTTCTAATTAAAGCGCCTATATGTGTTGAAAGCATGGTGCTGAGATACTGAGTGGCTGCCAGTGGATTATTGATATTTTTCCTTCTTTGCTGAGACTGCTTATTTATTGCTAATGTGGTGCTAATTGAGTCTGCCATATCTAAATTTTAAAAAAACTCAGCACGGTTGTATTTATTGCTGAATCTCTTACACATAGCAACATTTTCAAAATATTCTCTTCTGTTTTAATTGCCTCCAGCAGTTTCCAGTGTTATTGATTGAAAGGATTTTGGCAGTATGGAAGCAACAAGATTAGAAAAGAATTCAAAGACATAGCTGTGTTAGTCTGGATCAGTATGCAAAGGGCTCTCGTAGCACCTTTGAGACAAACTGAAAGGAAGACGTTGGTAGCATAAGCTGTCATAGACTTATGTCAGATGCATCTGATGAAGCAGACTTAAGTCTACAAAAGCTTATACTACCAACTTCTTGCTCTCAGTTAGTCTCAAAGGTGCTACAGAATCCTCTCCAAGGTTAGAAAAGAGACAGAGCTGTTAGGCTAATAGCTATAATTTCTAATATGTATACAGGGATTTGTTTATAAGGGACATAAAGAATAGCAAGCTGTGTGCTTGTCTGATTTGATTTTCAGAAATGTGAAAGAATTCAGCGGGTTTCACAAAACTAACAGCAAGAGGCAGCTAAAAAAATGATGTTCACGTACCTTGGGAAAAGCAATGGGTCAATATACAACAGAGGTGGGAATCATGTGGTGGCTGTTGCTAGACTGCAGCTCCCATGTTCCCTCATGGTTAGGCCTGATGAGTGTTGCAGCCAGTACCAACAGGGCTCCATACTCCCCAAAGCTGATATAGGACAAGTAGAATCACAAGGAACAAATATTAACCAGAAGTACATTCAGTTCCATTATTAGGACATCACACCCTACATACAGTCTATAATAGGGAGAGGCAACTTTGGTGGATTGGGGGAAAGTTTTCTACCCTTGGGGTTCCTTGGTGGACACACAGACTGCCAAAAATTCCCACTCAAAAAACTGGAAGTGGTTTTGAAAAATGGGTATTTTTTAAAATGTTCAATGGTGTAGAAGGCCATATGACCTATTTAAAATACAAACTGTCATTCTGGAAGGCTTTCAGTAGAGATAATTCAGCTTTGAGGGGTCAGAAAAATAGGCTATCCAAAAGAATCTGGGAGACTGGAGATTGCAAAAAGAAAAAGGGGGGGGAGCAGCTTTGGGACCATGTACCATCCCACAGCTGAATTTTGTTCATGGCTGTAAAGGAGGTTCTGAATAAGCTTCATGTAGAAGATAGTGCCAGTTTGTTTTCTGCTGTTCCAGAAGTTAACATCTGAATCAAAATACTAAGAGAGAGAGAGAGAGAGAGAGAGATTCCAATTAAACATTAGAAGAGCTTGTAGGTGGTAAGATCTGATCAATAGTAGAACAATATCTCTCAGAATGTTGTGGACTCTCCTTTATTAGTGTCTTTTAAAGATATGTGAGATCACCACCTCCTTAAGGTGCTTTTCAAGTGGTTTTTCTTAAGTGGCCCAGATGTCCCTGAGGATTTCTTCCAAACATATTCCCATACCCAGTATACAGCAGTATAACAATTTGTATCTCACGGTGTGCTAACAACAAAGCCTAGCAGTATCACTAGCCTGAAACTGGTAGGAACTTCATCCAAAAACTTCAGCATAGTGACCTATTCCACTTCTAATGCTGTAACAAAAAGCAGTTGATGAATGGTCAAGGTCTTGTTCAAGGGGTTTTGTCTGAGCTGAGGACTTTACTTGTAACATCAAGAGGCTCAAATGGTCAAGTAGGATGCACACCTGATTTATGTATCTTAAAAATTGGCTTCTATGTAAGCTTCACATTTGTTTCTACTTTTTGGAACAGTAGCATTATGTTTGGACTCTTTTCTCACTCTGACCTTTAGGAGAGTAATTCATATCCCAAATATTTGGATAAGACTAATTTAGTAGCTAACTGCAGGGAGAGAGCCAGTGTGGTGTTGTACTTACGTGTTGAACTAGAACCCCAGGAGACCATGGTTAAACTTCCCTCTCTGTCATGGAACCCACTGGGTGACCTTGAGCAAGTCACACTCTCTCAGCTTTGGAGAAAAGTAATGGTAAACCACTGCATAAACCTTGTGAAGAAATCTCTGTAATAGGGCCATCATCAGATGAAATGACTTCAAAGCGGGGAACGAGAACAATTATCTGTGTATGACCCACAATATTTAAATCAAAGATTGAAGATGAAGACCAGGTTCCAATTCAGTTGTTCGGCAACTATCACTGGAACCAGAAGTGGGGAAATCAATCTGGCTCTCTATCGATGTAATAATCTGAAGTTGCTTATCCTTCTTCACTATATGTTTGGTGGTTTACTGGTCCTTACAACAGAAGTTTGGATTATCCCAATGTTTGGTAGAGTGGAAGGCGGCAGGAAAAAGAGGAAAGAGATGTTACAGATGGATTGATTCGATGAAGAAGACATGGCCCTGAGTTTGCAAGTGCTGAGCAGGACTGCTAGTGACTGAGGTTCCTATAAGCAAAGCCATTTCTGCACTAGACTGTTATAGCGCTATTATTCCACTTTCAACATCCTATGGAATCCTGGGGTTTGCAGTTTTGGGAGGGGCAGCTGGCCGCTCCCTAAACTGTAAACCCCAGGATTCCATAGGATGTTGAAAGTGGAATCATTGCGCTCTAAGAGTGTAGTGCAGAAATGGCCCAAGACATGTGCCCCCTTTTGAAGATTCTAGTTCTTCTTGTAATCCTCTGCAGATTTGCTCAGAAGGAAATCATGCTCTGTCTTATCGGGCACACTCCCAGGGTTTAGTTGTTCTTTTTTTGAAATTTATCAAAATACTTAGATATTTTAGACAACCGTAGACACTGTTATGAGCCCTATATTATAGTGGGGATGGAGTAAGAGGGGAGAGGTAATTTCTCTGCTAACTGTAACTCTGAAATACAAACTATACAATTATGTTCCCTAGCATAGCAGCTGAAGTTTCATATCATGCTGAGTGTCATGCCAGTTATGCTCATTATTAGTATATTTCCCAATTACTGTAATAGTAGCTGGAAGGACATGGAGACATTACACTGATTTGTCTACTTTCATCTGAAATGCCCAAGCATTAAAATAGAAGGTGATGTACAAATGGCAGAATGGGCCACATGAAATCTCCTAAGCTGAATCTACTGTGAAATATAGAGGGTTTGTAGAGGGAGGAGAAAACTGGAAAGTTCTGATGAGCATGTCATGTAGTTTGTTTCATTTTAGGCAGAAAGTCTGAAATGCAGCCATTGCACGGGCTGTGTTGTTGTATTATGAGAAGGTAACTATGATTAAAAGTTTATATAAGGTGACTACAGCAGACTGGTGTGGTTATTTTCATAAGGATGGTAATTATTGCAGAAACAGAATGTCTGAGCTTGGGCTGGGCTGGCAGCCAGGAGAAGCTGATAACAAACACAGGTCAGAAACTCAGCAGTAACTTAAGTGATCAGTTTACTGAAGATAGGAAATAGTTTCACAAATGAGAAGCAATAATGGTCCCAACAATGTCCATAAATCAGAGGCAGGCAAAAACAAACACAAGTCAAAGGCAGAAACACAGGCAAGGGAAGCAAACAAAAGCATTCATGGAAGAAATGGTCAGTTGATTGCTGAGAAAGGCTAGAGGGGAAAGGCTCAGTTCTTATAGCCTCCAGGGTCAGTGAGCTGGGGCCTGATTAATTGGTGCTTAGCATAAATTCGCTGGGAGCAATGCAGGAGACCCTTTTGGTGTCTATGTTGGCTGAAGGTAGGTATGGCTAGATCATTATCTGTGTTAGAGTGAGCAGGGCTTCCTCCTGGGGCTAACACTTCTGTCTCTGGGGCGAGTGGTGGTACTGTCTGCTCTGCCGGTTCTGCTGCAGCAGTCTCTGTGTCAAGGCTCAGAGCAGAATCTGTTGCCTCAGCCTTTGAGTCTGAGTCTAGGTCTTGGAAGCCCATGACAGGACAAGTGAAAAGGTTTGTTGGAATGGTAAAACAAAAATAAGGCAAGCCTGTGTGTGAATAAATATAAAGTAAAATTGAATGATATATTCCAATATTAACGATATAGAAATGAATAGAAATAATTTTGCTCTACTTTAACCACTATACTACACAACTACTAACAACTGAAAACCCTAAGGGCACTGAATAAGCAATGCAAAGATTTGTAAGTAAACCCCCCCCCCATGCAAGTGATCTCCAGTGCTACTGCCCAGTAAGTGGGGATGGGGATGGGGCACTTTCACGGCCCCTACATATTCCCAAAACTAGTGAATACATATGAACCAGTCACCAATATGAACCAGTCACTAATGCATAACTCTAGGATACACATTCATAATTGACAGTGAATTCTGGCTGCTAATTACTCTATTTGTTGGTGTATGAGACTCATTTTGTTCTTGAAAAATACTGTTTGAAAATGGGGTGCATCTTACATGAGGTGTGTCTTATACGCTGGTGCTTCTTGTATGCCAGCAAATATGGATAGTCTTCCTATCCATGCATACAGCCTAGTCACTACTGCCATTGCTAAAGAAAAGTCAGACTAAGAAATGATTAATTTTACACAAAGAAAAGTCTTCTATACAGCGATAATAGCAAAAATGAATAAATAGCAGTCCTGTTCACTATAGATAGTGGCTAATGGTGGAATCACTACAGAAAGTTGTGGAGATTTAAAGGGGAAATAATAGACCCTCTCCCACTCAATGCTTCTTTCTACCTTGAACAGGAGCTAGGAATTTCCCCAAATCTCTTAATTCTAACTGCCACCACCCACTGAATTCTGAATTACCTGAGCGACACAGTGGGATTCTGCTCAGTGGATTGTCAACCTCTATGCTTACGATCCTTTCCCTTCTCTCACCTCCCCCTTCTGAGTGACAGAAATTCTATCTAAGCATGTGCCGAAGAATGGCATGGGAATGGAGAGAAAACTGAGGTTTCATGGTATTTATTTTAAGACATGCAAGTAAACAAGAAAATAATACTCATGAAAGACTCCTCCCTCTCATGTACACTTCAGTTACAAGTAGTTATAAAAACAGGTACATTCTCCAGATTGGCCAAACTTCTAAAATAACAAAAGACCTAGCACAACTAACTAGGCTCATTCTAAGTTACTCACAGCAAGTTAGTCACTTTCTGAGATGCTCTGCAAGGGCAGGGCCAGGAGATGGTTTACCGGGCATCCATGCCCTTTGTTGATGTTTTTGGATGTCTCCTTTGTTCCCTCTCTACCGCATGGTCTCTCAAGGATTTTATGACTTCTCCATCAAAGCATCTCAAAGATTCTCACCTTTCTCCCCCTGATTAGTCACCTGTCTCTTGTGACCTGTTACCTAACCCTAGTAAACCTAATCCTAGCAGTTCATTAACCCTTTATGTGTCTGAAGGGAGAACTATCGTCCTTCAGCACTGAAGCCTGGATAATGAGAATCTCCATTATCACAAGGGCTCATTATAGAAAGCAGCATCCTTATGTTGAAGACCAAGGCCCTTACCGCACGATGTCACCATCCCGGCGTGGCAAAGTGTTGTTCCTGGTTTGGGGCATGTACTTTCACATGACTTATTTGGTGACCAGATGCTGTTGCGTCCTCATGCATTGTAAATCCCATGCATATCATTACCAGAAAAAATCCAGTAATGGACCCCTTTCCTGCCACGATCCTGTTGTCTATAGGTATGTGGTAAGAGCAAATGTACTTGATAGTGCTTTGTTCTGCAGTACAGCACAGGAAGAGGTGGAGAAAGGGATCCACCATTGACACTGTATTGCAGCAGGAAGAAGCGTGTTCTGCTGGCAGCTGACCAAGTGTGGTGGGGATCTTTCAGGTTCCGATCCCATCCCAGAAATGGCATTGCCAGGATCCTGCTGGGACAACACAATATTGAGGTATGGTGTGGAAAGAGCCTAAGCCCCTACCCAGCCTTTCCTTGATTTGCAGCTTTTTAAAAAGAGAGTCTTGCACGACATGACAGAGCTGACTTTTGAACCTGAAAGTTCATTTCTTTTGTAATGGTCCTGTATGTCAAATGTTCAACTTTATCACTATTACACAATGACATGATGGTAGCAGTATGAAGCTCATTTAAATAAGAACCTGCCAAAGTCAGAAAATGTCACTAATAATCCTTTATGTTTAATCTGTATTAAATAGCTTAGTAAATTCTGTGCTTTACTCTACATTTTGCTTTTTTGTAATCCTTTTTTTAAATTGGTTAGGGTTTTTTTTTTTAAGTATTTAGTTATTTAAAATGTTAGTTCATGGCTCTACTTTAATGATCAAATTTACATATTGCTGATGTGAAAACTACAGTTTCCACCAGCAAAAAATTCAGTTTGAATCCAGGGTAGAAATACACACCTCCAAATAATTATCACTGGAAATCAATGAACTCGTACAGCTTTCTCTTTTTCCAATAAAGCAACATAAACTGTTCAGAACAGTAGCCTCTTAGCAGGAGGCTGTCCTTGCCATATTTCATTTAAGTATACTTAACTAGGGCCTTTTTCACACACCAGTCCTGTTGCAAAATGGTCTCGGGAGAGCTGGGGGATTGTGAGGACCATTCCATATGATGTTCTCACAATTGTGTGATGCTCCAGAGGCCAGTAGGCAGAGATCATGCATTATATCATTTTCGGCTTATTGCCGAAAACGATGCGCAATCGCATGTCCCTCCCAAGCCCCACCCACACTTATCTCATGTGCGGAGCCTCATGCTTCCTCCCCCAGCGCAGCCTGGGAAAGTACCCAGCTGTGTTGCAGAAGGAAGAGGTGGAGCGCTCATGCTTCCTTCCACCCAGCACGGAGCTGGTGCAGAAGGGAAGTGGAGGGGACACGAGTGCCTCTCGCAAGAGGCTTCTCACGTGATCCCTTCCCGATGACACTAGAACAAGGTAAGGTGCGAAAAAGGCCTAGGTAGTTGATAGAAAATACAAGCTATTATTTACAAATCTTTTGGGGTTCTGTCTTTTAAATCAGATATTTATTTGAATGTTATGCTACCAAAATGGAAAAAAAGTCACAAAGAGCTGTATCATGCCTAGCTTGTTATTGATAACTCAAGCTATGCAGAAGTCTCCAAGTACCAAATTTGAATATTCCATGATTTGAACATTTTTTCACATATTTAGTTATGGACATTGTCAAATACAAGTTGTTTTTTTGTTTTTTGTTTTTTTTGAAAGTGACAACAAACATTTATGTTTTTATGTGTGCCTTGAAGTCACCTGTTGACTTATGGCAACCCCAAGAATTTCATACTGTTTTCTTAGGCAACTAATGCTTTAGAGGTGGTTTTGCAGTTCATTCCTCTGACACAGAGCTTAGAGCACCTGATATTCATTGGCAGTCTCCAGTTCAATTACTAACCAGGGTTGACTTTGCTTAGAGTCCAAGATCAGACAGGATCTTGTGCCTTTAGAACACCTAGACCCTATAAACATCATATTGGTATAAATTCATCATTATCCAGGTGCAAGCAAAGAGAATAAACAATGGAGACAACTGAATGTGTATTCTCTGTTCTTCTATTTTAGAAAAATCAAGGTACTGCCTGAAGGAGAATGGACGAAATGGATGTTCTATCTTCCTCAAAACATCAAGAAGCACCAAAGAAAATGTTCAAAACACAGGTTCTTTCTGCACCACCCTCCCAACCCACCATGGGGAGGGGAGAAGGACAGGACCACAACGATGGTTCTGCATGATGTCACTATGGTCCTGTCCTTCTCCCCTCCCCAGGTGGCGCAATATGAATTAAATTGACAGGTTTTCTCCACCAAAGATCCACGATTGTGCCACCATCCCTGATTTACCTGTCCTGAAGAAGCCCAGGAAGTACAATGGTTGTGCTTCCTGCCCCAGTGCAGCCTGGGAAGGTACCCAGGTACACTGCAGAAGGCAAAAGTGTGGTCCTTGTGCTTCCTTCACACTGGAACCAGATAGCGTGGAGGGAAGGGCTCCCGTTGTGCTCCCCTCCCAGCAGAGCCAATGCTGGGATCCCCATGGGAGGACTCTGTGAAAAGGTAGGGTGCAGAAAGGGCCACAGTGAATGTTGACATTCAGAAGTAAGTACTAGAAGGATCTCTTGCATGTCCAAAATTCAGAAACATACGTTTGTGAGTGAAAAAATACATATGTTGAAGGACAATTAGATCTATTTCATGTCAATACCTGTAGACAGGCCTTAAAGTATGCTGAATCAGGACATTTTAGACTGCACATGATTAATTCTGCAGTTTTCTAAATGTTGATCAGTCAAATCTAAGCATCTCCAGAAAAATATCTTATATGAATATTGGGCTGTCACAGACTAATTTGGCATTCACTGGTGTATTTCCTCCCAGCTGGTATGGTAAGGAAATGTGACAGTTTTCTTCTCCTGCAGGAAAACTTCATAATATCCTGAGGAAGACTTTTAAAGTCCTAAGGAAGATGATTCATGCTTTTGGCATTTATTTTTGTCCACATACAACACCCTGATGCCATATATAATATCCCATGAAAAAGAAATTGAACTACATGTCAGAACTGAGCAGCCCATGACATGAATCAAGTGAGAGTGGCAAAAAATCACAATCAGGCAAGAGACTCCTATCAGTGCTAGACTCAAGGTCAACCACAGCATTGGAGGGGGGAAATGAAAAATTTAGGGAAGTGAATTAAAGAGCTTCATGGTGGCTATAAAAAATCCTGAAAAATAACGCAGTCAGAAAGGATTGCCAGCTTACTGGAAGGAATGGAAAGGTGTCTGCTGTGATGGAAAATCCTATAGAAGCAAAGAACTACAACAGAAATTCCATCAGAGTTGGAAAGGTTGAAAGTGGGATGCAAAGGTTGCATCGAAGTTTATATGATTCATTTTCCACATTCAGTTCCTGACAACTGCTGTTCAAATAGTTAGCATGACCAGCAACCGTCTTCACTTTGGTTAATTAATACCAATATAGGAGACAACACTGAGTTCTGTGGAGCACAATCCAAATACACAGGAAATGTTTTCACATGTTCATCACTAGTCATGACGGTATAATGAAATTCATGGGGTCTCCATATGTCACTAGGCAACTTGAAGGCACATACATACACCCATAAAAGCTAGGGAAATTATTCTCTCTCTTAATGTATCCACTTTAAGAATATCACATAAAAGTCCATTTACTCTACCCTTCAATAACACTTATGCCCCAGTGTTTCAACAGTATATAACCCTGGAGATGGAGTGAAATTCCCTAGGTAGGCATTTTGAACGCAAATTTGGGGTTTTTACACTTTAGAAATGAAAATGCAAAGTGGAACACAATCATTTAATTTTCTCATTTCTGTCGATTTGGTTGTACAGACTCCGGATAAAAATTTGCATACAAAAAGTGTGCAGGAACAGAACTAGTGTATAAATAGGTATGCTACAGAAAATACGATACAAAAAGAATATATTAGAGACAATTATTTGCAAAAAAAAAGATATATTAAGGAAAATTGTTTACAGACTGCATATCTATTTTTGTGTGGACTTAATGAAACATTCACAATCTGATGCTCAAATAAAATGGGACAAAATTGCATTGTAAAAACTGAAAATGTTATAGCAAGTGTTGGAAATTTGTCTTTTTCACCCTGCCAAAAATCTTTTTGCAGAACTTGTAATATTTCTCTTAAAGTTACATCTAATTATTCTTTCAATAGTTCATTCCTAAACTGAAAGATTGTATCTGGGGCCTCTAGGAAGATTTTTTTCTAATACACATCAACATTACGTGAACTGCTTTGGGTGAAGGAAAAGTGAAACTGACATGTATGATTTAAAGCGCTCAGTGGAAAGAACTAATCATTGTTAGTAACATTTGAAAGGTCATCAGAGCTTTTAGATAGTACATCATGCCAAGGCTAGAAAAATGAGGAATTGTTAAGCTGAATTGACTTGATTGAGTTTGCTCGCTGGAAAGATTTAAGTTATTTAGGTAAATGTATATTGTTGAAGATGAAAGGCAAACCATTTATTTTAAGAACAAAACTGCATCTAAATGGTTTGCCCGTAAAGCTTTCATGTTGTACTGAGTCTACAGAGACTGGCACCATCTCTCCCAGGCTTGCTGAGTGGCTGCTACACCATTGCGAGACCACCTTGGTCCTTTCCGCAAAACGTCGCTGTGCCACTTCTGTGAAGGATGGCAGTGGTTGGCAAGTAGTGCTTCCACACGATGTCATCACCGTCCCACTGCCATCCTGTCACAAAGCCTGTCACTCATGTTGCATTTGCAAAATGGAAAAAATCCATTTTGCACCTCCAATCACACAGCACTCCCATACTTACCATCATAAGGAAGCCACAGAAGCACAATTGCAATGCTTCCTGCCCCAGTGGAGCAATGGCAAGTGCCCAGCTATGCTGTAGAAGGAAGAGGCGGGACCACTGCGCTCCCTTCTTCAGGGAGCGAGCAGATGCAGAGGGAAGTGTTGCTGATGCACTTGTTCCAGACCCAGAATTGCAATGTGACGATGTAGAACAGCATCATTGTGCAGAAATGGCCTAAGGCATGGCCCTTTTCACACAGCATTTGCCATGCAAAAGGGCCTCTGGAGCATCGTGCAATTGTGAGGAGTGTTTCAGATGACATCCTTGCAATTGTGCGATGCTGCTGGGGCTGGCAGGCGCCGATTGAGCACTATTTCATTCTCTACTTGTAGCCAAAAATGGTGCATGATCACGCATTGCTCCAGGGCCCCGCACGCACTTACCATGTGTGCGGAGCCTCCACAGCCACGGCACTTGCACTTCCTCCCTTAGTACATTCTGGGAAAATGCCTGGCTGTGCTGCAGAAGGAAGTGGTGGAGCCCTCAAGCTGCCTGCCAGCAGTGGAGCCAAAGCAGTGGGGATACGAGAGCCTCTCGCAAGAGGCTGCTCGCGTGATCCCAGCACCCCAGTGCCAAGAAAAGGTAAGTTGTGGAAAGGGCCCATGAGATCTGACAGGAATCACTTCAGAACCCATCTGAAGTCTCACAGGACTTCAAATCTTGTGAGTTTTTACTGGATTTTAAACAGGCCTATGTATAAATCTGCATGCTGGATGACCAGCTATTTTTGGCCAGACCTTCAGCTTGAACAGGTTGCGTTTCAGTTTTTTCCTCTTTTAGACCTCCACAGCCATGTGGCCTGCCCAGATTGACGACTGGAGGTACGTTGGACTCTGGCTATCTCTACCTTTCCCCACTTCCTTGTACACAAGTCAGAGCGATGGTCTCCTTTTCTCCCTTTCCTATATTACTGAAGATGAAATGCAAACTATATTTAAAAAAAAAAACCCTATGTAAATTAGAACCGTGGTCTACCTTATAAAAAATGTGGAGGTATTTATGAAAGGGTTTTCTAAAGCAGATTTTCAGTCACCATATTCTTGTCTCTGTACGTAAACTTTCTCTCTCTCTGTTTGTGTGTATGTGTGTGAGAGAGAGAGAGACACAGGGAGAGAGAGAGAGAAGAGAGAGGGAGGGAGAGGGAGAGAAAGATCAAAAAGACTGTGGAGATCAATGATGACACAGTTCTGTTTAATTTTCTTGTTACTATCATTTATTGATAAAGGAACCATCAATCTGCATGGAATTTAGGTTAAGAGGACAGATCCCTGCCCTAAGGGGTATACAATCAAAACTTTCTACGGCGCGGAAACAACTAGGGATGTTTTTTGGATTCGGACAAATTTCTAATCCCATCTCAAATCTAACTGATTTCAGGAGATACATAGATTCAGAAGATATCTGAAGAAGCAGGACTCCTTTGAAGCTCAACCAAGATCTGAATACTCCTGAAGACTGATCAGCCAATTAGTTTCAAGTGTCAGGGTGACACAACTGTTTATCCAAAAATATGTATATTTCTACCCAAGCAATTCATATAAGGAAAACAACAAGGAAAGGAGGACTGCAGCTTCATGACAGAAAACACTACCTCCCAAACAAGAGACAATTTGAATCCAGAATCATAGATCCATCTTGAATTCTGCCAAAGGTCAATGTGTTGATCTTAAGAATTATCTTAACCTCTTTAAACACATCTAATGCATGTAGGAGGGTAACCATGTGGGGCTGTGCCTCAAGGTTCTGATTTGTACAACATGCACAGCCATGGACGTGGGAACACCCCCCTCTCTTTTCATTACAAAATCCCACCAGTATCCCAAATTCCACCAGCATTCTACTTGTATCATTGTTTTGTTCTATCTTGCTAGACTTTGTGGGAGTTTTCTGCATGAAAATTGATGTGTAATTTGGTATGCACTTTCCCTAATATTCACACTTTTGTGCAACATTTTTCTTAATGCTTGTCCACATTTTTCTATTAACAAAAATGTATCAGTGTCCATTTCTTCAATGTCTGTATTTTGAGTTGCATGCATTTATTTGTATATTTTGAAAAGTAAAGCTAAAACAAAAATCTGCCATTTGCAGTTTCTTCCCATTGAGAAAAAAAAACTGCAGAGAGAGACACGCAGTAACTAGTAGTCTTGCATACCACAAGTTGAATACATTCTTAAAGATTAAACAAATTCTTTTTCCAGTTCTAGACAGATAGACTTTCTCCTCAAAAAAAGCTGGGCTCCCAGTCAAACATACACAACATACATGTACACATTTGTTACCGTATTTACACATAGGCTAGATTCAATCCTCTGAAGCTTGGCTAACATATAAAACTAAGTGAAAGAAGATCACCTGTCTCATTATTTACATCACACATTCATTTTAAGTGCAACTGTTAGCTGTGAAGGGCTTCAGCTAGGTTTGGCTAAGAGATAGTGACTGGTTAAGGGTCACAAAGTAAGCTTGAGTTTAGAACAGTGGTTCTCAACCTGTGGGTCCCCAGACGTTCGTGGACTTCAGCTCCCAGAAGCCCCTGCTACTATGGTCAATGCTCAGGGCTTCTGGGAGCTGAAGTCCACGAACATCTGGGGACCCACAGGTTGAGAACCACTGGTTTAGAAGGATTTGAATTGGAGTTTCCTAGTTTCAGGTCCAGCAGTCTAACCATTACATTGTATCAGATCTTACAGACCAGTGCTTACTATACAAATAGTTCCAAGACCGAAGCAGATGGATACGTCAGCCTAGACCTAGTGGACAGATCAGCCAAGCCAAAATTGTCAAAGGTCATCAAAGAGAAGATTGACTGGCCAATCCTTGAGAACTCCTTTAATTCTAGGAAAAAACCTCCACCAAATCTACCTGTTGAGGGCAAGAAGAAGTCTGTTAAAGATGGTAGTTGGATTTTTTTCTGGAACTGCTAAAGGTGTGTGGGGGGGGCACATGCATGTGCATGCACATGCAGCAGATACCTTGGGTGCCTCAAAACAAGAAATTACATCTTGGGGAAAGTAAATTACTCTTTACTGGTATGTATCAGATGCCATCTGTATTTGGTGGTAATTAGATATATATTCTTTAAACTGTAAAAAAAAAACCACACAAGCCAAAATTAATTTTTTGCATATTGTGAGATACATATATATATATAAATACATATGCTGCCTAGATTTGAAAAGGTGGAACCTGGCAACCCTTTAGTGATCCTCCCACGTGCCTCAACACCAGATGATTCCAAAGAGGGCTAGCATCTTCAGTTCTTCCTCCAATACAGTCTCTTCAAACTGTGGTCTGTCATCCCAGCTCTCATCTTCTTAGGGCTTTTCTCCCATGTTAGGCTTGACCTGGTCTTCTCTTTCCAAAAATCCTCTCCCACCTTATAGGAGGGCCTCAATATCTGCTCCCAATGGCCAGGAAGACCTCCAGATTGAGATTTTCAGGTGGCATGTAGAGGAAAAGGGAATAACTGATCACTTGTATTGCCCTGTTTTGGAACATATCTCAAAATATTTAACTGGCTTTTTTCAGTTGTATTTCTGTGAAACTGTTGGTTATAAGTAGCTCTACAGTCAAATAGCTTACTTCAGCTTGATGAATTCATGTTTGAAATATAATGAATGCTAATTTTGGAATCTTTCATTGTAATCCTCAAGGATTTTTGCTTGGGTTTTATGGTTGTTGGGAATTTGAGGAGGGGAGGGAGTTACCTAGAGAGTAATTTTGAAATTGCTCACAGATGCTTTTTCTTTATTAAAGAAGAAGGACCTAAAGATTCCTTGCCAAAAATGTGTTGAATTGTAATAGGACATTTCTGAAGCAGGTGTGCTTCAAATGGTGTAGCACTTGCTTGTGAGAAGGGAAGAAAGAAGGCAATTTTGTAAAGGCTGAGCATCTTTTTGTAGCATCTTCAACCTTTCAAGCACTCAAAGGAAAGAGGCTGAACAGTAGGGGGCTGCCAACAGAATGATGGGAAGGTGTATTGCCTGTGATTTCTCCCACGTAAAGGCAAGTAAGCATCACTTTTTTTTTCAAATAGCCCCTTTCTGTACACTAATTTCCAATCTGCCTCCCACATAAAATAATTTCGTTTAAAGTGCATTGTTCCTTTGACTTTTTAAAAAACAAAAAACAAGTGACTAATGGCAAGCAGTGCTACCACAGGTGTCTGCTAGCAGCTTTACCAAGCTTGAAATTAAAAGCCAATTTGTGAGGTAATGAAGGTGGGACTGGATTTTACATTTTCTTAAAACATTTAGCCCTCTCTAAGAGTTAAAGAGAGAGTTTTTAACTGGTGGCAAGAAGGAATAGCCAATTTTTTTTTTTTTTTTTGAGAACAATTTAGCAAAACTGATATATTTCTCAAAATTTGGCATGGTGAGGATTGGCTAAGGTTTCTTTTAAAAAAAAAAAGTGGGAGAAAGTAGAAACCAACAGATTTCTTCATTCCCAGGAAAGATCAACAAATTGCCTTAATTATACAGGTGTGTAACAAATGGCTAGGTGTATAGCAGACAGAGATATTTCAATTGTAGCTTAAGTTTAGGAAAATATAGAAAATGCCAAGGACTCATATCCAACTTTGCATGCTTAGGTCTTAGAATTTTGGTTGAAAACCCCATGTATACAAGCATCTTCATGGTTTTGATTTAGGCTTGCCACCTCAGACTGAGGGTGCTCACCCACTATCTATTCTTTCTTTTCTGGTTCAATAGGAAAAGTGTGTAAAACTGTGTATATTAAGAGAAATGGCTGCTAGTCCATTTCTAGGCACAACTCAAAGGTTTTTTTATGACCCATAAAGCTCTGTGTAGCTTAACTCCTGGCTATGTGACAGAGTGTGGCCATTTCATCAATAGACTGTTATAGTGCTATTATTCCACTTTTAACATCCTATGGAATCCTGAGGTTTGCAGTTTTGGGAGGGGCCATCTGGTGCAGAAATGGCTTGTATCTCCTTATATGAGCCCTTCCATGTTTTGAAATTTTCTGAACAAGAACTTCTCTCCAGACCACCACCTTCATAGGTACATGTAGTGAGAACATAAGACTTCTTACCAATGGTTGCTCTTCATTCTGAAAGTGCCTTCTTAACCAGGCTAGACTGCTCTTCTCTTGCTATCCTTCTATAGGCTGGTGATTATTTTTTGTTGTTGTTTTGGCAGGCCTTTGAAGGCTGACTGTTCATAGGAAAAGGGCTCAGTGGAGTCATCCAAAAAAAAAAAAAAATTCCTGTCCCTGGCTCTCCTATAGCTCTAGAGGACCCAGTCGTCCCCTCTCTCCAACCTTCCCACCTCTCCATCCTCCCCATTTGCTCCAGTCTTTTCCTCCTCATCCCCTTTGCTACTCCTGACTCCACATTTAACCTTGCTAGCCACTGCATCTTTTAACCATTTTCGCAAACAGTTCTGGCAAACCTGTCTGAAGTGGCTAAATGACACCACTGAAAGGAATTTTAATAATCTGTTCTTCTGTTTGAATGGTCTTGCTTTTTAGTTTTTTTATTCCTTTGATACATATTATTATTATTATTATTATTATTATTATTATTATTATTACCACTTTTGTATGATGTTAGCTATATTGATTTTAAACTTTGTAAGCTGCCTGAAAGAAATAAAACTGAATCAAAGGAATAACAAATTATAAAACTGTACATTAGGAAAAGTGAGCACTATAATACATCAAATGAACTATCCATGGTGCAATATCTATTTGGGAAATACTGTTCAGCGCCTTGGACAACTCCTTCTAAGTCTGTAATAAAACCTAGAGTAGATTCACTATTATAGAAAGTTCCAATTCACAAACCCAGGGCAGAACTTGGAAAGGATGAGGAGGACTGTGAGATTCTGGAAAGCACAATAAAAACAAAATGTAATAGATCTTCACATCTCTAGTTAACATATTTTTCTAGGATTAGTATTACTTTATTTTAGTAGTTTTCAAAACATTCTTGTAAGATATGTTGAGTGTCCAAGTGACATCCAAATGGCAGAAAATAATTTTGCTAAAATAAACAACATGAAACAAGTACAAAAGTATCCTTTCTTGCAACCACCTGGCTCTCTAATAGACATGTAAAATGTGGCATCAAAGGATGCTTAGTTTCAAATGTAACCCGTTTTGTAAAGATACGAAGCACTGACTTGCATCCAGCATAAATGATGCCATTACACAGTGCATATTCATTTCTAAATAGTGCAGCAATCCATTATGGAAATAGGAGAAGCAGCACCCTCAAGTCATGAAATCCAAAGCAATCTGTCTTTATTACTGTCTACCAAGGACTGACTGCTGGCAGCAACTACACTGAGAAACCATCCTGAAGCTCTTTGGTGTATATTAATAACTAGGATTTGAATGTTCATGATATTGGAAGATGAACAGCACAGATTTTTCATTCTGCAAAGAGCAACTCATCAAGGTTAATTTTTTGAATCCAATACGTTACTAAGTTTAAGTTGTGCCAAGAAAGTGTATTCATTCAACAATTGATTTTTCGGCAGTACGAGCTAGTGGGAACTGGAAAAAAAAAGCTTTGCGTCTAGATTTGATTAACTATGGAATATGAAAACACATTTGTAATTACTGGACTATTATATTATCTAGAATTAGGCATACTCCTAAACAAATTCCACTTCTTGAGGAAAGTACTCACTTGCAAGGAAACACATGCACTCAAGTCAGTGGCATTTTAAACATTTAAAACAAATCATAACCTACACTTTATTGAAGTGATAGTAAAAGTCTAGAAATATTGCCTAATTTGGAAGTTTATGGTTTCAGTGTTAATTTGGAAATGATAAAAATATAAAACTTCTTTGCTAGTGTCTTCTTGTTATTTCCTGGCCTATCAGCTAAACTTCAGTAGCCTGAAAGCCTAATTACACATTGACTACTCCAAGAGTCATGTGCCTTCAAGTAATTTCCAATTTGTGGCAAACCTAAGGTGAACTGATCATGGAGCTTTCTGCAGCTGAGAGAGTGTGATGCATCCGGGGTCACGCAATAGGTTTCCATGCTGAGTGAGGAATCGAACCCTGCTGTACGGGGTCATAGGCCAATGCTAAACCACTAAACCCCGCTGGCTCTCAGTTCTAGGTGTGGGTGCCATATTTCCATAAATAGAACACATGGGGAGCGGGGAAGAGTTTTTATCCTCTCTTTCCCAGATACCCGTTTTTAAAAAAAGATTAACTCTGCAATGCAGTTAACAACCATGGCAAAATGTACCATTGGTACCAATGGGAGGTTCTTCCTCTCCATTTAGTAGCAGGGGAAATAGTGCAAGGGGAAGGGCAATTTTCACAGAAATCATGACTGTCTTGGAGGGATGGGTTAAACCTCTAATCTTTTCATACACTGATCCTTACAGAAAATACTCTTCACATAAGATTAAAGTGGAAAAAAGAGCTTGACATGGTTGCAAGCAGTAAATATTGTTATGCCTTCTCAAGTGATCTTTTATTCTTTCTCCAGCAAGCTAGATTTTTCTTGCTGTTTACATGCAGGATAAGGATAGGGTACTTGGAAATGTTCTCCAACTGAACCTGAAGAAGTAGCATATAACTATAGAACGGTAACAATTGACTTCTTTGTGTCTCATACAATCACTATTTCCAAAGAGATTAGTTTTAAAAATTAACATTGTATTACATTTAAATAGACCAACAGTTGTTGTGTGCCCATAGGGTGGAGTAAGATGGGATGAGAGTGGAGTGGCAACTTATGGATTAAAAATAGTTGCAGCTGTATGGATACCCAGGGCTGTGATTTTTTTTTTCCTTTGGGACAGAATAACAACAGGCACAAAGCTCTTCATACTTTCCAAAGATCCTCACAATCTTCATCTGTGCAGAAAAACAAGGAAAAAAGATAATTTGTGCAGAAAACATGCTTCCCACACAAGGGATAGTGAATTTCCACCTAGGAAGCATGTACTTCTGTGAAAAAGACTTCTCCAAAACATTTTTCCAAAACATAAATAGCCCTCAAAGACTGCAAAAATATCTTTGCTCAGTGGGGAAAATAGAGAGAATGTTATGTGGTTCTGTTTGTGATGGGAAGAAGAACAAAAAAGATTTACATGCCTCTTGGTTAAAGCTTACATCATTTCCTGTGGCACAGGACAAGAATCAAAGTATGGGAGTTCTACTAGCCCACGAACACAGAAGCAATAATGGGTGAAAAACCTGCTACTGTGTGAAGCAGTTCACTAGCTAATCAGACCCACCCTAGGTGTGTAGCAGATAGTGATACCTGAATCAATTGTAATCTGTACCATGTATCCACTGTCACAGGACTTGTCTCCTCCATTGACCACTGAACATTTTTTTGTACAATTTTTTTGTCCCATTCATAAAGTGCACAATGATTATTCCATTCAGTTGTTCCATTCAATAAATAGAAAATACATGGAAACAGGATAAGTCACAGTGGCTGAAATGTACATATCCCTTTAAGTTTTCTACACATCTTTATCACTTTATTTTCATGATCTGCCCTGAATGCTTTTTTTAATCCCTTGAAGTTTCATCTGACTCTAAAGCAAAAATGAAGTTCCAGTTAATAATAATAATAATAATAATAATAATAATAATAATAATAATAATGATGATGATGATGATGATGTTTATTTCTTATCATCTCTCCCCAAGGCTCGAGGCAGGATACAACATAAATTAAAATACAATCTAAAATGCTTCATAAAATACACTAGAAACACATAAAACCATTTAAAATGCAAATATATCATGATTAAAATACATCATTTTTAATAGAGTGGGTAGGCCTGCCGGAAGAGATAAGTCTTTAGTGTTTTTGTTTGGTTGCTTGTTTTTAATTCAGCCAGCATATTTTGTTGTCAAATCTCTCCCAGCAGGTCATTCCACAGTCTAGGGGCAGCCAACAAGAAGGTCCTCTGGGATACCATTATCAGTCTATCTTGGCTAGTTTAAGTAAACGGCCTCCAGAGAACCAGAGTGTATGGGGCGGATTGTATAGGGGGAGACAATTGTACAGTTAACTTGGATCCAAACCATGTAGGTCCTTAAAGGTAATAAGCGACACTTTGTACTTTGCCTGAAAACTAATTGGCAGCCAGTGGAGTGGAGTGATTTGTCTGACTGCCGCTGAAGAAACCAACAGAAACTTGTGGCACTCCAAAGAAATGCATTTCAACATACGGCAGCTAGAATCCTGTTAGTGACATAGGTAGGTGTAACTAGAGGGGGAAATTACACCTGTGTAGGCCACCAACAGGATTCTGGCTTCAGGTGCAATCTGTAGGTGTAATTCCCCCCTCTAGTTATACCTGCATATGTGCTTTTTAACTAGTGTGGAATCTTTTGACAGTCCAACCACCCACAGCGTGCATGCATGGAAATATAGCCACAGTTCTGAATAAGTACCTCATTGCTTACTTGGACAAAGAATCTTGTGCCAGAATTTAGAAATACTGTTTTTGCTTTGACCACAACCTAAAGAATCTTCCAGGAACTGTGGCAGTCTGAGAGTTTTAGCTGAAATAATAATTTTTTCCAAGCTCTGATTCCTCCCATGCCAATTTGGAATGAAATGCTTGAAAAATGTGAGGATGAAAGAGGCTTGGAGATGCTTGGAATGTCTTGAATGGAAGCCAGGAAATCCAGAATCCAACACTTCTTACCCTCCAACATTTGAGTGGGACTGCCAGAACTGACAGTGCAGACTATACTCAGTGAGTAGGTACATGAAATTAAGTTGCATCCAAGTATGCTCATAGATTAGGAATTATTAACAGGCTATGACTGGAGAAAACTAGATTTAAGTCTAAACTTACCTAAGAAACTCACTATACAATCTTGCACCATTCATCTTTTCTCAGATTTAGGGCCTTTCTGCACTATACTGTTATAGTGCTATTATTTCATTTTCAACATTCTTGGAATTCTGGAGTTTGTAGTTTACTAAGGCCAAAGAATTCTCTGACTGAGAATTCTAAAGGCTCCCCCCATAATGCTATAACAGTGTAGTGTGGAAAAGCCCTTAGTTATCCCACAAGGTGGGAATTGAGCCCTATACTTAACATCTTGGAGGAAAAGTGGAGTATAAATGAAAATTACAAACAAACTGAATGGATAAATAAATTGGGGCCAGTATGTTAGAGCTCTGACACACCAGCACTACTTTGAATAAGCAGGGAAAAGGAAAAATAAGTCCAAGATGAGATAATGGAAAAAAAATATAAAATATGAATGGTGTTGCATAATAAAAAGAGTTTTGACGAAAGCCATTATAATACTAGAAATAATAGTAAAAATTGTACATGATTAGGATAAAAGGATGCTGAGATTTTGAAGAAAATAGAAGTGAAGAAAGGAGACAAAATGGAAGCTATCATCACAGGAGGAAAAAGAAAGACACTTCCAATGAGAGGTGGAGGGAAGAAGGAAGAAAGCACTAAACAAAGTGATGGTCAGGTTCAGTGTTAAATTATGAATTTTTCTTTAAAAAATGGGGGAAGAAAAGTAAATGAGTGTTCAGTATTCTGAGGCATGAAAACACTGAGAGGCTGGATAGCTGAAGTAGAGACAAATCTTGAAATGCCTTTGTGTATCTACCAGTATTTAGTAGCAGTAAATTGATGAAAGATTAAATGAAAAAGCTCTGGTATTTCTCTAGGGAAAAAAGTCTGCAATGACATGAAAAGAGCAGAAAGACCCAGTAAGTTTATTTTAAGGCCTCTTTATAAATGTTAAAAGGAAGCTGCCAGTAGGGGGAGCAAGTAAAAATTCTACCTATAGCCATTTATATACTTTGCTCAGCTTCCCCTACAGCATGGGCCATTTCTGCACTAGACCGTTATAGTGCTATTATTCCACTTTCAACAGCCTATGGAATCCCAGGCTTTGCAGTTTAGGGAGGGGCCTTTGAAGCCTCAAAGACCCCTCCCTAAACTACAAACCCCAGGATTCCATAGGATGCTGAAAGTGGAATAATAGCACTATAACAGTCTAGTGCGGCCAAGGTCATGTAGAGGTCAATAGTGGAGGGAAAATTGGGTGAGCTTCTCCCACTAGCTATTACATGGAGGCAAAGGGAAGATGAGAGGTCTAGCGAGGATTGCTGACAACTACAGCCATCAGTGATCCTTGCTTACCTTCCCCCTGCCCTTATGCCACCACTACATGGGAGAAGGGAAGGGGAAAGCCAAACAAGGACTATCAACACCTACAGTCATCAACTATCCTTGCTTCCCTGCCCTCTCACCAGTCTAGATTTACTTATCTGTAACCTGTTCTGTGTAAACGATCGCATTTTTAATAATAATGCATGATTTCTAGTCCCATTTTATGTTACAATATGATATTTATAAACATTCTAGTTCATTTTAAAGCCCAAATCTGGATTCTGAAATTTAGAAAATTGAGGAATCAGAAGGACAACTACACTGTGATCTGACCATTAGGACAAGACATGAAAATCACATTATTTCACTTCCAAAGCACCAACCACTATCATCAGTTATCTCTATTTCCTACTGCTGAGGCCTTCTGCTTTGTCTATACAGTAGGCTTGTTATCCTGTAGACTGGGGGTCCTGGGAGGGGCACCCAAGCAACAAACCAAAATAAGCAAGATGGGAAAAATTAGCTGGAGCACTCTCTTGGCTAATGAGAGGCAGGGCAACGCAGCGGGGTCTTTTATCCTATGTATACCGGTTCAGGTCAGTGAGGAGCCAAGCAGTTTCAAAATACTAACAGTTTTTATTAAGCAAAGAAAATAAAACTCAAACACACCTAACTAGAGAGAGAAGAAGAAAGTTTAGAGAAATAAGCAATACACCACCTGTCCGAAGTCCTGTAGACACCAATTGAAGATAAGGAGGGAAACCTGGTGAGTAGACCAAGGGGAAGCTGTGGAGCCGAGCAGCAGCGAGGTGTGGACGAAGATCCAAATGGAGCTTCGAGTGATTTCAGCGTAGTGCTTTCAAGTGATTTCAGCTCAGTCCAGTGAGAGTTCCAAAGAGCTCCCAAAGTGAGACAATTTTTATAGGGACAGAATGACTGCAGGCTAGTCTGATTTTTGCATGAGAACAATGAGTTTTGGGATGGAGACAAAGGCTCCGAAAGGTCAGGATTTACATGATTGAATTATGAACCGAATTGACAATGGTATAGCTGGTATGCAGATGTGGCTAGCTTGGCCATTAAGTGCCGGCTTGCTAAGGTGCTTTCACAGGCAAAGAACTCTTTTGTTTAGCAATGAAGGTGTTTGTTTCGGGCGGCAACCCCCCCCCCCAACGCGGAACTGGCTATGTCTGGTGAAAGATACTAGTCTCCCATGCCTAGCTTCACGCTTGTCCGGTGGGACCTAACAAACATGTGGCTCATAGCGGGAAAAGGCCGAATTGTGATATCAAAATGATATCTTTTAGTTCATCAAAGACCAGACCAAAGTGCTATGGTAACAGGCTCCTCATACACAAGAGGGATAGATTCCCAGATTTAACAAGGATGGTGGAAAACACGGATAATGGAGGGGATCTGTGTTGCACTTCACATGGCTCTCTCCACCCACAAAAAAGTGTCTATCTCATTCAAGCCAGAAAGAAGTGGCAGGAGGGAGCTGTGACAGGCTTTGCATGCCTCTCTCAGACTTGAAAGGAGTGTCCGTCTCTTCCTTGGCAGAGATGGAGGGGGAGCTATGCAGGGTTTTGTGTGCCTCCCTCTCTGCCCAAGAAGAAACATCCATCTCTTTCTTGGGGTGGAGTGGGGAATTCCTGCTGGGCTTTGCATGCCTCTGTCTATCCAGGCAGGAGTGTCTTTCTCTTTGTTGGCTGAGAGAGGTGCATAGTTTCACAGAGCTGGGTTTCACATGCCTCTCTCCACTGAGGAAGGAGTGTCCATCTCTTCCTTGGCCAAGAGAGGCACGGAAAATCCATCTGTGCCTTGCCATGCAGCTCTATCAGCTGACTATACAGATCAAGGATGCTGGCCTGTGGTGGCAGCCATGGACCTGGAGCAGATCACTGGTAAGTGAAACTATGGATACGAGTCACATGGTTATGGGAGACCCACTGCATTCTATTGCTTGCCTTAACTGAAGTTCAGTCTTTCAGGCTTATATTAGGATTTTTAAACTGCTTTTTAAAATGTTGGTGTGCTGTTTTTGTTGTTCTTTCACAGTCACTATTGTTTTCATTGCATTGTATTACATTTTTAGCCACCTTGTATTAAGGAAAGACAAGGTACACAAATTTTAAATAACAAAATAAACTCTGTAAAACTAGGCTGAGGGATGACAGGATTAAGGGTTTTTTCTTGGGTAAGTGAAAGTAAATGCCTCTGAAAAAAATCAATGAAAAGTTCACTAAAGGCAAACCTAAATTGGAAAGAATGATCAAACAATGAAATGGAGGATGGAGGAACAGTCACTAGGCAATGCACTTGAGGGAAGGTCTAAGAGTTGTAATGGATGATTGAGTAAATATGAATTGACAGTGTGAAACTCTTGCAAAACTAACGTTTTATTGAGCTGTCCTAGGAGCAGCCTCACGTGCAAAAATAAATGAGGTAATTATTCTATTAATCCTGACAATAGTTTGACCTTACTGAGAAACCTACATTCAGTTTTGGACAGAGCAATTAAAAGAAAAAGATAATTGCAGAAAGTTCAATGTAAGGCAAAAGAGAGAGGGATTGCCAGGCTTAAGACAAAGAAGATGGACAGTTGTGGAACTAGCCATGGTAAATTATTGGGGAAACAAGATAATGATTGGTGTGATGACTTAGAAGATAATGGCCCATTGTTTGGATTCATCAGGGACATGACACAGAAATATAATTACATTTTGAGCTGTTACTGGAATCAGCCATAATTAGAATTCGAGTTGATTATCATGATTCTGAAAATCCAGTCCAAGGACAAATCCCACCACATTATCTTCTTTTCCAATAGACAACCATGGCCAAAAGGAAGGTGGGAAGAATGTCCACCACCACTTGCATGTTGCTACATAATCTTACGGCTTTATCCAAACTGGTCATTAGTATGGCAACTGATAGCAATGTTGCCCCTTTGGCTTTTCAGCCACATGCCTCTGTGAGATGTCTGGGTTTGTAATT
Organism: Iguana delicatissima; assembly: GCA_948472985.1. Taxonomy (NCBI): domain Eukaryota; kingdom Metazoa; phylum Chordata; class Lepidosauria; order Squamata; family Iguanidae; genus Iguana; species Iguana delicatissima. The sequence goes on along the minus strand of CAOKZL010000841.1, from coordinate 331,645 downwards.
CCTCTCATATTTTAGCATGCAGATTGTTGAAACAACTCAATAAGTCAGAGATTTTCCATCATAGTAATGCATGCATTTTTATATATCATTTACCTGTATTAAGAATCAAAGTGATCATATGCATCTCCATATTATTTCTCAAATGAAATCAATATTGATACAGATATAGGAACATGCACACTTTTATTCCCTTCATTTATATGTCTTAAAAGGTAGACCAGTTTCTTGTAGATGAACTAAACCGGTGTATACATTTTTGATGCTGAGGTTAATATCATCATCTTTTTTTACACAGAGTTAATTGTTACCACCACGTATAGCTTTCCATAGAACAACTTTTTTCCCTTCCTTCCTTCCTTCCTTCCTACCTTCCTTCCTTCCCTTGTTACTGATGTATTCAAGGTTTACTTTTGTTAAGAAGATCTACAATGCCCATTATCAAAACTTATGCTGAAAATTTAAAGGGGCTGTATATTCATGATCGTTTTGCTCTGAACTTATTATTGCCCTAAGCATGGACTTATCATTGTTGATTAGTCTGTATGTATCTACATTGCTCAGTAGTTAATATGTTCTTCCTTAGCTTGTGAATTCTGACCACTGGAATTTATATTTACATCTCTTTGAGGCAGGTTTTGTAATTTGGGCATCAGTCCAGGTTACATGCTCATATGACTGTACAGACATTCAGATCACCTCAGTGAAAGGACTGGTAAAGTAGGTGTGAGCAAATGGTGAGAGCAAATGAATGGCTCAGAGCTAACTTCAACATGATTCTTTAGCTAACCTATGTGATTCAGGCCTGACACTGTCATAATATAACTCTCATTGTCTGCTGCAGATGTAAACAACCCATTTCAAGGACTTTACCTGAAGAAGCAGGATTTTTAAAAAAGAAAAAAACAAAATAGTAAAACTAAACAGCCAAGACCAATGAAACAGTTTCCATTTGCTCTCTGACTTGCTTCATAGGAAATAGTGGACTAAAAGGAAGCCGGCTGTGTGAAAGATCAGTGGCAGGTAAATCAATGGTTCAGCACTCAGTAGGTCCTCGCCAATTGCTGTGATATTGATTGACTGCAAATCAATTGTGACGATGTGGCTGTAGAATCAGGGAGTGAAAACACCGTGTGTGTGTGTGTGCATGTGTAGATATCTGTGTTGAGGAGGGAGACCACAGCACAGTGTAAGAAAAGAAGGGAAAAAAGCCTTGTAGAGTCTCTAATTAAGCTCAGCATAACGTAGGCTGAAAGAGGAAAGTCAAACGAAGATGGCTGCTTGGGAAATAAAGAGTGGGGAAGAATGATTCTAGATGCCTTGAAAGGCAAGCCTGTTCTTCTAAGCAAAATTTACCAGAATATTTGTCTCAACCAGACTTCACTGAGGCCCTTTCTGCACGAGGAAATTAAGACGGGCCAATGTGTCTTGTAACGGAGGTTGTCTGCACCTTGGAGCGGACTAGGTTCGGATTATTTACCTTCGTTCCGCACCTAAGTCAGATTAAATGCGCCCCCAAGTGGTCCTCGAGAGTGCTATTTGAAAAATGGAAAAAGTAGGTTTTTCAATTTTCCAGATCGCGCCAATTCATACTTTGACAGTGTTGTAGATGTGCACGTTCGCACCAATGTGAACTGGTGATCAGTGGAGGGCGGGCTGTGGATGTGGTCAGCTTCAGCGGTTGGTCCAGCCCAACAAACGACAGGAAACCACCATTTTCTCATCCTCATGGAGAGGATATATGAACCCACACTGCTCCAAATCGGCATGGAACATACAGAGTAGCCCTGCAGAAGGACATAAGGGAAAGTCTGCTTTGTTTTAAGCCCAGAAAAACCAGTAAGAAACGGCACGAAGCAATTCACTAGCCTCGTGCGGAAAGGGCCTGAGAGTGGACAAGTTGAGAATCTTGGCTTTGATAGCTATACACAAGCGATAACATAGTAATACGTAGACATGGTTTTCCATTATGCTCATCTATTTATCTGTACATTAAGTACACATAGGTGAGAAGTTTTGTTTCAGTTGTTTTTTCAACCAAAATCCACAGATTTCTTTATATTTGGGATGGAAAGTTAAAAAAAAAAAAGAATGAATGAATACAGAAGAAACCAGAACTGACAGACATTTTTATCTGGAGCCAGGAAGCTGAGTGCTTGATTTTTAAAATTCTGGCTTTGAATTCTTATGGATTCCACCTTCCTTGTGCTAAATTAGGGCTTCCATCTTTTTTCTTTTCTTTTCTGAGGGACTCCTTACCTTGAACACACACAGAGGGCAGTTACAGCATGATCTTCTCCATTTTGGGAATAGATTAACTAATGATTTGGGGCAATACAAATAGGGAAGAGTTTTGTTTCAGTTTGAAAAAAAGTTAGCAAATTCCTTCACATTTGGAATAGATAGAACTTGTCAAATAGTCAAATATGGGAGAAAGTTAAATTGGCAGATTTCCCCGTTCCTAACCTGCAATATTGTTGTCCCACTCAGTTCCAGTACAAACTGAAGGATTCAGAGGGTGACTTTTGTAATAGATTAAGATTTTTTGATGTTTGTATTCAAAGTGTTGCATATTGTTAGACTCATCTGAAAGGCCTTTTTATTGGGATGGCTATTTATGGTCCTGACAGAACAGCTCGTTTTTTAAGGGCTTGACTTGAGATTGGTTTGTGCGTGCATATTGTTTGTGAATCATCACCCATGCAATGAATTTTCATATAGACCCATCCATTGGTTCCAATGTCAATATAACTGTCACAGGTTTCTAGATAAATTAGTTTAACAACAGTAGTTTGATACGCGTATGCTTTATTCATCATTCCAAACTTATGTTATGCTCACAGAATAAAAAAAAAAGTTAGTGAATTTATTTGCAGCTTTTCCTAAACAGGGATCACCTGATCGCATTGATTCATATGTTGCCAACTTCCCAGTCAGATTACTGCCATGCGTTCTGCATAAGGTTGCCCTTGAAAATGAGACAGAGGCTGTGGCTAGATTGTTGACAAGAATTTTGCTGGCCACTAATATGCTTCCAAACTGCTTTCAAGGAGCTGTTGTTGTTGGTGGTGGTGTTTTTGTTGCTGTTGTTGTGTTTATTTAAATCCCATTTGTTCCTAGTTTGAGATTCAAGGCAGTTTACAACAGTTAAAGGAAGCATAGCTTTTAAAAAAGAAGTTAATCTCATTAAACTATCTATAAAATTTAAACTGGTTTAAAAACATGAGACAGAATCCTGTATCAGCTATTTAGTTAAGTATACTAAGTTAAGTTTATACTAAATTAAGCAACATCTCTTGTCCTGCCCCTTAGTCATGATTGTGACACTATTGTCATACTAGTAACTCCCCACCACCACTACTGCCAAGATACTTTACTGAGCATTCCCATCAGGTTTTTTGAGGAGTCCAGCTAGGAGACATCAATTAGTTAAGTACACTTAACTAAGTAGTTGGTACAGAATTCCAGCCATCATTGTTAAAAAATGACAAATAAAATTCAATTCAATTCAATTAGACTCTTGGGAACAGAGTTGGAAAAAAACACAAAAACACAAAATTTACAATAGCTCAGAATCTGAAAGAGAACTATTATAAGCTGTTTCATAGATGGTACATGACACCAGACAAATTAAAAAAGATATATAATACAGGTACTGGACTTTGTTGGAAATGTCAGAAAGAGGTTGGTATGATATATCACATGTGGTGGACATGTCCTAAGGCTAAGAAATATTGGAGTGAAATACATAACAAAATTTGTGCATTAACGAAAGTTCAGTTCGCTAAGATACCGGAATTGTATTTATTAAATATGACAGATGTACCAGAAGGTACTGTTATAAAGAAGTATTGGAGAATAATACTGTATATGATAACAACAGCTCGTATTGAATATGCAAAGTTGTGGAAAACTCAGCAAATACCCACAATAGAACAATGGTGGGGAACACTTATTGAAAACAGAAATATTGATATGGTCTCTCAGAGATTAAAAGGGAAATCAGACAATGAGATTCAAAAAGAATGGCAGATTGTAATGGATAATTGCTGGGTAATCAGATGGAAATGAGTAATTCATGATTTAAGATAATTAATGAGGGGGCTACTGGATATACATCATGAAGCTGGAATGTGGAGATCAAAATGCAAGAACCAATATGTAATATTATCAGTAAAATGTGGTACAATAATATAAGCACGTTAAGAGGTATTGAAAATGAAATCTAGATCAGTGTGGAAGATCAAAAATAATTCATGTAAACTTACAGCTACAATTGTTTATTTTATATTTGAATTTGAATAAAATTATTATAAAAAAATGACAAATAAATGGATAGTGCAGGACAATACTGTGAGGCCTAGTCACCTTGAACAATCAGTCTTCAAAGACCTGTTGAAATAAGAAAGCCTTAACCTGTCTGTGGAAAGATAGCAAGGAGGGATCTAGCCCAACTTTTCTTGAAAAGGAGTTCCAGAGCCTAGGGGCAGCCAATGAGAGAATCTTGTTCCATGTTCCCACTAGATACACCTGTGAAGGTGGTAGGGCAGAGCTTAGGTCCTCTGCAGAGAATCTCTAAACAAGGCTGGTTTGTATGGGAGAACAGGAGACTTGAGATGTATATGGATTTAAAGGTCATAACCAGCACTTTGAATTGTGGCTGGAAACAAACTGGTAGCCAAGGGAGTGGTTGCAACAAGATAGTTGTGTACTGTCTGTGGCCAGACCTACCTAATAATCTCACTGTAGCTCTTTGTGGCAGCTGGACTTTCCAAACACTCTTTAAACGTAGCCCCACATAAAGCACATTATAGCAATCTAAGGCCATTTCTGCATTAGCCTGTGTTACCCTGATTTCTGGGGTCCCTTGGGGGACACGTCAATGTGCTCCACATGATGGGGAATGGAAACTAGCCAGAGCACAAGCAATAGCAATGCAAGAGGCAGGGTAACCTAGCGGGGTCTTTTTACCCAGTTTTTATGGGACCAGGCCAAGCCAAACACCAAACAAAATTGTCCAATAAATGATTTTATTGAATGAAAATCTCACGCAGCAATGCAATTACTCACACACGCACCCAAGAGCTATTAAGAAGCAAAAGAGAGGAAACTGTATAGGGGAATATTGAAGGGGGTGCAGCTGAGGTAATACTGCACTTTTGTCCTGAAGTCCTTGTTCCAGGAAAAACACCAGAGAAGTGGGGCTCAGCACGGAGAGGGCTGAGGGGATCACTCAATGGATGGAGCAACGATCTGCTAGGATGACTGGGGGTGATCCAAAGAACCACTCAAAAACTGGGACTATTTGTAGGGGAAAAAGTACCTGGAGGACTAATCCTTTCCTGGGGAGAACAATGAGTGTTGGAGCAATAACAAAGCTCCACCATGGCAATTTCCTTTATGTGATGGGATTGCAAGGTGTTGCCAAAGTCTGAGGATCTTCGGCTGTGTTCGTTTGTGGTGTGACTTCATGTAAATAGTCCTCACCTGATGGAATATTTGCTCAACTTGGGGCAGACATGCTAATTCCCTCAAGTAAGCGTCTTGGGGCTGAGGACCCTTTGTTTATTGTGGGTTTACACATCTTGAGGTCTCCTGGGGTTACGTGACTGGGGATTTTACTGGCCTGACCTGGTTTTCGAACTTTGACCATTGCTGCCTACGTGCCCATCCGAGTGACCGCTCAGACACATCGAATCATATTTTAATATCAAAATTGTAGACCCCAGGACAGGGTTTTTCCAGTGGAGTAACACCTGTTATAGCGTTATGATTCCACTTTCAACATCCTATGGCCAGCCCCTCCCTAAACTGCAAAGCCCAGGATTCCACAGGATGTTGACAGTGGAATAATAGCACTATAACAGGCTAGTGTGGAAATGGCCTCAGCCATGTGCCACTGAGACCAGATCTGTCAACTGAAGGAGTGGGTGCAGCTGGTGCACAAGATTTAGTTGTGTCAAGGCACCCCTAACCACCACTGACACCTGAGATTCCAGGCTCAGAGCTGGTTCCAGGAGCATACTCAAGCTGTGTACCTGTGGACCAAGGGAAGTGTAACTCTTTCCAGCACAGTCTGAGTCTCTATTCCCTGATCTGCCTTTCAACTGACCAGGATCATATCTGTCTTGTCTGGATTAAGTTTCAATGTGTCCACCCTCATCCAGCCCATTACTGATAACAGACACCAGTTTAGGACCAAAGGAGTAATAGAGCTGGATGTCATCCATATACTGATGGCACTGAACCCCCAAACTCTGGACAACCTTACCCAGCAGTTTTATGCATATATTAAATAGTTTGGGGGGACAGAACTAAGCCCTGAAGTCAACCAGGGAGTTGAGCAGGAGTTGAGCAGGAGTCCCCCAGCACCATCTTCTTGTTTCACCCCACTGGAGGTAACATCAGCCACTTTTGTGCAGGGCAGAGACAGAAGAAATATCCAGCCAGTCAAACAAAAAGGAACAAAGATGATGGAAGCAGTAGCTTCTAGGGCTCCCTGCCGCCAAAGGCTTAAGCAGACAGCTCATATAGTGCCATGAGAGAAAGTTTCCAGTATCAGCAGGGACATCAAATACCTTTAGAGGAAACAGAATAATTTGTCAGGGAAATCTGGACTTCTGGTTATAACAAACACAGCATACTGGCATCATTCCTCTAATTCTTTATTCTGAATATTATTATATCTCATCAGTTTGTTAAAACTCAGCAGTCTTCTGGTAAAATAAAACCAAAAAAAGTTCATTGGAGTTATCATTTCCATTATTGTCCCTCTTAGTTAAACTTTATATACTTAGCATTCTGATACTATAGGGGGACAATACGAGGAGAAAAGCACTATGATATTATTGACCAAACTGCGCAGCCAACAACAACTGTTAAAAACAGTTAAAAATTGTTTCCATATTGTTTTTAAAAAAGCACAATTTATTTTAATAAATTTATAATTGCATCATGTAATACAAAAGGAATACAAAAGAAATGCTCAAGCTACATTGAGAAGGGCAATATTTTTCCCTTCACTTTCCTCTACCCATAAAATCTGGGAATAGTAAGCAATAAGAGGTTATCTGCCAGAGGCAAACATTCAATTTGCTCTAGTTTGTGAAGCATTTCAACTGTAAAGGACTGCTGTTTAGCTAGGCCCCCTGCTGAATGTTTTAAGAGACAGACGAAATTGAGCAAACAACGCTTTCTGCAGCAGTTGAAGAGGTACATATGTCTTACTATTTTCAGTGGAGAGCCTGCCGTTTGATGGGTTTTGATACTTCATGCCACGATGACTAACGGGTGAGAGATGTGCAAATTTGGCAGAGTACATAACAATGCAGAAATAGTGCAAACTAACAACTAGAAATTTGGTTCATTATGCTGGAGGACAACTAAGAGAAGAACAGCACCGAAGGTGGCCTCTCATCTGTCTATCCCGTTCTCAGGCTGTGCAACACCTCCTTCTTAAATTGCTCATACTGTATTGGTTCCATTGCTTGAAGGGCAGCGAGGTTGATCTTGTTCAGAATAATCAGGCTTCCAGGCTTCATGTAAGACAGGGATGGGCTATTTCCAGCAGGTGACAGGATGCTTTGTCCCATACTGAAACCTATAGGGACCAGAGTGGTACAGGAATGGGGTGTCTAGGGGGAAATCATAGGAGAAAAAAAGGGACAGTGAGGAAAGAAGGTTCATAGGAAATATGTCTTGTTTTTAAATAAAATTGTGCATCTACAATGTGATTTCAGCTTGAAAACAATGTGACCACTTGACTGAGCCATGTTTCCAAAGGAAAATTTGGCTCTTTTTCCTATCACAGAAAATTTGGTCACACTCACAGCAAATTCAGTGGCAGGTGGCTTTAGGAGATATAAGAACAGGTGGATTATGCTTGTAAGGCTATAAGGGCAATGTAAGGGTACAGGCAGAGCTAGGAAGTAACACATTGCATGTAATACCTTGGTTTTTTTGTAACAAGGAAAAGTTACAGGCCATTTCCACTTCACACTGTTGCAGTGCTATTATTCCACTTTCAACATCCTATGGAATCCTGGGGTTTGCATTTTAGGAAGGGGCCTTTAGAATTCTCAGCCAGAGAGCTCTTTGGCCTCTGTAAACTACAAACCCATCTACAATTCCACAGGATGTTGAAAATGAAATTATAGCACTATAACAGTTTAGTGCAGAAATGGCCACAGTTTACTGAACTGAACTGAACTTTAGTCGTGTAATGACTAATATTTTCTAGTTACTTTTAAAAGTTTTAAGAAATACTTTTAGAGAAATTCTGAGGCATTTGGAGAGGCATTTTGACTAGAAGTTTTCAAATTTATGCCTTTTTCATAAATCTCATCCCCAAAGGTTATGAAAAATAATGAAAAGTTACGAGGAACATAAATAATAACCCAGCAGGTTATTATTTTTTTAAAAAAAGTAAAGAGTATCCATTACTTAATGTGGACTATAAGATATATACATTGATAATGGCAATGAGGATGAAGAAGATCTTGAAGGAAATTCTCAGTGATGAACAAGTAGGTGTTCTACCTAATAGACATCTGAAAGACAACGTGAGATACATTTTGAATATTATAGAATACTTTGATAAGCATCCAGGGAAAAAGATGGCGATGTTGTTTCTGGACATTGAGAAAGTATTTGGTAGCCTGAATTGGGACTTTATGTTTGAAGTCTTAACAAAAATGGAGGTTGGATGCCATTTTATGAGAAGCATAAAGACAATCTACCAGAACCAAATGGCTCAAATCCTGATAAATGGTGAAAAAAACGAGAAAATCTACATTACTAGAGGCACTCGACAAGGATGCCCAATCTCCCCTTTATTATTTTTAGTAGCTATATAAACACTGATTATAAATGTTAAATCAAGCAATAAGATTCATGGAGTCAAAGTAAAAGGCGAGGAGTACAAGATCAGTACTCCTGATCTGATGACATGACTTCATCAGTGAAGTATAAAATAATGTGTGATATAAAAGAAAGGGGAGGCTTGGGACTTCCAGATTTACAGCTCTACTACCACTCCTGCTGTTTAGAATGGATTAAAGAATGGATCAAGCTGGATAAAGATAAGCTGTTGAAGTTGGAGGCAGAAGAATTGGCATTCGGGTTTCATGCTTACTTAGGATACAATAAAGATAGAATACACAGTGAATTTAATAACCATTACTTAAGGAAATCACTATTGAAGATTTGGAAGAAATACAGAAGGAGATTATATCCTAAAACTCCTATGTGACTTTCACTTCATGAAGCTTTTTACAAAAAAGAACATATATTTTATGGAAGATGGACAACATTTAAAGATCTGACAAAGATAAATGGAGATGAAGTGGAGTTTAAAACACAGGACAAACTTAGTGAAGATGGATTAAAATGTCACTGGCTGATTCATAGGCAATTAAAAGAAAAATGGAAGATTGAGAAGAATTTGAATGGGTTTCAAACTGAAAGAACAGAATTTGACCAGATAATATTTGAAGATACACTGAAATTGATCTCCAAAATATACAAATTGCTTCTTAGGTGGGAGACTGAGGAGGAAATTATCAAAGAATCTATGATTCAGTGGGCACAAAATGTAGGCCACCCAACTGAGTACGCAAAATGGCAAAAAAATTGGACAAAGAGTATAGGATACACTGCTAATCAAAATGTAAAAGAAAATATATATAAAATGTATCTAAGATGGTATCTACCTCCTGACAAATTGGCAAGAATGTATAAAAATGTTGGCAATAAATGCTGGAAATGCAAAGACGAAAAAGGACCATTCTACCACATGTGGTGGAATTGTTCCAAGGCCAGAAGATATTGGAAAACAATCCATTTGGAGACAGAAAATTCTGAGTATAAAATTAAGAATGGAACCATAATTATATTTGTTGGGTATGACTGATGAGAAAATCGGAAAAAAAAATATGGAAAACTGCTATTTTATATAACCACTGCTGCTAGAATCACATATGCCAAGAACTGGAAACAACCAGATATTGCTAATGAAGAAGACTGGTTAATTAAACTCTTAGATATGGCTGTAACTGATAAGTTAACCTTAGGAAGAGGAACCTTAGTAAGAGGAACACTGTTGGGACCATTTATAAAAACATGAAACCTTTTAATACAATATTTAAGAAACAGATGGGGAAACCCAGCGGGAGAGAATTTTACAGATTAAAGTTAGATTTAAACAGAAGACATTGTATAGATAAACTCTTTAAGAAATTTGAGTGAATAATTAAATTACTTGGTATATTTGAGTCTAAATGAAACCAAAGGAAGTTATCTATTTATGATAAAGATCAGACTATTTTATATATAAGATAAATATGAAACGAAAACCTGTCAAACAAACTGTCAATAGTTCATATTTGGATATCTTGCTTTGTGTTACAACATTACTTTGTATGTCATATATTACACTTTTTATACTGTTATTTTTATTTCTTTATTTCTTTATTTTCTTTTTTTCCTGTGTATTGATATGCTTATTTTATTACACAAAATTTGTCAATAAAAATAATATTAAAAAAGTAATGACAACAACAGTATATTTGTAAATCACAATGTCAAGTAGTGGGAATTAATTACTTTTATGAAGTAACTGTCTTCATTCTGGGTACAAAATTAGTTGTTCTGGCCTGTTTGGAAGTTGCTGTCTTTATCTACTTACATTTTCTGTTGCTGTGGATTTGGAAAGAATGTTGTTGGTTTCGTCCATTGTCTCACTACTGAGGTTCTTTCTATTTTCCTTCTCTTGTGAGAAAGCAAGAGGGAATCAAAACTCCTGTCCTATTTACTTTAATCTTGCTTCTTCAGACAGTGTCATGTCACCTCTCACTAGACTGAATGTCAGTGGCAAACAGCGTCAGCTTCTTCATTTTCTCTTGACTTCAAAATTGTTTCTTCACCCAGCATCCACTTCCTCAGAAGTGTATCTGGTGGTGGACCTCAGAACTGAGGATGCAAATTCCACTTTCTCTCTGGCCTACCTAACCTGCAGCCTGGAATCATTCCCTTGGAAGATAAAGAAATACGTTGTTTCACTGGTGATACGTGAGTCCTTCCACAGTGTCAAGTCTTCAATTTCTCTTTCAAGCAAAAGTGACTTTTCCTAGCAATCAGTATCTCTTGCAGAAAAGTTTGTTCCTTTCTCTGCTCCTATTGAAGAATGATTACAGAACAGTAACAAGAGACTTGTAGTTATGTACCTTCAGGTCAACTCCAAATTATGGTGGCCCCATCCTAGGGTTTTCTTGGACAGGTATATTTAGAAGGCGTTTGCCATTGCCTTCCACTTAAGCTGAGAGAGTGTGACTTCCCAATAGTCACCCAATGGGTTTCCTTGGCCAAAAAGGCATTTAAACCCAGGTTCCTGGCTTCCTGGTCCCACTTTCAATCCACTCAGTCTCTCCATCCAAGGTCTCTTCGCAACTAGCTCTCTGCAACTAGGAGCACACAAAGATTTTGTCTGGTTTCAGCATCAGTCACAGAGATCTGAGTGACCTTGAAGTAGTTATCTCACTTGTCTCACTCATTTCACAGATTTACTCTCAGGATAGAATGGCATGCTGGGAATGGGCAAGGAGAAGAGCAGTAACCACCTCCTTTTGTTTCTTGAAGGAAGGTGGGATGAAAACTAATACATATAATGAATATGCATTTTGCTGTTGTACTAACTGAACTTTATTTGACTGACAGGATTGCTGAAAGTAATGATGAGACTGTAAAAGGGTATTTGCCTATATGAATATAGAAAGGGAAAGAGTGCAGCTGATTTGCTCCCCATCACAGTCCCAGCTGGCAGAAGACAACTGTTTGTTTTGGCCAACATAGATAAGAGTGAAACTTTTTTCAAATGAATTATGCAAAATGGAAAATCTGCTCTACATAGGAAGATGTCAATCAGTCTCACTCTAGCTTTTCAAGCCAATGGCAATGTGATAAAAGAGTCCAACTCGTCTGCTTATGTTCTGGTCATCTTCAATGTACCACTGAATAGAAGGTAAACATGCAGTGGATTCCCACCTATTTTTTTAATATATGCCTCCCCTGCTAATGAGAAATGAGCAAGCACCACATTTCGTGGGGTTATTTGTTAGTATGAATCGTTAGTGGGTTGCTTCATCTTATGAGTATTTATGAGTCTGACTATACCTTTAGCATATACCAGTGATTCTTAACCCAGGGTCTGGGGACCCCTGGGGGACTACAGAGCCTCACTGGGGATCCACAGCAGCAACAGGGATGTGGCAGCGGGAAGTGGGAGTTGCAGGTGCTAAAACTACTTCCTCATTTACACATGAGGTAGCAGTTTGGGGATACATACATGTACTCCTGCTGCCACATCCCTGACAAAAGGCACATGGCAGCAGGTTTGTATGCACACTCAAACTATGATTCTGGAGGCCAGGATTTGAATCCCAACTCGGCCATAGAAACCTCAGGCAACTCACATTCTCTCAGCCTCAGAGAAAAGCAAAGGCAACAGATCTTGCCAAGAAAAACTCCATTGTAGCTTCACGTTAGGGTTGCTGTAAGTCTGCTTTCAAAGGGGAGAGACACGATGGCTAGAAAGAACCTCTCCCTGTCAGTGGCACTTTTTTGTTTTGTGCCTTTCAGTCACTTCTGACTTATGGCAACCCTAGTGTGAACCTATCACAGAGAGGGTATGGGGCAAGATTTGTTCAGAGGGGGGGTTGCCATTTCCTTCCTCTGAGGCTGAGAGAATGTGACTTGAACAAGGTCACCCCGTGTCTGAGTGGGGATTTGCATCCTTGTCTCCAGAAGCCTTTAATAATTAATTAAATATTTGGATATTTAAATAAATATTTAAACCTTGAGTTAAGTTTTGGGGGTCTCTGGACAAAAATTATATTTATAGGAGTTCCCCAGTATAGAAAAGGTTAAGAACCACAGACATATGTCATTGTGTGCCCTTTTTCTAATGGTTGCACTCAGGGACTTGTTAATGAATGAAAGCACCTATGTCAGTGTTCGTTTTAGAAATATATGCCACATTTTTTATTCTTCAACAAATACATGAATTTTCACAAAGAAGAGGTGAGATATTGTGTGTTTGGTTTTTAATCAGAATTTATTAAAGTTCATAAAAATACAAATGTAAAAGAAAATAAGCCAGCATGGAATAGTGGTTTGAGTGCTAGATTAGAACCTCAGGAGATCAGGGTTGAAATCCCCATTCAGCCATGAAAGCCTGCTTGGTGGCCTTGGGCAAATCATACTCTCTCAGCCTCCTAGGAAGGGAAAGGCAAACTCTCTCTGAACAAATCTTGCCAAGAAAAGTTTCCATGATAGGTTCACCATCGGGTCACTGTAAGTCAGAAATGACTTGAAAGGCTCACCACAACAAGAAGAGCAAATGAAACTTACACATTTGCCCATCCCAAAAGATGGAGGAAAATTTCACTTTCAGTTCATTTTCAATCAGAATTTACTGAAGCTTACAAATTCAAATGTGAGATAAAGCAAAATGAACAGATTTGCCAATTACTAACATTACTGAACACATTGCTTTGCCTTCTGCAGAATGTGGTGTAAGCCAAAAAGTGTGTGGATATCTGAAGACAAGAAGTATCTGTTTCCACATTCAGTCCAGTTCACATTCAGTTCAATGCAGTCTGGATAAACCAGTTTAAAAACAAGTTCTAGCTGATGAATTCTTGATTTCCAGATAAAAAAAAAAAGGAGTATAAATATATTAAATAAGAAAATAGCTTCTTATTTCTCTGTTTCACAGAAGTGACTGTAAGCCTAACAACTATTTGGCCAAGGCTGTAAACTTATGAGAACCTCTTGAGCCAAACATCTTTTCTTCCAGGAAGATTCCTCTTTCCACCTGTTTAAACCTATCCGTCTGCAAGACTGGGCATTTGAGCCTGTAGAATTGCAATCCATTATTGACAATTACCGTCCTCCATCAGCATGGACTCTCAGCCTGTTGGTGCAGAGAAAAAATGAAGCTGGCAGTAAAAATGAGGCAATACTGGATAATATCTTTGGTATCTTTTCTGGCTTCAAGAAAAGTAATTTCATTGTCTCTCCTTTGGAACTCTGCAACATTACTCTTCAGCACAAGGATATAAACTACTAAGAAAAGGACACTATTAGCACCCATTGAATGAATCTCAAACATGAATTTGTCACTGTGCCTGATAATAGTGATTTCTTTGTTTTTCTCCTTCTCTCATGAAAGAGTTTCTTTCAAAAAGAAAACTAATCCAACAACTATGTTCCCTCCATTCATTCTATCCTGAACATTTCCACATGCAAACCTAAATTTTAAAAACCCAAAGAGATCTCACATTGTTCTGCCCCACAGCTTGTGGTCTGTTTGCTCCAATACCTTCTTGGGGAAAAAAGGAAGGAGGGCATTATGTTTCATGTGAAAGCTGCTAAGCCAATTGTTACTGTAAGAGATGTAAGATGTTGGGGTACCTGCAGCACCAACATCTCCTTAGAATTTGGGAGAATTATAGATAAAGAGAAACCTGTAAGAGGAGGGTAACAGCAAGATCATTTCCCCTATGTATACCAGTACTAACTGCAGAGAGGACTCCAGTTAAAGTTAATCAAAGTATTTTATTTGAATTGAAAACAAATAAGAAAGCAGACACTCTTAAGAACCATACATGGCTATTGGAAAGTGAGATAGGAAAAGTTGAATAGAGAGAGAGATTAAGGATGAAAAGGGTTATAGTTACCTGTCTTGGAGAAGGAGGTCACAGCAGAGGGGCTCAGACAGTGTCTGAAGGTAGCATGAAGGAATGGCATTCTGGACTACATTCTACAGACTACATTCTACATACTACAACTGGCTGGGGTCAAAGCTAGCACTGCATTGACAAAGCCTTGATGGCTTCCCTATGGGATTGACAAAGAGGTATAGAATGGGCTTTAACTCCAGAGTAACAAAACATTGATGGGATTCATGACAATCAGTCAGGTTTTTTGGTCATTAATAAGTCCAATTTATAAAAATCATAGATCAAATCACAGTTCAAAATCATAGATCATACATCAAAAAGAAAACTAATCCAACATGTTCTCTGGTCTGTAATAAGTCTACTTTATGAAAATCATATATCTCCTCAGAGGAGTGGTAGGGTTTGGTAACACAATCAAGTCTGGTAGACAATTTTCAAATTAAATTTGATACAGTCCTTCCTTGGCAGTATTTTTATCACAATAGCAGGCCTGCTTACCCATCTATAGCCAGTAGCCTGATGAGGCTGAGTAGGTTCTTAAAACTATCCACAGTGAACACCTTCTTTTACTTGCGCCACACTGTCATGGTAAGAGGAGGAGGGCTGAGCACTTTATTATTGGGTTGATTTGATTTCTGTATGAACAGGCCACACTAGGCAGGTTCATTGCATGCTTGGAAGGGAGGTAGCACTCCTAAACTATCTCACAGTTACCTAATTTGAAGGGAGATGCTTAGTGTACTATCCTTGGACTCTGGAAGGTTCATCACCTCTGCAAATATCCTTCTGAGGTGGGAGGAAGCTATTAAGTAACTTTCTGGTACATCTTTAATGTAAGCAGGAAAAAAAGTGGATTGTCTGTAGGATGATCCAATCTTGGAGTAAGAGAGACTGTTGGAAGGTGCTCTCCTAAGTGTACCCAAAATATTAAGAAGCCCACACTAATGGCAGCTTGTTGACAACAATGCAAGGCTCATCCCAAAATGGTGAGGAAATCACTTTATCTTTCCTCAGTTCATAGCTGCATGTGGCTTACACTGCTGGGATGGAGTTGTCTGAGAGAACTACTGCTTATTCAAGTTTCCCAGATGTTCCAGTAAAGTTTTGGACCTTTGTGAAACCTAAACACTGCCTCAGGAATCCTTTCCAAGGTATGGGGCTGAAGTAATGTTTGAAGAACAGAAAAAAATTATGTAGCTCTGAAGTAATCCAAAAATGCTCAATAAAACATCACATTATGCAATACCTTTTATTATAGTACCGCATTAAAATGAACTGCCTGCCCAGTGTATAATATCAGTTTCCAAAATGTTCTCGCAAACCTTATTTGTCAGCACTGCAGAAGCAATGAGCAGAAAAAGAGTGACAGTTTGTTGAAGAAAGCACATGGGAAGAAAGTACCCATATAGTTATGTGTTTACCTTCAGCAAATTTCATTTATTTAGAGAGACTATGGAAAGCAGCAAAAGGGAACTACTACAGCTACACTGTTATATAAGAGTTACACCTTCTGGAAATAGGAATCAGTGGCAGACATCATTGCTGTGGAGTGTTGCTGTTTTGTAAAATCAAGATAAAGCAGCTTGATGATGCAGATACCAAAAGAGGATTTCAACAAAGGAGCTGTTGTGTTCTTCAAGATGCTCCAGAATGGCATGAAATGTAACAATTGTGAAATAAAAATATGTAATACTTTGTTCAGGTTCAGAGAATTCCCCATGTGTAAATGAGTAAGAGGAAATGAAAACTCATTTTTTCCCTTTTTTTTTTTTTAAAAAAGCATCATTCATTTTTATAGAGTTTATCAATAGGATAGAAAGGCGAGATGAATACAAAAACCCCTAAAGCATTGGAATATGTTAACAAAAAATAAAGTCCAGTTTTGAGATGAAAAATACTAGAGAGCGAGAGAGAAAGAGAGGATAAATACATAGGTAGGCAGGCAGGTAGACTAGAATAGGAGGATGTCATATCTCGGGAAACAGTAAGGGCTGGACACTTGCTGGTAGTTGGAAGGGATGGGACAGAAGGTAGTCCACTCCGGTTGGCTTATGGATTACCAATGGCTCTTACAGAGCTTCCTGCTGCTGCAGCAGTTAATTCTCTTGAATGTCCAGTTGACCTCTGCATGAAGAAATGGCCAGGGCAGCAGAAACAATGGCTCCTGTGCGTCCCTTCTCATAGACTGGATCCCAAACAGCCCATGGTTTTCCAGGCAGCTGGAAGTAATGAAACAAGAGGAAAGAAAATTAGAGTCATGTTGGCAGAAAACGCAAAGCGGGGGCAAATAAATACAACCTGAAGGCTCTCTGGGGGTCTACTTTGGGACAGTGTGCATAGAATTTTTTGCCTCTGCAAATTTCTGGCCAGGAGCTGTTTCATGTGGTCACAGTTATTTTAAACACTGGACAACAAGAAAAGAAACTAAACCAAACAGAAAGAAGGGACTTTTTCATTTGTTGTGGACATCTGAGAAATATATTGATTAAGGAAAGATCATTGAATAAATTTAAGAAAGGTTGAGTACTTGAAAAATTATGGGGGGAAAATTTCAATTTTGGGTTTGGAACATTAGCAGCTTTTATTAATAAAAAGTATATACTAATTTTATAGTGTTTAAGAAGCATATTTAGTATTTTACTTTATAACCCTCAGCTGGGAGGTGGCAGACTGGAAGTCATGTGTTTATCCTTCTAGTTCTGCTTCTGGTTAGTCTAGTTTTGTCTTTTGGTCTATTTAGATTAGGTAACTTTTTCTTTTCTTTGTTGTTGTTTGATTTAGTAGTTGCGGTATGTTTCTCTGTATTCCTTTATGTGTTGTCTTATGTCTAAACTTGGTGTTTAATAAAAATATTCTAAAAAAAAACACAAAAAGGAAAAGCCTTCCCTATAATCCAGAATACTGGAGAACTATCAGCCAGTCTCCAGTATCCCTTTCTGGGCAAGGGTCTAGAGCGTTTGGTAGTCTCCCAGCTCCAGGGGCTCCTGAACAAAACATATTCATTTCAGTCTGCTTTAAGGCCTGGCTATGGGACAGAGGCAGCTCTGGTCACCTTGGTGAACAACCTACACCAATAACTGGTATATGTAGTCCACCAGTGTGTCCCCTGTTGGTTGTTTTACTTCTATGGCAGTTTTTGATACCATCAGTCATTGTATCCATGCTTGGATGGGACTTGGAAGTATTATTTTAAAGTGGTTCCATTACATCATAAAGAGGTGAACCCAGAAGGTGGTGCTGAAGGATTCCTGTCCAACTTCTTGTTTATTGACCTGTGTGGTTCCTCAAGGTTCAGGTTTGTCCTCCATTTTATTTAACAAACAATAGGAAACAATTAAGATAAGACAGGGTGCTCCTGGTCCATTGAAAGGCAGATTAGGAACAGGAATTCAGTCTGTGCTAGATCAAGTTACATTTCCCTGAAAATACGTGTTTGAAGCCTGGATGTATGCCTGAACTCAGCCGTTAACCTGGAAGCAGGACATAATCATAATAGCATATCTACATTCCTGGAGATGGCTTGTGATTATTATATGATGCATAGAGGTACCAAGCAGTTTAGAAGGAATCAAGTACCAAGGATGAAAAGGTAAAGTAGATCCCAGAGTAGAAATGAGAGGTGGAGGAGATACTTTGCACCTCCTCAACCCACACTGACAGCCACATTCTGCCACTACCCTGCTAAAATTTGGTGATGTGCCAAACGGCACTTTTCTTGGAAAACAAGACTCACAGGAAATGGCACTTTCTTTTTAAAGCAGAATAGTGATTCTGTGAGAATCTTGCCCTGCCAGTCATCTATTAGGCACCTTATTTTAAACACTGGACAACAAGAAAAGAAACTAAACCAAACAGAAAGAAGGGACTTTTTCATTTGTTGTGGACATATCTCACCAAAGATATCTCACCTAAGACAGACAAACTGGATTTTTTGTGGAGTCATTCATTATGTGATCCTCTTCCTGTTGGCAGGTGTGAAAGCTTAGACTCTGGACTAATGGTTCAATTAAACATTTTAGACATCTCCAGAAATTTTGCAAACATAAGCTCCCCATAGCATCACAGTTTCATCCCTTGCACATTTTGAAAGAAAATAGCTTGAAAAGGTGATGGCCATGTGAGGGTGTTCCCCCTTCTCCATCAAGGAAAACAGAGGTTATTACAAGACAGAAGTTTTGTGTTGTGGTAGGAACGTGCTATTAATAACTATATTGAACTGGTGCATGCTCCTCAGGGGAAAGTCAGAGGGCATTGCATTATTTAATTTCAGTCACAAAAACTCAATTATTTTCCATCCAACTTTGCTGATAGTTGGAAGTATTAAACAACTCAGTTCAAAGAATGAAATGTCTGTGTGAGAATATCAATTCACTTTGCATGCGGGTAAGCAGATTTGTTCTTTCAGCCTCTACATTAATGGACACAAGAGACCAGCTCCTAGGGCTTTGGGGCCATTGCTAATTAATTTGCTAATCAATGTCATGGACTTGCATGACCTAACTTTCATGATAGAGAAAAGAAAATGCTTTGCTATATTTAATATTAAGATCCTTGAAAAGATACGGCCATCCCTTTGAATTTCTGGATATAAAGCCTTCATTATTATTTTTGCATTAACATCAATTTATGGCCCTCACTATTTATGTCCCCCTCCCCACATCACCCTAGTGGTTTTTCTTTTGATTTGTCATCCTGAAAAGTAACAATGCATAATTTTGGGTGGAAAACTGTCTTCTGAAAAATAAAATGGGTTGGATACAATTATGCCTTTCTGCATACAGAAGGATTCTTCCACTTACAGAAGAGCTGCTTTAAACCTCACACTGCAGCACTGTATTTAAATCAGGAACTGAAATCTGGACTCGATCTTCCAGTTATACAACTATTTCTGCAACTGGAAACATGATAATTACTATGGAGTCTAACTATCCTTACACTGTGTGTTACTCTTTGTGCCAACTCATTAAGTATTTGTGGAGTAGTGCTAGTATCTCTTTCCCTGCTGCTCAGAACCTCCTGGGAACCAGCTCTTAATTACAGGAAGATGAGATATAAATTCTGAAAACTTCTATAGCTTACATTACAGCAGTCTGAGGAATGGTTTCACAATACCTTATTCTGAGCATATTATCATTTTATTTCTTGCATCATACAATGTTGCCCCATCTTCAAAAAGGGGGAAAACAATTACTGGCTAGTCAGCCTGACATCAATATCAGGAAGGATTTTGGAGCAGATCATTAAATAGATTGTAAATACTTAGAAAGGAATGCCATGATTATTAAAAATCAACATGGGTTTTGCAAAAACAAGATAAGACTAATCTTATCTCTTTTTTGACAGAGTGACAAGCTTGGTAGATGAAGGGAATGATGTGTATGTAGTATATCTTGATTTCAGTAAGGCCTTTGACAAGATCCCCCATGATATTCCTGCAAACAAGCTAGTAAAATGTGTGCTAGACAATGTTACTATTAGGTGGATTTGTAATTGGTTGACCAACAGAAGTGCACCAACGGCTCCTCTTTATCTTGGAGACAAGAGGCTAGTGAGGTGCAACAGGGTTCTGTTCTGGGCCCAGTGCTATTCGACATCTTTACCATGATTTGAATGATGGAATAGAGGGCAGGCTTACCAAATTTGCAGATGACACCAAATTAGGACGAGTAACTAATAACTTAGAGGACAGGATAAGAATTCGAAATGACCACTCATTTCTTCTTTTCATTTCCTGAGTAAAACATTGTGTAATTATCTGACTCAAAATGTCCCATTCCTGTCAACTTTAGTTTGCTCACCCCAAGTATTGCAGTCTTTATATGTTCCATTCCTTGTTTTACTATATTTAGCTTCCTCTGATTCATGCTTCTCAGGTAGCATGTTCCTACAGCATATGTCGTGCAGCTTCAGACTTTCCTTTCACCTCGGAGCATAGCAACAGCTGAACATCCTTTCTGTTTGAAGCCGGTTGTATCTTTAGTCCCAGTGCTACTTGTAGTCATCCTCTGCTGTATCCCAGTAGTTCACTGAGTGCAATCTGACATGGGAGATTAATCTTCTGGTACTTCCTTTTGTTTCCTTTCTGGTTGTTTCTTCATAGGTTTTCTTTGGTACAAGATATTCAAAAAGGTTTTACCATTGCCTTCTTATGTGCAGTACCAAGAAATGATAGCCATGGTGCCACTGCCATTGTCTTTCAGAGATGCTTCACCCGTGTCACTCCCCACCCCATACACACATTACTGCTGTCCACCCCCATACACACATTACTGCTGTAGCTGTTTGGTATATTTAGTCTGGTTCCTCATCAAAGGTCTGGGATATAGAAAAATATAACTCTGGGTGAACTCTTCACAATGTAAGGGTTGCTTTTGAAATTAAGATGTTGTTTAAAGGAGCTGCAGTTTGTGCTATATGTTCTTTGAAATCTAGGCACAAGGTAATATATTGGATATCAAAAATAAAAAAAAGGCTGACATGGGAGATCCTCCCAGCAGTACTGCTGCCATCAGCCTCTTGGATCATAGGAGCACATTATCCTACCCTGATGGAAAGGTAGCAGGGCTAATTTGAGCAGCCTGAATAGCAAGAAGGCGAAATAGAGGATTAGGTTAATTTGAGTAGCCTGGCTTAATGCTCTTTTTTGCTTTCTTGCTACTTAAGAATAGTCTGTTTATTGTGTATGAATCTTTTGTGTTGTTAAGTGTCTTTTGTTTTTTCAGTGCTACTCATTTTGAAAACTTATCTATCCATTTCCCAGAACTGATCTATCTGTTTGCATTCATCTGGTTTGCCAACAGACACATTTATTTTATTAGCATTCTTCATGTTTCATATTGTGAAACAAGGCAAACACTGTTGTTTTTTTTGCCAATTTCAGTTATATTGACTAAATTTACTTTCTATTATAACTTTATATTGAACTTACGTATCATATACAGTTTTGACCATTTTTATTAGCATCATATCTGAGTTTCAGTTTATTAATCTTCCTCTAGTCCATGATCTAGCTGAACTACTAAGGTAGGATATGCACAGCATTAGCTGAACAAAATGAAAAAGTGAGATTGAACTGGCTATTATCTGCATATTAAGGAAACCTAAAGCCAGACTCCTAGATGACCTCCACCTTCTGGAATCTGTCAATCAAATAGGAGTAGAACTACAATTTCCCACAGCAAAACCACTGGACAAGATCCCAAGAATAAATAATTTCACACTTCCCCTTTTTCTCATTTGACAGAAGTTATCAGGCGGGGCTAACAAAAAAGGTTTCTACCCCCAGACCTGGACGATTCCAGAAAGGAATCTAACTAAAATAAACATAAAAAATCTAAATGTTCCCAGGAAAAAGACATAGATTTCTTCTAGTTTTGCTTCATGTTGTTACCCTGCTTGCTTGGGACTCCCTTAAGGGGATTCCCAAAAGCTGTCAAAATCGTCTCTTGTGGGGGAAAATTAGCTCTGAGCACCGTTTTAGCAATGCAAAGAGGGCAGGGTAATTAGGATCTTTTTAACCCAATGTTTACAGGGTCAGGCTCAGTCAGAAATCACACAAAGAGATTCAATGAATAGCTTTATTGACTAACAATAGTTTGTACTTAAGTTCATACACACCCACACTCATTCAAGGGCTAATAGACTTAGAAAGTGAAAGTAGGATAGCGAATATACTGCACCTCTCCTGAAGTCTTCTGTTAGAGAGGCAGGGACCACAGTATTGAATTGCCTTTTCTCCTCCTGTGTCCTCTTGTTTTCTGTGTCCCCTGTTTTTCTCTCCTCTCTAGCCTTAAAACATGGACTATTTGTAGGAAAAATTTCCTTTGAAGCCAAAATCCTTTCCCAGGGAAAACAAACAGGGCAGAAAGCAAAACATCTCCACACCTGGCATTTCTCTGATATCAGAAGATCATCTAAATAACAGGATCTTTCTCCGCTTTGAGGCTGTGGTATGGGTCTCTGGAGACGGTTTGATAAGGTTTATTACTTCCAGTGCCCAACACTTTAACTCCCTTCAAGTGGACTCCTTAAAAGGTTTGAGGACCATTTGTCCATCAGGGCAATATAACATGAGGTCTTTCTGTTGCTACGTGACTGGGGATATTTACTGGCCTGGTCTGTTTTTTTCTCCTTTTAGATTGTGTGACAGTTTATTGCCTACGTGCACATTTGAGTGGCCTCTCTAGTGGGTTAGATTAATTTTATATCAAAGTTGTAAACCCTGGGACAGGGTTAGGCAAAGGGGTAACAATGTAAAATTTCCATGGGCACTCCAAAATTAATCCTAGGTTGAATCTACACAAAGACTGTATCCCAGCTCCACTGCATAGTATCCCTGCTGTAGTTTGACCTCTTTAGTGCCATACACATCTGTTTTAATCCAAACTGAAAGCCATTTGGAAAGCCACATGGCATCCCTATTATGTAGCCACATCAGTGTAAGATGGTATTTCTACTCTACGCACATGTTTCTACTCTATGCGCATGTATCAGTTTATATCTGGTCATACAACCTAGAACAGCTGTGGGCCTTTTTTGGTAGGGATTTTCTTAATGCACATGCATTTTCACATAGTCACTTAATCGAATAGCCTTTATTTTCCCTTTGTTCTGAGGTAGCAAAGGGGGAGGTAAAATGTTGACCGGCAAATGGGTGCCTTTTCCAGACACAGATATAAACAAGAAAGCCACCCTTCCAAGGTGAGAACAATCAGGTGACCTAGTTGACCACTCACCAACCTGGCCTTGCCCTATCCAATGTTCCACCCTTGATTCCACCATGATCCGAATTTCAGATCAAACCACATATTTGAAAAATCTAGCAGAATAAACCTTTTTTTTTTTTTTTTTGCCTTATAGCAATCAGGCATCAAGAAGAAGTGTTTTCACACTGGAAAGTGAGAAATGTTGTGTATTCCAGGACCCATTATTTAGCCTGTGTGGTCCTAGTGAAAGCATCTGAGATCCTTTAATTCATATGAAAAGTGCTCTTTCTCATTTTATTTGTTCTCTGTTCTCAAAGAAGGGGAAAGTCAATGTTCGCATACAAACAGAACCTACAAAATTATGATCACTGTTTCTTGACGAAGGTGACAATGAGACAGATGTTGTGATGAAACTAACAAAAGTGGTGGGTAGCCACAACAACAACACAATAACAAAAGCGCATTCTCCAAATTACGAAGTTGAAGAGAACTGGGATTAAATGTGATGGGGCATTCTACCTATCCACCTATAAGTTAAATAAAAATGTTTCAAGATTACCCTGAAATTTGGAAGAAAATATGGTTCTTTTACATGTACACATCTGGAATGTTTCCATTTGACTAGAGGCTTTTACATACTGACCAAAGAAACCTTATCAGTATAGAAATAGCTTCCCCACCCTCAAGGTTTTTGAAACTGAGGACAGTGTGCAAATTAGCATATATTATCATGGACTTCTTTGATGTCATTTCAAAGCGGAAACATCTGTAGGCATACATAATAGCTCATCTAGAAGTCAGAACTAAGATGGTTTGTAATCAATACTCTGTGTATTTAAATGTCAGGTTACTTTCCTTTACACTCTCAATCACAAAGAAAAGACTGTCATTTTGGCAAGCACTGTGGGCAGAATACACATTTTAGAAAATGCCGGGTGATTTGACAGGACTACCATTCTAAAATGTGATATATCTATTATAATTTATTCATTCAGATAATAAATTTAAAACCTGAAGATGTGGACTATGCCCACTTTGCTAGTTCCGTTAAAGGCATTTCAAGCTAGCAGTCAAATGAGTTCAAAAGCACCTGATTACAAAAACTTTAAAAGATCTCCTATTGCCATGTGGAAATAGGGGGAAAAAACTAACGTAGATTGTTTAAATTATTTTTGATCCCAACATCTCATCCTGAAAATATTAAAAGGCAAAGGACTTCCAAATCAATATTGGAGTTCACTATCTTTCCAAGCTGACGATGTGGTGTATGGTTACATATGCCATCCTGTATGATCAATTATCCATGTGTATTTTAAAAATATAATTTACTACTACTTACCAAAGATATGTTTAAGGTAAGTGTTCACATTTATAATTTAATGAATGTTAACAATTAAATGAATACAAGAGAAAACATCTAACCCTTATATCAAATTGCTGGTTGCAGTAAGAGTACACTCACTGAATCACCAGTTATATGTCAACACTTTTTTTTTTTAGCTTTACTGAGACCATGGCCCTTTTTGCATCTTACCTTTTCGCAGCGCTGGGATGCGGGGATCGCGCAAGCAGCCTCTTACGAGAGGCTCTCACGTCTCCACTGCTTCAGCTCCACAGCTGCTGCCTGCTAGTGAGCTAGTGAGCAGGCAGCATGAGGGCACCTCCTCTTCCTTCCGCAGTGCAGCTTGGGATTTTCCCAGGCTGTGCTGGGGCAGGAAGCGTGAGCATCATGGCTCCGGGGGCTCCACACGCATGATAAGTGCGTGCAGGGCCTGGAGCAAAGCGCGATTGGCTAAAAGCCGAAAATGAAATAGTGCGCGATTGGCGCCTGCTGGCCCCAGCAGTGTCACAAAATTGCAAGGACGTCATGTGGATGGCTCCTTGCAATCGTACGACACTCCAGGGGTCCTTTTGCATGGCAAATGCCATGCGAAAAGGGCCCACGTCTCACTCTAACTGGGACGAGTAATTGGATTAAGGCTGGAAAGAGCATAGTAATTAGAAGACTCAACCAAAATATCAGTAGTGAAACATTTACCTGAATTGAGTTGTCTTACCTAGCAGAAGAAGCTAAAAAGAGAAGGTTACAAATGAATTGGGAAGTATACTTCCACAAATGAGGGGAATATAGGAAAGACCTTCTCATATCCTCTAGCTAGCATAGCATCCACTAATTCTGGGACATAGCAATGGGCTTCTCCAGGAGATATTAGGATGTGAGCAGCATGATATGAGAAGAGGAATCCCTTCTGGAAGATAGTGTAAATACAAGGCATCTGGATGATAACAGACTTGCAGATTAAGCTCATGTTTGCCTTTTCAGTGCCTAAGAACAAAACAAAGCATGGTAAATGCAAAATACAGCAAAATACAGCTGAGGAAAGCCACATGCATGTCCATAGCATGTCAAAGCCAAACTGCCATTGGGCCAAATGTAATCTACATTTTATATGGTACAGCCATATAAACATAGACCAAGTAAGGGAAGATGACCTTAGGCAAACAGTCCATTCCAGTGTTAAGACTCAGAAGGAGGATATGTCAAAGCCAGGCCCAATGACTGTTTTCTTCATGTCCAAGCCCTATCTTTCTCAGACCTGTGTCCTTAGGAGCACCCCTTTCAATCTCAGCAAAGTTCCTTCACAGCCTAAAAAGCATGTCCATCTATTTAACAGTGCAATCCAAGCCAAGGGTTTCTGTTTCCCCTCATGACTTAGTGCTGATTAGAAAGAAAAAGCTTCAGTTTCAAAGAAAGAGCAAAAATTAATGACTGTACCATCTGTTGACCATTAGGGTAAGTATATTTCCTAAGTCAAAAAGAGAAGGCAGGAGGTTAGGGGCTAGCAAACTCCTGTCTACACAGACCCTATATATGAATGTTATCTCACTGGTAAACCCTGTCCCAGGGTCTACAATTTTGATATTAAATATGATTCCGTGTGCCTGAGAGGTCACCCGGGCAGACATGTAGGCAGCAATGGTCAAACGATCGAAAACCAGGTCAGCCCAGTAAAATCCCCAGTCACATAGCCTCAGGAGACCTCAAGCTGTGCAAACCCACAATAAACAAAGGGTCCTCAGCCCCTGAGAAGCCGACTTGAGGGGATTAGCATGTTTCCCCAAGTTGAGCAAACATCCTATCAGGCGAGGACAGCCGAAAATCCTGAGACTTTGGCAACACTTTGTAATCTCATCACGCAAAGGAAGTTACCATTGTGGAGCTTCTTTCTCATTGCAACACCCATTGTTCTCCTCGGGAAAGGGTTAGCCCTCCAGATACTTTTCCCCCTATAAATAGTCCCAGTTTTTGAGTGGTTCTTTGGACCACTCCTGTTCATCCCAGCAGACGGTTTCTCCATCCGTTGAGTAATCCCCTCAGCCCTCTCCATGCTGAGCCCCACTTCTCTGCTGCTTTTCCCGGACCAAGGACTTCAGGAAAAGTTGCAGTATTACCCTAGCTACAACCCCTTCAATATTCCCCTATCCATTTCCTCTCTTTTGCTTCTTAATAGGTCTTGAGTGAGTGTGTGAGTGATTGCGTTGGTGCGTGAGACTTTCATTCAATAAAATCATTTATTGGACAATTTTGTTTGGTTTTTGGCTTGGTCTGACCCCGTAAAAACTGGGTAAAAAGACCCCGCTAGGTTACCCTGCCTCTCGCATTGCTATTGCTCGTGCTCTGGCTAGTTTCCATTTCCCATCATGTGGAGCACATTGAGGTGTCCCCCAAGCGACCCCAGAAATCAGGGTAACAGGAACACATATATTCTGACATCATTTCCTCTCCATCAGGGAATGCAAAATCTGGTCCTATGCTGTGGTTAGCTAAGTGGCTGTATTTTGACACAGAGTCAAAATCAACTTATTCATTAAAACAGAGTCTACAAATTCACATGGCAAAAGCAAGTGTCTTGTAATATCAAGCTAGGCAGTAGCTATCACAGTTGCACAGGTGCCTTCCCAGGAATGGCCTCCAAATTATAGGAGGGAAAAAAAACTCTTTTGGGTATGGCTGCATGCATTCATCTCTCCTGATCTTTAGGAAAATATATAGCACATATGCTTTAAGATGTTCTGGTTATTTTTAAGTTCCTTAGAGACATAGGTCATTTCCTCACTATACTGTTATAGTGCTATCATTCCACTTTCAGCATCGTGTGGAATCCTGGGGTTTGCAGTTTAGAGAGGTACATTTAGAATTCTCAGCCAAAGAGCTCTTTGGCCTCAGTAGACTACAGACCCCAGAATTCCACAGGATGTTGAAAGTGAAATGATAGCACTATAACAGTGTAGGGCAGAAATGGCCATAGGCCATATCACTGAGAATGGGTCTATCCGCACTATATTGTTACAGTGCTATTATATAATTTTCAATATCCTATGGAATCCTGGGGTTTGAAGTTTAGGGAGGGGCCTTTAGAATTCTTATCCAGAGAGTTCTTTGGCCTCAGTAAACTACCAATCCCAGAATTCCATAGGATGTTGAAAGTGGAAAAATAGCACTATAACAGTACGGTGTGGAAATGGCCAATATCTTTCTTATCACAGCTGTCATGGAGTGTGGTTTGGTTAGGGTAGACTAAAAAGGGAATGTTGATTAAAGCATTGCTATTTTCAGGCCAAGGTCAACATTTGGAAGCTCTCTCTATTCAGCTCTCTCTATTCCAGTGGTTCTCAACCTGTGGGTCCCCAGATGTTCGTGGACTTCAGCTCCCAGAAGCCCTGAGCTTTGACCATAGTGGCTGGGGCTTCTGGGAGCTGAAGTCCATGAACATCTGGGGACCCACAGGTTGAGAACCACTGCTCTATTCAGATTCAAATTCAAATTCAGATTCAGATTCAGGGAGCCAGTGTTGTGCAGCACTTTAAGCATTGTATTACAACTCAGGAGAACAGGGCTGAATCCCCACTCAGCCATGGAAAGCTATTGGGTCACCTTATATAAGTCACCTTTCAGTCTCTGAAGAATCTTTCAAAGAAAACCTGTTACCCTGTTTACTGGGGTCCCGGGAGGGACTCCAAAATGTGCTCAACTATAGGTGGGGAAAATTAGCTCAGAGCACTGCTTTAGTATTACGAGAGGCAGGGTAACTTAGCAGGATCTTGTAACCCAGTGTTTACGGGGTCAGGCCAAGTCAAGAAGCAGACCGGTTTGGAAATAATTAATTATCTTTATTAAATACAGACACACAATGTAAGCAACACAAGCACACAGATAACTAAGGAAAATAAAGGTGTGAGTAAGATAGCGGGATTTTCAGAGGGATAGTTGATTCGGGTGATACAAAACTTGTTCCTGAAGCCTGGAAGAAAATAGAGAGTGATGCTGGGGTTCGGTGTGTCTCAGCACGTGGAGCTGAGGGGAAGCTCACCAAGCAATGTGGCAGCAAGGCGGTTGGAACTCAGGAGCAATCCGAGGAAGGTCTCAGAATCAGGGGTTTTTATAGGGAGAAGTGTGACTGCAGGCTATGTCTTACTCGGGGACAACAATGAGTTTGGGATGCGAGACGATGTTTCAGAAAGGTCACAATTTAGCATGATTGAGTCAAGTCTGAATTGACAAAGAGGTAGACTATATGCAAATGCTCAGTGCTTGGCCTTTAAGAGTCTAGCTTGCCAAGTTACCTGCTCGGGGCAGGGAGTCCTTTGTAAACAGCGTGCATACATAATGAAGGTGTTTGCAGAGAGGTCTCCTAAAGCGGTGATCTGGCTATTTCTAACCTGCCTGTATTGTCTTGGGATATTGCAGCATTTGATGGCCGAGCCTAGTTCTGTGCTTGTCCGGGGGCCTCACAAACACATGGAGAGGGGTGGTGGAAGAGAGCCAAATTATTGATATCAAA
This sequence comes from Iguana delicatissima, assembly GCA_948472985.1. Taxonomy (NCBI): domain Eukaryota; kingdom Metazoa; phylum Chordata; class Lepidosauria; order Squamata; family Iguanidae; genus Iguana; species Iguana delicatissima. The sequence goes on along the minus strand of CAOKZL010000841.1, from coordinate 302,362 downwards.
ATGATATCTTTATGCTATCTCCAAGGTAGCCTAAACTGCAGTAACAAACCCCATGACAGGTTCACCTTAGGGTCTCCATAAGTAAGAAATGACCAGAAGGCAAAACATGCAGATTCATGCCATGAAAGGAAGAAACCATATAAGTATATGCCACAAATCAAATGAGACATTCCTGGCTTTACTTTTAGGATGTTAATGGGAGCTGGATTCTACTTTTAAACCTGGGTGTTTTGTTACAATAAGGTTTGGAAAACTTGCAGAGACAGTATGAAAAGACTGATGACATGCCTCTGGTCTTACACTGTACTGCATGAGGAGAAGATGGGAAAATTAAATTTATTGCCATTAAGAATGTTAAAAGAAAGCCAATGATTAATGTGTGTTGCATTTTGCAAAGGGCACAGTGAAGGTGAATGTTAGAAGAAGGTCATGGGTGCAACTGAGAAATTAGAATAGGCCATGAAGGCTAAAGGAGAACATGATCTACATGCTGAATGGAAACATAAGTTAACTGGAAGGAAAATTAGGTAGGGGGAAAGACAAAGGAAGGTGTACATGCCTTGACATGTAGTATACACAGAGATCTTCTAAAGTTTAAGTATAAACCACAAATGTGTCAGAGAAGCTGCATTTGTCTGTACTTTCTTGGAAGGTAAACAAGAAAAATATGTTCTGTGTGTCATCTATCTCTTCCCCCACCCCACACTCCAGCTTTGCCACCTCTTTAAAGCATAATGCCCACAGAAAGTGAAAGATAGATAGCTATGCAGGTTTCCCTACAGAAGCTCATAAATTCCTATTCAGCTTTTCACTACTTTGCTAAGATTGAAAACAAGTCACCTGTCCTCTAGGAGCTGGGCTCAGTACTAAACTTATTTTACACAAGCTGTAAAACCAAGTCTCAGTAATGGTAATAATGTTGGGGCAGCTGTCTCTTGGGTGAAATTTAATGGTAAGGTTCAGACAAAACAAACACAATCAATCAATAGTTAAACTTTAAAAAGCCTACAGCAACCGAAAGCAAACCTCCCTGCCCTTTGGTGTATTTCCCATAGTCCTTCACTAAAGTCAATTTGCTCTTTCTACACTCTTGAGATTCCTTTTTGCATGATGTTTTAACAAACATGTATGTGCATTCATACATGCTGGGAACTTGGAAGAAAAAAAGTAACTTAAAAAAAACCCTTTATGTTAAACCAGAAATCAGGTGGCAACAACACAGAGAGTGTGGAGAGCCATCATGGTGGTTTGGTTAGAGTTCTGAGCTTGGAATTTGGAAATCCAGACTCTAATTTCCATTGAGCTGTGACACTCACCACAGAAGTTTAGCTAGAAAATGTGTATGGCAGGTGGGGAGATCATCAAAAATGGGGGAAAGGCAGAAGGGCCTGAGCATTGACCAGTATGAAAGAAGTTTTCAGCAGTGTTCTCAAAAGTAATGACAAAAATAACCTCCAATTATTGAATTGTAATGTTTAAAAACTTGTGATGCTTTTTTTTAAAAAAAGCTAATCAATTTAAAATATACTATTTCCCATGTGCAAAATATTTGTGTAAACTAAATAACAGTGACTAGGAAATAAAGCCATACTATGCAAGTCATCCTATAATAATGATCTGAACTTGTACCGTCTAATAAGCCATGATTTCTCTGCAAACTTGTGGAAAACTCATCCACTTGAAATTCCTTCAAAGATGTTATTTTCAGAAGCAAAAATTTACTACATTTGCTTTTCTCTGATGAGGCACCTGTGTGATCTCAGCACATGTGTCAAAGCTGAGAATGCATTTTCACATGCAGCCGTAAATGACCCACAGCTGAATCCTGTACCATACAATCTGTATATGTACAATTTTTTGTAAGTTTGTGAAATGTTAGGGTTGGGGTTTTGTTGGCTTTTACCACATTCTTTTCTTTAGATGCCTAAACTATGATCATTTCCACACTACACTGTTGTAGTGCTATTATTCCATTATCAGCATCCTATGGAATCCTGGGGTTTGTAGTTTAGAGAGGCATTCAGAATTCTCAACCAGAGAGCTCGTTGGCCTCAGTAACTACATACCCCAGAATTCCACAGGATGTTGAAAGTACAGTACTAGGACTATAACAGTGTAGTGCAGAAATGACCTGTATTTCTAAATGCTTAACTGACATGCTAGAAATTTAGAGACAGAAGGAAAAATACCATGGAGTGGGGTGCACGTCTGACTGGGAATACACAATGTCCCTGTTTGCTTCATTGTCTATATATCCTGGAGTCAATGTGTGGTCTTGAACCAGTTATGCTCATTCATCCTGATCTATTGAATGGCATTGTTATGCAGATAACGTGTGTGGTGCCATGAGGTCACTGAAGAAAGGGAGCCATATATACATACAACTAATTAACCAATAATGGAACAAGGGATATTTTTCACTATTTAAAAACTTTAAAACTATCCATTAGCGATTGAAACTTCTAATTGTCTCTTTGTTCATTCCAGAACATTAAATGACAAACTCCATTACAGAAACAAGTACTAATGAGTCATATTTAGTTTTCTAAACAATTATATTTTCTATCAAGCTCCCTGTTAGAAGATCACACTGCATCTCACATGTAATACAGGTAAGAAGTTCATGGGCTGTATAACGAGAAACGACACAGAGAGTAGCTGCGGCATCTAATCCAATGCATCTGTCGTTGTGCATGGATGGATACACATCAATATTTGTAGAATGATGAAGAAATAGGGTTGCTACCATTGGCAGTAAACTCTGGAGAAAACGTTAGGGCACCAACCTTTAACACTATCAGGGCACCAACCTTGAAGACTGGGTAACAACCCAGAAAATGGTCAGAACACCAACTCTGAAACCCGTCAGAAAATGTTAGGAAAAAAACATATAGGAACAGACCTAAAATATTAGGTCCTCACGGACTACCTGGATAGTCTACATGATTGTGGTGAACTCTGAATCAGCCTGGAAGATTCCCAACTTTGGCCAAAGGGACTCCCCTCCCTCGGCAAGAAAGCAGTCCAAACTACTCTTACATGAGCAAAGGGAAGAACAGTTTATTGAAAGAAGAGAAGGGTTAAATAGGTTTGGGATGACAGTGATCTCATAAAGCATACAGCGCATGTGCAACAATATTCCCTGTCCCAGGACTAAATTCTGATACATGGTTGACAATACAGTAACTTCTGATTAACAATGAACCTTGATTCACACATGTAGTAGTTCAGCAACGAAGTGTAAGCAATATTGTTAAAGAAAGCGCACTGGGAACCAGTGCTGAGAACCTAGGAATTTGCCAAGTAAATGTTAGCATAATTTTAAGTAGGTCACGGAGCTAACAACAGGAACAACCTTTAAAGTTAATTCAAATTCAAAATGGAGGACTTTAGTTAAGCAAATACAAAAAGACAAAGAGAGAGTTTCTTTAGTTTAAACATTAAAGCAGGCAATACTCTCTGTGAATTAAACTGTCCAGGGTGCTGAATCTCCTAACAGCCCTTCAGAGTAGACCAGAGAAAAAGATTGGAAACACTGTCCATTTTGTTTGTACTCTTTTACTGCCTAACACTACAATTGTTCAATTAATTAGTAAAATCAATCATCTTTTACTTTGGAGGGTGAGGAGGGCACAGATGGAGAAGGTCTTGTGTTTCTTTCATGCAAATAGGGTAATTTGTATAATTTACTCTGCAATTATATAATTATTGCCAAATAGAATGCAAGCCATGAAAAATTCTAACAATTACAAGGTTGCTTATGCATTTTAATGGCACAGAAACTGTACAAAGCCTAAAGCAACACCAAATATAATTGCCTTTTGATTAATGTCAGTATTTGGTGTAAGAGGAAATCTCTTCATTGTATGCACATAGATAAATCTTTAATGCATTCTGTGGAACAGTGGTATAACACTTCTGTTATCAATCACATGTTAGAAATCATGATTGGAAAGTCTCCATATTTCCCATCTAACTCTTCTAGTGTTTAGAGTCTAATTCACATGAAGATGTCAGTTTGTGATGACAGCTTTCGGGCACACGAAGAAAATGAGTTTTGCTTATATTATGTTTTGCTGGAATGCAAATTGATTGGCGTTGGAGCCCTCTTCTCTCAGAATCAGAGGCACAAATTTGGTTATGTTTACAGCGATGAAAATCTGCCAGTCTGACTTCCATTGTGTTTCTTAGAATCTGATCAGAATTCCATCATAACTAAGTGTTATGCCTGAATACAAGCCCTTTTCTTCTTCCTTTATGGAAGTTCCAAATAGTTTGATAATACTTTTCCTAAAAAAAATTGTTTTTTTAAAAAAATGCCTGAGTGCAAGACTTTTTCTTCTTCCTTTATGGATGTTCTGGGTAGTTTGATAATACTTTTCCTAAAATATTTTTTTAAAAAATAACATCTTATTTTTCTTAATGTATGAATATTTAACACATTTTCCCCATTGTCTGAAATGGCTTTGTACGTTTTCTTTCAAGTGTACACATTTTCCCTCACTCATATTTATTTGTATATAATCGGAAAAAGAAAAAAAATCTGACATTCATGGTTTCTTTGTCATGAACAGGAAACTGAAAGATATGCATATGTTTTCCTTAATAACCTTGAAAATGACTGATTAGGTTATTTGATTTTTTTTTAAAAAATCCTTGATTCATGTTAATTTCTTTTTCATCCCAATTTGTTTAGAATTTAGCATGCACTCAAATAGCCCTGTGGAATGGATCAGATCTTAGATCAGAAAGACCTGTTGTTTTATGCCTTCATATCATTTTTGACTCATGGCAAACCTATCACGTTCTTGGCAACATTTGTTGAGAGGCAGTTTTCCATTGCCTTCTTCTGAGGTTGAGAAGGTGTTGCTTGCCCAAGGTCACCCAATAGGTTTCCATGGCTAAGCAGAGATTCAAACCCTGTTCTCCAGATTTGTGGTCCAACACTTAAACTACTACACTATAGTGGCTGCACGCTGGTGCATTATAATGCACTAGTTAATGAAGACCCCAAATGTTGCTCGTTCCATTTATATTATTTCTCTCCCTCCATGGATGAAAAGCTGACATACTATGAACACCACCTGCAGAAGACTTTTTGTGCAACTAGCCTGATGTATATAACACATGACAAAGTCCAAATGTCAAAAATGAATCCTTTGTGTGAAAACCTACCCTTCCCCAAGCTAGACATCAAAGCAGTCTTTAAGTGCCAACAATATGCTAGATGATGTAATTCAGCAGAACGGGCAGGCTCCTTGCTAGGACTGGGCAATACAGCCCTATTTTGTGGCCCTTGGCCTCTCCTGGAGCATCCTTCTTCTAGCCAAAAAGAAAAAGTGAAGTGTTTTCCTGGAAGCTGCTGGGAGTGGCAATTTGCCTTTTAAATAGGTTGCACTCCCTACACTAGTTAACTTTTTAAAAATCCTATTTAACAAAACTAGCTGAGAACTTCCAGACATGTTTCAGTTTTTGCCTGGTCTTGCTTTGCTTTTTGGTAGTCCATGACACCCTCAGAGATTCCCAGTAATACCAGCTTGTTTCCTGGACCCAGCACAGTTTTCCACCGCTGCCATAGTCTTACAAGCTCTACTTTCTTGTACATTAGAACTTCAAGGTCCTTCAGCAAGAGTCAAAAGCAAAAAGGTAGCTTCAAGAAAGCAGGCACAGAGCTGTGGGAGAAGCTGCCTATGGTCACATGCTGAATACAGCCCTATGTTTTCAGACCAGACCATGAACTCTCACACAAATCATTTCACAGATAATTTATTTTACACACAAATCTAGTTCTATATCTCCCTCCCAAATGTACTTGATTTCATCTAGCTAATTTAGAGGGCTTTGTTGTGGTCATTACTGGAGCATTCCAGGTATGAATAGGGTGGAGTGGAAGAGCTCATCATCCTGCTCTAGCTCAGAAACTGGAAAACAGCCCTTCCTTGATGGTCTTCTGCAAAGCACTAGAGCAGTGGTTCTCAACCCTGGGTCCCCAGATGTTTTTGGACATCAGCTCCCAGAAGCCCCAGCCACTATGGTCAATGCTCAGGGCTTCTGGGAGCTGAAGTCTGAAAACATCTGGGGACCCACAGGTTGAGAACCACTGCACTAGAGATCTACCAATAGCTCCCAAGTGATCTGCTGTACAGATAACAGAAACAACAGTCACTCTTCAGAGGGCTTTCAAGCTAGACTGTTTCCTTTCCCCATCTAGAAAAAAAATTCATTAGGCCATCATGTGGAACATTGACACATGGTGGAAGATGGGACCAGACATCTTATTCCTACTTCCAATGAATACTCAAACTGGATCCTCCCCTGTCTGACGAAGATCAGAAACAGGGCCCACCAGTACACATGTTTGCTTCCCTATGTGATTGGTCATCTTGTGATATTGGAGCCTCCATGAATATAGACTTCTGTTTATTAATACCTTCATTGAATCATAGAAGTTAGAAAGGCAAATAAAGCAGGCATGGGTATGACACAATATTCAGCAAGGAGGGTTATCCTGCTTCATGTGAAGCACTAGTCATTCATATGGAAGGCTAACCTGTGAATACAACTAAGTCACCAATGAAAGTGACACTGATAACTTCTTGTATAAATCATTTTCAACTGTTAGTTGAACATTAGCAGCTTGGAGATGATACCATGTTAATTTATAAATACACAATTTGTCTTTCAAAATACAGAAATATCCATAGCCTACAAAAGGAAGTCAGCTACTCACACTGCTACTTTTATGGAATGCCCAAAGTTTCCATTCCAGTAAGACTGTAACCATGGATTGTTATGTTTCTAAATCATGAGGCAATTCTATCAGTATAGAACAGGCTGCAACTTACATATGTGCCCGCAATTTTGTGGAGGGCAGAGATGGAGCTGGTGAATGTGGTTTCACTCTCCCGTTCACACAGTTGTCAACCACATAGCAGCTAACTTAAATCAAGTGAATCTTCTGATCTTCAGACACTTTGCTTTAGGTGGTAGCATGTTCTGGAAGAAAGGGAAACATCTCCATATCAGGACAATAGGTGATTCCTTACTGTCTTCCAGCACCAAAACACAAAGCCACAGAAAGAAAAGAGACACTCCAATGCCCCAATTTTTCCTCTTGAGTCCCTCCAGCATGGATAATATTGGGATGCCCAAGTTGTTTCTGGGGAATATGTTCAGGAATATATTCAGGAAAGCACACATATGTTTTTATTGCTATAAGGTGTACTTAGATTACACTTTATGGGAAATATTTATTTCTGGCCCTATATTTGTAGAGGACAAACCTAACCTTCAGCCCTAAAGGAAGAAAAAGCAAAGAGCACAGCAGTGTGAGTAAATGCTGGGGAAAGAGTCAAGAAGAGCACAAACAGACTTGGGACAACCTTGGGCAGTAAAAAATGCATTGGGCCCACCTTCTAGAGAAAAAGGATATGTGCAGATTCTTTTGAGAGTAAAAGAGATAAAATCAGTTATGATAGTTGTCAACTAGATTGTGTATTTCTTCTGAAGTGCAATTTCAGTAAAAACAAAGAAGGAGATCCAGCAAAGCAGGGAAGTCATCGTAGTCATTTTCTCTTGGGTAAGGAATTCATTTAGCTGCTGGAAAGCCTCTAAAGGAATTTGGTTTTCTAAGTTCATGACTAAAAGTCAAAGTTCAGCAAGCCTCTAAGGATAAAAGGTGAATCATTGCTGGAAAAAAAATGATGGAATTACAATAATGTCTTCTTTGCAGGCTTTTTTTTTTTTTCAGTTCTGACCATTGATTATACATGACAGCTTTGCTGCTCATTGCCACCCTCCCAAAAGAAAAAAAATTCTATTTGTAATGCCAAAGATGCTGAGCTTGATCCTGTGAATTTTAAGAAGCTTTAAGACTGCTGGGTTCACTTTAAAGAGTGACAACTGGGATTGTCCACATAAATCTGGATCACATCAAAAGAAAAGAAACGGAGACAGTTTGGTAAAATATATTTGTACTCATTCACTTAAATGTTTGCTTTCACAGACATAAAAATATGAGCTTCTTTGAATGCAAAGGAGACTTTTTCTTTCTGTGCTTAAAATTACCACTTGGTCCGGTTGTATCCTTCAAAGATGCAAAAAAAATTTCCCAACAAACATGTAGCCTGGATGCAATGCATCTAGTGCAAATGCAGCACTCTGCAGCACAGAGTGCAAATGCAGCAGAGCACAAATGCAGCAGAGCTGTGAAAGACACTTTTAAAAGAACACAGCATGTAATGACATGCAGAAGCCATCCACAGATGAGCAATGGTAAGACGGTACTCTAAGATCCATGCTACTGAAACTCCCTTCTCTACCCAACTGCCAAAGGTACAGGAGTACTACCTTCTTTTTCAAATGGTCATCCACAGGAGTACTGCTGGAGCAAAATGCAGATGCAGGAGCCATTGAACAGTGCAGAGGACTATCTGAGGAACAGTTCCTTCAAAGCCATGGCAGGAATGCATGCTAGTGAAAAATGCAGATGCAAGAGCTCCTGAGAGATATATCCTTCCCACAATCTTCCATGCTCACAATACTTTGAGTGGCAAGAGAGTTGCAGATCCTCTTTTCCTGTTTTGTCATTGTTGCTGATATTCCTGTTCAGGAGGAAGAGAGAGCATCCATTTACGTAAAAGGTATTGTGGAAGTGGCTTTGAGGGTTGCAGGGGAGGGGTTGGCTGTCTCCTTCTGAAGCCATTTCCACACCACGCTGTTATAGTGCTGTTATTTCACTTTCAACCTTCTGTGGAATTCTGGGGTTTGTAGTTTACTGAGGCCAAAGAACTCTCTGGTTGAGAATTCTAAATGCCCCTCCCTAAACTGCAAAACCCAAGCTTCCACAGGATGTTGAAAGTGGAATGATAGCACTATAACAGTATAATGTGGAAATGGCCTGAGTGATGGGTTTGACTCAGGAACTTTCATGGTTTTTCTGGCATTTGCTGTTGTATGGTGTCCCTGCTTTGTTTTCCATCCTTTCAAAAATCTGCAGCAGTTTTGATCAGAGGTGGCAAGGGTGACAAAGTGGAGAGAGACCTGATTCTCAAACTACTTTCAACTCATCAAATAAAAAATGCTCCCATTGATGATCCCTTTGAAGCCAACAAGTCTACCAGGAAAGTCTTAAATTGTACTGTTTTCAATGCAGTGTGCTGGAATCATTGCGCCTCATCTTGGGTTCTGCACATAGATGAGCAGTTTGTTTCCAATAAATCTTCCATAAATGCAAGCTGTTTGCTTGGATGATTATTTAAGAAAGCTCCTTCTTTCCTTCCTTCCTTTCATTTTCCACTTTCTCCTTGCACAGCATAGAAGGCTTAATTCTGAATATTTGTACTTCTAAAGGTATGACTTCAGAATAGGGATGAGAAGATCTCAAAGTCTTTATTTCATGTTTCTTGAAATCCCACCTGCATTTTCCTCCTGTCTGTTGTTTTGCATAGGTTGCAAGACTTCATTTATTCTTGCACTGTGGAAAGAGGCATTTATTGTACTTTTTATTCTCAAATGTATGCACTTTTCATACATTTTTCTTTATGTATAGATTTCACACATTGTTCCATTTTCTTCAGCATGTTTGTGTGCATATTTCAAAGATACTTACTTTTAGCTAGGCTCATTCATTTGAAAAGGAAAAATAATCTGATTCTCATGGCTTCCTCATGAAGACGGGAAAGATATGTGCACACTTTTACTGACAGTTTTGGAAACCAAAAGTTGAGTAAATTAACTTAAAAAAAGATTGATATGAATTTCCTTTTCATCCCTGATCCAGACACAGAGGAGCTTTGTGTGAAGCATGCCTTCTTATTAGATCATAATGCAGAAAACTCTTCCCTCGCCTTTATTAAAGACATCCAAGGTGCATTTAGCAGTTCTCCAAATTAAGCCTGTACTCATCAAAAGGAGGCAATTAGTAAGTGAGCTTCTATTAAATTAAAAGAAGCATGACCCTAATTAAATACACCACCAGAAGGTATTGGTGATATCATCTGCCATTTGGTGTATATTAGCAAGATTAAAAAGAAAAAAGCATGCACTGTAACAAACAATGGAGAATTTCTTTAAAAGATGGAGAATCATTGCTTCAATGCATAATAACCAACAAAGAGATCTGAGAATCACTATAAATAAATTCCCATCTCCACTAGTCAATGATGTGATGATAATTAGTGTTGGGCCAAGCAAACTCATCCAAATATGGAATTGGCTTGGTATTTATAAGCTTCCTTAGTGAGCACTTAGGAAAAAAGCACATCTGTTTCTGAGAGTTCTCCCCTGGCTTGTTAGATTGATGCATGCATGTTGATTGTGTTGCATGCCTCTCCCTTGTTGTGCTTCTCTCTGTGAATTGTGGTTTCTTCCTAGTCATTGCTGGGAACTGCTTGAAAATTCAACTCTCCCCTCCATGTCTCACACACATGCACACATATGAGTACAAGAAAGGAGTTTAGATCTTTACCAGAGGTAGTCATCTTAGAAAATACTTGCAACAAGCCAGACAGAGGAAAGATATTAATCACACACATGTACACGCACACACAAAAATACTAGAAATTCAGTCAATGACAGCATAGCTACCTGAGCCTTTTGTGAGCCTTGAGAAACACCAAGAATACTGTACAAGAGTAGGAGCCTGCAATTGCATGGGTGAAGAAGACTATCTATATTATTATTATTATTATTATTATTATTATTATTATTATTATTATTATTATTATTCATGTACAAGCAAACAGAACAGAACAAGTAGAACTGAAAAATGACAAAAAATTACAACTATAAATGAATATACATCAATAAAAAAAGTAAACACTGAACAATTTTATACACTATTAGCTATATACTTGTAGCGCACAGGACCATCCCTGGATTAGGTGGCCGTAAAGGGTTTGAAGGGCGAGATGTTGGGAGGCAAGAACCAAGCCAGTTCTGGTCTTTGAGGATGCAGCTTGTTAAGCGAAGAAGCAAAAAGAAAAACAAAAGGCACACAAGCATACACACACTCTGACTCTGTTGGAAAGGCAAAGCAGGCGACAGAGCAGGGTTCTCTTTGTCCCACAGATTATACAGGCTTTTTGTACGTGAGCGGCAAAACAGGCTGCCAATCCATCAACCCACCATGCTGAAACGGGCAGGAGGGGGCTATCCCACCTTGAACACCAATTACTGAGGCACCCATGGGCCAGGTGCATGATAGGCTCATGGCCAAATCTCATTACCTGCCCAAAACAGCAGTGGACAGTCTCTAATCAGGCTTTGCTCTCCCCTCACCGTACCAGACAGCGCGGAGAGCGAAGCACCCATAGTTAACATTCCTTGGCTATTCTCAGAATGAAGGGGTTAAGTCCAATGCCACTTGCATAGGAAAAATAAGCGAATTGAATTGTGCCTCTGAGTAAATAGCAGATGTCTGTCTTATCTCAAATTTTAGAAAATAGCCTTGCAACATCAGAGGTCTGGGAACTAAATGGGAGTAGGCATACTCCCTCATTTTGGCTGCAACCATTAATTTGTATCACTCTAAGTAACCTTGTAAACTAACCCTTTTGTTCTCTTCTGTACACGTGTATGCCAGTCAATGATGTAATGGAACGTTAACCAAAGATCTTTTTCTCCAGTGATGGGCGGGCTAAATAAATGATTGATTGCTGACATAGGAGGCAAAAGGTATATAGTGATGCTACCTCAATTAATCGACACAACAGCTCTGAAATAACTGTTGCCCCTTGTGCAAGGTATTGTAATAAAAATGGCTTTTTGATTTTTCCCTGAAACCTGGTATTGCCTCTTTCTTGGCCACTACATTTCTGGTGCGTTGGCCGGGAAACAGGGGAAGGGACTATTCTGTCCCCCTTGACGGACGTTTGGATGGTGGGGATTGCGGCCCCCCCTTGACAAAACCCAGGGCGCCCTCGACCTTTTGTTGAAGAGGTTTGGTTGGGGAGTGGTGGCATCCCTGGCGACAGCGATCCAGTCAAAGGACCTCGGGTTACAGCTGGAAATCAAGCCTCCCATGGCCCTCTGGTGAGTAGCCCCCCTCATGTTTGGGAGGGGGAAGGGGGATCTGATCACTCCCCGAGTATTCGGCTGAGTACCTCTCGACGGTGGAGAGAGAAACCCCGAAAACTCTTGGTATGGCGGAATAATAAATGAGACGTCTCAGGTGTGGTTTAATGGGCCAGATGGGAGGTTGTTTGTCTGAATGAAAGATGTGTGTGAAATGCTTGCAGCACTGCAGTTTTTGCTTCATGCCGTGATCGTCCGGGTGGCCAAGTCAGTGCTGGAGTGACTGGAGTGAAAACCCTTTGTGTGTGGGCGCACGAGACCCCTTACTCGTGCGTCAAATCCATTCCTATTGTGTCTTGTCTGGAACTTGGGAGGAAATGGGAGGGGGAGAAAGTCGGAAAAACTCCCTTAGAGTGTACGATAAAAGAATTTCAAAAAGAATTTAAAGGAGGATTCAGTGGAAACTTACTATTGCCGCTGTAGTGTAAAGAGAAAAAATGGTTTGTTTCCTCTCTAAGTGTTTGAAGCCATTTCCTAAGCCCCTCCTTCTTGGGCTCTCTGTTGTTTTAAGCCAGAGAAGTTAACTCAGCCAGAGGCTGGGAAATGGCAGAAATGAAGTCAGTGCAAAAACCTCAGGTGTTAATGAGAAATAGTGAGGAAGCAATGCAGAGTCTCATTGTTTTCTCTTAGGTGTAAAAAAAAACCCGGGATTTTGCAATTCAGGCAGGGGGAATTTTAGGTTGGATCCAAAGGGGCTTCAGAGAGCCATTACTATGTTAATGTCACAATTAACTGGAAAGGGATCCTTTGCTCCATGCCAAGAGGCAGGGGGAGAACTCTCGGCATGACAGGAAATAAGGGGTTTTTCTAGGATCAAGTCTGACCTCCTTGATGGAGATTTAAGGGGCCGGCAGACAGAGGTTTTGGAATAGCAGAAATAAAGTTAGAGAGTTAATGAAAAAAAGAAAATAATAAGCCCTTAAGGTGTTGCATGGAGACATGCCAGGAGTTGGAAAAGATTCCCCTTAGCAGAGCTCAGCGCAAGTCTATTTTTTTTTTAAAAAAAAAAAGCTGCATTTGAAAAGGAAAGAAAGAAAAAGGGAAGGAACTCTGCACTCACCAGGAATTCCCCCTTGCCCCTCCTTTTGAAAGAGGAAAGGAAAGGAAAAAAACAAAGCTGACAGCCCTCTTTAAAACCCATGCTCAAGGCTCCTTTTAGAATCAACTAAAGGGGGGACAGGCAGTTTCTCCCCTTTAATGATAGAAGCAAAGTCTGTTTCCTAGTAAATTCCCCATGTCTTAGAAAAGGGAGAAAGGAGACTTCACTGAATATTTAATGAGCTGTCAGTTTGCAAATTCCCATCCATTCACCATCACTTGAGGCTGTGTATGCAGTGGTGGACAAGACTCAGAAGAAATTTGGAAGAGGTTCAACAGTGCCATCAGCAGAAGTCCAATGGCCCCTAACAGAGGCACTGGTGCTGCTACCAGTGAGTTCAGAGTTATCAATACACACCCTTCACCATGTCAGACCTACTAAGTAATAGAACTTTGCTCCAGAATCATGGCCTCACATGTCTCTAACTGGCAGGATTGTCAATAGTTGCTTTTGACCTTGTTCACTACTGAGGAGTGGAGGAGAATAAATCCAACATGAGGAATGGCGAGCCAGCCAGGAGGGCACCAGAGAAGAGGCAGAGTTCCCCTAGCTGATCCAGGGTGGGATCCAAATATCTTGACCAGATGAATATGCTCACTGATTATCAAGTTGGTGGAAACAGTGATAGAAGGGATGAAGAGAGCTGTTGAGACTCCAAGCAGGCAAGAGGAAGAGGCAAGTGGAGAGAAAGAAGACAGAGGCCTAGATTGGGAAAGTTCAGGAAAGATGGACATTGTAGTACCTGACAAGTTCCCCAAGAACCCTTGGGAATTCCAATGCAAAAGAACAAGAGGTAGAGCCCCCACAGAGGCCTTGGAGCGGCAGCTCTTTAGGAGACAACCACGCTCCACCCCCACCGGATCCTTTCTGCATGCCTGTTTGCCTGTCCTTCCCCTGGGGGGACAGATGGGGAGCAAAATACCAGCAATAAGGAGTGAGAGCCGCTGCCAGCATCAAGAGGCTTCCTGGAGGAGAAGCGATGTGAAAAAACAGCCCCCCCAGCTGAGGTGCCAGCCAAGGAGGGAGGCAGATGGCGGGGGGGCGAATGGAAGCGGCGGATGCAGCGGAGGCTGAGAGGATGCAACCGACAATAAGTAGCAGGAACAGAGGAGTCAGTTTCGAAAGGGGGGGTTCACCCCCTCCTTCCTAGTTCGTCTGATGTTTGGAATTTAAACCAGGCGGAAAGGGAAATAAAATGCAGCAGAGCCAAGCGGCTGACACAAAAAGCTAACAGGGTAGCCAAGAGTCCAGGAGCTGCACGGGGCTAAGGAGGGCAAAAGGGAGTGGCTCACAGCCTACGGCCATACCACCCTGAAAACGCCCGATCTCGTCTGATCTCGGAAGCTGAGCAGGGTCGGGCCTGGTTAGTGCTTGGATGGGAGACCGCTTGTGAATACTGGGAGCTGTAAGTTTTTGTAAAAAAATCCAAGATGAGTAGAGGTTGGAAGATGAGAAGGTGGTAGGAAAACCCAGAAGAGGAAGAGGGTCTCTGGGAGTGTGCCAATGTGCCCAGTGTGGGCAGAAGAGGCATAGGTGAGAAAAATCTGGACAGATGGTGAAGACAGTCAGAGAAGGATGTGGATATGTGGTGGATATGTGGAAGAAGACAGCAGGGACCAAGTGAGAGGTGATGTATGGTGAGAATCCTTTTGTGGAAGACGACAGCAGAACTCCATGAATAATGGCACTGGTCAGAGTTAAGAGGAAAAGTTTTGTTCTTCGCCCCATAAACTGCAAAGGGCAAGGGCTCGGAGTTGTGACATTCTGGTGAGAAACGTTGGCAGCAGAAGCATGGAGAATACGGAAAGGGGCGAGTCAGAACTGCAAAATAGCGCCCCCTCACCAGTTCCCGATAAGATGGAAAACTGGAAAGGCTCCCTGGCGCAGTCCCAGCGGGATGGAGGAGGTGATGGAGACCCCTACGAGCAAGCTGGAGAAGAGGTGACGGCGCACCTCTGAGTTGGGAGGGAGAAAATAAGGGAGCATTTCTGGGGGTGATAGAGCGCCTCTCCAGTTTGGAAGTGGAGTTGCAGTTGAGGGACTCTGGCTGAAGAAGGCAGAGCAGGAAAAGAGATGCAAGCTGTGAGACAGCCAACAGACCGACAACAGCCCTGAAAAAGCCCACACACCATACAGGCTCAAACAACAAACCCCATTTGTCCATGATCATCAAAGATTAAATTACTGTGCTAGGAGTCCCAGGAGTCACATTGTACCTACAGACCTCAGAATTTAAGGAAACTGGAGAAGATGAAACAAAATCCTGGAGACTCAGTAGTTCAACGTGTATGGTCCAAATAACAGCCCTGGCTACGTTTTTGGACCGGATGCCAGCACAGGACAAGTGGCATGATACCACATTCATCTTCTGAGCCCATTTTATAGAAACCTTTCATTTCATTCCATGTGCAGCCCACAACAGAGAAACCAGGAGTGTTTTTGTTTTTTCCCAGAGCCCCATTATGATGGAAAGAAGATGCAATATATACTTCACAGAGTCATGAAGTTGTCACCTTTCAGCAAAAGCCCTTTTGGATGGATTAAGGGAATATAACTCTACAGGAAAGAGTTAGTGTGTTAGGGAAAGCTCTGAGTACGACAAGGGAGAAAACGTTAAAATAGGGACTTCTTTCCCTACAAGCACAGGCACACCCTCTCAAACCAGGAGACATGGGTGGGGACCTATCAGGTGGTAGTGACAACCCCCACTGTGGTAAAGGTGGCCTGGATGCAAAACTTAGGACTCATGCATCATCCTATGCATGATCAGATTTTGAATATGGAAGAATACCATGGGTTGAGGTAGGTGTAGGAAGGGCAGGAAGTCTGGTTTGCCTATTTTATCACTAGGGATTGGAAGATATGTGTATATGGCAAATAGGCATGCCCAGGGAAATGTCTCAATGTTAACTTCTTTCCAGTTACAGCATAGGCTTTACTGAGTTGTGTGACAAAAGGGGGGTTGGTCCTCCATAGTCAGTTCTGGAAAGCAACCAGTTTTTACAATGGCAAATAGGTATATGGTTCATCTCCTGGGATTATCACTTTTCACTTGGTGCACAAATTGATATAATTTGGCTGGCCAAAAATGAAAAGGATTCACAATAAAAGCAACAGGTACATGACAACACATGATCCCCATGGAGGGAATTGGTTTTCATGTAAGGCAGGTGCGTTGTTGGCTGTCAGCTCAGCATGAAACTATCTCTTCAGTTGTGAAGGGGTACTCAGCATTTTGGTAAAATACAACCTGTTGTTATTATGTAAATGAGTTGAATGCAAAAGAAGGGAAAATGCGTTTTGAAGTATACAATATAGGAAGAACATTCTAGTGGTCTGCAGGTATGTGGACAAGATTATTGGGTTCCTTAAGTAAGTATGGGTAAAAGCACTGTATGCAGAAGTACTTTGCACTAACATAATGGCTTTCCTAAATCTGCCAGTCTTTACTCTGCATGTTAAAAGTGTTGTTTTTTAATCTGTAATGCTCAAGTCAATGGAAGGAGAAAGCTGGAGGTTCCAGAAGGTGGTTACAGAAAAGGGGGGTCAGAAGAATTCTGGGCTAGGTGATACCTTTGACGCTCCGGAAGCCGCCAAAGTGTACACCAGACCCAGCAACTCCTGAGGAGAGAAGAATTCTGGGCTAGATTGTACAGATTGGCACACCGGAAGCTGCCAGGCAGCGTACATCAGATCCAGCAACTGCTGTGGAGTTGAAGATTGGGGCTAGATTTCTGCTGGGGTTATACCAGGAAACTAACCTCTCTACGCACAAATCAGACCCCCTCCGTTATTGGGAACAGCGTGTAAGTGTAATGTGTGTTAATGAATCCTTATGCTGCTATGTAGTTTGCTGTTATATATTATTTGTGTTATAAGGAAGTAGGAAATAGTACATGCTAGAAATTGCAAAGTAGTTTGAATTTAGCATGAAGGGGGGAATGAAGGGGTTAAGTCCAATGCCACTTGCATAGGAAAAATAAGCGAATTGAATTGTGCCTCTGAGTAAATAGCAGATGTCTGTCTTATCTCAAATTTTAGAAAATAGCCTTGCAACATCAGAGGTCTGGGAACTAAATGGGAGTAGGCATACTCCCTCATTTTGGCTGCAACCATTAATTTGTATCACTCTAAGTAACCTTGTAAACTAACCCTTTTGTTCTCTTCTGTACACGTGTATGCCAGTCAATGATGTAATGGAAAGTTAACCAAAGATCTTTTTCTCCAGTGATGGGCGGGCTAAGTAAATGATTGATTGCTGACATAGAAGGCAAAAGGTATATAGTGATGCTACCTCAATTAATCGACACAACAGCTCTGAAATAACTGTTGCCCCTTGCGCAAGGTATTGTAATAAAAATGGCTTTTTGATTTTTCCCTGAAACCTGGTATCGCCTCTTTCTTGGCCACTACAAGAAGACTGCAGCATACAGGGCAGCCTGACCTAGCAGTGCAACAGCATGAGCAAACCCCCTGAATATGTTCATTAGTGTGAAAGCAGGCTGAACTGAAATGTGCGAGTGTGTAACACAGGGCCTACCCAGAGGGCCTCGAGCCCAACGCTGCTTTACTCTAAAAACTAATCTAAACTAAGAAAGAGAAAGAAGAAAAGAAAAAAGAAACCAATAAACATGTTTAAAAGATAGGTTCCACCTTTCCTAACTCAGATTTTTGATAATATTACCTAAAAAAAAAAAAAAAGATGAAGAGGATTTTCTGAAGATGAGTAATTTGTTTGATGACTACATCACTTCTAACAACAAGAAAGCACTACTCAATTTGGCTACTCTTGACTTAAAAAAAAAATAAGTGCGCAACCTAAAATGAATATCTACTTTTGCTAATAAGAAAACTATAATGTTTCTCTTGATTTTTGGTCTCTACCTAGCATAGAATGCTTAAGGAGAGAGAGAGAAAGAGATTAATGTAATGTTTAGATGTTCTATTTTCAGAAATGGAGTATAAGAAATTATATGTATTTCTCTGTCCCAGCATCCATAGGTGTAATTTGAAAGTTGCAAGCTGACTCTTACTACACCTGTGACTGCCTCCTATCCTCCATCGCCTGACTGGGACAAACATGGATTTGACGATATTAACACCAAACCAGAGCCATCCTTTGTTTTCTTTAATATCTAGCCTGAGTAAGAGCATTAGAAAACTCACAGGTTAACTTATTATTTTATGACAAGTAATGAACGTGCTGTTGCTGTTCATAATATAGTCATAATAATAAATGTTTATATCCCACTCTTTTCCAGTGAACTCAAGATATGGCTGTCCTCCTCTCCAGTCAATCTTCAAAACCACCTTGTGAGATCGTTATAGCTAAGATCCAGCTGTTACCCTGCTTGCTTGGGGCTCCCTTAAGGGGATTCCCAAAATCTGTCAAAACTGTGGGGAAAATCAGCTCAGAGCACTGCTTTAGCTTTACAAGAGGCAGGGTAACTTTTAGCAGGACCTTTTGCCCTATGTATACAGCGTCAGACCAGTGAACCAAACAAATTCAGAGTAAACCAATTAATGTTTTATTGAGAAGTAAACAAATAAGACAACAATCACACCACTAACTAAATAAGAACTAGGAAAATAGAAATGAATTTAGGAATAAGCAATACGACCTGATCATGTAGTCCTGAGCAGCTGAAGACAATGAGATTTAGTAGAATTCCTGGGGAGCTCGCTATGCAAACTGGCAGCAAGGTGGGATGGATCTCAAAAAGCGGCTCACTGAACTATCAAAACCAGGGGTTTTTATAACAAAGTTGTGCCTGTGATTCATGTCATAAACTTTGAGAACAAAGTTAACTTTGAAATGCACCGAAAGGCTTAGAAGTGGATCAAAACATATCAATCATGCAGCCCAAGTGTCAATTGATGGACACTTTTTATGGTGTTGTTATTTATGGGCGCGAATCAGGTATCTTGTGAGATGAAAGGAATACACCATCCAGATCCAGAGCCACAGCCAAGGCTTTGAAATGCCCGCCTGAGAGAGGAGAAGTTGGAATTCCTGTCATTAAACAGCTGCTCCTTGTGTCTGTGTTTTTCTCAGGATCCTGGCAAACATATTAACCAGGGTGCCATGGAAAGGTCAAATTATTTGATATCACAAAGGGATATCTAGTGCTATCAAAGCTTATGCCTAAATCACAGTTACACAGCGACTTGCCCAAGGTCACCTACTGAGATTCAGGACTTGGTGGGGAGCAGAACTGAGTGGAACTCATAATTCCCAGTCCAAAATTTTAAGAACTCATACTCATAGTATATTCCTCCTGCCAGACGTGTGGAACCTTAGCTGTTGGGGTTGAATGAGAT
Source organism: Iguana delicatissima (assembly GCA_948472985.1). Classification (NCBI taxonomy): domain Eukaryota; kingdom Metazoa; phylum Chordata; class Lepidosauria; order Squamata; family Iguanidae; genus Iguana; species Iguana delicatissima. The sequence continues at coordinate 282,867 of CAOKZL010000841.1, read as the reverse complement.
TCCAATATTACCCTCTTACCTTCCCAAAAGATCCATGCACTCCTTCCTCATGACAGCTTCATTTGCTGGTTTTCTGACTGTTGTATATTTTTCCTCCTTGTAACCTTCTAAAAGGCTGAATTGTCTTCCATAAAGACTTAGTTATTAGCAATGAAAATTTCAAACTTAGGCCCTTTCCACAGCTTACTTGGGTCTGGAGTCATCCCAGCATTGTGCTGGCAGTGATTTTGCCAGGATGGGAGCATGGCTGCCAATGGTCCCTGTCACACTGGATTGCTTGCTGCAGAAGGAAGTGTCATGGCCTCGCCTTTTCCTGCCACAGCACAGCTGGGACAGGAAGCACAGCCATTGAGCTTCCAGGGCCTCTGCAGCTACGGTAAATGTGGGTGTGTGGTGGGATGGTGGTGCACTTGCAGGTGGTTGTTGTTGTTGTTGTTGTTGTTGTTGTTATTATTATTATTAACTGGTTATGGGTAACATCTACACAGCTTATGAATACTGGAACATATAGCAAATGTACACAATGTGCAGATTAAACAAGAAAAACAAAACAAAAACAAAAAGAAAAATAAGATTAACTCCAGTAAAGGCACATCTTCATCTTATCTAAGTCAATCTCTATAAGCTATAACAAAAGGGTTCCTCTATTTCTCTTCAAAATATCTAATTAGATCTTCCCATTGTTTTTTAAAATTATCTAAAGATTTGTCTTTCAGGAACATTGTCATCTTATCCATATCCAATCCATAAATTTATGGTAGGAGCCTCTACCTTTCTTCCATTTCTAAGCAAAAAGAATTCTAGCCTTGGTTATCAAATTAAGTACTACTTTCTTGTGTCTTTTGTCAATGTAATTCTCCATTGCTTTAAACATATTTAGTAAATATAATTCCGGTTTCACGGGGAAACTTTTCTTAGTAATTTTGGTGATTTCTATATAAATAGTTTTCCAATTTTTTTTTATTTTTTATTTATTTATTTATTTTGCTTTTTTGCAATTCAATCAACAATGATAAAATGAACCTCTTTCGGATTTGCACCTCCAATAGTTCTCATTCCCTCCTTTGTGGATCTTGGCAATTTTTGCTGGGGGTAGGTGCCATCTATATAACATCTTATAGTAGTTTTCTTTTAACAATTGGCAAGCTGACAAATTTAAATCTTTCCAGGACTGCAACCAGTAATCTACCTGGAAGGGATATCCAATGTCCTGGGCCCACTTAATCATGCTACTTTTTATAGCCCCCTGTTCCAACTCCCATTTTAAAAGAAGTTTGTAAAATTTAGCTGTGATACATTGCCAATGATTGTCGGTTATTGACAGGGAAAATCCATCAATGATTTGTGGCATGATCACACCATCTGGGGACAGGAGAAGGATGGGACTGTGACAACACTGTGCATAAGCGTTGTCATGGTCTCATCCTTCCGCCATCCCTATGGCAGGCTAGAAGGGTGGAGCGGAAAGGACCTAAGATTTGTTGTTACTATTGTTATTGGCTGTCAAATTGATTTTGACATGGGATACCTTAGGGAGTGAGAAACATCCAAGAGCCCCAGTCACCAACTGCTCTGCTCAGGTCTTGCAAACTCAGGGTTTGTTGCTTTCGTTGTTGCCACCTGAAATTCTGTCTTCCTGTTTTCCTACTGCCTTCCACTTTGCCAAGCATTTTTGCTTTCTCCTATGATGTGATAATGGGGGCTTCCCATTATCTAGGCTTAGCAAAGGGAGATACTTCCCTCTTCAGGTAAACCAAGGGTTAATGAGGTGTTGGGATTACATCAAGGGTCACAGGGTGAGAGTTGACCAACCAAAAGGAAAAGAGGTGGGCATCTTCGGGATGTTTCCAGATGCTTCTTGGGAAAAGTTATAAAACTTCTGTGATGCCATGTGGCCAGAGAGAAGAGAGAGGAACCAAGAGAGAGATGGGATCTGGTCCAGTGGCAGACTGGAGGCCCCATGCCTCGTCTCCTGGCCCCTCCCATCTCCTTTAGACCATCTAAGCGTATAACCTAATTGTGAGTAACTAGAAATAAGTAGTTAGTTGCGTTAGGGATGTTGTTATTTTGGGAATTGGCTGATCTTAAGAATGTATCTGTGCTTTTGTATCTGTTTTTTGTAACTTCTTGTAACTAAGTGTACCTGGGAGGGGGGAGCCTCTCAAGTGTGAAATTGTCTTGTTTCCGTGCATGCCTTGAATAAAAACCTTCTGTAAAAACCTCTGTTCTCGCTATTTCCACGCCAGGCTTGGCACATGCTAGATAGACTCTCTCACTCAGAAGGGAGAAGGGGAGAGGGTGGAAGACCCTTAAGCTTAGAGATTGTTAGTTCTGGACAGCATCTCACTGTTCTCTCCAGCTGATTAATAATTCAGTGAGTGGTGGCAGCATACCTGATAACGCTGGGGAAATTGGCAGCCTTTTCTAGGGTGGGAGTCAGCCTTTGGGGGCTGGCAAGAACCCCAGTAGAACGCTGGAGGAATTTCCAGTCTTTGAGGGACTGGAAATAAACACCAGTGTCACATATGAGTCATGTGATCTCATGACAAGTTCAAAGTATGACAGCCTCAGTTTAATCATCTTGTGCTCTAGGGACAGTTTGGGCTTGATTTGTTCTATGACTTATTCATCTGTCTTTTTAGCAGTCCATGGTATCTGCAGAACTCTTCCCCAGCATCACATTTCAAATGAGTTGCTTTTCTTACAGTCAGCTTTTTTCACTGTCTAGCTTTCGCAGCCATACATAGAAATCAGAACTACTATGGACTGGATGATTCTGATTTTGGTATTTAATGATAAATCTTTACGCTTGAGGATTTTATCTAGTTCCTTTACAGCTGTTCTTCCAAGTCTTAGACTTCTTCAGATTTCTCACCCTACATTTTCCATTTTGATAAAAACTGAAATACTTAAACTATTTCAATGTCTTCATTACTTACTTCAAAGTTATGTAAATTATCTGTGGTCAAATTGAAATAGGCTAGTATTTTTGATTTCATGTTTTCTTTGGCCCTTGTCCATCACTGGAATGCTTCCTTGTGAATTGACATCTCCCAAATTTCCTCCAAATTGAAATCCAGCCCTTTAGCAGAGAAGAAGTTCCACCCTTTTGTCCTAAATCAAAAAGACATATATTTGACTGCGTATCACTAAACATGAAACAGTCATGGTCATGGTTCAGTAAGATGAATCTGAGCAAATCTGATTGCATGTTGGTATCTTTCTAACATTTCATTTTGAGTAATGTTTTATTTTCTATGTATATGTAAAAAATAACAATCTTAGATGGCGTTAACAAGAGAATGGTTTAAAAATAATATGATCATTGATTAGCCTGAGCATGGCATCCTAGGTTTAAACATAATAAAAAGTTTGCCTCCTTATTTAGAAACAAACAATTTCCAATAAGTGGAAAAAGCTTAATTTAACTAGTGTAAAGAAAGGCAGCTTCGACTGTGGTTGAACTTTGGGCCATGCTTTTAGAAACAGAGGCAGATTATATTTGTGTTTGAAACATTAAAGACATTATGAGAGAAGCTTTATTGATCATCATACCAACATGATACACAGTTGGGTATAGTTTCCCTAAAATGGATTTAATGGATTTATTTATTTATTATGTCACAGGCCTCTGTATGTTTATTTAAATGTTTCACTGTGTTTAACAGGACTTATGCCATCCAAAATGTGGATAGGATTTTAGTCTTTTAATACAAGCCTATTCGTATTTACTCTGAATTTAGCCCCACTGAGTTCAAAGGAGCTTTCTCCTAGGTAGATGGATATAGGGTTTATAGCCATTAATCACCTTTCTACCATGAGACAGGTGGGAGGGTGTACAATTCCTAAGAGCTCAGTAATCCAGAAAGAATTTTTAAAAAACAAAACAAGTGTCTAAGCAACAGCAACAGCTTCTTAAATCAATAATTTAAGTCAACACATTCCAGAAAATGGAAATGAAAGTGCTCACCTTGTGTGGTAGTTCAAGAGATGTCACCTACTACAGAACCAAAATGGATGTAGATCCACGCAGGTGGCCAATATATACAAGAGAGGAAAGTTAATAGAAAGGGGTTAAAGTGTTTTGTTAATTGCTAGTAAGCAAAACACTCTAATTCAATTGCATTTTCATTTGACAGGGAAAGTTTAACTGCAAAATCCATGTTAAATTGTCATTTTAATGTAAGTTAAATGCCACACAGAAGAATTGTCAGAACAATAGTGAAAAATGTGGTTCATCATTTGACTACCACACCTTCCCCTATCTGTACTTTGAGCCTGAGAGAGAAGGCAACAGGTACACACATTCCTTGAAAACCTATTTCTCATCCACTCAACAAACTATCCTCTCTTGCTTTTCCTTTCTCCCTTTACAATGCTATATCCTCCTTCCCCCATCCCCTTTAACTTACTGATTCCCACATAAATCCCAGCAAAGCTTCTAGGGCTAAGAGCTTCAGAATTCGCTTTCCTAGGGAAGATAGGGAGCCGCTATGTGGTGTCCAATATAACAAAGTAAATCTTTATTAATTTAATTCTTATGGACAATAACAAATAACTATTCTTTTCTCCATTGTGAGAATGTCCTCAAAAATTGCATAGTCCGGATTTTTCACAGAATAAAACCCAAATGCAAATAGTCCCCCGAAAGTGGACAGTTTTTGAGGACTATTTGCACTTTGGGATTTATTCTGTGAAAAATCTAGACAAGGTTCTTGTCATTTTCTGCAAAGAAAATCATCATTTTTTTGTGAAGCAAATTTGATATCCATGCAGAAAATAACAGCTGGAATCCTATGGGAGATTTACATAAGCATAAACACTATTGTTATGGGTGCTATGCAGTGAAACTCATCCAGATTCATCTAATACTGGGTATCAGCCTCTGAGACTGATAGGGGTCTATTCCCTGTCACTTGGGAAGCAGCTGGCTGACAGTTCCAAACCCTCCTTCCATGAACAATCTCTGGTGAGGCAGGCAGAAGCAGGACCCCTGTTGCAATCTCCCTTCACACTGAAGATTGCTCATGGGGAAGACCATCAGCCAACTTCTTGATCAACAAGGGAACAGACTCCCATTGATCACAGTGGCTGCTGCTAGGTAAGTGGGGACTGGGGGACTTTCATGATTCCTAGATGTCCGCTAAACTAACACCTGTGTAGTGGCTGTAAATACAAAACAGTCACATGTGCATAACTCTAGGTTATACATTTGTAACTGCTCAACAGAATTCCAGCTAATATTTCTGTGAAAAAAAAATCCGCAAAAACAAACAAACAAAAAAGTCAGATGTATTCATTGTGAAGAATAAGTCTGAAACAGTGGATATTCTCATCCATCCAGGATTTTCCTCGACAGTGTCTCCCAACAGTTGGGAAAGCCATTTTTTATTTGAGACTTGAATATTCATGAATATTCTTCCCATCCCTAGTCTTGTATGCAACACTAGAGGATCAAATGGATGCAAGGATTGTCCCCTTCCAAGTTGTCTTTACTACTTCTTGATTTAAACTCTTTTAAACTCTTTTACAGTAACATACCCTAACAATGACATAAGGTGGTTTGAGTCTTGCAGCCTTAATATTCTTAATTCTCCATTCATGAGAGTGTAACAAAAAAGGGAGAAGCAGCTTTGCAACAATCTGAAAGAACTAAGAACCAGCAGGATACTTAAACATTTTGTTACCCTGTTTTCTGGGGGTCCCGGGAGGGACACCTAAATGTGCTCTCAATTATACAAGTTGGGGAAATTAGCCAAGAGTACAAGCTAGCAATACGAAAGGCAGGGCAACGGAGCGAGATCTTTTACGCAGCATCTACGGGGTCAGGCCAAGTCAAGGAGCACACTGAATTGAAATAATAATTGTGGTTTTTATTAAAATACAATCAAAGAGTGTATGCAACACACTCACGCAGAGAACTAAAGAAATAAAGGTTGGAGTGGGATAGAGGGATTTTTAGACGAATTGTTGGTTTGGGTAATACTACACCTGTCCTGAAGCCCGGGTAGTCTGCAGCAGAAGTTCGGAGTTATGGAGTCTCAGTTCGTGGGACTGAGGGGAAGGCTCGCCAAGCAAAGTGGCAGCAAGGCTGGATGGAAGTCGGGAGTGATCCAAGGAAGCTCTTAAAGTCAGAGGTTTTTAAAGGGGACAATGTAGCCACAGGCTAGTCCGTACTTGGGGAAAACAATGAGTTTTGGGCTGGAGACAAAGCCTCCGAAAGGTCAGACTTTAGCATGATTGAGTTAGGTCCGAATTGACAATAGGGTAGACAGTATGCAAACGCAGAGTGCTTGACAGATGAGGATTCTTCTAATCAAGCTACCTGCTCAGGGCAGGGAGTTCTTTATAAGTTGGGTGCATACATGATGAGGGTACTTGCCATGAGGTCTCCTGAAGCAGCAGTTTGGCTATTTCCGGCCAGCCTGCATTTGTTTTGAATATACCAGCAATTAGCGACCGAGCCTGTTTGCGTGCTTGTCCAGGGGCCTCACAAGCACGTGTAGAACAAAGGGTTATAGGAGGCCAAATTATTGATATCAAAATGATATCTAATGTCACCCCAAGTGCGGCTTAGGAACCGCAGTAACAATTTCTTTACAGTTCGGCACTGTCCCTCATCAAAGTAATTTATAATATGATTAACAAATTAATTCTGGGAATAAGTTGGTAGCCAAATTCAAGTTTAAATCAATACATCAAGTTAAAAATAAATTTGATAAAGTTGTCCTCTTAAGGTAGCAGATTTCCAATTCAATCAATAACTTAATTGAATTAAACTAGTAAGTCTATGATTCTAGGTCAGCTACTAAATAGCATCTCCTAGCCTGAGTGCTCCCCATGCTGCTTTAAAAGCAGCAGCTGCTGCAAGTGATGGAAATCTGTTCTTCTGTTGATTTGGACACAGCAGGCAATCTCTGATGTGACAATTAGAAGCAGGATCCCTGTCACAGTCCCTCCCTTCATCTGAGATTGCTGGAGTGTGTGTAGAAATAACAGCCTGTTGCACCTTGAGCCAAAGAAGAACAGAACTCCGTTGTTTGTAGTGGCTGCTGGCCAGGAAGGCAGGACTGGGGGATTTTTTACAATCCCTACATATTACCTACATTATTGCCAGAATTGTGAATATATAGGGATGTGCAATTCTAGTTTACACATTTGCAATTGCAAATGTGAATGTCAGTTACTGTTCAGGTAACAATGTTCAAGGGACTTGTCATAGGCCATCTTTGTTGCAAGCCTATTTTTATGAGGATTCTATAACCAAGTGTGGCTCTGAGGAACTAAAAAGTCCTCAGTGCTCAAGAGTTAAAATCCAAGAAAAAAATACAGTAAAACTCAAGAGCCTGAGCAGAACTAAATCAATGACAGAAAGGCACAGAAAGAATACTCAGCCAGCATTAGAAGCTGAGATAAAAAAAGGGGGACTTTCAACCAAAGCTTTAAAAGAAAGATTCGTCCCTGGGAGTGATCAAGCCCCAGTGCCTGGTTGCTGCAATATCTCAGGGAACCACATCTCAGAAGTCCTAGGTTGGCCCAAGACATTTTGCTGGCTGAAGAAGAAGAATAAATTCCCTCCCCTCAAAGTGAAGGATCATAATATTTTAGGCCAATCTAATTATTTTGACTCCAGAGGCAGGTAATTTCACAAACACTTTCCCCCTACTCATGACAGTTAAAACTTAGCCATAATAAATTGAAGAACTAACAATCTACTGCAGCAGTTCTCAACCTGTGGGTCCCCAGATGTTCGTGGACTTCAGCTCCCAGAAGCCCTAGCCGCTATGGTCAATGCTCAGGGCTTCTGGGAGCTGAAGTCCATGAACATCTGGGGACCCACAGGTTGAGAACCACTGATCTACTGACTTTTCATGACACTCAGATCTGTAGATAGTGAATGTAATCTTTACAAGGAGCACTCATGATAACAACTCTGTGCAAATGAATGGACAATCACATTTCCCCAAGTACAAAACATTTTATTTTTGAGAATGAAGAAAGAAAACATTTCCGTAAGAACCACTGTATTGCTGGTGGTGGACCAAAAAGAAACAAATACATTTTTCAATACTGGAAAACTCTTAGCCCTTCAGATATTTTGGAACACATCTTCAAAAATTACTTTTACGAATTACTCACAGTTATTTCTCCAGCCCCTAATTAGATACTATGATAATTACAGTTTTAAAAGTAACTATTTTCCCATTTTGCAATGGTAATTAGGAAAATTAATTACTGTTAAAAAAACATTGGAATAGTGCAAGCTTGCAGCACAAAGCACACTCTCATCCCATCAGGCTCATTGTCACCTTAACATTTTCACCCAGATATAAGACACAGCGCAAGCAAACACCCAAATTATGTTATTTTCTCCACCACCAGTTAGTGAGTTTACTCCTTATAACTATAAAAGTAACTTCAAAATTTATAGTTACAGTGCAAAATGGTGACATTGTCCTTAGCAATGTTAAAATAGTAATTTAGCTCAGCTATGCCTTCATTACCTGAAAAAGGAATTAATTACAAATTGCGCACAAGTTGCTATTTCTGACTGTTGTTGTGATTAATAGTCTTCCAGTAAGCTTCAACATATGGCAACCCTATGAATGTGAGACCCTCGGGGGCCTCAGTCATCAACAGCCTTGCTCGGGGCTTGAAAACTCAGAGTTGTGGGTTCCTTGATTATTTGTAGACCTCAACTCCCATAATTCCTTGTCATTCTTCATGTCAGTTGAGACTTCTGGAGATTGACAGCCAGAGGTTCCTCACCTGGATGGCATATCTACTATATAAAAGTCAATGTTTGTCTGTTTGTCTGCGTCGCACAGGCCAAGACCTCATATAATTGGCTGAGTGAAGCGAGAAGACCTCATAGGATTCGCTGGCTGTGAAGATTCCATGGAATCCTGGGGTTCCTGGGGAGGGGCCCTTAGAATTCTCAGCCTAGAACTCTTGGGCCTCAGGCTGGTTGCTATGGAGATGAGGCCTAGCAGCAAGAAGGATGCCAGAAAACTTTTGGGAGACATATGTGAGAAAAATTAAAGTGTGTCTTCTCACCTCACACAGTAGATTGTATGGATTCCATATGTGAGGAATCTTAAAGTTGAAATTCAGAACAAAAAACGTAAAGCCATTGCACAAATTCAACAGAAAGCAAATAAATAAATAAATAAATAATAAAAAAGCCAGTACATCAACCTCACCAGAGAATATAGATTGGATTGGGGACCACGGGGAAAAGCTACAGGTACTGGAATAGACAAGTTGCTATGGACACAAGGCCTAGCAGCAAGGAGGAGGATAATGTATTCCTTCAAGAAGCCAGCCTCTGAATGTTAACAACTCTGAATAAAGACTGGATTGGGGAATATGGGAGGAAATTACAAGTACAGGAATAGGTTGGTTGCTATGGACATGAGACCTAGCAGCAAGGAGAAGGACAGTGTACTCCCTCAGGAACCCAAACGGTGTATGTAAATAACTCTGAATACAGAACGCATTGGGAAATATGGAGCAAAGTTACAGAAAATGGAGAAGACAGTTTGGTGAGTTCTTAAGAGGAAAATAAAAACCTTGGCCAATGCTGGGTAAATATGCTAGTATTAGATAAATCTAATTATGTGGGAAAAGAAAAAAATATAGAGAATATAGAAGCAGATGCATATGTATTAGTATATGCATATTTGTTTCAGTTTTTTAGCTTAAAAACTTTGTGTTCACATCTTCATATTGTGGCAATACCTTTAGTAGGCCAACCAAGAAGACTTAAAATTATCTGTGCAGGCTTTCAGACTGTATACAGATTTCTGTGAATTGTGGATTGTCACACATGAATGCATAATATATATTATGCATTCACTTTATATATCTTCCATTCCTTAACTATAATGTTGCCAATGACTATGATTCTCCAAGAAAAATTATTTTCTCTTGTTCTGATTAAAATCTAAACTCACTTTGCTGGCATCACATAGTGGTTATTTGCTTCTCAAGAGTTTCTTGATAGGTCATAGCATCATACTTTGCAATCATGTGAGCCTGGAAAAAGACACCCTATTTAAGCAATCATGACAGTCAAGCATTACTGGGTAGAAAGGTTCTCCATTTTTAGCCCACCAGATATTGCAAGCAGGACTGGGGGCAATCAAGCATAAGCGAAGGGTAATCAAGAAAAAAGTTGAACTTGAACACCACCCTCAGAAATTCTGTTTGAGGTCAACCCAAGGCCATGGTGATTATCATGGCAATCAAAGTTCTATTGCCTCCCCCCACCAAGATCTAAAAAATTTATTTTAGGGTGGAAAAAGCAGGACATTAGTATGTTAGTATTGAAAAGTTGTTCTACACAGTACAGAAGGGATAGTTCACTGCAGAGCTTCCAAGTTCAGAGTTGTAAGTCTAAGGTCATTTCTGCACTACACTGTTATAGTGCTATTATTCCACTTTTAACACCCTGTGGAATTCTGGGGCTTGTAGTTTACTGAGACCAAAGAGCTCTCTGACTGAGAATTCTAAATACCCCTCCCTAAATTGAAAACCCCAGGATTCTGTAGAATATTTAAAGTGGAATAATAGCACTATAACAATGTAGCGTGGAAGTGCTCTGTGTCAGGGATGGGTAATTATGTGAAATCCAGGGATTGCACATTCCCTTCATCAGGCATCAGAAGGCCCTAGTACCCCAATTTTTCTTTTTCTTAAAAAAGAACTTACATTTTTTTTTCCTGTTTGCTTTATGGAGTGCCACATGTTGTCTCCCTCAGCTGTTTTAGTCCCAAGTGGGGACTTCCTGTGAAAACATTTCCTACTTCTTAAAACAGTTTCCTATGAACCAATAACAGCCTAAAGAGACTAAAGTGGGGTGAAAGAGGGTACATGGATGAATGTTGAGTAAAAATATTTTAAAATCTTGAAAACTGGGTGAGTTGGAGGCTGCGATGGATCCCTTCTCCATTCAGGTCCCACAGTTAGCAACAGCAATAGCAATAGCAGTTACATTTCTATACCGCTTATCAGTGCTAAGCACTCCGTAAGTGGTTTACAATGTGTTAGCTAGTTGCCCCCAACAAGCTGGATACTCATTTTACCCACTATGGCCCTTTCCACACGGGGTAAAAAAACGGCTTAGGGCGACCTCATCCGGAGGTCGTCCACACCGTGGAGCGCGCTAGAGCGGTTTGAATAGTGGAGGTTCCACACCTCAAACCGCGCTAGCGCGGCCGCAAGGGGTGGCGCGGCGCGTTTTTAAAAACCACATTTTATGTGGTTTTTACGAAAAGCGAGCGCGCTAACCTGTTGCAGCGCCCCGTGTGAAGCTGCAGGGACGCGCTAGCGCGTCCCTGCAGAGCTGCCCGGGGGCGGGCTTCCGGCTGGCGCGCTGCCCTGATTGGCGGAGCGCCGCCGGAAGTCGCCGACCGCCATTTTGGGCGCCGCCGAACACCGCCGAAACTCACCAACGTGTGGAGCAGCGAACGCGCGCTCCCCGCAGGGATGGAGCAACCCGTTTTCAGGTAAGATCCGTCCCTGTGTGCGCTGCCCCGTTCCCCCGTCCCCCGTGTGGAAAGGGCCTATGAAAGGATGGAAGGCAGAGTCAACCTGGAGCCCTGTAGGATCGAGCTCACAGCATTGTGGCTGCAGTACCAGCATTTAACCACTGTGCCACCAGGACAGTTCTAACCCTTGGTTTCCTCTCACTCATCTTGCCCCCTTTCCCCTTGAGATCTCTTTGTGGAACAGGTAGTTGGGCCTCAAGGTAATCTCTATGTGGACCAGTGGATGTGTTGTTCAGTGGGTTCCCTGTAGTAAGCATGATAAGATGCTCTATCAAAACTTAACAGGAACAACCAGACAGAATTGGAGAAAGGAATAAACAAGTAGACGTTTATTAATACACACTTAGTTCAAACATTAACCTCTGAAGTAGTCAATCATTCACAGTTCCTCAAAATCCTCTTCAGTTCTTCCCCCAACTGGCTGTCTTAAATCTATTACAGCTTGACCCTTTCTCTAGGTCATCTTTCCCCACTCTGCAATCTTTTCCCTATCTCTATGGTCGTCTACACTCTACACTGTTAAAGTGCTACTATTCCACTTTCAACATGCTGTGGAATTCCAGGGTTTGTAGTTTCTGAGGCCAAAGCTGAGAGTTCTAAAAAAGCCCTGGCTGAGAGTTCTAAACGCCCCTCCCTAAACTGCAAACCCCAGGATTCCACAGAAGGTTGATAGTGGAATAATAGCACTATAACAGTGTAGTGCAGAAATGCCCTCTGTCCTCTATCCACATCTCCCTGCTATGGTTTCCATATCCCTGTGCCCTATCTGTCTTTTGTCAGAGACAAGCTTCAGTTTTGTATCCTTTCTGCCCCATATACCCCCCCACAGCATTCCCTGAGCTGTGAATGGCTGGCACCAACCAGACTTGTCCAGCTCCTCCCTTCACCAACCAGGCTTGTCCAGCTCTTCCCTTCCTTAAATGGCTTTAAGGAACATATGTGACCTAGAGGACATATTTTCCCCGTGCACTAAGAGTTGCTTTGTTTGCGAAATTCTGCCTGTGGCCATTTCTCACACTGCTGCAGCTTTCCGAATGAAAAGGCCAGTGTCCTTTGTTTTCTAACATAATGGAATATTTGTTAACTTGTAATGGTAGAAAGAACCACCTCTGGGGCAGGCAAACAGACATAAATATCTTAGGCTAAAAAGAAGTAAGGTTAATTGGTTTACTCTTTGAAGTTTCATTGTCAGGTAACAGTAATTAAGAATGGAGAGAGATTAAAGAGGATGCTAAGAAGTAATGACAAAGCTGATTGTCTCTCTACCAAGCATATTGTTGGAACCCAATAGCAAAATGCTGACATTCTGTGTTGCTTTGAATATGCCTAAACAAATCCCAAATAATGAAATTAATTCAGTTGATTCAGATTGATTTGTGTGAGCTCTGAGGTATATTGGATTGGCCCAGTTCAGCTGCAGAGCAGTATATCAGAGCCTAAAGTATTCCAAACATATCCAGAGATCCAAACATCAAAAATGGGAAAAAGCCAAACTGGGTGCCTCCAATCTGACCACATAAGAAAGGCGGCAACAGAAGAAGAGGAGCTCGGCTGTCCTCATAGACAGCTCTAATGTATTGTTTGCACCATTCTCATCAGCACTATCTAATGACAATGCTTAAGGGGGAAAATTACGTAAGTTATTAAAGTTATATAGTCAATCTTATCTCACATTTCTCCATTACGAGTTAGTAACAGATGATGAAACAGCTGTGGCTAGAGGTTAGTGGCTATTGGTCTTGGTGAGTCTTCCTTTTATTCCTTTTTTTTTCTTTTTAGATATCTTTTGTTTATCTTTCTTGTTAATTTTTCTGTTTACTAACTCTCTGTATGTGTTAAGTTTATTCCCCATATCTCAGCTATCTGTTCTTGACATTTGTGGTGGTGACATTACCAAGGGGTGTTTTAGTTCTCCACAGAAAAGCAGAATATTGCCTGGGACCATTCTGAGATGACAGAAGGTCCCAGGATTGCTATATTCCTTCACATCCAACTGTAAATGAGCAGAGGTAAGCACTAGTGTTCTGCAATACTTTAGGAGGAAGCAACAAGTATTCTTGCTTAGGTTGTTACCATGCTATACATCCCCACTCTATGATATAGTATAATTGACAATGAACATTATTTAATTGGCACAAAATTTAAGTTATACACTTATGGCTGAATGTCATGCAGAAAGAGACTCTGGAGAGAGCAGACTAAATGGCTTGAGGTAATCCTATCAATTGCCCAAATTTAGAAAAAAAATAGCCAGATTCTTGTTCCTCCATGCTGTCCTGAAGCTCCTAGGTTTAAGCCATCTCACCTCAGCTTTCTTCTCTTCAGGACTGGTGAATACCACCCACTTCATCCTAAACTCCTTGCTATTCAATTTTTCTCTCCTTTCCTTGTGTTAGTTTCGTATGGCTGTGAGACTCCATATGCTTGCATTCTCCCCCAATAAAACATTCTTCTAATGTCCAACTAGTGTCTTTCAGTTAGAACTGGTATATGTGAGGAAAGGTTGGACAGCACCTAAGTCCAAATAAAATATACATGATGTACATTAAGGTTTTGCACCTGGGGAAGACAGTGGGTGATGCAATCCCATGTAACACCTGCATGAGTCATTGGGTTGTATAACTAGGGAAGAAGGTTGCATCATACATGGGATCTAGCAAGGTTGGCTAGTGGTGCATCAGAAATGTATGTATATAAGGGGGTGTGTTCTAGCCAACTGTGCCCTCTTGATGTCTGAAGGAGCGGCCAGAGGCTATGTTGGATGCATATCTTTGCATGCTGTGGAATGCTGAAACTCCGTTGGAGGACTGTATATATGTATGTATAGTAACTGGAAAGTAAAAGCCTCCTGTAGGAAGATAACATTGTGTGGGAGTATTTTTTCCTGGCTTCAAGGCTTCGTTGCTAATGTTAAATACTCTGCTGGGATGCTTCTAAGCTGTGTGAGTAAAACTCTGCTGTATGGTGATTTTTAAACACTTGACTCTGGTGAGCTGTTTTGCCAGAGCTCAGTGCTGGAGGGAAGTGCTCCCGAGGTTTTTGTGTAGCTCCCATCATCCACCATCCCTCTGACAATATACACTGGTGAAAAGGTCTCGTGGTTACCCCCCTCCCTCAAGCCTCCTTTGAGCTATACTTCCCATGTTTTCATGGAGACATTGGCATCATGGGTGGACCCCTGAGTCACCTACTTTTTGGGGTAACAAGGTCAGAGGGAAAACAAGTCCTAGCATTCAAACAACAGAAGACAGGTACATCAGAAGGACAGAGTGATCGCAGAAGCAGAAGCAGTTCTCAGTCTACCTGCTCCAAGTGGTTAAGGTAGGCAATTCAGGAGGAGATGGTGTGGAGATGGATGGAGAAATGACAGAGAAGTTTCCAGTGTCAGCCAAAACTATCAAATGCTTTAAAGTGGGGCAGGATCTTTCCACTGGGACTGCTACTCATAATAAATAAAGTTGAAAAATGCAACAAAACAAACCAACAAACCACCACATCTCTCTTCAGGGTACATCATCGTTATCATTATTATATACATTAACAGACTTAGAGGACTGACAGTGTAGGGAACAGTGTAGGGACTAAAGCACTGTGAAATGGACTGTAATCAATTCTGATCAGGGAACAAAAGCTCTTTAAAAATGCTTTAAAAAAAAAACTCTGAATTTTACAGGTGCAAACACAAAAACCCCTGGAGTTAATTGCCTGAAACTGAGGTGGTTAATCCCCACTTTATTCATGCTGCATACATATATTTTATGAAGATGTGAGGTGGGAAAAAAACTTGGAAAAACTATTGTAATCTTGACTTGGATTCAAGCGTTAGATCAGAATGGATTGGCTTCTCATCAATCCATTCCAAATCAGTCCCAGATCTGAGTAATTAAGATAGGATGCAAACCAAACTGGTGGTGGAGGTGGTGTGAATCTCCAGCTTTCATGAAGAACTTTCACAAATTCTTTTGCCCTTGATGAGCAACATATTGATGTCCCCAACATACTGAGACATCCTGGGGGGAAAAAAAGAAAAGAAAAGAAAAAGCAGTCTTCAATAATTGGAAGACTATCCTCTTTTCAAGACTGGGGAGGAGGGAAACCCATTCCATTTTTGTAAGCGGAAGAAATAGCCCAAATCGTTTTGTTTTGTCCAGAAATGTTTTGAGTTTTGTAGAAGAGAATATTTTGCACAATACTTCTTGTGGAATTTGTGCAACATGTTCCATAATGCCAACAGAAAATCACAAATATTTCTCATAATTTCCCCAGCAGGGAAAAACATTTGACATTTTTCCTTCTCAAGAATGAGCAAAAATGAAGTAAGCAGTGATTTATATCCTAAAATCATCCCGGGTCTCAGGCAAAACTGATCCATTGCCTAATGGTCATGTCTTGATTCTCATATGCATGTGCATCATTTCAGCATGCTAAACAATGTCAGTCCTTAACTAAGGATGGAGAAAACTGACAGTTCTGCATGCTTCAACATTTTATATTTAAAATGAAGTTTTTCTATTAATGAGATCCTTTTTTTCTAATTTTGATAAGTTCTTACTTTAAAAAAAGAACATGACTATATTCACACACATCAGCACTGGGCAAATCAAAGTTCAATAGCCTGAAAAAGACTATGGAGAGGAAAAAAATGAAACAGTACTACAGACATCATCATCATCATCATATATCATTTATAACACCCTTTCCAGCAAAGGGCAAAACAACAACACACAATAAGAGACATACAGTAAGAGACAAGGACATTAAAACAAAACAAAACAACAACAACACAGCAATACATGATACATGGCATGAAATCCCCAACACCCCACCAGTTGCTACCCATCTCAGCACCTTAAACACAACTCAGTGGCTTAAGATGGAGAGTCAAAGAGGAAGGTCCTCAACCATTTACAAAAACGGGTGAGATCCTCCTCCAGCCAGAGGTCCAGAGAAAGACTGTTCCACAAATGTGGAGCCAGATCTTGAAAAGCTTGAAGCCTTGACAGAGCTGTACATGTTGGTGGAACAGACAAAAATCCTTTGCCTGCAGATCGTAAATTTCTGGATGGAATGTACCTAACAAGCTGAGCTGCCAAGGTAATGAGAGAGGTTAAAACACAAAGCTTTAAATATCAGGACCAAATGTTTGAAACAGGCCCTGGCCCGAACTGGTAGCCAGTGAAGGGATCTATGGGGAGAAGAAATAGATGAATATTTTGGTAGATTTAAAACAACCTGGACAGTATTGTTCTGAATTAAAACCAGAGGAAGAAGGGGGCAAGAAGGCAAACCTGCCAGTAGGCTGTTACAATAATCTAGGCATGAGATAACCAAGGCCTGTGTTATCCTGATCTCTGGAGGTCCCACGAGGGACACCTAAGTGCACTCCAAATTACAAAGTTGGGAATTAGCAAAGAGCACAAGCTAGCACTACGAGAGGCAGGGCAATATAGCGAGATCTTTTACCCAGCGTCTACGGGTTCAGGCCGAGTCAAGGAGCAAACAGAAGTAAATAATAATTGTTGTTTTATTGATATACAATCAAACACGTGTATGCAACACACTCGCACAGAGAACTATAGAAATAAAGGGTATTCAAAGGTTCCTTGATATTCAGGGATGTATGTCTTCCTTGGGATTATTTACCTGTTTCTTCGAAATTTAGAAATAGTCAATGACAGTGGATTTTTCACATCCTTTTGACTGCAAGAAACTGGTATTTTATTACCTGAAAGATAATTTTCCTCCACTTGTGATTCAATGGGTGAAAGATGTAACAGATCTAACAATGCTTGCAACGTTTCAAAGAATGATGCACAGACAAAAATTACAAAAAATGGACTTACATTTGGACATTTGGTCAGCTTTTATAGAAACTTACATCTAATGACTAATGACTAATGTCTAATGACTAATGACTAATGACTAATGTCACAACTTTCCTCCTTTTATATTTTTATTTTTCTGCTTTTGTTATGTGGAACATTATTGTATGGAAGTGAGAACCCTGTTGAACATAAATAAAATAAAAATAAAAAGATAAAAAAGATAAAAGATAAAAAGATAAATTGCTATTAGATTTGCATCCTTGCATGAATGGATGTGCCAATGGATGAATGACCCATGGACTAAAGGAAGTTTGAATGCATTTTAGAAATACACTCAGTTTTAGAGATTTTTGTTCATTTTTCTCATGCACCCATATTGTTATGTCATTTCAGTCACAGAATGCTGCAAAGTTAAAGATTTCCAAGAGCAAATTGTGTGTATTTCTCTGTTTGACCCAGGAGGTACAGAATAAGATAGATTGTTTATTTTTTTTTAAAAAAAAAAAAAGCTTGACAGAACAAATTTTTCACACTTCTGTAGGAAAAAGTCACTTTAATCATCACTGAGAAGGGTCACAGACAGATTTACTGAACTGTAGTTGCCTGAAACAGAAAAGGGGGAAAAAATAAACTAAACAACCTTGGATTTAATTTGCAAGAAAGGGGGATGGAGTAATTGGTATGCAAATACATCTTGAAAAGTCTCTTCCATAAACAAATATTATCATAACAAATCAAGCTAACCTTTCAAGTCTGAAATCTTCTTATGGACAATATTCCTAGAAGTAAAATATATCCCCTAAATGATTAACAGCGTTCCACAAAACTTGATCACAGATTTTTTAAAAAAATCACTCTTGAGGATGCTGAAAGTATAGTCAATTTCCTCAACTAAAGATCAGTGTAGAAATCTGGAGATTTATTATTGACCTCACTATAAATGAAATAGACCCTTTCCTCCACTGAAACACACACATATGCATTATTCCTGGGAGGTTTCTGCCAGCCAATGATATAACAATATGGATTGGGTTGTCAATCAATGACTGCATGCTAAATACATCTTTAAAGATGGTGATCTCTGCAACAACAGGACAGAGAGGAAGGCAGACAGCTTTAGCTGTGGCTTGTGCAGGTACAAACAAAGTGATATCATCATACCTCACACAATTGTGCCTCACATTCCATCCAGATTCCCTGAAAAGCCACCTTTTCTCACAGCAAACTCAGGTTGAGTTGATTCAGAAACCACTTTCCATACCATCTCATAAAGAACCAGTTAGCAGGGGACTTTTCACACCACACCATTGTAACATTATTGGTCCATTTTAACTGCCGTGGTCATATCCTATGGAATTATGAGTTTGGTAGTCTGATGGTACTAAAGCATTCTGGCCAAGCCATTCCCTAAAGAACAAAACTAAGGACTCCACAGGATGGAACTATGGCAGTTAAAGTGGAATCATAATGCTACAATGGTGTAGTGTGTAAAGGTTCCTGGTAAGGAGCCACTTACTATTTATGGATCAGCTATTGAATAGAAAAGATACTGTTTGAACTACAATGTCCAGAATCTCCAAAAATGGCATTACCAAAAAGTAATTATGACAAAGTTCGGAGGGTTTTGCTATTTGGAGTATCATTGGAGCCTGAAAACAGGTTGCTAGACAACCAGAATAGCACTTTAGGAAAGAAACCCAGCCCAGTAGTGTGTAGCTTATGCCTAGGAAAAAAAATAAATAAAGACAAGTACCTGTTAGCATTTTTTTATAGTAATTTTATGATAATTTTATTGCATTTTTAATTCCTTCCATGAGAGCTAGCAAGGAGCTAGAAAGTAAAATCCTTCATCAACCAGAGAATGTGGCTGTGCTGGGGAATTTAGCTCTCCGTAGAAGCCAAGTGAGTGCCAGAAAAGTAATTGAACTCTAGTAGGATCTGGTCAGAGAGTGTGATCTAAACTGGTGTTAAGCTTTTGGTGAAAGTTTAGCTAAAGTGCTGTTGTATGATAATTATGTCTTTTCTGAAAGTCTAAAGATAA
The DNA here is from genome assembly GCA_948472985.1 of Iguana delicatissima. Taxonomy (NCBI): domain Eukaryota; kingdom Metazoa; phylum Chordata; class Lepidosauria; order Squamata; family Iguanidae; genus Iguana; species Iguana delicatissima. Next base: position 263,449 of record CAOKZL010000841.1, on the reverse strand, counting down.
GATTCACACATTTCTGAGCAGGGAGTTCACTGTTGATATTGTCTAAAGAGTGCACTGAAGAAATGTATCAACGTTGAACTGCACATGAACTCTAACACATTAATTTATTCTTATGGTTATCTTAAAAAAAGTTACAGTTTATCTTTACAAATACTGACTCAGCCTGAGTTGTCTACAGTGATAAGTAAGACAGAAAACACACTACCATAAAATTTCTATAGTATTTCTAAATAAACATTGAAAATCTTCACCCTTTTATAAACTCAGGAAACTTATTTTCAACCATTTTTACAATATTTTTGAATGTTTAAAATTCTAACACTGTTCTTGGGATATCCAAATCATAGGAGGTCAGTTTTCACTTAGAGAAGTACAGGGAGATGCAAAGGTAATAAAAAGGAGATTATGAAATGCAATTGGGTAATGAGGAGGAGAGAAATCCCACTGAAATATAATTTCAAAGAAGTAGAAAAAAAATGGGCAGATTCTTATAGGTAAGGCTCAGGATACTGGTTTGTATTTGGTGGCCCTTAAGTGTGCCTGCCTGTTCTGTCTTTCATTGCACAATCATCTCAGAGGCAGTGAACAACCTCCTCAGCTTCCCACACTTCAATTAAAGCCCAGAGGAATGTGACATAAGGTAACTCCTTCCACAGAGGAAATTTGACTAGCAAGGTATGATACAGAAAGATGGCGATATTTATAATGGAATGCTAAAAAAAAGCTCCACCTCCTCAGGTAATCTTGCAACATATATGATAAGCTGTAGAAGAAGAAAAAAAGGCCCTTTCTGTACCTTACTTTTCTCCAGTGTCATCCCAGGGTCATCCTGGCAGTGGCTTTGCCAGGATAAGAGCGTGGATGCGAATGTTCTCCTCCACATTGGCTGGCTTCCTGCCAAAGGAAGCACAATAGACACACATCTTCCTTCTGCAGTGTAGCTGGGCACTTTCCCAGGCTGCACTGGGACAGGAAGTGCCGCCATCATGTTTCTGGGGCTTCTGCAGGCCAGGTAAGTACAGGATGGTGGTGCAGTTGTGGGTCATTGATGGGGAAAACTCATCAATGATTTAATCCACGATCGTACCACCTACTGAATGGAGAAGGACAGGCCCATGACAAAGTCATGCAGAAGCATCATTGCAGTCCTGTTCCTCTCCCATCCTCATGCCAAGATGGGAGGCTCCTGTGGAAAGGGCCAAAGTCTTAAAGGATACTGAGAATGAGGCAGAAGGATGGAAGTCTCTTTAGCAGAGAAATAAAACTTTTGGCACCTCCTTCCTGGAACTGGACACAACACTAACTTCTCTTACATCTATTAAAGACCTTACTCTGAAGGAGCTGTATCGGTAAAACAGTCAACATTTGTTTACAGTGATCTTCCATACTGTGACATTTTGGGGAAATTGGTAAGGATCTGAGTGTTGAAGAAAAGCAAGTAGTGCTGATCCAAACATTGCCAGAATACATTTCTGAGAAGCTTTCTGAATTGTTTATATTTCCTACTCCATAGCAAGTAGAAGGCTACTTTGCAGAATTCCAATTTTTTTCCATACCATCATCACAACTCTCAAAAATGACAGTAGGGCCATTTTCACACTACACTATTATAGTGCTTTTATTCCACTTTCAACATCCTATGGAATCCTGGGATTTGCAGTTTAGGGAGGGGTATTTAGAAACCCTTGGGTCTACTATTTAGGGGTTAGATGGCTCTTGCAATTCTAACTTCTGTGCTTCATTCTTCCCTTCCTTCTCTCTCTGGATTAGGTGAAAGAGAATTGATGCTTGTTCAGTGGCTACAGAGATCCCTCGTTTATAACCTATCTTCTGAGGAAGTTGGGATATGGGATGTATATAGACTGGCTAGTAGACCTATTTTGGATGGATTGCAAATCTCTATGGGCCTGATTAAAGCCATGGGTCAGATTTGGCCACATACCCCCGCTTTTGCATATATAAGTTCATTTCCTGTCCTCCTGAACAACAAGGGCTATTGAAATATTTATCAACTAGGACTGTGGGACACAAGGAGTACATTTTAGCACAGATGGCTCAAGGAATAATCTAGTAAACTCCTAAGTGTGGGTAATTGTTTTGTTCCATTTTATTTTATTTCATATAAATTAACCCATAATTGTAAGCCTTCTTATATTTATTATATTTTCCCTGTATGAATTAATCCCCTCATCCGTGATAAGATATCTGTGCTATCGTCCAACTGTGCTTGTTCATGATCATTGTTAAGATGACACATGCTTTTTTTCCTGCATTTCTATTCACTTTTCCTCCACTGACTATATCACTCACCTGTTTGACCCTTCTTCTTCATGCACATGTATAATAATCTGGCCACCAATCAAGAAGTCAATCTGATAAAAAGGAGACTGAGTATTTTCCTTTTTGAAATGATGGCTCACAAAGCATTTATTAGATAACAGATCTTGTTCCGACAAATCTCAGGGACTTGGGCTCTCATTAAAGTTGAATTAATTCATTAGTGTTGATTTCTCCCACATTCATCTTTGCAATCTACAGTTCTTCTCTATTTCATTTAGGAAGAAATTTCCAAGTTCTAGTAAGTATCATCAAAACATTTCCCCACCCCCTATGCTTTATTTCAAAGAAGAAGCCAAATTAGTGTCTTGCAGCAGAAATAGAAGTAGGGGATGGGGAACAGGAGAAAAAGAAGGAATGTAGCAGCACTTAACTGGTTTTTATTTTAGCATGGATATAAATCCACTTCTTTAGAGGCAACACAGAGCGATAGCCAAGCCTCAAGATATAAAACATATTATTAATGAAAGAGTCTTCACTACTGCACATGTAATAAAAGGAATCTTTCCAGAGGAAGGGCTTTCCGCACTTTGGGGGGAAACAGGGCAGTCCATTACTCACCGGACTGGCATGCTCCCCCCGACGATCCGGAGCAGCGCGCGCCCATGCTACACACTCTCCGGAGACGAAAATGGAGGCTTCTGGTTGGCGGAGGCTCTCCACCAACCGGAGAAGCTTGCCAGCCGGAAGCCAACCCCTGGAAGATCTGCAGCCTCGCACTGGCGCAAGTCTGCAAATCTACATTTAGGGCAGTGACGGACTGGGGCGCGCCAGGCTATTGAAAGTCCTCTTTTAATCGGTCTTTCAATAGCACAGGGAACCACCAGTTCTGGGCATTCTGGAGTGGGCTGAAGTCTGGACAAACATTAAATAGTCCGGACCCAGTTCGCTCCCAAGCGTAAACGTCCTCGTTGGAGGATGCACCGCCCCGTTTTAAATATAAAATGTGGAAAAGGCCAAAGTTTCAAACCTGAGAAAGCTGGTAATTTGGTATGCAGATTTATTGTTTTCACATATCAACAGTAAAGATCTGAAAGACATATATCACTTTATGCAGCCCTTTGAAAATATAGGGCAAGGGTCATGATTTGCATCTTTCTGGATCCTATTACATGTCATCACAATACCACTCCCACGTTTGTATAAATATACTTCATACCCTGAGGCCTGGATAGCACTCCTTATTACATCTGCAGACATGAGATTATATGCATGAAAATTCATGCTAAATTTAAAACCAGTCTTAAAGTTGCCGCTAGATTCCCTTTTTCCCTCTTCTGCCTTTTTATGCCTTATTTCAAGACTCCCAGTTTCCTATTTTTTTAAAAAAAAAAATCAATAGAGCTCCATTTAATGCAGAATAAGGTTATGATTGTAACAGAGGCTTAAAAATAATTTAAAATAATTCTTCTCAAGGAATGTCTCACAGAATAACTTCTAGTTTGCAAAATGTCGGGAGGAGGAGATTTTAACAAAAATGAATTAGAAAATTAAGTGTGCATGTGTGTGCATGTGTCTATCTTCCCATGGATAAATTGTCATTAAGCAGCCAGATTAGCCTTCCAGAATAATTTATAATGCCCTTTTCCATTGTTTCTTGCCCCATCCTGTGCCCTCACATTCCATGGTTTCTTGGAAGATGTGCTTTTCATAAAACAGTTGGGCCAAGAAATAACTACATGTTCTGCCCTGTATTTGGCTCTTGCAATGGCTAAATACTTTTTCTTTAATGAAACCTTGGAATCAAGGCCAGATGATGATCTAAATGGGTACTGGGTAGCAGGTCTAAATTCCAGTGAAGACTTAGCCAAGCCTGGCATATGGCGACCTTAGTTTAAAGGTATGTTACCAAATCTATGGAAGTTATTCCCACTGGAAGTTATTCTAACTATGTTAAATACATCTTATTGACAAAGAAAGCCAAAGTACACATGATCACAGAGATTTATTATCAGTTCTGTCCAAGTCTTTGACAAAAAGAAAATATAGCAATTGCAAGGTAGAGGGACCTAAATGATTTGGAGGAACAGTCTTTGGGGAGGAAAGTTTCACCTCTTTTGCACAGTTTCCTTGGCTGAAATGAGTCCACAAATTTGCTCTAAATCACACTGAATGACTGGGAGACAGATATCCATAACTAATTTCTTAGAAGGGCCAATTTTAATCAGCAGGATGTGAGTATTGTTTGGTGGTATTGCTTTGGGTATTATGAGTGTCTCAGCTTTTAAAAAGTAGATTTTTCACATTCTGACAGAGAGTTAGAAGTACACTTGGAGATTTTTTTTAAGCTATCATGTTCTACTTTGTTATTATCATATGGAATGGAAATAAAATTGAAGATTTTTTTCTTAATGGTAAGTAGGCTTATTTTTACCATCAGTAGTTATTAGACAATTTTTTTACTGTCTTTAAAAAGGCACAGCTCTATCTAAAGTTTTTTTATTCTCTTAATTTCAATATTAATTGTAGTTTAAATGTCTAACTTTTCCATGCTGAAATCATGTGTAGCCCTTTATTTTTGTGCTAATGTGAAATGACTGTAGCTCTGAAATCCAAGAAGCACATTACAAACTACTATGTCCAATTGAATTAAAGCGGGTTTACTTTTTAGCTTACTGAGCTGTCAAGTAGAAAAATGAAAGATTCAGAAAGACAACATAAAGAGTTACATAACTTGAGGGTGCTGACAAAGCTACAGTATGGTTACCAGCTCATAATAAAGTGCACTTTAAAACAAGTTAATTTTCTGGCCATCACAACCTTATATGGTAAATTCCACAGTCTATCTATGTGCTGTGTAAAAAAATGTACCCCCCTCCCCATTTGTCTCTTCTGAATCCCTCACCATTCAGCTTCATTGAATGGCCACAGATTCCAGTACTGAGAGAAAGGAAGAAAAACTTCCCTCTACCAATTTTCTCTACACAATAGTCAATCTTAAGTGTACTTGAACTGAAATCAGTGAGCTTATGGATGCTTAACTATGTGTTTCCCATGAACTGCAGGACCCTCGGTCTTCTTGGGAAATATGTCCCCTGCTGAGGAGAAGTTTTCAGCAATCATATCACCAGCAAGATCTGTAACCGCAGATCCATTTTTCTGTTACTAAGGCTGTTGGTGAAAAGCTTTATATTAGAACCCGTATATCAACCTGCAAAGGAGAAGCATACAAATAAAAATAGATGCTTTGGAAGTACTGGAATTCAAAATTAATGATGGATAAGAACACCAGTGGATAAGGTAGCAAAAAAATTGTTTTCACTATTTGGATAGTCTCTAACAAGAAATAATTAGATAAAGATTTTTTTAAACAAGGTTTAAAGGGGGTGTGTCACATCTGGAAACTGAGTGACAGACTGAATTATTAGGGGAATAATAATCCTGCTTGTGTACACTGTAAAAGTCCTATGATTTTTTTTCATGCCTTTGGTCCAACTCCCACCCTTCAAAAAAGAGTTTGTGCTTGATTGCACTTTACAAATAAGAGACAGAACTGGGTCTACGCCTCTTTTGTGCTACATAGCATTCCAGCTGCTGCTGTCCATGCTTTTCCACCGAAATGTACAAAAATCTGTTTGTTTTTTTCAAAGCCAAGTTAACAACATAATATTGCCTTTATGGGATGAATACCTGATACTTAGGTCATTCAAAAGCATAAATATTTGAAAGCCACTCGGAGCAATCGAGCAATTCCATTTTTGGCCAAGTGATAATTACACTTACCTGATTAAAATCTCTATTGTGAAAAATATGATAATTCCTTCTATATCACTGTTTGTCTTACTCAGTCTGAGACCCTCTCTACTGTGAACTCAAAATTATTTGAAAGTGATACCAAGCCAGCAAGAAAAAAGAAACCATGTCATGTTTCACTTGTCAATTGGATATGATCTTTTCTTTATCCTATAGATAATATCATTCAGTGACATCCAGCTGGACCACAAATCCCTCACATTCTAATACCGGCTACCCCTGCTTATGTGGTAGGTCAGAGACTGGAGCACTGACAGAAAATGGAGCTGGTTGAAAAACAGAACGCATGTGCTTTACAGTAGAGAGAATGAAGGACTCATGGAGGCTCACTTAGGAATGACCTTGCACACACTGCTTGCAAAGTCTGTCAGCTGGCTTAGCTCCTTTTCCCCTTTCCAGCTCACTTTGCAAGCAGCAAGCATGTGTGAACAGTTCCAAGCGAGCCTTCATAGGCAAGAAGAACTGATGAAAGAGCAGAACCCCCATCAAATGAATGAGACTTGTCCTTAATTTAGACGCATCAAAACATCAAAAGGTGGGGACTTCCCTTATTGCCTGTATAGGCAAGGTGTCCTGGTTAACATGAGATACCAGTCCTAAAGATCTTCACATCACATGATGAGTTTCTCTTTCAAATATGACCTAATCTGAGGTTTCCTTAAATTAGTTCTTCTACTTTCCACAACCAGATTTTATCTAGGAATGGCAATATGACTAGGGTCAAGGAACACTTTTCCAGAGACCATTTCTGCACAACACTGTTATAGTGCTATTATTCCACTTTCAACATCCTATGGAATCCTGGGGTTTGTAGTTTAGGGGTGGGAACTTTAGAATTCTCAGCCAGGCCTCAGTAAACTACAAACCCCAGAATTCCACACAATGTTGAAAGTGGAATAATAACACTATGACAGGGTAGTGCAGAAGGGCCCTAAGTGTACAAAGGGTAAGGTTGAGGGAGAATGGCATTGAATCTGCTTATAAACAGTCCAACGTACATTCATAGAATGATGCCTAAAGGGTTTTTTTTTTCAAACAGAGCATCAAACCAAAACAGAAAAAAATAATAATACCATGACTGATTCTAGAATTACATAACAATCCATTGATTGTGACATTGCATCCAATAAACCAATTTCTTCTGCTTGTATGAGTGTAGCGAAAGGATCCCAATTATGGCATGCAATAAAGAACAAGGAAAAAAATAGGCCATTCTTTTGTGTTTACAAAATCAAAATCCAGTAACATTTTAGCTTCTATTGGGAGAAAATAAATCAAGCAACTCAGCTCACTCTGAATCTCTAGTGCCTATTGGCCCTGACTGCAACCTTTCTAGAGAAAACACAATTAAGCACCAAACAGTCCTTGAATCCTCTTGCTTATTATCTCAGTTCAACAAACAAGGAAAGTGAAAAGCTGAGCTTCCCTGTTCAATCCCATCTCAGGTCACATTCTTTTCTACTTTCTTCACCTCAGTCAGCCTCAAGAGTGGACTCTATAAAGAGAGAGGCTTGTTTGTTGCATACTTCCTTAATTTGTGAGGAATGGCAAACATTTCCCTCACGTAAAAGCCTCTGCTTTGTGTCTTCAGAGTCTCTTTCAGAATGCAGGGGAAAAAATGCTGCTACTTTGTGTGTTCACCTAGTTCTCTCTTACAGCAGCATTTCTGCATCTGGTAGCTTGTGGGCTCAGCACTGTCACCACAACACTAGACTATTCCTAATCTCTTCTGTGTCCTATAGTAAGGAATATTAACAATTTTTCTAGTGAGAATAAAAGATGCTACAACGTACTGAGAAACTCTCCTTGAGAAAACAGCCAAGTGCTACATGGGGTGAGGGGTGTAATTTGGGACGTTTTGTGAAAAAATGTGCAAAATATACTCTGTCATCCAAAAAAAATATTAAAGAGTCAAATAATTTGCACAAGCAAATGTACAAAAAAAAAAATCAGAAGTGACAAAATTGTTAAAGAAATACTCTCATTTCACTGAGCAAGGAAGAAACTTTTGAAATTACTTCTTTCTTTCATGCAAGAATGAGATAAAGATATAAATCCCTAGTGTCCTGCACCACTGTTGAAAGAAGCTGGCTTCTCCAATATTTCTTCTCCTACAAGGTTTTGAACTAAGACTTTACATTTCTTGGATGGCTGGCAGAACTGCTCTTTGGATTTGTTTTTGATAACTTTCCAGTTACTCAATTCTTTCTCTGGTTCTCCTCACCCCTGTGATGATCTTTGTGTAACAGGTCTGGCATCATTTCTATGAACATTTTCTTTTTCCCTAAATAGGAGATGAAATGTGAGTATGGAGTTTACAAAAACAGCACTTAGAACATGGGGTGAATTGTGGAGAAGCTGTGGAGTAGGAGATTGAAAACAGGCTGGAGGTGTATGTTTGAGACAGAAACCTGTACTTTGTGGATTATAATATTTCTCCTATGGATCACAACAACACTGGAGGATTATGTTATACTTTGTGGGATATAATCTTGGTGGATTTACAGTAGTGCTATGAACTTCAGTATACATGTACATTTTTCTTTGAGCGTTGTTTAACCGTTGTGTTCTTGTTTATACTATTTAGATATCTGTATTACGCTTTGTGTGAAAACATTCTACAAATATTTGTCTTAATTCTACTATTATATCAAGTAAGGTTGTGGATTTATGAGGTGATTTATGCATAGGGGAAACTGAACATGGCCTGATTTTTTATGTGAAGCTTAGAGCAGTCAGACTTCAGTTAGATTGCAAATCAGAAATGTGAAAGCTGTTAATACCATCGACTACTAAAAAGACAAATGAATGGGTCCTAGATCCAATCAGACCTAAACAATCCTTAGAGGTCCACTGTACTTTGGACATATCATGAGATGACATGATTCACTGAAAAAATACTGTTGGGGAAAATGGAAGGAAGAAGGAAAAGAGGAAGAGGGCACTACAGGTAGATTGACACAACCAGGGAAGCCGTGGCCCTGAGTGTGCAAGACCTGAGCAGGGCTGTTTACAACAAGATCTCTTCAAGGGCTCATTCATAGGGTTGCCATAAGATACAACAAACTCAACAGCAAATCACAAATATAGGGTGGTTGAAGCTGACCTCTCATTTTCTAGCTGCCATGAGGGTAGGTGGAAAATCCCCTTTTGGTTTTGATGGTCACTCCCTTCACAGCTGTTCCTTTTACTGTTGCAGGGGAGCTCCCTTGGTGACAAGCCTCTGCAGAAATAGGGACCAACACCCGGATGGCTTCTGTACAATTTGCAATAGCTATAGGAAGAATGGAAATAAAACCAGGAAAGAATTTGCTGGCCCCACAAAAATGATCCATTGGCTGCCCCTGCTGTCCAAGCAAAATATAAGAGACTTTTATTATCTTTACAACAGAATTAGTTACTGCTACAATACACGAGAAAGCAATAACTTTTGAGGAGGTACTCCAAAGCCTGTACTAAGAGACAGATTCAGAGTCGGGATATATTGAGACATAACTCAAGGACTAAAACATGCGATTTCTCTTTTAGCTACACTGTTAAAGTGCTATTATTCCACTTTCAACATCCTATAGTATCCTGGGATTTGCAGTTTAGGGAGGGGCATTTATAATCAACCAGAGAGCTCTTTGGCCTTGGTAAACTACAAATCCCAGAGTTCCACAGGACGTTGAAAGTGGAACTATAGCACTATAACTGTGTGGTGTGGAAAGGTCCATACACACAGCATAAAACCCACTAGTCTTTCAGGAATTGCGCTGCTGCTACAAGTCAACCTTCATCTCCCTAAAACAGATGTGCACAACTTGGCAGTAGGTAAGGGCCGAAATTAAATAGGCTAAACTTCTTCAGGCCGCAGATAGGCTTTTAGCACCTCACTTTCCAAGTAAAGTTATAATAATGATATGATAATTTTTTTATTTGCAAAATAAATTATAGTTTAATTAATGATTAAACTCTTTTGCAAATAAAATAAACCGTATTATAAAAAATGGAAATTAGGGAAGTTTTTTTCGAATGTTTAGGTAGAACTTCTCTTCCTGCAGTGTGAAGCCTCCTCCGTGTCCTAGGGCCTTTCCACACTACGCTGTTATCCTGCTATTATTCCACTTTCAACATCCTGTGGAATTCTGGGGTTTGTAGTTTTCTGAGGCTAAAGAGCTCTCTGGCTGAGAGTTCTAAATGTCCCTCCCTAATGGCAAATCCCAGGATTCCACAAGATGATGAAAGTGGAATAATAGCACTATGACAGCATAGTGTGGAAAGGGCCCTAATCTATTAAACAGCAGAAAACAAGGTTACTCCATCTTTTACATGATATCCTTTCAAACAAGAGCTTCACAAAAGTTCCTTTTGGTGAACTACAACCTTCCAAAACCCCAGGTAGCATGATTACTGACTGTGGAATTCTGTGAGTTATAGTCTTAGAAAACAATGCTTTCAAACTCTGGATAAGGTTTTATCTCACCAGAGTAGACTTGGGGAATTATTGCTGTTGTATGCCTTCAAGTCTTATCTGACTTATGGTGACCCTAAGGCAAATCTATCACTGGATTTTCTGGGGCTGAGAGTGCGTGATCCACCCAAGGTCACTGAGTGGCTTTCTAGGCTGAAAAGTTCAAATCTTGCCTCTGCTACAAGTTTACCCAGCAATCTTAGGGAAACCTCCTTCCTTAAATTTCCTCCCCCACCACCAATATACAACATGGGGAATGACAACACTGGCCATTTCTTCCCTAAACGGTTATCCTGCTATTATTCCACTTTCAGCATCCTGTGGAATTCTGGGGTTTGTAGTTTCCTGAGGCCAAAGAGCTCTTTGGCTGAGAATTCTAAAAGCCCCTCTTTAAACTCCAGACCCCAGGATTCTGTAGGATGTTGAAAGTGGAATAAGAGCACTGCAACAGTATAGGGCAGAAATGGCCACTGTCTTACCCTCTTGACCTGTTGTTAGGACAACTGAGATAATGCAGATGTGGTAAATTGTGATTACACAAAACCAATAAATAGAATTATTGGAAAGACAAGAGAGATATTCCTTAAGAAATGTAGCAGTGTGTAATTTGCAAAAAAATTGCAAAAGATCAAAGGGGAGGAGAACAATTTGGGGTGGCAGAAAAAAAAAGTATTATTTATGAGGAAAGGGGAAGAAAATAGATTTGGAGGACAAACAAGGGCAATTCCAGACAGTGTGTGTGTGGGGGGGTGGAATTTATGAGGGTGCATACCAGAATAGACCTAAATTGCATTTTAAAAAGCAATCTTTAAACGCAATTTAATTTTTTCCAATGTAATTTAGGAAGTGATGGAAGTGAATGAGGATACTGGCCTGTAATAAGCTGCTTCCCCCAAAGGATCCTAGTTTGCTGTGTAACAGTCCATATTGACTTGCTCAGGTAAGAGGATACAATGTCCTTTCTTGCTCTCTCTAGCCCCAGCTGGTTTTCTCCTTTTCCTGGGCACTTCTGCCCTCACTGCCCATCCACAGGAAACAGAAGGAGAAGAAGTAACTGCCACCATCTTGTGCAAGGGGAAAAGGTAGCATCAGCTCTGCTCTCTGCTGCCCCCTGGAGACAAGGAGGAAGGAATGGCCCAGCTGGTTTCATTCAAAACCATTAACAACCTAATTGCTGCAAACTTTTTTGGCACTTGTGCTCACAAGTGATGCGGGCCACATAAAATCCTTTGGCGGGCCGTGTGTTGCCTCTGGGCCGTATGTTATGTAGGCCTGCCCTAAAATAAAAACAATGCTGGACTACACTGCACAGTTGCCATGCATTACAGCAAAATGGCTGTAACAACCACTGACTACCTTGGAAGACCAGTGTAACTCACATTCTCCCATTCATAATTCTGATGCCTGCAACATGGATGTAGTAATGATGCCAAAGTCAACTCTATTTATTATCAGAGCAATTAAAAAAGTTGAAGGGAAAAACTATAAGACTATTTTTGAAAATATCATGAATGCCTTTCTTTGCTGCTGCCTTTTCTTCTGGATTACAGCCTGATTAAAATTATGTTAATATCTTGTATTTCTGAATTGTTTTTCGGGGCAGTAGTCACTTCACACCGAAAATGCTACCAAATGTCTTAAAATGAGACAAGGAAGTATCCTGCTAGTTTCTGAAAAAGAAAAATGGAGAAAAGTTGTTGCATGTTTTGCCTAATATATTAGGTTCTACAAGGCCCAGAGACAATTAAAACTGTGGAGAAATACAGCTGATGAGGGGCAATAGCTCCCTTCTTCCTTATTGTTGTCTGTGGCTGGTTGCTCATCCATCATTCCCATAAATGTTCCTGTCACTCAAAGTATCCCTAGGAAGGGATGTAATTTTTCACTAAGTTTCTTCCTAAAGGTAGCAATGAGCAATTTCAGAAGTTTTTTTTCCTTCTGTGAAAAACTCTTTGAAAATAATGCAATGTCCAAAGTCTTCTTGCAATTTGGAACTTAATCTGTGAAAAAAAATCCTATATAGTAGTTTTGCACAGAAATCAGCATTTCCTGTACAAGAAACAACCTTTCTGCAAGGAAGATAAAATTTCAATGAAGAAATATTAATTCTTGCATAGCAAATGTTGATTTCTGTGGGAAAAAAAGCTATTAATTGTGGATTTATTCTGAGTAAAAATTGCACATGGTTGATTAGCATGGAAAATAACATTTTCTATGCATAAAACAGAATTTTCTGCATAGGAATTAATATTTCTAGATTGAAATATTATTTTCCATAGAGAAAATGCTGCTTTCTGCACAGAAAATACTGGTATCTCCTCAGAACTACCACATATGAATTTTGTACAGAATAAGTCCAGAACAGGAAAGATTTTCATCAGTCCAGGATTTTTCTCATAATGGCTTCTCAGCGCACACAAAAAAATATACTTTTCAACCATTTCTGAATAATTTCAAATATTCTTTCCATTTCTAACAAAATGACCTGAATCATTCCAAATACTGCTATTTGTTGTTGCTGTGTGCCTTTAAGTCATTTCCAAACTTATGGTGACCCTAAGGTGAACCTATTATGGGCTTTTCTTGGAAAGATTTGTTAAGAAGTTCTTTTGCCTTTGCTTTCCCCTGAGGATGAGAAAGTCTGACTTGCCCAAGATCACCTACAGCTGAGCAGAGATTTGGATTTACTCTCCAAAATCATAGTTCAATGCGCAAATGACTATTCCACTCTGGCTGCTTGTACTGACAATACCTTGTGTTAATTCAAGATGCTGTCTTTATTTGTGCCAGACAATGAGTGAATTTGCTCCACTGAATGTTTTGTTTTGTTCTTGCATTTTTAAAGTTTTCCTTCATTTCACACTTCACAGTTTAAACACAGAACTAGATACATTTTGTTGTATTGATGAATTCTGTGAACAAACAAAAACTTGTTCAAGAATGGATGCAATGAGGGAAAATGCCCCATAGGCTTTTTTCCCCCCCACTAAAAAACCCAACATCATTGATATAGAACTAACATAGAATGAACCTGGTGGTGGGAACAGAAGGATGCCTTGGACTACTAACGAAAAGCTTCGAAATGAGTGAATACAAGTCCAGAGCAGTCCTCCTGGGAAGGTTCTCATTTCAGTGACTTTAACAGACTGTTTAAAGGACTTCTCCTGTTCTAAAGTACAGTCTATGCTCTTGCTTGCCCCAAGTCTCTTTTTGTATGTTCTTCCTGCTTGTCTCTTCTTGTATGTTTCTTTTTCTGTTCTTTCCTACAAGCAGCAAATCTGACAGATTATTTAAAGACACAATAGATTCCAGTCATCTGTCACAAAAGTGAAGAGTGATTTACATGGTTGACAGTTATTATGATTTTGCATGAGATACTTTGGACAATGGATATAGAGAATTTTTTTTTTCAGCTCACAAACATCAGTAAGTTGTCAGCCACTGGAGCTGAAGCTCATTACCTAGAATTTACTCTTACTCACAGAGATATACTTAAACCAGCTTTTTAAGGATTAATCCCATTGTCTAAAACCAAAACAAAAACTGTACAGCGGATTATTATTGTGTAAACCATTCTTGATATTTTAAAAATCCCTAACAAGCCATGGAATGATAGTGAGTGTCACTTTTTTGTTGTCTAGAATATCTTCCCCTGGAAAGCAAAGAGTACTTTCCCCAAATTGCCTTACCTGGCATACTTCACGTAAAGCAGCTGGAAGGATTTTTAGTGGCCAAATCTACAAGCAAGCTCAAAAACCATCAAGACATTATGGCCACTTAAATCCATTAGCAAATTAGTGTTTTTGTTCTCTTTACTTTACAATTTTGTGTTTATTTAGTTGGGGAAACAAATGAGCTTGCATGCTAATGAAACGCATCTTGCTGAGCCCAGGTTGAGATTGCTTGTGGTAATTTTGCTGCTGGACAACATTATTCAGGCTTTGGAGACTATGGGCAGCATATTTTACCACAGGAGCTAAAACTCCACAAGTAGAATTAGCTTGTCAAATGTTGGCACCCACTGTTTGAAAGGGTCATTTAATAAAATAAAAACAATTTAGTTCTATTATGTCTAGATAGATGTTGGGGCTACTCCATTTGGGAAGTAGAAGTCCTGCAGTGTTCCGCATTTAAAATAATCTTAACAGTGAAGAAGCTGAAAAAAAATACTAATGTCCTGTCATTTGCCCCCTCCTCATATTTATGGTAATGTTAAATCGATTAATAGCTTGCAGAGTCCCCCATAGGTAAACTAAGGGCTCCACAAGGCCATCTTGCCTCGTACTTTGTAACATAAGCAGACTCCAGCATAACTACTTGAGGCCTTGTTCAATATTTCTACAGCTAGTACAAAACAAGGAAAAGCAACTGTTTGGACCACCTGTCATAGAATCCTTATGTGGCTGGGAGATTCTGGCCATTTCCACAGAATCCCCAGGATTCCATAGGGTGTTGAAAGTAGAATAATAGCACTACAACAGTCTAGTGCAGAAAGTGATAATCCAACCAATTAATTTCATTAACCTTTGATTCACTACATGTTGACATAGTTGCTTCTCCAAGTGAGAACAGCATCACACACAAACTAAACTTAAGCCCTTCTTTGAATATTCCTAGCTCATCTGAGATACAGGTTTAGGATTACAACGGAGTTGGATTTAGACACTAAGTCATTGTCTGATTTGCTGATAGACCATTGCCACCAGAAATGGGATATCACACAGCTGAATAAAACAATAGCCAGCTGTCACGAAGGTGACAACTTTTATTCACCCAGATTCTCTTAAAATTCAGGTTTTACTTTTAAGAGAATCTGGGCTGAATAAAAGTTGTCACCTTTGTGAAGGCTGCCTATAAAACTCATTACACAAATGAAATTCTAGCATGGCCTGAATACCACTCTCTCTGCAATGAACCCTACATATGCTCTGGAGCACAAAACTCTAGCTGTGAGCTTCTAGCACAACTGGTTTTAATTTGATCGATAATTTATTTGCAATTTTAATTTGACATACAGTTTTAGCTGTGTGTGTTTTAACTGTTGCAAGCCACCTTAAATCCCAGATGGAAACAACAATAACAACAATGATGATAATAATAATGATAATAATAATCTTGATGGTGGCTGGGATCCTTTATGGCAGTTATGAATGCATAACCTACGGTTACACACTTGTGACTGTTGCATATTCACAATCCCTGTGTAGACCCTAATTTAGTTTAGGGCTACATAGGGACCGTAAAAATTTCCCAGTCTTCATTTGTAAGGAAGCAGCTGCTATGAACAACAGGGATCATTCCTCTCTTGATCAGGAAACATTTTCTGCTGGTCCCATCCCCTCCCTTGCACAAGTGATTAACAGCTTGAGGGTGAACAGTCCTTCTTCTGCCTGTTGGACCAAAGATCTCTCATGGGAGGTGGTTGGGAATATTAGTCAGCTTCTGCCTGTGTAACAGGAGAACAGACTTTCATCATCACAACACCTTCTGGTGTGTGTGTGTTAGGCTAGGATTCAATGTGTAGTGCTGTACCTACAGTGCTTACACATCCATACATCCCATACCGGATGCCAGCCATCAATAATAACTCAAGCGGAGAACATGTAACTTTGTTGTTGTATGCCTCCAATTCCTTTCTGACTTATGGTGACTCTAAGGCAAACTTATCACAGGGTTCTCTTGGCAAGAATTTGTCCATTGCCTTCCTCTGAGGTTGAGAGAGGAAGGCAATGGCCACCCATTGGATTTTCATGAATGAGCAGTAATTTGAACCTTGGGCCATTTCCTCACTACACTCTTCTAGCACGATTATTCCACTTTCAACATCCTATGGAATCCTGGGGTTTGCAGTTTAGGGAGGGGCCAAGTGGCCCCTCCCTAAACTGCAAACACTAGGATTCCATAGGATGTTGAAAGAGGAATAGTCACGCTGGAAGATCGTAATGCGGAAATGGCCTTGGTCTCTAAGAGTCCTAACCAAACAATATCAGTCAGTGATTTTATTTTATTTTTTTCATTGTACGTGTGTGTGTTCTTTTATTGGATTTGTAACAACTTTTAGTCAAATACCATAAATGACTGACTAACTGACTGACTGATCTGACCATGCTGGCTCTCCAATATGTAACTAGCTGAGTTGTATTAAGACCTCATTGATCTTATCTGGAATTCTCCTCTTTCCCATTTCCAAAATCTTTTTCTATATATTTTAACATCTGAAGTTTACCTTTAAGT
The DNA here is from genome assembly GCA_948472985.1 of Iguana delicatissima. NCBI lineage: Eukaryota > Metazoa > Chordata > Lepidosauria > Squamata > Iguanidae > Iguana > Iguana delicatissima. The sequence continues at coordinate 246,672 of CAOKZL010000841.1, read as the reverse complement.
GGAATTAAGTAGAAATTTTCACTAAAATTCACACATCCTTCAGGTGAAGGATAGCACAACTGAAGAACTCCCACTTCTTTGTCCAGGAAATGTTGGAAGGTTTTTGTTCTATGTTTCTAATCTTTGGGTAAGATGAACCCAAAACATCTTTGTTTTTTAAAGTTTCTGATAGTTGAACAGGGGAAATCATGTGGGCCTTCAGATGTCATTGAACTACAGTTCCCAGAATTTCTCACCATTGGCTATGTTGGCTAGGGTTGGAAAGAATATTTGGCAGGCCCCTCCCTACACTGCAAATCCCAGGATTCCATAAGATATTTAAAGTGGAATAATAGCGCTATAACAGTCTAGTGCAGAAATGGGGATACATTGCCTCAGAAGCAGCAGGTTAGGTTGCTGAGGAACACAAATAGGTGGGTGGCACTTAGCTTGTGGCTTGTGGGCTTCTCATATAGATCTGACTGACTATATCCAAAGAATAGATCAGAGTTTGGAAAAGTTGACTTCCATGCTGGCTGGGGGATTCTAAGAGCCTTTCTGCACTAAACTGTTATAGTGCTATTGTTCCACTTTCAATGTTCTGTGGAATTCTGGAGTTTATAGTTTACTGAGGCCAAAGAGCTCCCTGGCTGAGAATTCTAAAGGCCCCTCCCTAATCTGCAAACCCTAGGATTCCACAGGATGTTGAAAGTGGAATAATAGCACTATAACGGTGTAATGTGGAAAGGCCCTAACAGTTGTAAAGTAAGCTCCTAACAGGCTGCAGGAGTAGACAGGCCTTTCTTCTGATCTAGCAGGGCTGCTGCCACAAACAGACAAGTTTGACCTGCAGAGTGCAAGTCACTGTGCTATTCAGATGGTTTATGCTCCATGAGGACAACATGTGTGTCATTGGGACTTCTCATCTCAGGCAGCAAAACTGGTTAGGATGACTACTGTCCTCAAGTGCATGGTTTTCTTTTTGTTTTCTTTTATTAAATATATATAAAAGAGACAAAAACAGAACATAACAGATAAGAAAACAAACAATAAACAAACAAAGCACATAAAAAGAACATATTCTAAATTAAACTTACACTACCTAATCAAGTCTTAGCATAACTAACACATCCATCTAATTTAAATAAACAATTAACTCAAAATATAAACAATAACACATAACTACAAAGTGATTTCCGCCCCCACCATCAACTACTAATAGTAAATTATGCAAGCACTAGCATAATATAGTTAGTATAACTAAAATTAGCATTTTCTGATTAATCTTATTTTTATAGTAAAAATTATTTGGTCAAGGAGCAGAGTTTGGATTGAATCTGATGCAAGCCCAGCAAAGAAAATAAAACTTAACTTATGCACCCTGAATAAATTTGCCTGTAAGTGCCTGAGCAACCATCATTTAAGGTTCCGTCCCACTTCCTCCCAGTCATATGTCTGCTGGTATTCAGCGCTTCTGTTAGAACTTCAGTTAATCGTTCCAACTAAAAAGACTTCTGAGATTGAGTGTAAACATGCATTTTTAATCACATACACCCCAAACTCACTCCAATGAATCTATATTTCATGTAAAAGGATTTTATGAGGTTTAATGTGAAACTTGATTATCTGTTTATTCCTTCTATGATTTATAATTTACCACTTCACTATAAAAGAGGCAGCTTTTAGTTCTGTTAATAACTCCGTAAGAACTGGCTTTCCTGGATTCTTCTCATAGGAGGATCTATCATTGTGATTATAAAGAACATGGAAAAGTTACTGTTTTAGAAACGCAGCTTTCAGAATCCTTCCATTCATTGGCCACTTCTGAAATATATCTTGTTTTCATTCAAGTTCATTTCCCTTTTTGTTTTCTTGAAATTATTTCAAAAGTTGTTCATTGTTGTTACAGAACACTGAGTGTTTCATTGCAGAACGCTCATTCCATTATCTTACAATACATTAATATCCTTAAGGAAATAATAACAAGGCAGAAGCACTATCTTTCTTTTACTTACATTCTTCTTCACTTTTTTTAGTTCTGAGAACTAAAGGACCAAGAAAAGAATGCATTACCTTTTTAATTCCGATTCTTGATTTTGTTATTTGATGAGTACAGTCCAGTAGAACAAAGCATATATCATTTCCTACAATTCTGGCTAGTCTTTTTGCTTTCATTTAATGCATTCATTTAGCAGAAATCTTATGCTCGAACCCAAACTTTTCAATAATTTTTCTTTTTCCTAACTCTGCACAAACATTTACTCAGTTTTGCTTAATTGCATGCATTGCTTTCTGCCAAGTTTATATACTAGCTTTTAGCAATGGAAAAATGTAAGCATGAACACCACAATGAACCACATTTACCAACAGGTTCATAATGCTGAAACAGTAAGTCTCTTATCCTATCTTTTGTTCAAAACAGATTCCTATTAAAAATAGCAGGACCCAAATGCTAAAATCAATGGAATGTATTATAAAGCATTCTATGAGGGCTTGGCAGTGTGCAAAATGTGTTGCTATTTTTATCTCAGATTAAAACAAAGGGTCAAGAAATCATATAACCAGTGCCTTCTATGCAAAGGATTCCAGGAACACAGGGGGCAAGCAAAAGGTCATGAGCCAGTAAGGATTTGGATGGAAGATCTGTATAAAGAGACTCCATGACTATAAAGATCTGTATGATGCTCAGCCATATGTAGTTATATTACAAAAAAAGCAAAACACACATGCATGCACAGACACACACAAATACACACAGAGAAAAAGGGAGAGAGAGGGAAATGACAGAAATTTGTACAACATAAAACAAGATAATCCTAGTTGGGTGGCTGACAGTCCCACACATCTTTGGAGGCCATTTCAAGGTTTGATATGAACACTTCATGTTTATCATATAATCACCTTTTTGAATATGTCTTCTGTTTGAAGGCCTGCTCTGTCCAATAACCAAATAGTTGTCCTGTCCTATAGGTCTGTCTCATCCAATAATCATAGTGGTTGTTGCTGTTCTTACCAACGCAATGTTCAGTAGGATGCAGACCGTTTTATGTATATCCTGCCTTGATTGCCCATTCACAGTTAACCTTCAGACTCATCTGGCCTCAGGGCCTTTCTGCACTACACTGTTATAGTGCTATTCTTCCACTTTCAACATCTTATGGAATCCTGGGGTTTGCAGTTTAGAGATAGGCATTTAGAATTCTCAGCCAGAGAGCTCTTTGACCTCAGGAAACTGCAAACCCCAGAATTCCACAAGATGTTGAAAATGGAATAATAGCACTATAACAGTGTTGTGTGGAAAGGGCCTCAGTCTTCTCTACTCAGATGAGATGTACTGCAATTTTCTTTAAACTATTAAAATAATGTCTAATTTTGAGTCAGCACGTATATATCAACATATGCAATTTTATGCAATTCCTTTTGTCCTCCTTTTCCCCCTTTCTTTCTTTTATGATGAGCATCCTCTTTTTTGCAATGTATAGGCAGCTACCTTCTTTATCACTTTGTATCTACTCTGGGTCTTCCACATGGATCTGCTCCATGTATGTAGCTTTATTGTTTCAAATGCTGGCTCATGTAATTCTCTCAAATTTTTGCTGAGCACAGTTATTCTGCCCCTTCTGGGGCTCATTGCAAGACAAAGAGATTGCTTCAGGAAAGCACAAGGCTTGCAATATGTATGGTATGATTGAAATTATGTCTAGATTTTAAAAATGAGTGCAGTTGAAAATGCACAGACAAAAACAAAAGCTGCAACTACTCTTTATTCAGTGTGCACAATGTGTGCATAAGGAACAGTGCATGAATGTGTATATTATAGTATACACATTTAGTATAGGAAATACACACAGATTTCCATATGGAAATCAAAAAATGATCTGACAACCTAGTATGAAAAGAAGATGGTACAAGCATGTAGTCTGGCTTTAGTCAAACATAACTAAATTCCCTACTTTAGTTCTAGTGGTAACTAACTGCTTTGAAGGACTTGCAACTATAACTAATTAGTTTTGAAAATAATTTTCCAAGCTTAGCTTTTGATCAGCCACCTTGAAGGCAGACAGGCCTTGAGGGCAGTAAAAGAAGCTATCACTGGCTCCTTGGTTGACTTTCTGAGCCAATAAATAGATGGCAACAATGGCAAAAAGGAAGAAAATGAAGATTCAAGGTGTCCAGTCTAGGAGAGTAAGGTTCAGGTGATGTAGGTCACTAAAAGGGCCAGTGCTGGCAAGTAAACAGTGATTGTTAATGCTAAACAGACTCAAGAAATGACTTAAGTCATTTCCACATGACGGGGCTGTGCTGCTGTGGCACCAGGATGGTAGCAGTTGGCTGGTCATGCTTCCACATGATGCCGTTGCCGGCCTGCCGCCATCTAAGCAATGTACACACGGTATTCACAAAACAGAAGAAAAATCTGTTTTGTGCCTACCATCACACAGTGTTCTCCCCTTCACAGATATGTGGAAGGACTGGAAGTACACTGGCGATGCTTCCTTCCACAGCACAGCATGGGAGCATCATTGTGTGGAAATGGCCTTAGTTTCCAAGATAAGGTATGATAACTCTTGAGTATTTTGCTGCACTGGTATTTTCTTGGAGTTCTGTTTCTTCTGTGAATTGTGGATTGCTTCCTATCATTCCCAGGGGAACATGAACAAAACTTTTCCTTGGCAATAGGTGCTATTCAAGTGCCAAAATGGTGTTCCTCCTACTCACTAAGCCAAATGAAGGCCCTTTCCGCAGCTTACCTTTTTTCGGCGCTGGGGTGCGGGGATTGCGCAAGCAGCCTCCAGCCTCTCGCATCCCCGCTGCTTCAGCTTCGCACGAGCTGCCTGCTCCCAAGCAGGTAGCGTGAGAGCCCCGCCTCTTCTTTCCGCAGCGCAGCCTGGGTGTTTCGCAGGCTGTGCTGGGGCAGGAAGCGCAACTGCCTTTGGAGGCTCTGCACGCACGGCAAGTGCGCGTGGGACCCCAGAGCAATGCGCAATTGTGCACCATTTTTGGCTGAAAGTCAAAAATGAAAAAGTGCATGAGCGGTCCCTGCCCTACCCTGGAGCATTGTACGATTGTGAGTGCGTCATGCAGATCGTTCCTCACAGTCGCGCAACACTCCAGGCGCCCTTTCGCATGGCAAATGCCGTGCGAAAACGGCCCACGTTTTAAACCTTTTAGCTTTTCGAAAAGCTGTCATGAATTTATTCCAGTGAATTGCAAGTTACAGGGAATTAATGTCACATATTTGGCAAAAATTGTAATATAATGTTAAAGTGCAATTAGGGTAATGTCACCGTAGCACTAGGTTACTGATTAAATATACTATGAGAAATTAATTATTACAATTGTCAAGAACATATATTTTTAAGAGAAATTGTATTGTAATGGCTACCAGAAACGCTATCTTCCTTTTTTTAATGGCAAGAACAAATCTTGTTGGTTGACAGACTTACATTCTAGCCAATTACCCTGTGCATCTAAGGCAACTTGTCTATCATTTCAAGTGTTAATCATCTTCTTCAGAACTCTATATGTTTTATTGAACACTTTAAGTGGTCAGAAGTAGATGTATTAAGTAGACATATTTTGTCTGAAGAAGTTCCCAACAAGAATCCAGAGAAGGGAAAAATAAGCTATGGTTACAACTGATTTTTACTCACCTTGAACACAGGAGAGAATACAAGTCTGAATTATTTTGCCTCCTTCTTTCCAATTTTGCTAAAAATGCCAATAATCTTTTTTTTCTTTTTCATGCCAAATATTTGCTGTCCCCAAAATTCTAAGGACAACAACTTCCATCTTTCTTTTAAATAAGCAGATTAAAAGCTAGGATCAATTGGCACCACAAAGTTAGAGCATTATGATTCCACTGTAACTGCCATGGCAACATTCTACTGTTACTGTTGTTGTTGTTGTTGTTTTTAGCTGTTGTCAAGTCATCTTCAACTTATATCTACACTATGAATGAGAAATTTCCAAGTCACCCTATCATCAGTCACCTTGCTCAGGTCTTGCAGATTCTGGACCATGACTTCCTTGATTGAATCTATCCATCTGTGCTGCCTGGCGACAGGAGAATGATGGGACCTGGACAAAGTCATGCAGAACCATTGTCCGGGTCCCGTCCTTCTCCCATTCCCAATGCAGGATGATGTCATCCTGTGGAAAGGGCCTCTGTCTCCGTAGCATGAAGCAGCTTTATTAGTATGCCATCTCTTCTTGATGATTTATTCTCCCAAGTGCTCTGAGTGCAGCTTCAACTTCACTTTATAAAACATTAGATTCATCTTTAAATGGTTTCTCCTCCAATTAATGTGTCATCCTTACATTTTTTGTATAATTTAATATATTTCTTCTAATCTGATACCTCTCTGCTGTCTTCCTTCTTCCCACCTTCCCTTTTCTTCTTCCTTGTAGAACTGCGGTTCAGTTGCTCCTAAAGTTGGTGCTGTTCTTGATTTATTTCTCTCAAGACCTTTTCACCTTCTTGCTCTCACTGAAACCTGGCTTCCTGCCAATGATACTACTGCTGCTTCGGCGGCCCTATCCTTCGAAGGACTCTCCTTTTCTCATTGCCATTAGAACAGGGGGATAGGGAGGCTGTTCTATTATCTAACTCATGCCAGTTTCAGCTTTTTCTTTTTTTTTCCTTTTCTTTTTTAACCTTTCTACCAACACATTGTTTCTTTTGCTTTGAGGCTTATGCTGTGAGATTCTTTTCATCTCTACACCTATGGATTGCAGTCATTCACTGCCTACCTGGCCCACTCCAACTTTTATTTCTGATTTTGATTGTTGGTTGACTGAATTTCTCTCAGATAATATTCCCTCTCTTATTGTGGATTTTTATAATATTCATGGGGATGAATGCTCCACCAGGGAGCTCTTCTGGTGCCTCACCAAGCTGCAAGCCCCACAATTCCACAGGATGAAGCTAAGGCAGTTAAAGTTGAATCATAGTGCTACACATGCATAGTGTGATTGGGAACAGGGTCTTAGGAACCTGTGCACAACCTTTTTGGTGTACTTAGGCTCTTGAATGCCCTGTCTAGGGAAGCCTAACTTGCTCCATCCTTGACAAATCTTCTGCCTCTTCATGAAAATAATCTGTTTATATTTTTATGTTCCCCATCATCATTACTTTAAATTATGCCTTATCAGCTGACTTTTCAGAATGTATTTTTATTAAAATGAAAATTATAGCATTTAAAACAAAATGAAGTCATCAAACATATAAATACAATCATTCTTAACCTTTCATCATTATTACATACATTGAGTCCCTCCTAACAAAGTCTGGGTCTATGCTAACTATAAATTCTGTATCTTTTCATCTAATATAACAATTGATTCTACTTATTTGATCTCCTTATAATATTTACATACAGAATTATCTCCATGAAATCAAACTTCAGAACTTGCTATCATTATATCTTCCCAAGTGTTCTTAAGACACAACATAACAGCATCCCATTCATTTGCAAATATTTCAAGTGTTTCTTCTCCTAATAAAATTGTAACTTTGTCCTTATAAGCCATATGTAACAATTTCACAATCCAGTCTATTACAGCAGGAAGAATTATTAGTTTCCAGTTTTGGGCTGTGTAATTTTAGCAGCTGCCATCATGTAGAATAGTATCCCCCCCCCAACTTTTTTTCAAGATTATCTTTTATATTTAATGGTAATATAACTTCAATGACATCTCAAAGTGAATTTCTATTTTTTTCTGTTTTTATATAAATACATTTCCAATATTTTTTAACCTTTTTGCAAGACCATCAGAGATGAAAAAAGATACCTGTATCTAATTCATACTTCCAAATGTTGGAAATTATCGGCTGACTTTATAAACAGAGATGATTTATAAACATACTGAAATTCTCACAGATGAGTGAGATATTTTTTAAAAATGTCACATTAAAAAAGGGGGAAAAAACATCCCTTCCCATTGTTCTTACTGTCCTCTAACTAAGAGCACTCCAAGTTGCAATACACTTGTACCTGAAAGTCAAACAAGACCATATGTTTATTACAGGTTTCTCAGAGGTACTTCTCTAAGTGGAAATTGCATGAGACGATGCAGGTCACTTGAAAAGATGATAATGTTTGGTAAAGCAGGAGGCAGCAGAAACGTGGGGGAATATCACACTAAAGATGTATTGACTCAGTTAAAGAAGCCGCAGTGCTAAGTTTGCAAGATCTGAAGTAAGTTGTTGATGATTGGGTCTCTTGCAGATCTCTTATTCATGGGATCACCATAAGTCAAAACTGACTTGACAGCAAATAACAAAATCACTGCCAGTAGGATCCTGGCCAATATTCACAAATTTTCCTTTATTAGATAGGAAAAACTGTTCTGAAATATTGAGAGCCTACATGAAGAAAAAAACAAATACAATGGAATTTTTCACCCATCTTGATGAGCAAAACACCAGCCTTTTTTTTTTCCAGCAATAGCATTAATAGGAAGAGAAGAGAAGAGAAGAGAAGAGAAGAGAAGAGAAGAGAAGAGAAGAGACAAAACCTGCTTTGCACAAAAATGTTGAGGGGTGGGTGCATAAAATGTATCTTATATAAAAAAAGAGTTTGGTGATTTTTTTTAAAAAAGTTACTGTGTGAAAATCTCATGACAAAACATATCAACAAATGTGTAATAAACACTTGAAGCAGTCTGTCGTGCACTATCATCATTATTAAAAGTGTCATTACTTTATATTATTAAAAGTATTAAAATTAATACTAAAGTATTTTAGCATTAAAAGTATTATTGTTAGAAGTACAGACATTCCTTCCATAAATGGAAAGGGTGTCTAGAAGATCAAAACCAGACTCTTTCTGGAGGAAGCAGGGAGATGGCTTCCACCAACCTCTCCTTCCACCTGCAGCTTTCACTGCCATTTCCTATGTCATGCAAAGGATGGGTTGCCCAGCCCTCTCCAAGCAGATTTTGAGCATGCCTAGGGGGATTTAGGAGAAATTGGTGAAAAATCCCCCTTTGTCAAGCAGGCGAATCTCAGGAACATAATTCCATTCATGGGAATCTAGGACTCATCTCCAAATCTTGAGAATGTCTATCTTGCACTGTGTGGTAAATGGAACTATGAGGGCAAGTAAATATTTGATTTCTTCCATAACAGAGACTGTTACCCCAAAATGCAGGTGCCACAAGGACCAACTTGCAATGTCAGTACCTCCTTGCAAAGGTGAGGAATTAATTAGCTCAAAATCAGGGAACTAACAAGAGAGGGGCAACTTAGCAAGATCTTGCTACCAATGTTTAGAGCTCATACAGGAAAAGAACCAACCAAAGATTCGAAAGTAAGCTAAAATTTTGTTTTTATTGAGGGAAATTTACTCATGCATGCATACAAGATACACACACTCAAACATTCACACAAGAGCTAGCTGAAGGATAAAGGGAGGGAAAAAAATATGGATAAGGAGGCTGAAGGTTTTGGAGGGATTTATAATTATCAGTTCAGAAGAGTAGTGAAGAGCAGAAATGTATTTTGGCTTAGGTATGACCTAAGGACAGCTCTCATTCAGGACCCAGACAGACAGAGTGATGAGTAGACCTTTGAAAGACTGCAGTGGGCATCTTGAAATCAGGGGTATTTATACCCCAAAAATAGCCTGTGGCAGTGGAAGGTATGTGCAGTTTCAGGTGTGGAACAACGGGAGTTGCAACACAGACAATGGACCATCAACCCACTAATCTTCACAGCGTTTGGATGACAAAAACATGATAACTATTGTAATAGCTCTGTATTGTGGGTGCTATGAGGAAAGAGAAAGGAGTCTAGGTGTACAGGAGATGTCAATCAGTGTCCTGGTGGGCTTTTCACGATGGCATTCTCCAGTAAATTCCAGCTTCTATTATTCTCTGGAACAGCAGTGATTTACCTGATAATTGACCTAGGTTATACTAACAGGGTGTTTTTAGGCTAACCTGCCTGTGGCCTCATGTTTACAGTCAGCTTTCTTCCTCTTTTGGTTTGACCTTCAGGTTGGATTTTGATATCAGTGCCAATTAAAGTGTGTTGCCAATTAAATACGATGCCAATTAGATATGGTGCCCATTCCAAACCATACTGATATCGGGGGCCCCAAAGCGGGGCCTTGCAAGACCAGGTTGATTGGTGACTGGCAGTTGGTGTCACATCACAGCATGTGATGGGTGGGATGGCAGGCTTTTTAAGTCCTGATTGCCCCTTCACATAACCTCTTTCAACTTTGATGTCCTTTTGGGGTAGAATAGCGCTCCAGAACTCCCTCTTTAGGGTTCTGCATCCCAGTGGGTGGGGAAGAAGGCTACCTGGAATTCAGGCTATCACTTGTAGAGTTCTCTGGCTTGGGTGGGAGTTCACTGGGTTACCTTCCAATTATGGCTAGCAGAAAAAACAACCATGATAACCAAGAACATGACAAGACAAGAGGAAATAGAATTAGAAAGCAAATCCCAATTTAAGGTATCCAAGAAATCAAAATATTTGGGGGTCTATTTAACTAAAAATAATACAGACCTATATTATAATAATTATAAAAGAGTTTGGCATACAGTTAAAGAGGATTTGAAGAGATGGACTAGGCTGGATATATTGTTAATGGGAAGGATCGCGGTAATAAAAATGAATATTCTTCCAAGAATGATCTTTTTATTCCAAAACCTTCCCATAATAGTTAATGATGTGCCCTTTAACCAATGGAGCAAGTATCTCTCCAAATTCATATGGAACGCCAAAAAACTCCCAATAAAATGGAAAAATCTGAAGGATATCAAAGAAAGAGGTGGACTGGGATTACCTCACTTAAAATTGTATTATCATGCTTGCTGTATTGAATGAGTGACTGCCTGGATTAAATTGGATAATGAAAGGTTATTAAGCCTAGAAGGGGCAGATCTACTTTGGGTGACACTCATATCTATGATACAAGAAAGCAAAAATAAACAGAGATTTCAATAATCAATTCATTAGGAAGTCCTTGCTGAGAATCTGGTTACTGTATAAAAAGAAACTTTAAATTACCATTATGGGTCTCAGCTCATGAAGAGAGAAGCCACAATTGAATAAGTGGATTGTATATAGAGATTTAGTGAAAATCCAAGGAGATAAGATCCTACTAAAAAGCAAAGAGGAACTGATAAAATGTAGACTGTAAAATGTAGACACACTGGCTGCTACAAAGACAACTTGTAGAGAAGTTTAAGATGGACCAAAGAATAACAGGAATAAAAACTACGGAAAATGACTTTGATAAATTGCTAAAACCAGGAATAGAACATCTGATTGAGAAGATATATAAATTTTTATTCATCTTAGAACAAGAGATTATAAAGGAGAACATGGTAAAATGGGCACAGAATATTGGGCATCCAATTCAACTAGAAAGCTAGGAAAATTCATGGAAAGAAACAGCTAGATTACTTAAAATTGTAACTTTAAAGGAGAACTATCACAAAATCTTTTTTAGGTAGTACCATACCCTACCCCAGATAGCAAGAATAACCAAAACTAATAAAAATGATTGTTGAAAGTGTAATCAAAGAGGAACTCTTAATCACCTATGGTGGATTTGTATAAAGGCAAAAAAGTTTTGGAAACAAATCCATAGCAACATATTAAGTATCTTACAAATAGAGTTCCTGATGCATCCAGAAATATACTTGTTAAATATATTCAGTGGAATACAACAATTAAAAAAAAGATCACAATGGAAGCTGTTAATCCACATGGTCACAGCAGCCAGAATGGTTTATGTGGAAAGATGGAAAAAAGCAGAAATACCTGAAGTGGATGAGTGGTTAATAAAACTATATGATTTAATAGAAATGGATAAATTAACAACCACATTAACAGAAAATACAATAGAACAATTTAAAGAAGGTTGGGAATAAATTTTACCAACATTTGAAGCCAAATGGGGGAACTTGGCTATAAGGGAGATAAAAGAATAAGCAGTACCATTAGTAGAAATCTTTAAGGAGGCTGGGCAACAGAATATCGCGATAAAAGGTTCAGATGAGCAGAGAGATTAAATCATACGTATTGGTGGAAAGATATAGTGAAAACAATATAGGTACCATACTACAATTAAACAATAAAAACAGTTGAGAAAAAGAAAATAATAAATGTAATGTAATTTAAAGAGACAGACCACTCAAAGAAAGCGGAAATACTAGAAGAAGGTAGACGACCTTGAGTTGGGAAGCAACCATAGTATAATAGCTTTAAGAAGACTATAAGTAGGTAGAGTTCTACCGGAAGAATTCTATTCTATAATTTATCATTGGTAAATATTATATGCAGAATAACCAATGTGAACAGGAAAAGAGAATAAGGGAAGGGATTTTAGGAGGAAATTAATATCTTGTAATTAACTAAGATAGGATACGAGGAATTAAGCAATAATATGAGGAAAGAAGAAATTATATAAGAAGGTCTTAGAAATAATGATCGTGTAAGACTATACAGATTTGCTTTCTTTATGGACTTTCTCGATTTAGCTCTGTTTGGAAAGGTATGTTATTTGTGGCTTTATATAGATGATTTATATTGCTATTGCACTGATTGAATAAAAAGATTTGAATACAATTATGGCTAGCTGGGGAGCAACCAAAGTCTTTGGATTTCCTCTGGGGCTGAAGTGTTTGACCCAAGGAAAGACTGAGGAGGTAGTCATAGGGTGACATCTCACCAAACCTGGACCCCCATCAGGTTGCTCCCCCCTCTTGTTTCATTTCTAGGCCAACAACACTTAAATACATTAGGTCAAATAAAGTGGCCCTTATTTAACCGAGTTCTTCATAGCTGGTCTTGTTATTTCACGGTTGGTCATCAAAAGATGGTTTATAAAAACAACACTTAAGAATATGTACAGAATATAGGTGTTACCAAAGCTTTCAGATATCGGCTGGTCTGACTCTGAGTGTGGGCAGGGAAACATTTAAAAAAACCCTCAATGGATTAAAAAGATGACCCATACATATGCGCTAGAGCTGAGAGTGGTTTGAATTTTCAGATCAGTATAGATTTACCTATACTAAAATGTTGTTATTCTTTTTACAGTGCTGTTGTAATGAGAACAGCAGGAAAATTTGTACAAACCATTTCATTAAACCAGACATTTTTCTTTGCTGAATGCAAGACCTGAGATACTGTCCTTGACAGTGACATGAATTTTCCAGATAGTATTGACCTGGAAACTTTTCCAGAAAATGTGTGGCTCACCAAATCAATGGAGAAGTAATTCTGTATGTGTCTTTGACTTATATTTTGTAAACACAAGCATCTGAAGAAATATACACCACACTAATTTTACAAGCTGTGCAAGCATTTGGGAATTTTTTTTTCCCAATAGCCAAAAATAGTTGAACAGAAATATTTGATTTAAAGGGTAAAAATTCAATAGAGTGCACTTAGTGTGCTTGAAATGTCATGTTCAAACAGATTCAAAGCTTTCTTTGAAAAGTACTTTTACTGGAATGTTTGTAACTATTTTCAGACATGACAATTCAGTACTTACCTTATGTCATTTATATTTTAAAGACAAATAAAACAAGGCACTGAAAACTGTTAAAATAGTAATTTTAGTACTTCCCTGTACATAACTATGTATTCCTCTTTGCAATTGTCGCCTGAAGAAAATTTAATTGCTTTTGGAGTAACTGATTTGATTCATCTTGTATACATTCCTTTTATACAGCGTGATTTGTATTTAGATTTTGGAAAGTTATTTTTAGGAAGATTAAATATAATAATATGCAGAAGCAATCAATAAATTGAACTGTGGTAGAATGTGTCCCACAGCATCGTCCTCCAACCTAACAGTTATGGATGGCTTCCATGTTTATACAATGTTGTTGATGTCATCTGTTGTCCACATCCTTTTATGGGGACTCTGTGAATAAGGGGTTTCCATGCACCCCTGTCTGCAACAGCCTTGCTCAGGCCTACCAAAATTAGGGCCATGGCTTCCGCTATTGAATTAATCCACCTGTAATATGGTCTTCCCCTTCTCATACTATCTTACCTTTTAACTAACATTATTATTATTTTTTCCAATAAGTCATATCATCTCAATATATATCTGAAGTATCAAAGCCTCAGTCTACTCATTTTAGCTTTCAGTAAGAGTTTTGCTCTAAGACCTATTTCAAAGAATCATAGAATCATAGAATCATAGAGTTGGAAGAGACCCCAGGGGCCATCGAGTCCAACTATGCTATGCAGAAACACCCATCAAAGCATTCTCAACAGATGGCCATCCAGCCTCTGCTTAAAAACCTCCAAAGAAGGAGACTCTACCACACTCCGAGGCAGCATATTCCACTGCCGGACAGCTCTGACCGTCAGGAAGTTCTTCCTGAGGTTCACATGGAATCTCCTTTGCTGCAGCTTGAATCCATTGCTCCTTGTCCTAGTCTCTGGAGTGGCAGAGAACAAGCCTGCTCCCTCCTCGGCATGACATCCCTTCAAATATTTAAACATGGCTATCATGTCCCCTCTTAACCTTCTCTTCTACAGACTAAACATACCCAGCTCCCTAAGCCGTTCCTCATAGGGCATGGCTTCCAGACCCTACACCATTTTGGTCGCCCTTCTCTGGACACGTTCCAGCTTGTCGATATCCTTCTTGAATTGAGGTGCCCAGAACTGGACACAGTATTCCAAATGAGGCCTAACCAATGCAGAATAAAGTGATATCATTACCTCCCGCGATCTAGACACCATACTTATATTGATGCAACCAAGAATCACGTTGGCTTTCTTGGCTGACTCATCACACTGCTGACTCATGTTCAGCTTGTGATCTACCAAGACTCCTAGATCCCTTTCACTCGTACTGCTATCCAGCCACACACCCTCCATCCTATATTTGTATATTCCATTTTTTCTGCCTAAGTGCAGGACCTTACATTTCTTTCTGTTGAAGTTCATTTTGTTAGCTTTGGCCCAGCTCTCCAATCTGTCAAGGTCATTTTGAATTTTGATCCTGTCCTCTGGTATATTAGCAACCCCTCCCAATTTGGTATCATCTGCAAATTTGATCAGCATGCCCTCCGCTCCTTCATCCAAGTCATTGATGAAGATGTTGAACAGCACTGGGCCCAGGACAGAACCCTGTGGCACCCCACTTGCTTGTCTTTACTAGCTTGTCCCACTTGTTTGTCTTTATTAGCAGCCCATGATATTCATAGTACTCTCTTCCAGAACCACAGAGAAAATATATTCAGGCGTGCTTTACCATGCCTCCTTTGAGTACCAAGTTAGGTTAAGTGCCACTGCTCTTGACTCTGAGAGATCCTCTGCCAGTGTCACCTAACAATACCCAGTATTTGTTTGATATCTTCAGTCTGGTTGCTCAGCAAAAACTGTCTGACTGAGATGACCCAACCACTAGCAATGCTACCATCAGCCTCATAACAGTAGCCGATCCCATCATGGCAGGAAGGTAGTGCTACTTAGTGTCCTTATATTAATTTCTCTCAAAAGCATCTTCCTAAACTGCCTTTCAATTTTATCTGTTTGGGAAGAAAGAAATCCTCAGTGGTGCTTTGGAAGAACAGAAAGGCCTTTCCATTATCTATTGTTAACAGCAATGGTGTATAAAGTGTAGAATTAACTGCAGCAGTTCCAGGGCCAGTGCAGGTGACAGGTCAATATTGTGTCAGAAATCCTGCCAGATGTAGCAAATCCAAAAACTGATGTCTCCCCAACTCATCCACAGAATGGCCATTTTTCAGGCTGTTCTGTCTGCTACTTCTGTGGAAGAATCTCCAGCAGCACCTGTCTGCTTTCCAGAGTACAGTAGAAACCTCTGACACCACGGAAAGCCCCCACGATAGCGCTCCTTTCCATTGGTGGAGGGGCAAGAGCATAGCATTTTAGCTTTCTTCAGTCATCCATGTTCAGAGTTACAATTGCACTCTCCTAATAATTAATTTTGTTTTATAATTATTTAGTTATTAATTTTAGCACAAACACAATCTAATTCACAAAAAAACACAAAAAATAAAACTAAAGCACTTCATTAAAACATTATACTAAAATATTCAACACTAACTAACTAAAACGCTGAACACCAACTTGCTGAAACACAAAAGGACTCTACCCCCTCCAAAGCCAAACTGCAATGGAAAAAAAAAAAGAATTGAAATGAAATGGAAAAAAAAGTCTACCATTTCAGTTCCTCTAGAATTGCAAATAACCATAGCCACAGGTTATTGCATTATTAGATTTCTTATTGCTGCAAAATCCATAAATTATTTCAGTTTTTCAAAAAGTCCTCATCTGGCTTATGCTTTAAAACCCATGCTAATTGTGAGATCTGGACGAATTCAGCAACCTTAACAATTTCTCCTTCCATTGTCGGTGCTTCAGTCCTTTTCCAAGTTTGAGTAAGCAATGTTCTTGCTGCTAGCATACATCGAACAAACTTACAAATTAATTTTAGGAAATAATGATCCCCCCAGCAAAAGAAAGTATCTGTGAAGAAATATAGTAATGGGAAAAATAGTTAAGAAATATTCTGTTTTCACACTCTCATACACACACACATGCACACCCTCACCATTATGACATGAAAATAACATAATAGGATGCATGGCTTACTCTTTTATGCTACATGATGAATTTAAACAGTGGTTTCATCATGCCCCCCATCTTCATATATGTGTGCATACACACATACATGTACATGAGAGAGAGAGAGAGAGAGAGTTTATAAACCTATCAGTCTAGCTTTATTATTAGAATAGTCAGTAAATAATTGCACTGGATTTTTTTTTTAATTTAATATATTGGACCAGAAAATTGGATCATGGGAAACTTATCTTTCACTGATCACATAACAGTTTTCAATACTGTTAACCTTGTTCTACTTCTTTAATAAATCAAAATGGAATTATTAATATCTGAGCTCATTACATTTGTGGGAAAATTTCTTGCCCATCTAGGACCATTCATAGGTTAGAGATTTGTCTTTTAAATTGTGCTTTAAAAAATAAATAAGCAGCTGGGATCCTCTTAATATTGTCAGACTATAGCTCACACGATCATTCGCCATTGTCTATGCTGGTTAGAGCTAATGAGAGCTGAAGACAATATCTGGAGGGTCACATGTTCCCCATTCCTAATTTAAGTATGGGTAGCTGGTAGAATGACCACCACAGGGGCTGTCAATCCACTCTTGAATTTCTTGCCATTCCTCCTGCAGCCACTCCAAGATGAATGGGAATTGGCTGATTCTGAACTTCAGAACAGATGAAATCCAGCAAGATGAAATGCAGGGTATGTATGTATGTGTTCTGACTTATGGCAACTCCAAGGAGATTTTCTTAGCAGGGTTTGTTCAGAGAGGGTTTGTGCCTTCCTCTGAGGTTGAGAGAATGTGACTTGCCCATGGTCACCCAGTGGGTTCCTATGGCCAAACAAGGAGTCAAGCCTTTGTCTCCAGAATCCAAGTCTAAATCTCAAACAACTGCACCTCATTGGCTCAGAGAACATGTAGTATGATATATATTGTAGTCCAGCTTCACCTCAGTGTAGCGTAAGTATCCACATGTGGAGATATGCTTTGTTAGCTTTACACAACCACCATATAGAAAAGCAACATTGTACAACGCAGGTTATTGACTGGGTGCCTTTGAACAATGTGCATTGTAGAATACCCAACTGCAATGTGCAACATTTGTTCCATGCACAATTCATTTCCACTGCTCTAGGCAGAATACCTCTGTTGTGCTATGCAAATAATTTGTCCCATATATAAAGTGCAACTGAGAGTCCTGGTGGCACAGTAGTTAAATGCCGCTACTACAGTCACAACGTTGTGAGTTTGATCCAGCAGGGTTCCAGGCTGACTCAACCTTCCATCCTTCCATAGGTCGGTAAAATGAGTACCCAGCTTGTTGGAGGCAACTAGCTAAATACATTGTAAACTGCTTAGGGAGCGCTTTGTACTGGTAAGTGGTTTAGAAGTATAACTGCTATTGCTATTAAGACTGTGGCCCTTTTTGCACTGCATTTGCCATACAAAATGGCCCCTGGAGCATCGCGCGATTGTGAGGAGTGGTCCAGACAACGTACTTGCAATCGTGTGATGCTCCAGAGGCCAGCAGGCACTGATCATGCACTATTTCATTTTTGGCTTTAAGCCAAAAATGGTGCACGATCGCACATTGCTCTGGGGCCCCGCGCACATTTACCATGTATACAGAGCTCTGGAGCCATGATGCTTGCACTTCCTGCCCCAACGCAGCCTGGGAAAATCCCACTGTGGAAGGAAGAGGAGGGGCTCTCACACTACCTGCTCGTGAGCATGCAGCAGCTGCAGAGCTGAAGCAACAGGGACATGAGAGCCTCTCGCAAGAGGCTGCTAGCGCCATCCCCACACCCCAGCTCCCCAAAAAGGTAAGCTGCAGAAAGGGCCTGTGTATGGCAATGGTAAAATACAAGATGGATTCATGCCCACATTGCCACAGATCTACCAGTCACCTCTTAGTTTGAGGAAATGAAGTTGTACATTTTCTCCCTTTAGAGATTCCATACTGTTTCCACAGTCACACATTCTAGATCATGTTTCTCCAGGGGACATAGACAGGTTACAACAATCATCACTAGATCTGGTAAGTTTCACAGCTGCCCCATGGAAACTGGGAGTACATTGTGTTTGTTTGTCTGCTCTGTTTTTTCCTGCCTTGCCTCCTGATTCACAAGATAGCCTACAGACATAAAAAGATGTCACATAAGGACTTTTTAATCAACTTTTTTTTAAAAAAAAGTCAAAAGATGCCAACTATAACAGCAGTTTTGGATCATGTTTAAAAAGATAGGAAACAACAGTGTTGGCAAGTGCGTTCTAAAGGCCAGCAGTGGAAGAAACCTTATGACTGCTTCAAACCAAGCAAACAAAGGAAATGACTTGAGAGCGAAGTTGAAGACTGAGTGCTTGAATGTTAACCCTCCTTACTTTAGGAATCTTCTTTTGAGACCCTGTTCAGAGGATTTCCACTGGAAATGAGTAGAAACAAAGGCCAGACTTCATTTTAGATTGTGTCCATGACAGTTACTTCCTTGAAACTGAAGCCTTCTTCCTTCTTCATCATCCCCTTTGCTAATGAAGCCATACAGCTGTGATGAAAGCTAAAAGGAATAATAAAAGCTCGTCCTTTCTTCCCTTTGGGAAGTAAGGTCAGATAAAGGGAGGGACTGGCTGTCTCCTCCTGTTTATCAAATTTGATGGCCATTGTACACATATCCAAAGAAATGTGTAACTAGAAATGGGCTGCATTGTGCTTTCTCTCCTCATTTTTTTAAAGTGTCAAGTACTTTTTTTTCTGCTTGTGAAAGAATTTGCATATTTTGATAGATTCTTATCAAAAATGAAACAAATTCATCAGTAATAAGCATTAACCAGAATCAATTGATCTAGCTGTTCTCAGCATAGAGAGGACCCTGCCACACAGATTTTAAAGATGAGGAGTCTCTTTAGCAGGCTGTACACCCACACACTTTGATATAGTTTAATTGGCAAAATATGATTTAATTGGCAGTATATATGAATTGGTATTGACATAAAATGTACCCTGATATGACTGTATAGTCAAGCTGGCCAAGAGGAAGACACTGGCTAAACACGTGTGCTGAAAAGTAGCTCAGAGATCTCCTCTAGGCACAGCCAAGTCACAGGCCCTTTCCACACCTTACCTTCTTCCAGTGCTGGGGTGCAGGGATCGCAAGAGCAGTCTCTGGCGAGAGGCTCTCGCGTCCACGGTCCTTCAGCTCAGCACAAACTGCCTGCTTGCGCGAGAGCCCCGCCACTTCCTTCCGCAGTGCAGCCTGAGAGTTTCCCAGTCTGCGCTGGGGCAGGAAGTGTGACTGGTGTGGCTTTGGAGGCTCTGCATGCCAAGTAAGTACACGCTGGGCCCAGGAGCAATGCGTGATCACGCACCATTTTCAACTTGTAGCTGAAAATGAAAAGGTGCGCGATTGGCACCTGCCAGCCCCTGGAGTGTCATGCGATTGTGAGTGCATCGTGCAGATCACTCCTCACAATCGCGTGACGCTCCAGGCCCTCTTTCGCATGGCAAATGCTATGTGGAAAGGGCCATAGTCAGGAAATCATCATGTAGCTCCAGAGATAATAGGCTTAAGCTAAGCTAGAAAAACTCTGCTTTCCAACAATAATGACAAAGAGGTTCCCACCATATTTCAAACCTTCTTCCAACTGACCCATAAATTTCTTCATTGTCCCCACACCTGTCCAACCATTACAGAGCTATCACAAGTTACATTAACTCTTTATCAACTAACTCCAAGATCATTAACTCAGTCCAGACTCTGCAAACTCCATTCTTTATTCAGCTAGACAGCCATTCACATCCATGCCCTCCAGGTAGAAATTGTGTACTAAAAAAAACAATTTTACTCAGTCCAACACAGTACCTCACTTGCTGGTAGTCATCCTGTTGCTCCAATTCCCAAATGAATACTCTGCTTAGGCTTGAGTCTAATCCACATGTTACCCTGATTTCTGGGGGTCCCGTGAGGGACACCTAAATGCACTCTCAATTATACAAGTTGGGGAAATTAGTCAAAGAGCACAAGCTAGCAAAACGAGAGGTGGGGCAATAGAGTAAGATCTTTTACCCAGCGTCTACAAGGTCAGGCTGAGTCAAGGAGCAAACAGAATTAATAATTGTTGTTTTTATTAAAATACAATCAAACAGTGTATGCAACACACTCACGCAGAGAACTAAAGAAATAAAGGTTGGAGTGGGATAGAGGGATTTTTAGAGGAGTTGTTGGTTTGGGTAATACTACACCTGTCCTGAAGCCCGGGTAGTCTGCAGCAGAAGTTCAGAGATATGGAGTCTCAGTACGTGAGACTGAGGGGAAGGCTCACCAAGCAAAGGTTGGATGGAAGTTGGGAGAGATCCAAAGAAGCTCACAAAGTCAGGGGTTTTTATAGGGGAAAATGTAGCCACAGGCTAGTCCGTACTTGGGGAAAACAATGGGTTTCAGGCTGGAGACAAAGCCTCCAAAGGGTCAGAATTTAGCATGATTGAGTTAGGTCCGAATTGACAATAGAGTAGACAGTATGCAAACACAGAGTGCTTGACAGATGAAGATTCTTCGAATCAAGCTGCAGGGAGTTCTTTGTAAGTAGTGTGCATACATAATAGAGTACTTGGCTTTTAGGTCTCCTGAAGCAGCGGGACGACTATTTCTGGCCAGCCTGCATTGTTTGGAATATTACAGCAATTAATGGCCATGCCTGTCTACAAGCTTGTCCGGAGGACCTCGCAGACACATGGAGAGGGATGGTAGAAGAAAGCCAAATTATTGATATCAAAGTGATATCTAATGTCACCCCAAGTGCGGCTCAGGAACTGCAGTAACACATATAACTGTTTTTTCACTGTTCTCTGGATTGGTAAATATCACCCTCATCACCTTTTAAACCTCACTATCAATAACTTTCCTCCGTTTCTCCTTCAGCTAGCCTTGTGTGATTCCGTGAGTGCTTGTGGTCTTGCATGTGATTGTTAATTCTCTTAATAAAACACATTTTAATTTACTTTTTGAATCTCTGGCTTGGTTCTTCTCTGTGAGGACCAGCTGTTTCTTCCCTATGAAGACCCCATAAACATTGCTGGAAAGATCTCATCAGGTTACTCCCCTCTTGCAGGCCTCCTAATTGAGCTAATCATTCCCCACTTTTGAATGGAGGTACTGGCATCACAGGGGGTAACATCTCTGCCCCGCATCCACAAAAAAGGTGGCAACCCTAATTCAGGTGACTTTGTCCTTTTGCTCTCACCCATATTCAAATTCTTTCAATCAAAAGTTTTTCTGTGATGTGTATAAAGACATTTGCAGATTTGGGGATATTCTTATAAAACAAAAACTGAAGAAAATTTTCCCTCATTCTCAGTTGTAAGCGTTATCCAGGGGGAAAAAAAGCCCAGAAAGACAACCACCTTTACTGAGTTTGGAAACTCTAAGTTATGGCACCTTTTGAGTGATCAATCTACAGTGTACAAAGTTCTTAAGCAGAAAAAAAGGCAGTCATAACTCTTAATGTTCTTCAGCAATATAATTTTAGGACCACCGTTGCTCAATCTGTCTTTTAAATCATACAGAACAATGTAGTTCAAACACTGGCTATCTTCCAAGAAGCAAAGCTCACTGTTATAGCAGGATTCAAACAGTTGAATTCACCAGCAAAAGTTCCTGCTATGTGGAGAGTATTACTTTCCCATCACCAGCAGTGATAGTCTAGCTGCCCTTTATTAACTTTAGTGGTAAGGCGGATGTTTGAAAAAAAGAATTCCAGCTGTGCTTCCTCTCAGAACCATAGTTGAATGTTGGACACAACTGCCAATGAGAAACACTTGACAGGCACTATCCAAAAAGGCGTGTGAGAGTGCATTTTAAACTCTGCTCTGTTTTATTCTTTTTTAAACAGTGAGGTTTCAGCTGTTAAATAGAAGCTGGGGAAGTTGACTCAACAGAATTGGGGTGTGAAGCATTCTGCATTGAAAGGACTTCTATTGATCATTTCATCATCTGATCTTTCCACTTCACTTTACGTATTCAGGCTATGGTTTTCTGCAGGTTTTCCACAGATCCAGCTGACTACAAGATGTAAGGGAAAGAATAACTATGTTACCCTGTTAACTGGGGGTCCCGTAAGGGATACCTAAATGTGCTCAACTGTAGGTGGGGAAAATTAGCTCAGAGCACTGCTTTAGCGTTACGAGAGGCAGGGTAACTTAGCAGGATCTTTAACCCTATGTCTACGGGGTCAGGCCAGTCAAGAAACAAACCTTTTTGAAAGGATAAATGAAGTCTTTATTAAAATACAACCAAACAGTGTATGCAACACACTCACTCAGATAACTATAGAAAATAAAGGTGAGAGTGGGATAGAGGGATTTTCAGAGGGATAGTTGATTTGGGTGATTAGAAACCTGTCCTGAAGACCAGAAGAATAGAGAGCAATGCTGGGGATCGATGTGGCTCACCACGTGGAGCTGACAGGAGGCTCACCAAGCAAAGCGGCAGCAAGGCGGTTAGGAACTCGGGAGCGATCCGAGGAGGGACTCAGAATCAGGGGTTTATGTAGGGAGAAGTGTGACTGCAGGCTATGCCTTACTTGGTGAGAACAATGGATTTCGGGTGTGAGACAAAGCCTCAGAAAGGTCAAAATTTAACATGATTGAGTTAGGTCCGAATCGACAAAGGAGTAGCCAGTATGCAAATGCATGATGCTGGACAGTTGATAGTTCAGCTTAGTCAAGTTACCTGCTCAGGGCAGGGAGTCCTTTGTAGGTGGTGTGCATACATAATAGGGTGTTTGCCGGGAGGTCTCCTGAAGCTGCGATCTGGCTATTTCTGGCTTGCCTGTATTGTTTGAGAATATTTCAGCAGTTAAGTGCCGAGCCTAGTTTTGTGCTTGTCCAGGGGCCTCACAAACACGTGAAGAGAGGTGGTGGAAGAAAGCCGAATTATTGATATCAAAATGATATCTTTATGCTATCGCCAAGGTGGCCTAGAAGCTGCAGTAACAACTGTCTTTAGGGCTCCAGAATCTCCTAGTCAGCATGGCAACTGAAAGCATGTAGGCTCGGCAGCTCTAGAAGCTGTGGAACAAAATAAGAAAAGCCCATCCGTGCAAGGCAAGTACTGCTGGAAAGCTTCTGGAAAAGTGTTCAAGCAACAATTCTCCCTAACAATCACTAACAGAAGTATACTGGCACAGAATATGGAGGCTCCATATAGCTACTGTGATCAATAGATATTGATAAACCAATATCTCCATGAATATGGTTATGTCATTGTGACAAGGCCTGCCTTGCTCCTCTCAGACTGGTATGTCGTCTCTCTCCTCCCCAGTCTGCTAAAGTACCTTGTCACTTTATTCAGCTCTGCTTTTCCCTTTAAAAACACTATCTTTGTGTAAAAAGGGTATAGCCATTCAACTGTTATTTAGAATGATTTATCAATCTGTGGTAGCATGTTTCTGTTAGAACTACTGAAAATCATTCAGCTGAGTCATAATTTAGAAAAACAGACTACAATCCTTATTAAAACAACAAATAGAATAAAGTATTGGTTTGATACGTATGTTCAAGCTCAAACAGATCTTCAGAATGTGTTTAAACATTGCCTTATATCTTTACATAAGCTTAAAGGCACAGGTCTCCCTCTTGCACAGCACAGCGTTCTGTCTACCATTTTGCCAAAGGCTCTGTTCCCAAATCTAGGTCACTCTCTGACCAGATTCAAAAGTGGGCTGATTTCTCTTCTGCCCCTCTCTCTAGACTTCCTCTGATAAAACACATCCCTCTCACTCAACCCCCCTTGATTAAGAACTTCTCTGGATGTAGAACTGACTTTTAGCCCTTTCTCCTGGAAGTCTGAATCAAAAACAAAATCAGTGTGCTATTTATGCATTTATGCATCTAATCCCTCTTTCACATTAATGGGCTCGGTTTCTCTCTGGAGTGGCCATTCTGGTTGCCTCACAACCTGTTGCTGCATGGCTTCTCTCATACCCAGCATAGCTACAGTCACTTTCAAACCATCAAGTTAACAGCCATCATTACAATGTGTGGAGTAATTTCTACTAACTCATCATACGCATGATATGAAAAAATACTTTCTTTCATTATTCTTCTGTCACAGGAGTTGGATTCATGCTGTGGTTGGGCTGCTGATCCCAGAAGTCTTAGTCAGTATGGCCAAAGGGGATGAATGCTGGGAGCTGCAGTACAATAACATTTAGAGAACACAATTCTGACCTTTGCTCCATTTACTGCCAGGCTGGGTATCCTCCCCCAGTGCTACAAGTATGAAAGAACAGAAAAATGCCTGTCTATCCGCTTTTTCCAAGCCATTATAAGACACTAAGGCCATTTCTGCACTATACCATTATAGTGCTATATTCCACTTTCAACATCCTGTGGAATTCAGGGGTTGGCAGTTTATTGAGGCCAAAGAGCTCTCTGGCTGAGAATTCTAAAGACCCTTTCCTAAACTGCAAACCTTAGGATTCCATAGGATGTTGAAAGTGGAATAGCACTATAACAGTGTAGTGCGGAAGTAGCCTAAATATCTATCATGTCCTGTTTTGGTTGGGAAAAGAACCACTTAAAATGTTTGAAGTCCTTTCTGCTTAGTACTTTCCCCATCTTTTGCTTTCTCCATCTTATGTATTCATCTTCTTTTGATAAACAGATGAGGCCATTTTTCCCCCCAAATTGGACATCTTTTGTGCCAATCTCTGAATATCAAGAACTTGATTTGCTAAAGTTAACCATGATGAAGTCCTGCTCAAAGCAATGAGATTTAAGATTTAAAGAAAAATGTTCAATAGGTCTCAACAGGAGCTGGTTACAATCATGTTAGAGAGGTTGATGTCTAACATGAAAAATAACAAGAACAGCATGCTGAAATGACATTTTAGAATAATGCTGTACTTTGCCAGAACTACCTGAAATTAAATGATATATAAGTATTGCAAATTCTATGAGATTTATTCCTAGGTCATTCCAGAATGACAGTTTATCCCCAGTTGTCATTTTTGTGTGCCTTCAGGTTGTTTCTGACTTGTGGCAAACTTATCACAGAGTTTTCTTGGCAAGATTTATTCAGAGGAGGCTGGGAGAATGCAACGTGCCCAAGGTCATCAAGTGGATTTCTACAGCCAAATGGGGACTTGAACCCAGGTTTCCAGAGTTGTAGCCCAACGCTCAAATCGCTACACCACGCTTACTCACTTTTGCTGTTGTTGTTGTTGTTGTTGTGTACCTTCAAGTTGTTTCAGACTTATGGTGTTTTTTCTGATTTATGGCGACCCTAAGGCCGCCCTATCACAGGGCTTTCTGGGAGCTGAGAGTGTATCTGATGCTCAAACCACTACACCATGCTGGGTCTTGCTTACTTGAGAGTAAATCCCATTAAAGTTAATGGGACATCAACATGTATAGGACTGTGTTGTAAAGATATTTGGGTTCTCATCTATAGTACATTCTGTGAAGGTAGATATTTTAAAACAATTATAAAACAGGCTACCTCATATTGCCATGTTTTCTACTTGTGAACAAAATACCTCCCTGCTACACAAAAACAACGGGTAGATTAAATGTTTCCCCCAGGAACATTTCATTACACATATATTTTTACTTACAGATGCCAAAATCAATGATAACTAGAACATTTCCCATAATGTTTCCTGTGGTTTAAAGTTATTAAAGGCATCTAAGTCTGAAGGGGGCTGTGGGGGAGAAATTTATTAAAATAGATGATGGGAGTATAATCACTGTGGACTCTTTCTTGCTTGAGGCTCAACTTGAGTGAGTGTTTTGCAGCCTCTTGCATTTTATGATTGCTGCTGTTGGTTTAATAAGGAAGACATTTACCTGCTGCATGAGATGTTGCTCACTGATAAATATGATTGCTTGCACTAAATTCCATCGCAATATTTCCTTAGCATTTTGCCTTATGTAGCAGAAAAGATTTTGCTTAGGATATCAAAAGATAGAAATGGAGAAATGGAAATGGAGTAGAGCAGGACAGAGCAGGACTTTGACCTGTTCATACAGTCAAAGTGGCACAGAGTAGGAAAATTTTATTTTTTGGACTAAGACTCAACTGGTTTTCTCATAATCTCCAACTGACCCAATTAAACAGGGGCAGTTGCAGTTAAAACTCTGACATCCCTATTTTTTTCGCTGCTTTCAATATGATCCAGTTTTTCTCTCCTTCTCCCACTTTGCCCCTCTGTCCTTTAGCTTATGCCATTGCTGCAACTGAGTTCAAAGCACACAAGTAGTTTGCATGCAAAATTCCCTGGGGTGGAGAAAGGAAGGGGCAGAATCTTGCCCTTCTCAGTAAGAAAAAGCAGGCAAAAGAAAACTCCTACAGCCTCTCCTAGCTTGTTCCCCCCAACCCAATATTAATAATATCTGTCATCCTAACCACAGCCTGGTGTTGATGCCATGTGTGTCCTGGTTTTCATCTGTGAAATGCTGGAGAGTATGCTTCATTGGTTAGAGGAGTCTAAGAGCTGCAGTGCAAACAGTAATTTTTCCAAACTCAGAATGGAAGGTAAAGGATATTGCCGCACACCAATCCAAATGAAAAGCAAGGGTGGGCAACTTCCTGAGGTCTTGAGGACCACATGCACACCTCTGCCAAATATCAAAGGGCCACAACTCCTCTCTCACCATTTACAGTTTTCTAAAAAGTGACTTCTGGTTTTGAAGTATCTCCAGAGTGTAAAGCAGAATGAATTTGTCCTCCAAATCACCTAGGTGCCACAAGAGGCCTGTTTTCTTTTGTTTTTAATTGGGGCTAGTGTGGCATAGTGGTTTGAGGGTGTACTATAACTCTGGAAGCCAGGATTCACATTCCTGTTCAGTCATAGACCCTTTTCGCATGTTACCTGTTCGCGCAGCTGGGTGGGGCGTCTTGTACGAAAAGCCTCAGCAGGAACGCTGCCACTTCCCTGCTGCTCGAGTTCTGCAGCAGCTTCCTGGTCACACGAGCACCGCGCAAATGCCCCGGCCCTTCCTACCGCAGCGTAACGCCCCACCCCTTCCTACTGCAGGCTAGCGCTGAGGCAGGAAGCGCGACTGGCCCAGCTCCCTATGCACCGCACACCAGGTAAGTGTGCACTGGCCCTGGGAGCATTGTGTGACCACACCATTTTTGGCTTTAAGCCAAAAATGAAAAGGTGCGTGCACGGTCCGCATCAGGCCCTTGAGCGTCACATAAATGGGAGAGCGTCATGCAGACCACTCCTCCCATTTAAGCGACACTCAAGGGGCCCTCTCGCTTTGGAAAAGGCATGCGAAAAGGGCAATAGAAACCCACTTGGTGACTTTGGGTAAGTCACATTCTCTCAGCCTCAGAGGAAAGCAAAAGTAAGTCACCTCTGAACAAATCTTGCACACACAAAAAAAAACCCTGTGATAGGTTTACCTTTGGGTCACCATAAATCAGAAATGACTTGAAGGCACATACAACAACAAGAACCATATAGGGTTAATGGGGTGCACTGTGACCCTAAAAGAATTAGTGTAGTCTGTCAACTTTCGAACACGGATGAGTAAGTGCAGAGCAGGCAAGTGCTATTTCTCTCCAGCCTCCAGCACAACTCCTAGGCCATTTCCGCACTACACTGTTATAGTGCTATTATTCCACTTTCAACATCCTGTGGGGTACTGGGGTTTATAGTTTACTGAGGCGAAATATCTCTCTGGCTGAGAATTCTAAATGCCCTTCCCTAAACTGTAAACCCCAGGATTCCATAGGATGCTGAAAGTGGAATAATAGCACTACAACAGTGTAGTGTGGAAATGGCCCTAGTAGGCTGCACATTTCTGGTACCATTTTAGTCAATTTTTTAGCCATGCATTTTGTTTTAGGCTGATGGGTAGGTTAAGGAGCTCTGGGTAAACCACTGGGGGGGGGGAACACTTGCAATTGCTACAAACTGAGTTCAAAGTGCAACACTATTTTACATTGAATTAATTCAACAAAGGTGAGAGAAAAAGAAGAAGGACAGTCTTGTCCTTCACAAGAGGCTTAATAAAAAGCAAACTGCCACAGCCTCTTTTAGCTTGTGGGCCCTCCCTCATTAATAACTTCTGACTTTTTAACTACATGTGCATGTTCTTTGCTCATGCACATCCTATTCTCATCTGTGAAATAATGGAGGGTAGGTGTGATGAAGTTAACAAAGTTGCTTTGGGAGTGAGTTATTTGGAATGCAAGTGCAACCTGATGGTGGGTTGCCAGGCAACAGGAATAGTACCTTAAGTGATGTGCGTGGGAGGAGCTTATGGATAATTAGGATTATATATAAGGCAGACAGTCCTTTTGAGAAGAAAGCCTTCAGTGAGATCTTAGCCAGAAAAGGTAGCTGGGTTTTGTTTAAGCAGTGGAGGAAAAGACAGAGAGAACTGGTGTCTAAGGATGGGAGTAATTGGCATAGACTTTCAGAAGTTGAAACTGGTCAATATAACAACATTGTGCTTTATATGAATCTTAACAAGATACTTTATTTCTAATGTTACTATAATAAAAGATACAGTTATTTTGAAAACTACTGAGTCAGTCTGAATTGTCTAAAGTCACTCATCATAAAGAAGAACATGCTACCAAAAATAAGCTATTTGATTCTGAGGGAACACTTAAGACCCTAGTCCTTTTACACAAAAGTGGCGTTTAAAGGGTGGAGTCAGGGCTAAGTGGAAATGTTAGGGCACCTTATTAGGTTGGAACTCCAGACCCAATCTGAAGATAAATAAGGACCCTACAAAGTATCCTTCCAGAACAAAGAATGTGAATCTGTTGGACCTTCAGCTTGACTATGTTCACTTAAGAACTGAGTGAAGAGGAGGGGATATCTACTGAAGATAGAAGATTCCTTATACTGTCATAGTCCATTTTATAACCACAGACCCTATAATGCTGTCCCATTTGCTCTGTAGACATAGCACATTTTATTATGCTAATTTAAATAAAAAATATTTTTTTAAAAAATGCTAGAGGTTATGCTAGTGTCCAAAGGCAACCAGGTTATTTTAGCATATGAGGATGAAAATCCCTACAACTATCTCTACCTATTTCTGCCAAGAAAACAATTAAGTAAATTACTAATAATTTGCTGTCCCAAATTTGCCGCTTGTGGCACTACCACATTCTGTCAAATGGTAGGGCTGGCTTTGTCTGCAGGCTGTTACTGTGGCGAATCAGCCCGAGCCCAGGGTCTACAATTTGATATTAATAAAATTGGCTATCAGAAATATCTCTCCACGTGCTTGCGAAGCCCCCATATGAGCACGCAGAATGGCACGGCCAAGCGGCAGAAAAATAAAGAAAAACCCTGGTCAGGCCAGTAATTTTCCATCACATCACCTCAGGAGACACCAGGCATGCACAGGTAAAGGCCCATCAAAAGCACATTAAGAACACTACAGGTACTCTGCCCCGAATCGCTGGCTTGACAGGATTAACACTCCTGACTATTGAGACGTCAAGCGTGAGCAATTAGCATATTGTCAAAGCAATTGACATCCCTGTCAGAAGCCCATCAGCTTAAGTGCTGACCTTTTGGAGGCTTTGTTCCAACTCTGAAACCCATTGTTCTCCCCAGGAATGGACTACCCTCCAGGCATATTTCCCCCTATAACTACCCCCGATTTCAAGCGGTTCTTTGGATCACTCCCAGTTTCCTCCCTGCTTCCTGTCACTCTGCCTGCCGAGTGTTCCCCTCAGCCTCCATAAGCTGAAATCCGTCTTCTTTTCTCCCGCTGACATCTCAGACTTCAGGACCAGGCACAGTATCTCCCACTAAACCCCCAAAAACTCCCCTATCGATTTTCTTCCCTTTTTATTTTCTTTTAGCTCTTGTGTGAGTGAGCGCAGATGTGCGTAAGTGCACAGTGACTGACTTTTAATAAAAATAGAATAAAAATCAATTCTTAACTAATTCTGATTGGTTTTTGGTCTGGCCTGACCTGGTATACATCGGTGTCCAAGGTCCCTCAAAATTACCCTGCCTCTCACTTTGCCAACATGTGCTCAGGCTAATTCCCATTTCTCATATTATATTGAACACAGTGACCGGGACCCCCGGAAATCAGGGTAACAGAGCATTTTTGTCACCACTATATAATCATAGAAAACTGCACTTTAAGGAGAAAGGCACACAGCTTCTAGAGCTATAGAATGGGAAATTGAATGGATGATGAACAAACATCCACTATAAACCTAAGCTCCAACCAGGCTGAATTCATCTGAACATCTAAAGGATTGTTGTTTTTTGTAGGGTTTGCTAGGCCCTCCATGTCCACCTTTGAGACAAAAGGGAAAAGGGCTTTTGTAAATCTATTGTCATTTCCCTCCCACTGATGACACAAAAAGTATGACTGTTCTTTGTAGAGAAGGAAAATGGTTGAAAAACCATCACCTTTGTGTTATTCACCCACGCAAATCCATTCCATTCTTACATAATATCAATCACAGCCCCAGTCATCTCTTACTAGATTTTGACTTATGAAGGAACACTTTTTTGCCCTCACACTTCGTTGGTCATCAAAGATCAGTCTGAGTTTATTAGAAATACTCAAAAATATTAGGATCAACTGGAGAAACAATTGCTTAGAAATCCAGAATGACCTTTTCTCTCAGAAAAACATTCTATGAATTCCACACAACTTGAGAGAATAGTTGATTTCATACAGCCCTAAGAGGCCAACGCAAGCACTTTGTTTAGATGTTTTCTGAATGTTGTGGAAATAAATATTGCATTAAAACAATACAGCGATATCTTCCCTTAGGTTTTTTAAAAAAACACATAGTTAATAAAACACAGAGGTTTGCATCCATATTTAAATTTCTTTTCCCAACCTTATTTCCTAAACAACTTAGATTGTTGTTAAAGAAGTTCCTATCTCAGGATTTGGATAGTAAAACAAAAGCTCTATTCAGGTGTTCACCTTCATGTAATTCCAGCCACAAGGGGAGAGGATAAAAGAACTGGACAATTGAATACAGGGCTTAGAAGATTTACTTGGACTACAAATCTCAGAATCCCCTAGCCGAGATTTGGGAATTGTTGCAGACCTGGTTGCTATGCTGGCAGGAGAATTACCAAAGAGGTACAAAAAAGTAACCTGTTCAGACTCTGAATTCATATCTTCAGGGAGAATCCTATTATACTCATATAGCACCCCCGTATGATTTAGAAACTTGGGGATATAGTGTTCTAATGTGCAAAAAGACCCCAAAGCATATATCTTTCCCTACTATGTTACTCACTTGATCATCCAGACACAGAAGACTGTGGGAATGGTGATGGAGACATAACAGAGGAGCCAGAGTCTGTTTGCATATCCTCAAATTCCTCCTTCACATGTTTGGAATCATTTACAGAACTGGTTTGATCAGTAGGCAGAATGAGGCAGCCAACTAAGGCAGTAGACCTTAGGGATCTCGAGTCACCTTTCTGGCTGTTCCTCTTGAAGTCCTTCCTCTTTTTTGAAAGACAGAGCTATGTGTGACACACAACTTGTCCTCAAACCAACCTGCAGTCTCAGATGTGGCAGAGGACAATATTCTCTTGCTAACACAGAAGTAAGAGTTAACTGCCAGTCCCATCAGCTTCTGTATGTGGACTATGGAGAGGAGGCACCATCTCATCCTCCTCTCCAAGCAGCAATATTTCTTGAGCAAGTCCTGCTGTTCTGTCATACATACTTGGAAGAATAGTCTATTTCCTATGAATTAGGCACTTCTTCAGTAGCAACTGTAGCTGCTTGGAAAATAAGGTTCACAAAAGGAGTATGGATGCAAATATTGTATCTGAAATGTACCTTGCTAAACAGTGGTTCCTTTTCATTTTCAGTGTGGATTTTTCCATGCTATATATTTAATGAGCCAATTGTTTAACCTAACTGATCTTTATTGCACTGAAATGGTTTTTTAAATTCCCTTTCCCATGGTTGGTTATTGCTCAATATAAGGCTGTTTGGAAATACTGCTCCTTATAAACCTACTAAACTATGCAGAGGTGACTGTGGGAGAGGGGGAAAAACCTAAGCCAACATCTTTAAATTAGCTTTAGTCACTTTATATCATCAAGAGAAAGTAAAGCATATCTAAGGCTTATGGAAATAAAAAAGGGCAGAATCAAATATGATGCACCTTTCCAAATACTGTGCATGGCATCAAATCTGGCCATAAGCAGAGATAGGGAAAAAAACTGTGAAGGTTCTTGTCAGACCAGAATTCTATGAACAGATTTTGAGGATGCTTACTTTGAAAACAAAATTAGTGAAGAATTGCATTCCTAGTATAGAATAAAGCTGCACTTATTCCTGGCATGCTCGGCTAAATCCAACATTAGTTTGTCCTAGAGGACACATGCTGAAATCAGAGAGACTTCAGTTAGTTAAGAGTAATAAGTTCATTGCACTAAATATGGCCTATCTGCAACTAATGTTAGATTTAGCTCTTTTATATGGTCAAATTGATGCATTGCATTTCCGGGGGGGGGGATAAGTTTATGCCAAAATGCAAAAATGGCAGGACACTGCATCCCATCCTGGCTCTTTGATTATTGTACCTGAGTTATATCCACGTGAGTCAGCTTGGTGTAGTGGTCTAGTGGTATTGTGATTTAAGTGTTAGAATAGCACTCCAGGAGATCAGGGCCTGAATCTCCATTCAGCCATGGAAACCTACTGGCTGACTTGGGGTAAGTCATATTCTCTCAGCCTTAGAGGAAGGCAGTGGAGAACTCCATCTTGTTTGTTTGTTTGTTTGTTTGTTTATGAATGGGACTCAAGGTGGCTTCCAAAAACTTAAAAACATTAAAGAGCATTTAGAACAATTCAAAGTATTAAAAGACATGTAAAATTTTAAAAACCTACCAAAAAAATTAAAAAAACATTTTGATAAATTAAAAGCCCACCTGCTTACATTTTAAAAGCCTGCTTAAATAAGTATGTCCCTTTCCACACCTTACCTTGTTCCAGCGCTGGAGTGCGGGGATCGCATGAGCAGCCTCTGCCAAAAGGCTCTCCCTTCCCTACTGCTTCAGCTCTTCACGAGCTGCCTGCTAGTGTGAGAGCCCCACCTCTTCCTTCCACAGTGCAGCCTGGGACTTTCCCAGGCTGCACTGGGGCAGAAAGCATGACTGGCCCAGCTCCAGAGGCTCCGCATGCCAGGTAAGTGTGTGCGGACCCCAGGAGCAATGTGTGATTACGCACCATTTTTGGCTTCAAGCCAAAAATGAAAAGGTGCACAATCAGCCCCTGCCGGCCCCAGAGCATCATGAGTGTGCCATACAGATCACTCTTTGCAATCGCGCGACACTCCAGGCCCTCTTTCATATGGCAAATGCTATGCAAAAAGGGCCAATGTTATTGCCTGCCAGAGAAAGGAAAGTAAGGAAGGGGCCAGCCTAGCTTCCTAAGTAAAGAAGCTTTAGAAGATGGGAACAGTCACTGGGAAAGCTCCCTCCCACGTCCTCACCAAGCCATGTCCTTACCAAGACAGTAACAAGACTGAGAGAAAGCCTTCCCCTGTAGGTCTTAAAGCTCTGGCAGTTTTGTATAGGGAGATATGGTCTTTCAAATAGCCTGGACCTAAGCCATATAGAGTTTTATAGGTCATGACCAGCACTTTGAATTGTGCTTTGAATTGTCCACAGGTAACCTGTGGAGCTGTTTTAACAAGGGAGTTATGTGCTCCCTGTTACTGGTCCTCATCTGCATTCTGGCTGCTACATTTTAAACCCACTGAAGTTTCCGAACAGTTTCCAAAGGCAGGCCCACATACAATGTGTTACCGTAGTCCAATCGAGATGTAATCAAGGCATGTGTCACTGTGGTCAGGTCCGGCATCTCAAGGAACAAGCACAGCTGATGCACCAGTTTTAACTATGCAAATGCACTCCTGGCCACTGCTGAAACCTGGGCATCCAGGCTCAGAGCTGAATCTAGGAAAACACCAAGGCTGCAAGCCTGAGATTTCAGGGGGAATATAACCCCATCGAGCACAGACAAAGTCCCTATTCCCTGATCTGCCTTTCTACTGACCAGGAGCACCTCTGTCTTGTCTGGATTAAGCTTCAATTTGTTTGCCCTCATCCAGTCCATTACTGACAACAGACAATGGTTCAGGACCAAAACAGCTTTTTTAGAATTAGACAGAAAGGAAAGATAGAGTTGGGTGTCATCAGCATATTGGTGACACTGAAACCCAAAATCCCAGATACCCTCTCCCAACAGTTTCATAGAGATGTTAAATAGCATAAGGGACAAAACAGAACCCTGAGTGAACCCACAGGTCAACAGCCTGTAAGGATTGAACAGGGAGTTGAATAGGAGTCCCCCAGCACCACTTTCTGAGTTCATCCTTCCAAGAATGGCCAAAACAACTGCATGTCAGTGCCCCCAAGTCCCATCCCAAAAAATCAACCTAGAAGGATATCATAGTCAGTGGCATCTAAAGCCACTGAGAGGTTCAGCAGAACCAACAGGGACACACTACCCCTGTCTAGTTCCCAGCATAGGTGACCAAAGCAGTCTCAGTCCCATAGCCAGGCCTGAAGCCAGATTGAAATGGATCTTTATCAGAAACCCTTGGAGCTGAGAGGCCACCACATGCTCCAGAACCTTGTTGAAAAAACGGAATATTAAAGATTGGCCAACAATTATTCAGAATGGTGGGAATCTTGCCAAGAAAACCAAATGATACAATCACCATAAGTCAGGGTTGACTTGAAGGCATGTAACAGCAATAACAAAGATATCTATGTTTCCCAAGATGTGCTTGTCTCTTTTGTACTTTGTAAGTTAATGTTTGCTGAAAACAGAGGCAAAGGAACTTTGGACTCCAGGCTGTGTATGATCTTTAAACCATTTTCCCCAAGTCCCCCAAGTTCCCAGATTCCCTCATTTCATCCCCTTGCCTGGGTGTCACCTGAAGGGATGACTACAGGATGAAGGCTATTTGCTCTCCAGAAGGAGGGGAGAAAAGCAAGAAGCTTAATGACATTTTGCATCACAACACAGGGTGAGAGGGAGGATGAAGGGGGTGTTTGTAAAACTCAGTCCCCCTCCTCTTCCATCATCTTTGACAGTGGCTTGGCAGAAAACACTGATAGGAAAGCCTTAACAGGCCTTAGTCAAAGCCCTATTCGGGAGCTCCATGCTATCAAATATGGTCTTGTCCAGGAACAGGAACTTTGGCTATTTTTGTTTCATCTTTCAGACATCACACTACCTTTCCAAATCCCAAAAGTTGAAATTGAAAGTAGGTCCCATTTAGGAGTGGTTTTTGGATGATTTTTGGCCAAAAGTCCTGAGATACAGCCTGCCTAGGAGTACAGAGGTGAAAACTTGCAATCACTGTAGTGTCCAACCCTAAGACATCTTAAGTATCTCCAAACACTTCTCCAAACACACAGTCTATGAACTGGCAGGTGTCATTTTTCAGGTATGCTCTATGTGAATCAGAAAGTCCATTTTGGCTAAAGATTGATGTAATTACTTTACTTAGTAGCCAATTTTTTCTTCTTCAGAGATTCTATGACCTTGCCAGGTGTATAACAGGCAGAAATCTAACAACTACAACTTTCTGTGTCATTGCATGCCATTATAAACAAAAAGCACACCTGTTGAATACAGAGTTGTTATTAGGGGGGAAAAGATTATAGTATATGGTTTATAATTCTCAGGGACAGCAAATGTATTCCAAAAAACTGAAAACTCTATACCATCATCTAAGACAGCCTTCCCATGCATGCACGCGCACACACGCGCACACACATCCCTTCTTATTAGATGAAATTGCAGTTAGCAATTTCTGGAATGTTTGTACCAACTGATGATATTAATAATATTTAAACCAATGAGCATTTACTAAGGATTTATGGATGGCAATATGAGGATGACCAATCTATAACTATTCCTAGTTTTCCTCACATCTCTTTGAATGCATTAGTCCATTTGTGCCACTGCTGTGCCCAACTGGACTTCTTCTCTGACTTTTCCACTCATGCTAACCTAGAATTTACAGCTATGCAAGTATCACATTGCTGGTGAAATAAGTTCATGAAAAAAAAAATCACTGTGTTTTAATTTAGAGTGAGTTTACCTGCCTCAGTTTTCTGAATAAGAAAAAAAGGTATTCAACTATTTTTATATACCCTTTTATGGGAGGAAGTTTCAGTGTTCCCTTCAGAGGTTATTCCCCATGTATTCTAACCATGCATAGAAGAGAGAAGGGGCAGAGCATCCCGACCGTGTACCCACTCACAAAGGTGCCCACGTTTATGCATTGGGCAGAAGGTGTAAAGGAGAACCTACATGTTTGGTGAGGCGCAGCCAAGGGTAGAGCTGGCACGTGAAGGACATTGCCTTCCCCACATGGCTCTTAAGAGTTTTTGTGAGGGTTAAATGTTAATTGCATATTGTTAATTATTAGATATGATTAGGTAGCAATATTAGGTCCAGAACTTTGAAAAGTTACTTTTTTTGGAACTCCTAGTCTGAAAATTCTTCAGTTGTGATCCAAAGATATAACATTTCCAAGCTGTGTTAGTATCCAAAATGTGTTTGAGCGCTTCCCAATAAAATATGCTTGTAAATAGAATTCTGAAGCACCTTCAGGTCTCTTTTTCAATGGTTGCCCTCACAGGAACTTAATTTGTGAATACTATTCCAAGACCTCTAGCATAGAGCTCAAAATGCTTAATTTCTCTGCATAATAGCTACAGCGCACAGAAGATGCTTCTTTTAAAAAAATGCAGTATGCAGTAAAATCTCACAAAAACACAGAAAGAACTCTCTGTATCCTCGAATAATTCCATTTCATTCTTTAGAGTAAAATAAATTTAACACAGTGCTTAAAATAGTGGAAATAAACCTTATTGTGCATGACAAATGACTCCATGATTAAGTTGAAGCCTTTTTTTAGAAGGGCGATGCTTACCTGAATCTATCTCCAGGATATCTTCAAGTAAGAAGAAGAATGCTACAATACAGACCTCAATTGTGATAAAATGAATGGATGTGTGTAAGTGGGGTCTTTTATTATCATGATGTTCAGATCAGTATCCACAAAGAAGTCCAAAAAACCATGTAGCTCTGTTATTCCATATCAAGATAACCAGGTAACACCAAATAAAACTGGTTTTTTTCACGATACAGATGCAATAAACACAATGGATAAAGGGAATTATGAATTTATTAGATAGCAGGCAAAGCTTATATTCATTCAAGTCTCTACCTAAAGCAAGCCTCCTAGAGTAACTTGTGTCTCTAGTCAGTGGTTGGAAACACAGAAGCAAGAGTGAAGGTCCTCCCAGGCAATGGTGTACTGCACTTGGCCAACTCTTCTGATCTTCAGCAAGCTCTCTCAGGGCAATTCTACAAGGGGTTTAGCAAGAAGTCTCTCTGGACTATGCACATTCTTCCACCCGCATCAACAACATTTATTGTCTTCTGGGCACAAGTCTGAAGTAAGGACTATAGTGCCATCATCTCTTCTGGTAGAAAGCACCAGCACTTCAACTCTTTATGGCTCCATGAAACTGATGGAAGAAATTGTAAAAAAACACCAATTCCAAAGATTCTGCCTTTATTTCCTAGGCACATCTAGCCTCGTTCCATTGCTTGAAAATCCCACTGCTTTGTAAAGTCAACCTAGAAGAGAGTTCAACAGGGACTACTTCTCTATTGATCAATGAAACATCTGTCACAAAGGCTGTTGAAGAAATGTTTAGATTTCATTCCAAGATGCATTGCTGGGGTGACTCCCTTCTCTCTGAAATTCTGCACCCCCACTCTTTCTTTGTCAGTGCATTCATCCAATGTATTTCCACATTAAGAAATGGCTCCAGGTGGCTTTTTTTTTTTTTCACTTTATACTTGGTACAGCTTCCCAAGTAGGTAGTATGTGTACTCAGAGAAATGTGAGTACATTCTTTGACATTTGTTTTCAACGTGTATGGAGGCAGGAGCTCAATCTCTTCCCAGCTGCTCCCTCAGTGGCTTTGAAAGGGAGAAGTTGTGAATAATACATGCATAGCTGACGCAGTGTCATGTTACTTTGTACTAGATCTGAATATAAAATGTTATATGATAGACTGCTCTCATGAACTGCCCATGAAAGAAGGCACAATTCAAAATACTACGAAAATAGTTTCAGCCCACCAGCTTCTCTGTGCGATGTGATGAATGCTGACTTCTGAGGGGGAAAAAAGTGCAATCATTATGCTATAAGCCCATGCTCCCTCTTGCTTCATCCAAGTGCAAAAACAAAAACCAAAACTAGAAATTAAAAACAAATAAACAAAACAAGCTTAAGATGTTTTCTTAAATTCAGGACTGTTAGAGGATAGGATTTACTCCAAAATATTTTGCTACTATACCAATCGTTGGAAAATTATGTGTTCCCTGACTTCCCCTGCCCAGCAATTCCCAGCATGCCATGGAGAAGGTACAGGAAAAACCTCCTTCTGATCCTCTTTCCATATGTGATGGCTGCTGAAAAGATTCCCATTTACAAGTGATATGACCAGCAATGTGCAACTTTCTGGAGTATTTCTTTTTCATTTAAAAAAAGAATAGTCCAAACTATCTGGAAGGCTGTATCTCCCTATACTAAGCTGTCAGAGTCTTAGGATCTGGAGAAGAAACCTTCCTCTGGTCCGTTCATCACCACAGGCTCCTTTGATGAGGACATGAGACAGATCCTTCTGAGTGGCTGCTCCCACCCTCTGCAATTCCCTTCCATAGGAGACTAAGCCCGCCCCTTGCTTGATCTCCTTTCACCTACAAGGAAATATAATTTTTTGTTAAAGCAGGATTTAATTAGTAACTGCTTGCAGAGATCTTTCTTATGGGTGTGTGTCTGTACACACTCATGTTTCATATTAAATTTTGCATGTTTTTAACAATTGTATACTATGTATAACCTACTGTTTTAATCTGAAAATTTTAAATTGTATTTAAAATCTTATTATTTAGATTTTAGCCTTTTTTGTGTGTGACTCTGCTCCAAGAGAAAAGTGGCAGATAAATGAAATAATGATAAGATAAAATAATGCCTGCAATTCTGGTGATTCTTTATGCCTGAGTAGGCATAAATATAAACATGTAAATGCCGGGCTGAAGCCAGTTTGGTGCAGTAGTTTGAGCACTGGACTCTGACTTTGGAGACCAGGGTTTGAATCTCCACTTAGCCATGGAAATCCACTAGGTGACCTTCCTCAGCCTCAGAGGAAGGCAAAGGCAAATCCCCTCTGAACAAATCTTGCCAAGAAAATCACCTAATAGATTCACCTTAGGGTTGTCATACGGGACACTTTAAAGCACACAAGGACAGCAGCAGCAGGAGCAACAACAACAACAACAACAAAGTTGCCTATGGAAGTATTTGGACATTTTTGTCTAATGTGCAACATCTGCATTCAGTTCAAGACTGTGGAAGCAGAGTTGCACATGCAGATGCACATTCTTGGCCAATATGCCCCTGCTGAAATTGAGGGTAGTACTCCTTCAGTTGTGCCTTCAGTTGCACATTTGGTTCTGACTCTTGTTAGACATTTGGCTGAGTAGTCAGTTGTGCAAAGTTGCCATTCAGCTCAAAGGTTGTATCAAACAATCTATGTATAACTTTGTAGAGATTTATGCTGTGAGGTATTTCTGGATGTCAGTCTTTTTGAATGGAATTAATATTATATATACCCACTGGGTGACTTTGGGTGTATCACACACTCTCAGCCCCAGAAAATCCCATGATAGGTTAGACTTAGGGTTGCCTTAAGTTAGAAATGACTTTAGGGCACACGACAGCGATGTTAGAATTAGCAAACTTTGCATGGCTGTTCCTGTTAATTGCTGGTTTGCATATTACTCTCTAGGAGTTTAGCTGTATTTGTATCTGTTGATTTTAGCATACCCTCTGTTACCCTGTTTACTGGGGGTCCTGTGAGGGACACCAAAATGTGCTCAACTATAGGTGGGGAAAATTAGCTCAGAGCACTGCTTTAGCGTTATGAGAGGCAGGGTAACTTAACAGGATCTTGTAACCCAGTGTTTACGGGGTCAGGCCAAGTCAAGGAGCAGACCGATTTGAAAATAATGAATGATCTTTATTAAATACAGGCACACAATGTAAGCAACACACACACAGAGATAGCTAAGGAAAATAAAGGTGTGAGTAAGATAGCGGGATTTTCAGAGGGATAGTTGATTCGGGTGATACGAAACCTGTTTGTGAAGCCCAGAAGAAGATAGAGAGTGATGCTGGGGTTCGATGTGGCTCAGCACGTGGAGCTGAGGGGAAGCTTGCCAAACAAAGCAGCAGCAAGGCGGTCTGGAACTTGGGAGCGATCCAAGGAAGGTCTCGGAATCAGGGTTTTTATAGGGAGAAGTGTGACTGCAGGCTATGTCTTACTCGGGGACAACAATGAGTTTTGGGTGCGAGACAATGGCCCTTTTTGCATGTCTTTTTTTTTGCGCGAGAGCCCCTTGAGCCTTGTGTGAGTGGGAACGTCACTCTGTACGATGCACTCCCACTTGCTATGAGGCTCAAGCGGGGCAGCCGCACATTTTTTTATTTTCGTCTTTAAGCCGAAACTAATGCGTGCTTGCGCAATACTCTCGGCAGCCTTGCGCACTTACCTCTGTGCAGTGCATCGTCCCAGGCGAGCAGGTCACACTTCCTCCCCCAGCGCAGCCTAGAGCTCCCAGTCTGCACTGCTGAAGGAAGGGGAGGGGCTCAAGAGTGACAGACGTGCCACCAGGAAGCCAGCTGCGGTACGAAGGAGTGGGAAAGCAGCAGCTTCCTGGCTGAGGCTTCTCACGCGAGCCGCCCTCCCCCGTCACACAAACAGGCAAGATGCGAAAAGGGCCAATGTCTCTGAACGGTCACAATTTAGCATGATAGAATCAGAGCCAAATTAACAATGGTGTAGCCAGTATGTAAATGCGCAACACTTGACAGTGGATGGTCCAGCCTTTGTCAAGTTGCCTGCTCAGGGCAGGGAGCCTTTTGTAGGTAGCGCGCATACATAATGCGGTGTTTGCCGGGGAGGTCCCTGAAGCTGCGATCTGGCTATTTCTGGCTTGCCTGTATTGTTTGAGAATATTTCAGGAGTTAAGTGCTGAGCCTAGTGCTTGTCTGGGGGCCTCACAAACATGTGGAGCAGGGTGGTACGGTAAGGCCGAATTATGATATCAAAGTGATATTGGGTGCTATCACTGAATAGGCCTAAACTGCAGTAACACCTCTCTCATCCTTCATCGCTCTAACTTGGAGTCCTCCTCCCCCCGTTCCTTAGGACCATGTGTTTGACCGTTTCCACACTACACTCTTATAGTGCAATTATGCCACTTTCAACATCCTATGGAATCCTGGGGTTTGCAGTCTAGGGAGAGTTCTCAAAGGTCCCTCCCTAAACTGCAAACCCCAGGATTCCGTAGGATGTTGAAAGTGGAATAATCGCGCTATAAGAGTGTAGTGCAGAAATGGCCATAGTTTATGAACAAATAATTCGTAAGTAAAACTGCATTTATATGTTTTACAAAGGGAATTAATCTTGTTTCTTTTGCTGACCAACCAGAGAATTAATGAGACCAAACACAGGAAATGGGTTGTAAATGAGCTGCTTTATATAATTCTAACCTATTTATTGTTTCCCTCTTGAGACCTGCAAAGGCAGGAGCAATCTAATGTGAGAGCAGCTTGGGCAGCTAGTCTTCAGTCAGACCTCCTTTGCAGCTTCCCCTGTGTGAAATACCTGAGCCCCAAGGAAAACCCCAAAGCTGGGTTACACCCCAGCTAGCCTGCAACTGGAAGGCTAACCTGAGATTCCCTCCATCAAATCCCAGAACTTAATGTGAGGGTTTAGCCCCCAGGCCAGCCCCGAACTAAGTCTCTTCCCCTCCAGTCCTATGTCCAAAAGAGGCAGTCCCAGAACCCTCTCCTTAACCAAAAGCATGCCATAGGTGTTCAACAAAATCCTACTTCTCACCTCACTACATGCCATGTATATGGGACAAGAGTTCATGTATATGTCTGTAGCTGTGAGACTGGCTGCTGTTCAGCTTCTGCCTTGATTACTCTGCCTGAGAGACCACCACTATCTGTCACATTTCCCAACAATTTCCACCTTGCAGAGGTGTAACAAAAAAACTTGGAGGGCATTTGAAGAACTCTTTTTCCTCAAAAAAAGTTTACAATTTTAGGTCATTTTCCAGCTTTCTTCAGATTTTTTTTTAAAGAAACTAAAAGGTAACAAACGAATGACTAAGGTGTAACCATAAACTTGTACCATAGCAACACATTCTTGAGATGGTTTGCCATAATGTAGTTCCTTTTTAACAAGTTCCTTTTTAAGAAAAAAACTGCCCAGTATTCAGAAGAGGGAATATGTTTTGATACGTTTTGGCAGTAGGAGCCCAGCTGCAGGTGTTTGGCCAGCAGCAAATGTTTTGTTGGCCTTGAGAGTCCAGCAAATGAGGGCTGGGCTCACCTTGAGTATCTGCATATTTTAACACATGAAACAATGTGCATATTTTAATATGTGAATGGCTAAAATGTGCATAATTGTGAAAAATATCACCAAAACATACTTTAGTTAAAACTGGGGAAATCAGATAAATTGCACTAACAAGGCGCACATTAGGAGAAAAAAGTGTTGAGATACATGCAATTCAGTGCAAGAAGAAAATACAATATCAAACAAAGATAGGAAGAAAATGCAGGTGGAATCTGGTGAAATTCTACAAAAATGAGGCTGAAAAGGAGGAACAATAACAAAGACATCAGAGTACGGGGAAAAAAATATATAAAATAAATAAAGGGGGAGACGTATAAATAAAAGAAATATGAATATGTGAAAACTGGCCAGTCAGTTGTGTGAGCTCTAACTATTTAAATTTTGAATTTTCCACTCTGTTTTGCATTGTCCGTTTCTCTTTTACTTTTTTTTTAAAAAAGGTTTGAATATACATTTGCATAAATATACACAAAGTTTGAAAAATGAATTCTGAAAGGAATGTAAAATGTGGCAGAAAAGTTAATGTAATAAGTAATGTAATGTAATACGATGTTTAGAATAGAGACGCTGCACCTTTACTTTGTATTAATAACCGAATATAATTTAATATCAATAAAAAAAATAATGTAAAAAAAATGAGGCTGAAAGAGTTTCACATCCTTATTGCAAAGGCTGGTAGGGACTGAGTGCAGGTACAAATTTGCTGGCATATAAGACGCACCCATATATAAGATGCACCCCATTTATATTATTTATACTATTTAGCAGCATATAAATCAAACTGGCATAAAAGATGCACCCCATTTTCAAACAGTATTTTTCAGGGGAAAAAAGTGAGTCTTATACACCATCAAATACAGTATGCATTTGTTAGACCTTAAATTGACCAAGAAGAGGAGAAGGGGAGCTGTTTATTATTATAATGATGAAGATTTCTGTTGTTTTCGTTGTTGTTTACAGAACTCTGGTCATTTCCAAGTTAATCTGAAGTGCAGTCACTTCAAGTTGCCTTTAGAGCTCATATAATTTCTAGACTGGATATAACATACTTTTGGTCTCATTGGTCATGCCCAGCTTTAGTTCAAATCCTGTGGTATCCATTTTACTCTGTATTAGATTCACAGGATGAGGGATCTGATGGGGTCATCTATCCCTCTGCAAAATGCAAGAAGTCTCATGCAGGTCATCCAGGGGAATTTTGTACAAAACATTCTCCATAAGATGACATTGTTTTTCAAAACAAATAAACAAATAAACAACATCAAAATGGACTGACCTCTAGGTTTGTGGATTGCCCTGACTGTATTTTCAAAAAGAAGCATCAGTCATTGCTTCAGCCACCAGATATATAAATGGAACCTTAACAGCAGTCACGCTTTATACAAACAGGGTTAGATAAACAGCATTTATTTTAGAGCTGTGCTAGTGTCATTTTATTCAATCTGTGGCTTGATTCAGCAATTTGGATTAGACCTCAATTCAGTTTAGATGGGCACAGATCGAATCCAACCTGCTTTAGACCCCAAATCCAAATCTAGGTTCAGAAATTTCTATCTCCCCTTGACTTGTGTTGGGAACCTAAAACAGCTATAATTTTTCAGGTTTTTTTTTACACACCTGCATGAAATTTATCTTACCCATCCACACATCAAACCCTTTAGAGTGAATTATCTCTGCCAAACTGCAGAAATAGTTCCAGCAATTTTTGTGCTAGTCACCTTGAAATTTTTCTTTTCTTTCCTTTTTCTTTTTTCC
Organism: Iguana delicatissima; assembly: GCA_948472985.1. Classification (NCBI taxonomy): domain Eukaryota; kingdom Metazoa; phylum Chordata; class Lepidosauria; order Squamata; family Iguanidae; genus Iguana; species Iguana delicatissima. The sequence continues at coordinate 201,841 of CAOKZL010000841.1, read as the reverse complement.
AAAAAATGGAATGTATTTTAAAGGTATGTACTGTCATTTGAGTTCTCAGTCTGCCAGTATATCCTGCTTTCTGCATTCCAGTGTCTTTCGGAGTTGTTAGTCTTTTTTCCCCTTAATGCACATGAAGTCAGAAGGCTGGTATCAAGAAGCTGCTTCATAAAGAGAGTACAGCAACAGTTCCAGATATTTCTGTTGTAGATTTATGGTATGCATATGATTTTTTTTTATTGGCATAGTATAGTTCACTGTATGAACTTGGAAATATTATAAATTTTATATGTAGATTTTTCTTTGTTGTAAGATTGTAAAACATATATATATATAGCCCATGAAGAAGACCAAATTTATAAATAGGCCAAGATGCATTGAGCCTTTTAAAGAATAAACTTGGACCATCCATAAATATGTGGAGCCTAGTCTCCTTTTTTCTACTGATTTATTACACATGCTTCCCAGTAGTTATTCCAACCCTAAAGCAAACCATGTGTCCCCATTTCATTACCATATAATGAATTATAGAACATGACAGAGACAATCAATGACTGAAGATACTTCGGTACTGTCCTTATGGTGTGGTGGCACTGTGGACCAAACCAACATGGATAAAATGTACATCATGGGAAAAGAATCGTAACAGAATCTGTTGATAAAAACACAGCACAGGTTTAGAGGACCAGGACCCCCATGAAAGTGGAAAAAATGTAAATATTATAAGCACCCCCAAACCATATTTAACACACAGAGAGACACAAAGTACCAGAACGGGCAGGGTGGCTGGACCTCGCCACACATGCATTCCCTTGCTCACTCACTGACTTCTGTAGGCAAGAGAGGGGAAGGAGATGAGAGGAGTGGAGCAGGTAGAACTAAATGGAGAGGGACTCCTGTCCCGTCCCCTTCCCTCTCCTGCCTGTGCAAATGAACAGTGAGTGCATGTGCATGCCCTTCCTCCTCCTGTCCCATCCTCATCTCCCTTCCCACCTGCACAAGTGAGAGACATAGAAACATAGAGTTGGAAGAGACCACAACGGTGATTGAGTCCAACCCCTGGCCATGCAGGAACACATCTTAAAGCACCCATAGCAAATGGCCATCCAATCTGTTAAATCTAGGACTTAAATCTGACTTAAATCTGGGAAGCCAAGTCAAGACCATCTGGGTAAGAATTAAGGGTGCAAGAAACAATAGGGATGTGATTGTGGGAGTTGGCTACAGGCCTCTGGGCCAGCCTGAGGTCTTGGATGAGGCCTTCCTGGAGCAGATGACCACACATTCAAAAAGGAGAGAGGCAGTGTTAGTGGGAGATTTCAATTATCCTGATATTTGTTGGCAGTCAAACTCTGCCAAGACTGCAAGGTCCAACAAGTTCCTCACTTGCCTTCCAGAAAGTGGAAGAGACAACAAGAGATTGGCTAGTTTAGATCTGATGACCAACAGGGATGACCTTGTTGATGAGGTGGAGGTGTTAGGACCCTTGGGGGGGAGTGACCATGCTCTTTTGGAATTTGTGATTCAGTGGGAAGGAGAAGCCAAGTGCAGCCAGACACTCATCCTAAACTTTAAGAAAGCTGATTTCTGTAAACTTAGGGAGTTACTTGCTGAAATACTTAGGGCAAGAATATTAAAAGATAAAGGAGTTCATGATGGATGGGAGTTTCTTAAAAGTCAGATCCTGAAGGCACAATTGAAAACTGCACCCATAAGGAGGAAAAATGACAGGTTTCTAAAGAAACCAGAATGGTTGACTGAAGAACTCTCAGCTTATCTAAGTGTTAAAAGAAACATATACAGGAAATGGCAGAATAGTGAAACCACCAAAGAGGACTTCAAGCAAATAGTCAGAAGGTCAGAAAAGCTAAAGCACAGAATGAACTCAGGCTTGCCAGAGATATCAAAAACAATAAAAAGGGATTTTTTAGATATGTCCGCAGCAAAAGGAAAAACAAGGAAATGATAGGATCAGTGCATGGAGAAGATGACCAATTAATAACAGGGGGAAGTGAAAAGGCAGAATTACTCAATACCTTCTTTGCCTCAGTTTTCTCCCAAAAGGATAGAAGTACTCGATCTGGGGAGTGGGGAGCAGGTGAGGAAGGGGGGGAATGCAGCACAGAATAAGTAGAAAAGTAGTACAGGAACATCTGGCTAAACTAGATGAACTCAGGTCTCCAGGGCCAGATGAATTATATCTAAGGATATTAAAAGAACTGGCAGAAGTCATTTTTGAACCACTTGCAATAATCTTTGAGAACTCTTGGAGAACAGGAGAAGTCCCAGCAGAGTGGAGGAGGGCAAATGTCCCTATCTTCAAGAAGAGGAAAAAAGAGGACCCAAATAATTACCCTGTCAGCCTGTCATCAATACTAGGAAAGATCCTAGAGCAGATCATTAAACAGTCAGCTTATAATTACTTAGAAAGTAATGCCGTAATCACTAAAAGTCAACATGGATTTCTCGGAAATAAGTCATGCCAGACGAATCTTATCTCTTTTTATGATAGGGTTACAAGCTTGATGGATGAAGGGAATGCTATAGACATAGCATATCTTGACTTCAGTAAGGCCTTTGACAAAGTTCCCCATGAAATTCTTGCAAAGAAGTTAGTAAAATGTGGGATGGACAGGGCTACTGTTAGGTGGATTTGTAATTGGTTGACTGACTGAACCCAAAGGGTGCTCACCAATGGCTGCTTTTCATCCTGGAGAGAAGTGACTAGAGGGGTCCCACAGGGTTCTGTCCTAGGCCCAGTGCTATTCAACATCTTCATCAATGACTTGGATGAAGGAGTAGAAGGCATGCTGATCAAATTTGCAGATGACACCAAATTGGGAGGGGTTACTAATACCACAGAGGACAGGATCAAATTTCAAAATGACCTTGACAAATTGGAGAGCTGGGCCAAAGCTAACAAAATGAATTTCAACAGAGAGAAATGTAAGGTTCTACACTTAGGCAGAAAAAATAGAATACACAAAAACAGGATGGGGGATGCATGGCTGGATAGCAGTACATGTGAAAGGGATCTAGGAGTCTTGGTAGATCACAAGCTGAACATGAGTCAGCAGTGTGACGAGTCAGCCAAGAATGCCAACGTGATTCTTGGTTGCATCAATAGGAGTATGGTGTCTAGATCAAGGGAGGTAATGGTACCACTTTATTCTGCATTGGTTAGGCCTCATTTGGAATACTGTGTCTAGTTCTGGGTACCTTGTCTCAAGAAGGATATTGACAAGCTAGAATGTGTCCAGAGGAGGGCGACCAAAATGGTGTAGGGTCTAGAAGCCATGCCCTGTGAGGAATGGCTTCGGGAGTTGGGTATGTTTAGTCTGCAGAAGAGAAAGTTAGGAGGGGACATGATAGCCATGTTTAAATATTTGAAAGAATGTCATGTCAAGGAGGGAACGGGCCTGCTTTCTGCTGCTCCAGAGACTAGGACAAGGAGCAATGGATTCAAGCTGCAGGAAAGCAGATTCCACCTGAACCTCAGAAAAAACTTCCTGACAGTCAGAGCTGTCTAGCAGTGGAATATGCTGCCTCGGAGTGTGGTAGAGTCTGCTTCCTTGGAGGTTTTTAAGCAGAAGGTGGATGGCTATCTGTTGAGAATGCTTTGATGTATGTTCCTGCATAGCAGGGATTTGGACTGAATGGCCCCTGGGATTTCTTCCATCTCTATGATTCTATGATTCTCTGTTTAAAAATCTCTAAAGAAGGTGACTCCAACACACTCCAAGGCAGCATATTCCACTGTTGAAGGGATCTTACTGTCAGGAAGTTCTTCCTGGTGTTTAGGTGAAAGCTCTTTTCCATTACTCCATGTCCTAGTCTCTGGAACAGCAGAAAACAAGTAGCTCATCTTCAACATGACATTTTTCAAATATTTAAACATGGTTATCATGTCACCTCTTAACTTTCTTTTTGTCGGGCTAAAGATAGCTAGCTCCCTAAGCTGCGCCACATAGGGCATGGTTTTGTTACTGCAGTTTTCTAGCCCGGACTTGAGGGATACCAGATATCATTTTGCTATCAATAATTTGGCCTTCCTCACCTATTCCTTCTCACATGCTTGCAAGGCCCCGAGACAAGCACGCAAACAGGCTCAGTCGCTAATCGCTGTAATATTCCAAACAAATACAGGCAGGCCAGAAATAGCCAGACTGCCGCTTCAGGAGACCTCCAGGCAAGTACCATATTATGTATGCACACTACTTACAATGAACTCCCTGCCCCGAGCAGGGAGTTTGATGAGTCGAATACTCAAGTGTCAAGCACTCTGCGTTTGCATACTGGCTACTCTATTTCTAATTCGGTCTTAACTCAATCATGTAAAATTCTGACCTTTTGGAGGCTTTCTCTCTAGCCCGAAACTCATTGTTTTCCCCAAGTATGGACTAGCCTACGATCACATTTTCCCCTATAAGAACCCCTGGCTTTGAGCACTTCCTCAGATCGCTCCCGACTTCCATACCGCCTTGCTGCCGCTGTGCTTGGCGAGCCTTCCTCTCAGTCCCAAGTACTGAGAACCTTCATATCCATGAACTCTATCTTCAGACTACCTGAGCTCCAGGACAGGTGCAGTATTTCCCATACCAAAAACCTCCTCTCAAAATCCCTCTATCCAACTCCAACCTTTATTTCTTCAGTTATCTGTGTGAGTGTGCTGCATACACTTGTTTGATTGTATTTTAATAAAAACAACAATTATTATTTCACTTCTGTTTGCTCCTTGACTCGGCCTGACTCCGTAGACATTTGGTAAAAGGTCTCGCTCCGTTGCCCTGCCTCTCGCTGTGCTAACTTGTGCTCTTTGACTAATTTCCCCAACTTGTATAATTTGGAGAGCATTTAGGCATCTCTCACGGGACCCCCAGAAATCAGGGTAACAGTTTCCAAACCTTTCATCATTTTGGTCACCCTTCTCTACACCCATTCCAGCTTCTCAGTATCCTTCCTGGTGCCCAGAACTTTACCCAGAACACAAAATTCGAGGTGAGATCTGACCACAACAGAATAGAGCGGTACTGAGTGAACATACACATGAGCTTTCCTCCTATTACATCTCATTACATTCCCATTACCCCTCCTGCATATGTGAGTGAGTGAAGGTGCATGCATGCCCTTTTCTTGTCCCATCTTCCTCCCTCCCACCCACCCATTAGAGTGACCAAGTGAGTGAATGTGCACTCCCTTCCTCTTCCCATCCCATCCTTTTGCCCCCTTCCCCCACATGTATGAGTGAGCAAATGCATGCACACACTTTCCTCCTGTTCCAACCCCTTCCCCATTCCTGCCCACACAAGTTAGCAAGTGAGCAAGCTCATGTACCCCACTTCTCCCATACCATCCCCTTTCCCCCAGTAATCCATGAATAATCAAATATGTGAAAGTCTAACCTGAAAATATAGAGGAACAATTCTACTTCCTTGATGTCAATGAACCCTACAACCATGCTACAAAAGGAATGCTGATGACATTGACAGTGCCTGCAGCAGAATAGCTGGATCCAGACTCGTGTGTATCCTCTTTGGTCACAGTTGAACCAGTCATGGAGTTTTTCCCAGTAATTTACTAAATGTACAATGTTATGAAGCCTGAGAGTTATTTATCTATTTCTTATCAGGAAAAAAAAATGCTTCTAATCAAAGTCCGTATTTTCAACTGCACAAAAATCCTTTTTCTTTCATTTTTGTATTGCTGAAAGTGTGTTACCTTGTCCATTAGACTAACACCTGTTAAGTCTAATGCATGCGCAGGAAGACAGTAAATGTGTATAGTTGACATACGTGCAGTAGAATCAGACAAAACAACAGGAAGAAAAGGTAAAGGGGGGGGAAGAGCAAGGCACCCTTTCCAGATGGATACTCTCTTCCAAATATTGTCCACTAAGCATATTACCCACATGATTTACCACATGAAGTATGTCCTAATTATTGCACTAAAGGAATGTTGGACAGTGAGTGTAACACAAGAAGTATAGCAAATGAAGGTTCTGTATCAAAAATTTACCAAATAACCCAAAATGAATTGGTGAACAATGGGTTGATCCTTAGCTGTGTCCCATATATCACATCAGAATGCCAACTTCTGAAGTTGGAGAGCTAGCTATTCTTACTGAAGTACACAAATGTAGTTGGAGGCACATGTCCAAAACAGGGAGCTATTAATGAGAGCCACTACAAATCAAGCCATCAAGGCACTCTTGAAATGAAATGCCAAAACAGCAGAGTTTATTGAGTTTCTGCTACTTTGCCTTATTCCAAGGAGAAATAAATAAGCTGCATGCATGGCAGAACTCCAGTTTCATCCAGCAAATTACCCACAGCCATTTTCTGGTCCACGTACTTGGTGCAATTAAGGTACCACATATTCTGTGTAAAGAATCCAGAACTTCCTGTCCACAATGGTTGCCCCTCCAAATTGCAAATTTTCAGTATCTTAAACCCTGATTTGAGACATTTAATGCTGTGTTCCAGGCAGAAAAATGTCTTGGGCTGGATGGGAGAGGGGGCTGGCTCATCCTGGATTTCTTGAAACATTTCATGATGAGGAGAGGGAAAGGTCTCTTAAGAATGCCTCATGCTTCACCACACATAGACTGCTTGCCCCATATATGAAAATATCCTTTTTCCAACCAGAAGACTGGGATGCTTCAGAATGATTCTATAAACAATTAAGATCATTTTTAAAATGTATTTTTATTTTTTTTAAATAACCAAGTACTTTAAAACTGTGTTCATTCTGAAGTCAAAAGAAAAACTTGATCACTAATGTGATGTGAGAAATGGCAGACCACACATTTACACTTCCTTCTGATAGAATCAGCCAAAGTGATGTGATTTTGGATTTGGATTTCCTCATCTGTCATGCACGTGCACACATGAAAATATAATAAGAATTTTGCAAGCCCTGGGGCTTGTTTAGCTTTTTCTATGTCTGTGTACAGTACTACTTGGGGGTATTTCAGATGATAATTACAGATGTGGAAAGTGCTCCCACGGTAAATACTAAATCGTTATTGCAAATTACCCCATGCATATGCCTTATTTTAGGCTTCCTTGTTTTGGTTGCTTTAGAGGTTAAAGGCATTTCTGGATAATTACCAATGCCATCTAAATGAAGCACTATAATTTTCTTCAAGAGTCTCAAGTGCTTATTTATACAGAGTATCTATTTTTTTTTCTTTAAGAAGCAACATCTTTGGGAGAGAAAAATAATCAGTCTTAGAATTTCCAAAATGTGCCTGACATCACGTTATTTAGAAAATAAACCAGCTAAATTAACCCCAGAGTATACTGACTTCATAGCCTGATTAATACCAAAGAAGGATGTAATGGGTAAACTGGAATCCTGAAAAGAAAGGCAACTGCCTCTCCAAAGGATCGTATTTTCACACACTAGAGTATGCCTTAGAAAAATCTAAGTGTCAGATATGGTTATTCCTGATGAAAGTTCTATTTTGCTGCTCCAAAAGGTGGATGACTCAGATTTCCAGCAGTGGTGCCAGTGCCTCCATGGAACAATGGGGAATTATTAACTCAAAAAAAGAGGCCCGTGAGAGTGTTAACAAAGGAACTTCCCACCTTTGTATGCTGGTACTAATGCAGGGACACCACTTCGGGATTAAAAGAATGTTTTATTGGGGAAAATCACAACCACATGCAAGACTCAAACAGTCTCACAACCACACAAGACTAACTGAAGGAAAGGAAGGAAAAAATGGATAGCAAGAAATTAGGACAAAATGGGTGATATTTAACTATCCCGTAGGGAAGAGACAAAGTGATGTGACTCAGACTAAGATAGTACCAGAATGGGAATCTGTCCTATCGCAGTCCTCAGTCCTGGCACAGCTGACAAATCAAACAAAACAAACTGAATATCTCTCAGCTTCTAGGCAGTAAGCAAGGAGTCATAAATAAAGTCCAACATACACAAAGTCCTGCAGCAAGGGAGGGTCCAAGATCAATCCAAGCATTTGTCAAGGCGTCCAGCAAGGTAGCAGGTCAGATAAGCTCTGACAGCTCCTGGAGGGGAAGGACTCCAGCTAAATAGACCCAAAGCCCAGGACAACTGTGCCTTGATTGATTGTTGCCAGTTATAAATTCTGAGAGAGCAACGCTGGGTCTCTCTTTGCTGTCTGTGCTATGTGAAGCTGGGACTAGGGAAGTGTTCTTCTGTATCTGAAGAGGCAGGGCTCTCTGATGGAGCTGGCACCATCCCCTGTTCTGTTACCTCTCTCTGTACAGTAGACCCTGGCATGCCTTCTGTTTCAGCCTCTGGTGTGCCCTCTGTTTCAGACTATGAGTCAAAGTACATGCTGTGGAACCGGGGCATGACAGAATCTGAGCAGCGGACTGATGGCCTATATCCAGAGTACTATGAGTTGAATGTCTCAGGGCCAGGGTTTAAATACCCTTTTTCTGCCCTGAAGGGGAAGTGTTAATCACTCTCTGGCAAAGCAAACAAAGGAGTTTGGAATAGGCAAATGGTCTTAGCATTAGGTGACAAAGCATTGATGGGAATTCTGATAGCTTCTTAATGTCTGGGGAGGTAAGGAAGCAAAGGAGAAATTCATTGGGAAGAGGGAACAGGTTGATGACCATCAGTAGCTCTATCACAAGATTTGTGTGCTATTGTGTTTGAAGGTTGAGTCAATTGAGGGGATTATCACAAGCTCATCATCACCAGAGCTTCCAGACTGATTCCTTGACTTATGACCTGACCATGCCCTGAGGTCTCATCTGACCTACTTTTGCATGTGTACAGCCAGGCCTCTTTACTAGCATGGCTTTTGGACTATAACAGTGTATGATTTAGATTTTCTATGCCAATTAAATAATGTTCCCTGTCAATTATATAACATAGAGTAAGTGTGTATGGCATGATAACAATTAAACTGTTTTTTTTTCTTTCAAAGTGTGTAAATCCCACATTGACTCTTGGAGGAGCAAACTTGATCATTGTCAGGTATGAATTCATCCTCTGTATGTGCAGCTCTTAGCAAAAAGGGAACTGCTAGGAGACCAATCAGGACGTGAAAGAAGATTCTATGTATCAAAAGCTTGAGGCTAAGCCAGCCCAGCTCAAGTTTGTTCTCTGAGATGAAAAACAAGATGTAATCCATGTACAACTGACTTGACTGGCTATTCAAACTCTCTTCAGCACAGTTGACAGGAGAACATTCTCCAGTCACATAGGAATGGAGGGGGAGAATACTTCGCCCCAGGCGGCAATGTTTTTGGGTGTTTCAGCTCATAGCCATGCCCCCCCATGCTTTGGTCATGGCCCCATGCATCAAGGCCATGGTCCCATGCACTGTAGCCCTGCTCCCCCTCCCACCCCCCTCCACACGCTCCAAGCTCTGCCACTGACATTCTCTGCTTCACATGAAGGCAGTAAGGCCAGCGAGCCCTTGGCTGGAATGAATGAGGTATTATTCTTTGACTTCTATAAAGTTCTCCGCATCAGGCAGGGCCAACCACCTGGGGAAAAAAATCAAAGATTCTTCTATGTTTATATACAAAGTCATTCAAATCGCAACAGAGTTATGGCTGACAGTATGAAATATTTATGAAATTAAATTATTTGGAAGATGTATATATGAATAACTGAATGGACTGAGGGATGAGCTTGGGTTGCTGTATGTTAATTTGTACAAGTACTCCATGTCTAAAAAATTTTTGACTGCATTGAGGGAAGATTTGGAAAAGCGCAACTTGAAAGCTAGCAAACTGCTTTCTGGGTTGGCCATGCCATTAGACAAAATAACTGCCTCAGGTACCACATCTTAAGAAAGAGTGAGTGACAGCAAGGTTTTTGTAGGACTACATTCTGTGTGGACAGTGCAGCCTGCTCTGTATCTATTAAAACACTTTTCTGGCTTGAGGTACAGTAGAGGCTGTCAACACTGAGCTAAGTTTCACCTAGCAGTCTGGTTAGTTGCTATGCATGGGATGGGGAGGAAAATCACTACAAACCCTCAGGGAGGAAAATATTTTGCACTGGCCCTGAATACCTTGTTTCACTACTCAGACTTCTCCTATGGGAAACAAAAGGTAGAAATAGGTTTTAGTTAATTCAGATATAAATAGCTTCAAAAAGGTCACAGTGACTATAAGTAACTGGTTGGCTACTCAAAAAAGCAAAACAGCAAATAGCTATTTTCAAAATTGCAACTGTGATTAGAATTAACTACTTTGGATGCCTTGGGAATTGTAACTTATTGCTTTTTAGAATTTACTTTCCACGTCCTGTTGCTACCACAGCCAAGCAGCTTCTTCCAAAAATGAGAGAAAAAGAGAGAGGGGAATTTATTTTCTGCCATTACTGAGCAGTTTTTAAGTATGGAAGAAATGGCTTGTGCTGCATATGGCTCCTTAAAAAAATCTGCTCACTTACCTGTGCTACCTCTGTGATAATTTTAAGTAATTTTTTTTTTCTTGGATCTTGGAGTGGACTTCTGGTCACTTCTGTTTTTCAAGGGAAGAGATAGTACAGCGTGTGGTGAGTTTGCATGGGATATAGCCCCCTGAACCCATGAAGTCAACCATACTTGAATTAAGTAACACTCTAGAAACGGTTAGAGTCTTCAGAGTGCCTGGAAAACATTGAGAATTCTTCACAACAAATTATTGTGTCATAAAACAATTTTTAATATAAAAAGCACTTAGAGTGAGGCCTACCAGATTCTTTAATGGCTGCCCGGCCACATGCCCTTTTATAGTACACAAGTACAGCAGTATGATTCCACATCAACTACAATGGCTACATCCTAAGAAATTTTGGGATTTGTAGTTTGGTGAGGTGCTAGGATTGCTCTTTGGCTGAGAATCTTAAGTATCTGTTCCTAAATTACAAATCCCAGGCTTCCATACGATGTTGCCATGGAAGTTAAAGTGGAAGTATAGTACTGTAATTGTGTAGTATGAAAGGGCCCCAGGTTTATTTTATGCCAGAGAGAGCAATTCTAAGTAAAACTTGGCCCGGTGTGTTTCCAGACTTCGGGTATTTCTGCACTATACTGTTATAATGCTATTATTCCACTTTCAACATCCTGCGGAATTCTGGGGTTTGTAGTTTACTGAGGCCAAAGAGTTCTCTGGCTGAGAATTCCCCATGCCCCTACTAAAACTGCAAACCCCAGGATTCCTAAGGATGTTAAAAGTAGAATAATCGTGCTATAAGAGTGTAGTGCGGAAATGGCCAGTGTAATGCGGAAATGGCCTTCATGTCTGTTACAGACTTGGTAATATACTCTGGCATGAGTGCACCTTGTATGTCTTTTTATGGTGATTGCAGGGGGAGGCATTCATTGCCTTACTCTGCAATGGCAATGCTACCCTGACCAGTAACTCATCTGTCTCCCTCCACCACTTCAGCCATTCAGTGCCTGGGGGAAGGTGGAATATCTTCCTAGCATCTACATATGTTCCTTTAGTTGGATAAAGTCCTCAAGGATGTTATGGTTGTTATATTTCCAGCTTTTGGGGTACATCAAAATCCTCTGGCTTCTGAATGGATTGGGGGGCAGAGGCATATCCAGAGTGGGGCAACTGGGGAGCATGCCCTGGGTGCAAGTGGCAAGGGTTACAAAAAAAGTTGAAGCCCCCACCCTCTCACTTGGGCCTGACCCACCACTACAACCCTGCCCCCACCGGGGTCCTTCCTGGTCCAGTGCAAGGGGATAGAAGTGGTGGCAGCAGCACCCCTCCCACCTACCAAATCCCCCCCCCAGTCCTTCCTGGCCCAGTATGGGGGAGGAGATGGCACCTAGGCACTTTTGAGCCTAGATATACCTCTGTGCAGGAAGGGAAGAGAGTTCCTCAAACAGGAGAGGGATCAGGGCATAGTTGTATCTGGTGAATGTTTCACCAGATAATACAGGTTCTTGGCCTGTGTCTTATAACTGCTAGAAAAACAACCTCTTGAATTTGAAATCACTATAGCTCACAATAGCCCCTGCTTACTTAAGTTACAGAACCTATTAGGAGAGGTTCTGAAGTTCCTAAAATCTATGGCTGCGAATGATGACAGGATATTGAAAGGTTCTTATAGGTGTTAATAAATGTGTTAAATTTTAAGAGAGAATCTAGGTCTAGTCTTTATAAGAAATATCAAATAAGGAGAAAAACAATGAGGAAGTCACTTTCAATATCCTGTCATCTGAAGACACACAGCAAACATTTTAAAATGCTTCATTTGCATCAATTCATTAAAACATGGACTGACTCTTCTTCTATTTGTTTTCTTGAAGTGCAGCAGATTCTATGATTAACTAAGTTACAGGAACTCTTTGGACTTTTTCCCAATAGCTATGTAGGCAGCAACTGGAGGTTCAAAAAATGAGCCTATACATAATGATTTTTTTTTAAAAAAAAAAAAAAGGGGGGAAGTTATGGGAACATCCTCATAACACTTCATCTTCCTAAAAGACCTATGGTCCAATGGACAAAGAAATGCTGAAGTCTGGAGCTAGGGGCCATTCCTCAACAGATAAAAGGAGCTGAGAGTCTTTGTTAAAAACAGATAGGTTTTAATACTATTTGATTTGTATAGCTTCTCCTCTCTGCAATCTGACCTTTTATCTACCGTGAGCTGCCAAGAAAGAATTAAAGGGATTAGGGAATGTGTGGCAATTCTGTTGAAAAGTAAGCAATAACTCACTTCTATGAAGATTATTTTAACCAGGAGAAGCATAGAAATTTTTTATCATTCTTGATTAAATTGATGTTTTATCATCCTTGATTAGATGAAACCTCTATTACAGGTTGGAGAGGAAAAGGAACAATATACAATGAGAAAAAAAATGATTTCCAGGGAGTTTAACACAGCTATATCCCACAGCCATATGTCACTATGTCTGCTGCTGTTCATTCAGAAAGTCTAGATAAGGTTGTCACATTTTTATCCATTAGATAATATTTGCTTGACTCTGAGAAATGACTCAGTTGGAGTCAGGAGCACTTAATCCTGACAAAATTGTTCAGCAACTCTCTCTTGTAATTCTTTTGTAAGCCACTATGTATGTCTATGTAAATGCAAAAGCAACCTATACAATAGGACAATCAAGCTGCCCCTTTGAGTTTTCAGACTGTGTTCTAGAAAATACTGTAGTTCTTGGGAAATTTAGTAGGGATTCCTCCATTGAACAATGACACTTGTATGACATATTGTCTAGACCAGTGTTTCTGGTATATCTGATAAGGCAAAGTGGCAGGGCCCTTCTCACAGTGTGCGAGGGATTGGCATCATGCTTGTACCCACTGACTATTCCCCCCTCCCATTTCCGGGAAGCTCTCCACAGACTGGCAATTGATGGTTGGTGGACTGGCACTGGTCCACAAACCACCACATTGAGTAGTACTATTCTAGATCATATTCTCAGTTCATTTGAGTGCAATAGGCCTGGCCATGTAAACCAAAGAGGCACTTTTGAATACTTCTACGATTTTTGCATAATTGCCCAAGCTTGGAAGCAATGATGCCACCTGTAACACATTACTCTTTTGGGGAAATGAGGGCATAGTGATGTCTGCTTTGAAAAAAAAAGTACTGACTTGTAGCATTCTTCCTGTTGTGTAAAACTGTCTTCCCTTACCTGTTAGTTTCCTCTTTATACTGGGGGCAAAATATCTGTGGGACATTTTAAGGGATCTCTACCACAAATATTGGCAATTTTAAAATAGATACATATTTTAAGGGGGTTAAAGAGTAATTAAAATAGTAGACAAGTAACTAGTAATGACAAGTTACTTTTTAAAAATCAACATAGTGAAGATAGTGATAGCATCTCCTGAATTGCTGCAGGTTGGGCTAATCTTGTTAATTTTACAGAAACTTGAATATTGAGCACCAGAGGTTCATCATTCACCATATACTGGACCACTCCTGCCATAGCTTCTTTCTTGCCATTATTAACAATTAACTTCTCTAAGATGCGTTGAATAAATGCTATACCCTGTGGAACCCATTGAAGCTTACTTTCAAGTTGTCTTTCATACTTACATTTAGCATTTAGAAGTGAACTTCCCTCTGCATATTTTATTGCTGTTGTTAACTGCCACTAAGTCGACCTTGACCTATGGCAATCCTATGGAAGAGAGACTTCCAAGGCACCATGCTCAGGTCTTGTAGAATCAGGTCTGAGGCTTCCTTGATTGAGTCTATCCATCTGTAATTTAGTCTTTGTCTTTTCCTACTGCCTTCTATCTTACTAAGCATTATTGTCTTTTCTAGTGCGTCACAGTTAAAATTGCTTCACTTTAGTCATTCCTGCACAACTACTCAGAAGTAGGTCTCTGTGAACTCAGTCCATTTCTACAGCTTACCTTCTTGTGGCAGCATCCAGTGAGCGATTCCAGCAGCGGCTCTACCAGGAAGGGAGCATGATTGGCAGTGCTCCCCTCTGCATGGGACAGGCTCCCTGTAGAAGGGAGCACAGTGGACACACTTCTTTCTTCCACTGTGCAGCTGGATAATTTCCCAGGCTGAGCTGGGGCAGGAAGTCCCACCATTCCTGCCCTTCTGCAGGACAGGTAAGCGTGGGATGGTGATACAATTGTGGATCATTGATGGGGAAAACCCATCAGTGATTTAACCTGTGATTACACTGCCTGGGGATGGTACAGGAGTGAGACTGTGATGATGTCATGCAGAAGCATCATCACAATCCTATCCTTCTCCCATCTCCATGATGGGATTGTTACCACCGTGTACTGGCCTGGACTTTGGTGAACCAAAGATATCATTTTGATATCATAATTCGGCCCTGCTCTGCCACCAGCCAAGTGTTTGTGAGGCCACTGTACAAGCGCGAAGCTAGGCATGGCTACTATTTGTTGCTCCCACCAAACCAAGCCAGAAATAGCCAGAACTGCTTTAGGGGACCTCCTGAAACAAACACCCTCATTACCAATGCGCAATAAACAAAGAGCCCCTCTTTCCTGAGAGGACACCCTGGCGAGCTAAGTGCTTAAATGCCGAGCTAGCCGCATCTACATACCAGCCATACTATTGTCAATTCGGAACATAACTCAATCATGTAAATTCTGACCTTTCGGAGGCATTGTCTCCAACCCAAAACTTATTGTTTTTGCCCAAGACCAGACTAGCCTATGGTCGTTCTTTCCCTGATAAAAACCCCCAGTTCCGAGAGCTCTTTGGAACTCTCACCAGATTGCTCTGGACTTCTACTCTGCCTTGCTGCCGCTCGGTTCAGCAGATTCCCCTCGGCCGCCACACCAGGTTTCCTCTTCTACAATTGGCTTCCCCAGGACTACAGGACAGGTGGCGTTTCACCCATTCCCCCTTGAACTCTATTTTCCTTTTCTAGTTAGGAGTGTGCTTGTGCTTTTCTTTAATAACTGTTTAATAAATCTTAATTGTTATTTGAACCATTTCCCTACTCACTGACCTGACACTGTAGACATAGGGTAAAAGATCCCCGCTAAGTTACCCTGCCTCTCGTTAGCCTAGAGAGTGCTCCAGCTAATTTCCCCATCTTGGATGTGTTTGTTTGTTGTTTGGGAGCCCCTCCTGGGACCCCCAATTCACAGGGTAACAGGATGGGAGGGTGCTGAAGAAAGGGCTTCAGACTTGGTGCCACATAGGTGTGTACAGAGGTATAGGCTTCAACTGTCTTGAAATCTTAACAGGCTTACCTTGACATGAAATTCTATCAAAAAATCTTTACAAGTTTGAGTGCAGTCCTAGGTAGGATTCTTTAGGATCCTATTAGCATTATCTGGTTATGCTGGCTGGAACTGATGGGAGATGTAAGCCATGAATATCTGTAAGGTTACAGTTGCCTACCTCAGTTCCAGTGAGGCACACATAGAATCTTCCTGGGGATTCAAACCCTGGTCCTTCAGAGTTCTGGTTCAATATGACACTGGTATGGATCCTTAATTTCATTTGAACTTCCTTCTAAATAAGCTTCATGGCCTTACTCTAATAAAATGAATAAGAACAATTTTGCTGTCAATTGCTATTTTAGTAATAATAATGATACCTCTCTAATTTGTGAATAGCTACATTGTGGTGCTCTAAAGATAATACCTTTAAAAGAATTTAATTGTCACATATAAATACCCCCAATAGGGGATCCTTCTTCTCTTCCTGAATGTACTGAAGTTTTGCAACATGTAGAAACATATCTCTTGACTTCTTAAATAATTTTAGTCTAAATTTGATTTGGTGGAGGGCTTCCTTCCACATTGTGAGTCCTGGCTCTTTTTATTCCAAATGTTAAAGGTCACCAATTCCAATGCACATCAACCTGATAGTAAGCACAGACAGAACTGTCTTGATAAATTAAGATGTATATGATCAAGCTGCACAAAATTGCCAGTGGACAATTAGATTCCTTTTCTGGTTTTTACCCTAAAGCTTTAATCAGCAGACAGGGATCAGTTGTAAATAAATTTGAAGAGGTTGCCAAGACTCCAAAAGATCCTATTTTGTATTCCAGCTTTCTTTCTAACATGGAGTTTGGAGAATGAAAGGAAAGAGTTAAGTTGCAGATGCTTTAAAAGATTAAAAAGGAAAACAAAAACAAAAAGAACCAAGGTTATCACTTTGCCCAGCATTCCTTAATGAGGGTTGCCCGGGCAGCAAGAGTAAGCAAGCAAATTCTCTCTCTCTCATCTTCTTAGCCTCATATGCATGCACACAGCAGAAACAATTTGGTAACATAGCAGGGCCTGTATGGGCAGGTCGTCTGGAGTGGAGCACGCACTGTGAGTGGGTAAGAGGCGGGGCCATTCAGAGAGTGTTGTACCTAAGTGTACCCCATTATTGCTTCACCCACGACATACCACACCCACCACCCCACGTCTGGTATCCTACTGAAGCAGAAAACTGGAATTTAATTATGAATACCTTGATGATTTGCTGTTGAACAGTAAACACTTTTGTGTGTGTCCAGCACAACTTGCAATAATTTGATAACAACAACTTCTTATAGTCTGGCTGCTGAGCTCAAAGAAAGTTAGAGAAAATAATAGTAAATTTGTATGTAACCTCCAGTTTGGATGCAGAAAATAAATTTCTGTGCCAGGCATATGCTCAGGAGCACTGTATTCTGCAAATCAGTGTCCATATTTTTTGAACTATGATTTTGCATATGGTGAACTTTGAGGTTCTGGTGAAGAACAAAGTAGATTACATAAGCCTAAAGTCTGTCTATGTTGTCTTGAGCATGGGTAATTGAAGAAAAGAAATTGTGCCTTGCTTATATGAACATGTATATAGCAAAAGAAAGAAGTGTGTGTCCAGAAGCATTTTTGAACTGAAGAATATTGGTTGGCCCTCATTCATGCTGATAAAAGAAAAACTTTCAGTGCTCAAATGTCACTTAGAGAATTATCCATAGCCAATACAGAAAGAAAATGGACCAGAACAGACTGCCCTAGAGGACTCTTTGGAGTTTAAACAGAGGTTGGATGGCCATTTCTGGGAAGAGCTTCAGTTGTGTATTCCTCCATGGCAAGGGGCTGAACTAAGTGTCCCTTATGGCTCCAACACTATGATTTTATAAAAATAATTCACACAATTGTTACTACATCATACACCCCAACTCTGTGGATGTGCTATTTTCATAATTGGACATACTTGTGACTGAAATACATGTTTCAAAGTGTGCTGGCTGTAAGCACATTGCCAGGTCAGGATTACCTGAGAGATGATCAGGTCATAAGTTCAGAGAGGACTGGGCAGGAATACCTTATGCTAATGGGCTTGTGATATCCTTTCAAAAACTGTAAGCTACAAGCACTCCCAAAAACAACAGAATGTGAAACTGCCCAGGTGAAACAATCAGGGACCCTACTGTAATCATATCCTACAGAGACTTTCCCTATTTACCTATCTGACCAATATAATATGAGATTGTTATGACTCCCATCAATGTTTTGTCACCTAGAGTAAACCAATCAGCCCATTCCAGGCTCCTTTGTCGATGCTGTGAGAAAGCCATCTCATCTTTTAGGGTAACACATTTTTATAGCAACAATATTCTCCTATCAAAACTGAGCGATGATGGATAGGAATTTTAAATATTTACTTGATTCAGTAGCATGTCAGGCTCTAAAAATGGATTCTGACTCTGAAACATTTCTTGAAAGCTCCCAGGAAGTCAGAGAATGTTTCCAGCTGGGCTCATAGCATAGGTCACCTGAGCTAGACATGCACAAAACCTACTTAGCCTCTATAATGATTCCTGTTGCTTAGATGGATCAAGAAAAAACATCTCTTATTAGAAGTGCACCAGACAGAAAAAAAAATAACGCACTATTTGAAACCCACAGCATACTTCCTGCTGCAGAGTGCCTCAAAACATCACAGGGAGATTTATCAGTTAGAAATGGCTTCTCACCTGCATTCATTCACTTATTTAATATCTTTTGACTGAACCCTTTTAGGACAAACTTGCACAAGACAGCTAAAAAAAAAAAATAACATGGTAAAAGCCATGCAACAACAGAATAAATAATGTGCTATAAAAATAGCATTGGATGAAATTATCTATGGGGGAGAGCAATAAAATCAATAGAAATCTTGACAGAAAAAGAAATTCTTTAGGATGCACACAGAAAGGAGGCAAGAGTAACTGTGGGGCCAGAATTCCACAAGTGCAGAATGGATTCATCAAATTTCTTATTAAAGAACAACCATTTGGATTTCTAGATGGATGGACACCATCTCTGAAGTATATCAGAGTTATGTAAATAACAATTTCCAGTCTAGATGGTCTGGATTTTCAAGTTATCTATAACAACATTTTAAAACGTCAGACTCTTTCCCTGGCCTCTGATGTGGCTAAGATTTCCTTCTAATACCTAATTATTTTTGATTGCCGAGGCTTAATCCTTGGCACATAGTTCATTAATTGATTCAAGGCTGTATTCCTGCATGCAGACACTATAATCATCAGTCAGCCCTGGAGACATGTGATTTGACTTCCTTTCCACTGCACAGCATGCATGTCTGCAGAGAAAGGAGTGCCTCCTCCTGTATTTTCATGGAGGTGGTGGAGGAGGAGGAGGAGGTGGTGATGGTTGAAGAAGAGGAGAAAAGGAGGAGGAGGAGGAGGAGAAAACTAGTAGTAATAGTAGCAGTGGCGGTGTCAGTAGCAGAAACAGCAACAATAAGGGCCTTCCATAATTAATTCTGCGTGTCAACAATGTTAGTTGCGAAGTGACATTTATCTTTTGATTTCAGACATTGACTTTATCCAGCAAGAAGGTCAAAGCCTAGATATTCTGTGGTTGTATATGTATTTTCCTGTAGTTGGAGGGAAAAAATAAAAATGTGACAGTCTCAAAGAAAGCAACCTTTTCACACTTCCCCACAAGAATCTTCACATTTATAAGGTTTAACAGAAGGTTTTGGAGTCACAAAGTACACAGGAGTCCCTTTCAAAAGGCTGAAATATGCGCAGTTGAGAAGCTACAGATAAATGCTTTAGTCTATGTGAGAATATATGTACATCGGGCAAATTGTTTGATTCAGGGGAAATATACCTTAAAATGCATACAATTTTCAGTATGCGGGTTGAAAATAAAGTCTTGCAACCTGACATAGAAGAAAAACAGGGAAAACCTGCAGGAGAGGTCTAGATAAGCACAATGAAATCAAGACTAAGACATTTTTATACAACTATTTTTCTGACAAAACATAAGTCTAAAGCACAGCTAAGTACACTATTACATTCCTTAATAACTAGTCAAGCTCAGTTAATTGAGAACATTCATCATACCTGCTTCTTCAGACAGATTACCAGCATGCAGTTTGGAGCTGAAGGTTGGCAGAATCACTGTAATCAAAGATAGACAGACAGACAGACAGACAGACAGACAGATAGATAGATAGATAGATTTCAATACACTAAAACTACTTTTATGCCTGCTTGTCAAGTGTATTATTATCAGAATTCACCATAACTTTATAATAGAATGGAGAAGGAGCATAAGTACTCATCTTCACCATGTGGATATATCTCCAAGCTTCAACTAGGTCATCTATATGAGCGCACAATCATGTGGAGGTGAGTTTATATTTTTCTCCCCCTCAAAACAGCAGGAGAACATTATATGAACCAGACAAGGTGCTTACTTGGAAGGCCAGATTAACACGGATGACTGGCTACATAGTATGAGACGAGGGACCCACTCTCCTACCCTACTCTATTGCAGTACCTTCTAGGAGCAAATGGATGAACCAGGGATGCAGAATGCATGTGGGGTTGAAACAAGATGTTGATTAGTACTATTCACATAGTAGAATGCAGGGTTGGGATATGACATGTAGCTCTCCAGATGTTGTTGGACTGTCAAATCCAGCATTCCTCAACATTGCCTATGCTGACTAGGGTTCCTGTGAATTGTAATTAAGCAACATCTGGAAGGCCATTTGATTCTCACCCCAATATAGCATTATGTGATCAGAGCATGGCATGTGTTACCCTGATTTCTGGGAGTCCTGTGATGTACATCTTAATGCTCTCCAAATTACTCAGGTTGGGGAAATTTGTCAAAGAGCACAAGTTAGCACTGTGAGAGGCAGGGCAATGGAGCAAAAACTTTTACCCAGCGTCTATGGGGTCAGGCCGAGTCAAGGAGCAAACAAAAGTGAAATAACTGTTGTTTTTATTAAAATACTATCAAACAAATGTATGCAACACACTCACACAGATAACTGGAGAAATAAAGGTTGGAGTTGGACAGAGGGATTTTTAGAGGAGGTTTTTGGTATGGGAAATACTGCACCTGTCCTGAAGCCCGGGTAGTCTGAAGATAGAGTTCGTGGATATGAAGGTTCTCAGTACATGGAACTGAGGGGAAGGCTCACCAAGCACAGCGGCAGCAAGGCGGTATGGAAGTTGGGAGTAATCCGAGGAAGCTCTCAAAGTCAGGGGTTCTTATAGGAGAAAATGTGACCGTAGGCTAGTCCATACTTGGGGAAAACAATGAGTTTCAGGCTGGGGACAAAGCCTCCGAAAGGTCAGAATTTAGCATGATTGAGTTAAGTCCGAATTGTCAATAGGGTAGCCAGTATGCAAACGCGGAGTGCTTGATGCTTGAGTATTCGGCTCATCAAGCTGCCTGCTCGGGGCAGGGAGTTCTTTGTAAGTAGCATGCATACATAATATGGTACTTGCCTGGAGGTCTCCTGAAGCGGAAATCTGGCTATTTCTGGCCTGCCTGTATTTGTTTGGAATATTACAGCAATTAGTGACCGAGCCTGTTTACGTGCTTGTCCGGGGGCCTCGCAAGCACATGGGAAGGAATAGGTGAGGAAGGCCAAATTAGTGATATCAAAATGATATCTGGTATCCCCCAAGTCTGGCTAGAAACTGCGGTAACACATGAGTGGAGTTGCAAATGGAAAGTCTTACCGAAAATACAATTAAGTTGAGAACTTGAGTATCATCTCTCATTCCTGGCAGAGAAAAGCAACCCTTCTCCTCTTATGCTTTTTCTTCACCAGCCATTCTAGGACCTGGCAGCACACTTTTCTCCTCCCCAAAATGGTAAATGCCAAAATTAGTGCTGCCCTGAACAAGCCTGATTTATTATACACATGCATTAAAAAATGTATAATTTCATGAAGTTCACATGGACAATGTTGATTCCTATATGTCTACATTTTCCTGAGCAATTAGCAAGAGCTGGAACTTTTCCCTGGCACCACATAGTTTAAAATGAAACAAAACACTAACAAGAAGCTTTCTTTGGAAGATAGAAAGACACATCTAAATGGTTAAGATACGAAGATTTCATCAAGATATCTTCCACCAATAAACCAACAATAAGGACCAAACAGGAATTAAAAGAAGAAGGTAAAGCATTAAACTGGTTCCCCTACCATCAATTGGCAGAAAGTTTCCAAATAGATGCAAGATTACAAGGCTTTGAAACTACATCAGAAATGAACAAAGTGATAAAACTTTTATTTGAAAATCCATCACATTTGATGGCAAGAATATTTAAAATTTTGCTACTTAAGGACAGAGAGGAAGATACGATTAAAGATGTGATGATAAGATGGGCACAAAATGTCTGCCAGAATTACTCCATTGGGAATTAAATTGGAAGAGAACTATGAAATTTACCACAGCACAAAACCTTAAAGAAAATTATTTTAAGATATTCCACAGATGGTATATGACTCCCAACAAACTAAAAATAATCTATAAGTCAGGCACAAGTAAATGCTGTAAGTGCCATGCTGAGACAGGTACACTATATCATCTATGGTGGACATGTCAGAAGACTAAAGATTACTGGTTTAGAGTACATAAAGTAATCTCAGAAATCTTCCAAATTGACTTTCCGAGATCCCCTGAAATATATTTGCTGAATATTCTGCAAGGAATTGACGTTAATGTTAAACAAAGAAATATTGGAGCATTCTCTTATATATGGTAACAGCTGCATGGATTGAATATGCCAAACTGTGGAAAAATGAAGAGACCCCAAGACAGAACAATGGCTTGACAACTTATCAGAAACAAAAATGGCAGATATCTTGACGCAAAGATTAAAAGGGGGGACAGATGACAAAGTTCATAAGGAATGGGAGCCTCTAAACAACTATCTCAAACAATTAAAGAACTAATAGCAAATAGTTAATTGATAAAGTCATCAAAAAGGTTGAAAACTGAATTAAGATAAAGAGGGTAACAGTTAGCAAAGACTGGTATAAGTTTATAAGCAATATTATAAAAAGACAGATTCAAATAATGTAATATATAAATATAAATATTTAAATGTATACATCAGGAACAAAGAGATAATTTAATGCTAGAAGTATGAATAAGTTAAGCTTGTAAATAAAAACAAGTCCTAGGTATGATTAAAGGAAGAAAAAGAAGATACATAAGAGTGTACAGGTTTTTTTTTATGAATAATATTATGCCTTAGTGATTTTATATATTACAAAAATTCTAATAAAAATTAAAAAAGAAACAAAACACTAGAGTTGGAGTTCTTTTTAATATATACTGTTCAGACTGGACCCCTGACCACACTCAGGCCCTTTCCGCACTGGGCTATTAAAATGGTGCAGAGCGACCACTGACGGAGGTCTTCTGCACCGTAGAGTGGACTGGGGTGGGCTACTTTTTGCAGTTCTGCAGCTCAGTCCTCTCCAGAGCAACCGGAACTGGTTGCGCAGTGTGCTTTTTAAAAACTTCTTTTTAGAGGTTTTTAAAAAGCACGGAGCGCACCACTCCATGTCGCTCCATCCCCGCGCTCCAATGCAGATTTCCAGGCGCACACAAGTGCATGCCTGCAGATCTGCCGGGGGCAGGCTTTAGGCTGGCGAGCTTCTCCAGTTGGTGGAGAGCCTCAACCAACCGGAAGCCACCATTTTGGACGCCGGAGCAGTGCGGAGCGACGAGCTCGCACTGCTCCTCATCCCGACAGACTCGCCCGGACGCTGAAGAAGTCTGGTGAGTCCCGTTTTTGTGCAATTCCTTTCCCACATGTGGAAAGGGCCTCAGTCTGTTTCCAAGATGCTGTGCAGGTTACCTAAATGGACTTTAGGAGATACCTCTAAGTTAGCTAACCATATGATCATTTCATGGTATGAAATTCTAGATCTTGCTAACTTATTGCAAAAAAATTTTAATAAACATATAAACAAAGGAAACAGAAAAATTAACAATTAGAAAAAAAACATGAACAAACAATTAGAAAAGCATAGTAAAATTCCAATAATGCTAATAACAGTCACTAGAATCCAAAACAAAGAGGAAAAGAAAATTACATCTATATTGACTAAACTAAGTATTTTAACTTTGAAACTACAAATAATCACAGAGACAAATGGGGAAGAAAAAGGAAAAAGAAAAAAGTGTGAATATTAAAACATTGCAAATAACATGACTTCCAAATCAAATCAAATCAATGTGGGGTGATGTCTTTACATTTCATTAATCCTAATATAAATGTAATTTTAAACAGTTCTTTACCATGAGAAGCCAAACTTTAGTCAGTAATTATTTAGCATGAAAAGAAAAATAAAAACCAAGCAGAACAGACAGGAAAAGAAAAGATGCTACGAGTCTTAAACATTGAAGCCATCTACTGATAATTTGCCCATCTATTTTCCCAAAGGGGGGATAAGATTTTCCATTCGTCTTTAAAAGGTCAATCAGATTTATTAGACAACAATAGTATCAACTTGTCCATCTCTGCTAAATCGTATATTCTGAATAGGATGAAATAGGATGAAATTCTAGATCTTGACAATAGGGTGAAACACCATGGCAAATGGGGTAATATAGGAGAGTGCTGTGGAATAGCTGGTTTTATCAACCATCTTTTAAAATGCAGATCTACCTTCAATGTAAGCCATGTTTTACACTGATGAAAAAGCTTAATAAGTACAACTAGGGATGGGCCAACTGCATCCTCGAATCCGAATCCCTGTGCCAAAATAGGCAAAACGAATCTTTCGAATCCACCAACTAAATAGACTGTTGGAGACCGGGACACCTGAAAACCAAGGAGACCAGGATGCCTGAAAATCAGGGAGACCTGGACTCCTGAAAACCTGAGAGACCAGGGTGGTTGAAAATTTGGGAGACTATACATACAAGGGAAGACAGCAGGTAGATGAGGTTTTCCCTTGGAGTAATAATGGCCTTTGCTAACAAGTTCACAAATTACATCTGGGCTTGTATTCTAAGATATTTAAATTGAGCATTTCATATTTAAGTTCAGAACTTGACTGGAAGCTACAGGCTTGAGATTTCAAAGACAGCTGAAACATTCCTTTGCATAGCTCCCTTGCAAACCTCTTTCAGACACGATTCTGGGGTCTGGAGTTTTACAAGGTGTCACAGCCTTCTCTGCTGAAGTGTGCTGGTGCATCATCAAACTACAAACCCCAGGATGCCAGAAGGAGCTACGCAAAGAAAAGCCAGTTTTGACCTGGATTATCTGTCTGCTGTAGTATGTGACCCTGTTTACACAGGCAGGAAAATGTGGGATTCATCCATATTTTCCTGCCTGTGTACAGAGGACCTTCATGTCATTTTTCAATCTGGGGAGATCCTGAGGCAAAACTTGGACAATTGTCTTGGCCAGATTTCTTCAGAGGGAAGTTTGCCTTTGCCTAGGCTTTTGCTAAGGCTGGGAGAGTGTGTCTTGCCCAAGATTATCCTTCTTTCTCTTGCTTTTTAAACTCTTTTTTAAAAATGGATTTGAAAGATTCAAGATACGTGAGATTTGTGGATTTCCAGAACCTTCCAGGGATTCGGATTCCGATCTGGATTCAGATTCAGAAAATTCTGGATTTGTCCCATCCATAAGTAGAGCAGAAGTGAGGAAATGTTTCTAGCCAATCCTAGGTCACACACACGCACGCACGCGCAAACACACACACACCCCCCATCTGGCTCTTCTAGCCCCTTGGCAACCACATTTGGTGCGGAATTCTGCAAAGAAGCAATGACACATGAGCAGCTTATCACATAAAAGCACTCCAGTGTGACCAGAAGGCATGCAATATCAAGGGAATAGAACCAATGGTGGAGTGTAACATCAGGGCTGGGTCTAGCAGCATAACAGTATTTCTTTTTTTTTAATTCTCCATGCCATTTCATCAGATGTGTAGCCTATGTTTCCACTACCAACAGTTCAGTCCTGACAGACTGCATTTCTTCCTTTGAGAAGAAAAATACTAAAGGGTTATACCCTTGTCCTTCCTTTTGAAATGGAAGCCATCAGCCTCAGCTACCTTTTTTTTTTAATCCAGAGTACTGTAGCCAAATTTTCCACAACTCCTCCATCTCCTCCAGATGTTACTAGACTGTATCTCCTATCAGCCATAAGCAGCAGAGGAAATGGTCAAATATGGTGAGAGTTGAAGTCCAACAATATCTTGGGACAAAAGTTGTCTGCTCCTTTGTTACTGCTTCATTCCAAGTCTTGCATACATACAAGACTTTGAAAAAGATACTCTTTGTGTTTTAAAGAATTTCTGGTTATTTTAACAAGTCATTTAATAATTTAAAACTAATTCCCTAGTACATTTCTAAATAATGAGTAAACTTTGTTGTTAAGTCAACACAGCCAAGAGACATTTCTCCAAATAAGTGTTGAATATGACGTTTATCGTAACATTTCACACTTGCTCTGTTTTGATCTGGCTAGACTGTGACAGTGCACATTTCCCAAATGCACTAAAAATGGCTGTGATCATTGCCTATTCCAGCCAGAGCCACTCTCCCCCAACTTCTTCCTTGCTGGTGGATGAAGCCGACACAGTTATTAAACTTGAATCCATTTTGATTTGCAAGATGCAATATAAGCAACAGCCAGGCAATTTCCAGTAGTAAGTTGCTGGTCACCCGCAAAGCTCATAGAAGTCTGCATAATTTAGTAGACAGTAACAACGTGAAAACTCTTTTAAGGGGAAATATTCCTCAAAGTACTTTGATGTCTCTTTTATTTTTATACATACTGAACAGTTATTTAGACTCAGTCATAAGCTTCCTCTCAAATTTATAGCTATTCTGCAAATTACTATCATGACCAAATAGTAAGCAATGAAATGAGGGATTTGTTTTTCAGCTTGTTTTGAAGTGGGTCACAGAAAGCTATGTCTCTGAAAATACTATTTTCACTCTTATGGAGGAAAAAAAAGTCATTTCAGAAGACAGATAGCTTTTTCAGAAAATGGCTCATTCTCTACATCTTGTTCTGCTACACTGCACTTTGGTCATTTATTTTTAAATTTTCATTTAGCTTCCACTCCTTTGGAGAAGGTATTTACATGAAATTGCAGCAAGCAGACACTGTGTACCTATCTCCTACCAGAACTGATCATAAACTGTTAGTTGTGCTCCATTCTACACGTTCACTAATTTCTCCAAATAAACAACACCCAACTGGTTGGATTCTATCCTAATTTCCTGTGATGCTTCAAAAATGTTCTTGTAGTCTTCTCTGTAGAGTCAATGACATGCTGCTAAGGATGGAAAGAAAATTTGAATAATATTTGACAAGTGTCTTCATACATCTTGAGAAACTCAGTACTGTGCAGAAAACACTTTCTGTGCCAAAATGTATTCAAAAAATTGCCAAGAATATTTCCCAAATGGAAAAATCTTTGAAAACTGTGCAATTTTTCAATATTGTCTTACCTCAGGAACAAATAGTTAAAATTACTTGTTGCTTCCTTCAAGAATTAGAAAAGAAATAAATCATGGGAAAAATATCCAAATTATTTTAAAAATGGCTGAAAAACACAGCTTTAAGTGTTGAGAAATCCTGACAAAAATTCTAGACTGATGAAAATCTTTGCAGCTTAGGACTTACTCTGTACAAAACTTGCGTATGGTTGTTTTGCACAGAAAAAAAATTCTGCACAAGAAACAGCATTATCAGTGTGAAAAACAATACTTCAATACAGAAATATGAATTCCTATTCAGAAAATGATGTTTTCTGTGCAGAAAATCCTGTAATGGGATTTTATTCTGTATAAAATTTGCTCACAGTTGATTTGCATAGAAAGCATAATTTATTGTACAGCAAGCTACATTGTCTGCAAAGGAATTAATGTTTCTGCCTTGAAACTTTTTTCCATGCAGAAAATGCTGCTTCCTGAAACAAAAAATGATGTTTTCTCTGCAAAACAACTACATGCACATTTTGTCTGGAATAAGTCCCAAAATTGCCAGTAGCCTTCAACAACTGTGTGGTTTTCAAAGAATTTTTCACAGCAGAAAGAAAATCACTGGAATTACTTGTTGCTACCTTGAAGAACAAACCTAGTGAAGAATTACATCCCTAATCCCTAAACACAACACTGGATAAAATAAATGAGGAATATATACATGAGAGAGCAGATCCAGATTGAAACATACTGTGAACAGATCTGATGAAAACAGTAAGACTTTAGTTATCATGGCCAACATGAGTCCCATTGATTTCCATGGATCTACTGTATCTATTGCCAAGTCTGGATCTAGTGATTCCACCTCTAGAGGACAAAGTGTATGACTGAGTTTTTTCCCAAATGCTTCAACAGAGCACAACTTCAATCATCAAATTCTTTTCTTAAAGTTGAAAAATTCAAATGTTTTAAGTTTGGACTCATTTTAAAGCAAAAGTAGGGAATAGCTGGCCTCTCAAAGGTTAAATTAAATTAAATTAAATTTCCATACCCCTTAAAGCCCACAAAATGGTGAGGGATAATGGTAGAAGTAACCCAACAACAACTGGAGGGCCACACCGTCCCCATCCTTATTTTAAAAAATAAGGGTAGAGGCAACATGATGATAGAGAAAAGTTAGAAAACTTGTCTTTCCCTGACTGCTATGGAGTGGGCATTTCCATTAATATTGAGAAACAAAATACAGAAGGGCAACTGATTGAGTGTCGACCCAGCTTTTCTCATAGTATGTAGTCCACATGTGGTATAGTAACAAAGGCATGGATAAGAGTGCCCTGCAGATGTTGTTGGACTACAGCTCTCATAAGTCTGGCAACTGGTCATGTCAGCTAGTGTTTATTGTGAATTACTCCAAAACATCTGAAGAGTATTAGCCTGTCCCTGGCTTAACGTGTTCAACTTTAGCTTGAAAAACTCAGTTTCAGCTTCTGGTTATGAAAATTGTCCTCTGTTTGAACTTCTACAATGGAAAGAATATGAGATCTGCCAACTATGGCAGAAACTAATGGATTTGCGTTCAGCAGAGTGTCCTAAATTCAGTTTTTAAAAATTTCAATTTTTCCTTGTGGAGATGGCATGGGGTTATTTCACAAAATTAGTATTGCAAGGTTTAAGGATTATAAAATAACATTCAAGCATAACTTTTTTAAAAAAAAACCTAGGATGAACAGTGAAGATATACACTTGCTGAACTGAATTGCTGAAACAAATCTCATGGCTTTGTGAAAGATGGCTTCAGATAGGATATTCTCAAATACAAGTGTGTGAATATTTCTGGGGGCTAATATTACAGACATTTTGAATATTTTAAAAGCAATTTTAAGTGTTTCCTTAAATTTGGACAGAATGTTTTAGTTTCATTCTTATATTGTGTCTGATGGTAGCCACTCCTTCTTTGCTTTTAGGAAGTCCTTCTTCCCAGTTTCAAGAAATTAACTTGAAATTAGCCAATGAAACTTAGACAAGAAGCAAAAACACTCTTGAGAAACGTTGACAAATATACCATGATTGAATCCATGGTTTTGCAACCTTTATAAAGAATTCCAAATTGTGGGTGACACCACAGAAAAGACCCTACTCTGTATCCTATAATACAAAATGGAGAATGCCCTTCTAAAACCTACATGCAGAGGTTGGAAAAGGGGCTTTTCTAAAGATTACAACTGGCCTTTGTGGATGGGGGATGCTGGGATATGTATCCCAAAAGGTAACCTTTCCAGCCTTTGCCAATAGCTTAGATTGGATGCATATTGTAGACCATGCTGGCCCAACATTGCTTCCTTTGGGCTATGGAGACTGATAGGACTGAGCATGAAGCCATTTCAGGCTATTGGCAACTTTAAAAGAATTAGGACCAGTGAATGCAATGTGTCCTTTAACATTTCCATGAGAAAACACTCTAACCAGCCTGGGTCACCAGTTTTTGTCATTATGATGAAATGGAACCATTTCTAAGACTGAACAACATTTTATTTTTTACTTAAGAACATTTACGCTCACATTGAAATCAAAACTAAGCTCAGCATCAAAAGATTCCATGATCTTTCCTTTTTGGCTCTGAGGATTTTAGAAACAAAACTAAACTAAAATCCCATGAGCATTCTACAACTACTCTGGGCAACATCCAATTCTATAATTCTTAATTCTCTTCTAATGCTCTTTATCATTAAGCATCTATCTAAGCATCGCCTATGTGAAAATTAAATCAATTGCTCTCATATTTCTCCACCAATCCTGTCACATAATATGATATGTCTGCTCAGGTACTCACTCTTCCGTAATTTCTGCTTCCTCCACAACATATATTTAAAAATCAGAAAGAAACTATCCTTTCACAATGTTTTTGCTGTCATTCCAGCATTGCAATAGGAATTGTAAATGTATATGTCCAATGTAAATTTGACATATAGGAAAAAAGGATACTTTTATGCTTGCTATTTTTATTAATTTCAGCTTGTATCTTGTCATTTCTCACAGAAGCTCAGGGCAGCTTACAAACTATTAGAAAGTACATTTAAAATCACAACACTAACATCACAACTGTCAGAAACAAGAACAGTACAGTGCAGTATGATATCACAAGCAGTATAAAACTCACAGATGAAACTGCAAACCTGACCAAATAAATGTTTTCAATCTCAGGCCTGAATTCTAAGGCCTTTTCCACAGCCTGCTTTCTTGTGTGGTCCTCCAGTGGTGACCCTGGCAGTGTCTCTGCCAGGAAAAGAGTGTGATGGGAGTGTTCCTCTCCACATCAGACCAGCTCCCTGCAGAAGAAAGCATGATGGTCATGCCTCTTCCTTCTGCAGCACAGCTGGGAACTTTCTCAGGCTGCACTGGTGCAGGAATGCTAGCATCATGCTTCCAGATCTTCTGCAGGACAGGTGAATGTGGGATGGTTGCACTATCATGGGTCATTGATGTGGAAACCCCATCAATGATTTAATCTGCAATCATGCTGCCTGGGGAGAGGAGAGGAGCGGGACCATGATGATGTCATGCAGAAGCAACATTGAAGTCCTGCTCCTCTCCCATCCCCCTGCTGGGATAGGAGGACACTGCAGAAAGGGTCTGAGATTGAGGGCTAAATGTCTTCCCCAAGCAAGCTCCACAGAGAAGGCCTTGCTACAGGTGAGTAGCCTCATGGGACATAGTAATTCAGGGCAGCAGGAAGAAGTCTTCTCATGATTCTAATGCTAATAGCTTCAAGTGGGTTGTTTACCTCAATGGCACTGAGTGCAAAGATTGCAGTGCAGATGTAATGTGCTCTCCTATGTCTTCATACATCTAGAAGTATTTCAGCTGGCATGCAGCCTTGATTTGGAAACTTCTGTTTGGATTTTCTGCCACTGAAGAAGTTAGATAGGCCACAGAACCATAGCTATGGAAGAAAGGCAAGAAGCTATATGACATTCAAAGTTTCACCACAAGCTGTTCATATATTTTCAGAATTATGTTTGGAGGTGATATATAGAGGGATCTACACAAAAGATTTGGTGAGCTAGATGTATGAAGAGGCATCTGAAGGAAAAGAAACCAATCACTCCTCATAGGCATTGTGGGATGGTGCATAAAAAATGTCAAAGACTAATCGACAATGCTATTTCAGAGGGAAGAAGACCTTGTGTTGACTCATGTGGCAGAACTAGAAATGCCAAATTCATCATCGTGAGACTCATGAGTAATAGGAAATTACATCAGAAAGATATAATGAAATAGTTGTGAGCTATAAAGTCAAACATTTGCAGTCAAAGGCATTCAAAACCAATTGAGATATGAGTGGATGACTTTCATATTGCCTGAACAAGAGAACTCTAGATTTTGAGAAGAGCATTGTGGATATGTTAATCATACACATTCTGATGTGAATATACTATGTGGAGATATGGGAGAGGACCTTCCCAGCTGTAGCACTCCCTTTGGAGGCTTGACTGGCTTTGGCCCTTTCCACACATTACCTGCTCGCAGAGGTGGGGGTGTCGTTCGCGCAAGCAGCCTCTTGCACGAGGCGCTCGCATCGCTCCTCTGTTCTCCCGCAGCTGGCTTCCTGGTCGTGTGACCATCACGCGAGCACCCTGCCCCTTCCTTCCGCAGTGCAGCCTGGGAACTGTAGGCTGCACTGGGGGAGGAAGTGCAACCGGCCCACTCGTCTGATGCACCGCAGGGCAGGTAAGTGCACGAAGGCCCCGGGAGCCTTGTTCGACAGCGCAGCATTTTTGGCTTGAAGCTGAAAATAAAAAAATGCATGTGCGGTCCAGGTTAGGCTCTTGAGCATTGCGTCAATGGGAGTGCGTCGTATGGACCTCTCCTCCCGTTTACGCGATGCTCAAGGGGCCCTCTCGCATAAGAACCTGCGTGCGAAAAAGGCCTTTGTTTCTGCACCAAGTAAAGACATGGCTGCTTACTATATCCTTTGGGGCTTATGTGATTCACTTTAAAATAACGACCAGAATCCTGTATAGCAGTGGTTCTCAACCTGTGGGTCCCCAGATGTTTGTGGACTTCAGCTCCCAGAAGCCCCAGCCACTATGGTCAATGCTCAGGGCTTCTGGGAGCTGAAGTCCACAAACATCTGGGGACCACAGGTTGAGAACCACTGCTGTATAGGATTTATGTATGTACTAGTGTATTTACCCAGCGTTGCCCGGAGTTTTTATTTTCCTCTTAAGAACTCACCAAACTGTTTTCATTTCCTGTAACTTTGCTCCATATTTCCCAATGCGATTTGTATTCAGAGTTATTTACATACACAGTTTGGGTTCCGAAGGAAGTACACTATTTTCCACCTTGCTGCTAGGCCTCATGACCATAGCAACTGGCCTATTCCTGTACCTGTAAATTTTCCCCATATTCCCCAATTCAATCTTTGTTCAGAGTTGTTAACATTCAGAGATTGAGTTTCTGAGGGAATAAACTGTCCTCCTCCTCCTCATTGCTGCTAGGCCTTGTCTTCATAGCAACTGCCCTATTCCAGTAACTGTAACTTTCCGTCATATTCCCCAATCCAATCTGTATTCAGAGTTGTTAACATACAGAGTTTCGGTTCCTGTGGGAATACACTGTCCTCCTCCTTGCTGCTAGGCATTGTCTCCATAGCAACTGGCCTATTCCAATACCTGTAACTTTTCCCCATAGTCTCCAATCCAATCTATATTCTCTGCTGACATTGATGTACTAGCTTTTAATGTTTTTTTTTCTTTCTGTTGAATTTATACAATGGCTTTACATTTTTCTGGAAGCACTTTTTTGTTTTGAATTTCAACTTTGGCCCTTTCCGCACTGGGCTATTAAAACGGTGCAGAGGGACCTCCAATGGAGGTCTTCTGCACTGTAGAGTGGACTGGGGCAGACTACTTTTTGCAGTTTGCACCTCAGCCTGCTCCAGAGCGACCGGAACTGGTCATGTGGCGTTTTTTAAAAAACTCTTTTTAGAGGTTTTTAAAAAGCACGGAGCATACGATTCCGTGTCACTCCGTCGCTGTGCTCAGGTGCAGATTTGCAGGCGCACACTAGTGCGTGCCTGCAGATCTGCTGGGGGCGGGCTTTAGGCTGGCGAGCTTGTCCAGTTGGTGGAGAGCCTCCACCAACCGGGAGCTGCCATTTCGGATGCCGGAGCAGTGCGGAGCGACGAGCTCGCACTGCTCCTTGTCCTGACGGACTCAACCGGACACCGAAGAAATCCGGTGAGTCCCGTTTTCGTGCGGTTCCTTTCCCACATGCGGAAAGGACCATAATGATTCCTCATATATGGAACCCATGCAATCTACTGTGTGAGGCAAGAAGACCTTGTAACTATGTTGTGTATGTCACTTTAATTTTTCTCACATATGCGTCTCAAACATTTCTGGCATCCTTCTTGATGGTAGGCCTCATCTCCATAGCAACCGGCCTGAGGCCCAAGAGCTCTCTGACTGAGAATTCTAAAGGCCCCTCCCTGAACTGCCAACCCCAGGATTCCATGGAATCTTCACAGACAGCCAATCCTATGAGGTCTTCTTGCCTCACACAGCCAATCATATGAGGTCTTCACCTGCCTGACGCAGACAAACAGACAGACTCACAGACCAACCCTGACTTTTATATAGTAGATAAGAACTAGTTACAGTGTTGTGTAGAGAATTCCAGCCCAAACCCCCACTTGCTGGAAAGCAGCTGCTATAATAGATGGACAGCTTCTCATCCCTTGGGAAACAGCTGGCCCCCATTTCCCAGCCTCCTATGAGCAAATATCCAGGTTGACAGGCTGAATCAACTTCCCTGTTGCAATGTCCTATCACACAGGAGATTGCTTACTCAAGGGTGGTGGGAACAGCCATCAGCTGCTTCCCAGTCCCTATCAGTTGCAGCAGCTGAAGTCCAGTAAACTGAGTTTGGGGCCTTCATGTTGCCCCAGCCAAGGACAACATGAAGCGATTGTGAATATTTAACAAGTATGAGTGGAATCGGCAGTGGAATCTGCTGCCTCAGAGTGTGGTGAAGTCATCTTCTTTGCAGGTTTTTAAACAGAGGCTGGATGGCCATTTCCTGGCGGTACTTTGAATGTGTGTTCCTGCATAGCAGGGGGTTGGCCTCGATGGCTGTTCCAACCCTATGATTCTTGATTCTATGAAAATAAAATTCAGGAATACACATTTGTAACTGCCATAGATGATCCCAGCATCCCAGTGTTTAAGTTTTTAATCTATTTAAATTGCTTTTATTGTTTTAAAATGATTCCATTTGTTTAAATCGATTTTACTTCAGCGCTGCCCTGTGATCTTATGATATAGGGGAGGATGTACATATTTTAATTAATGAATAAATAATGAACAACACTGTTGGACCCCAGCCACAGATATAGATGTACATACATATGCAAAGTAGGCTTTTAACCTTGTGGTGAATCTTGTCTTCATTACCCCAGAGAAACATGGAAGATAGATACAGATATACATGAGAGACATAGATATCATGAAAGCACCTATTTTTATTATCCCATTTATATAGTAAACAGATGGGAAAAAATAATGTAGAACTAGAAATGGACATAATGTAGTACAATCTTCTTTTTTTTAAAAAAGCCTATTTCCCATAGTTAAAGCTTAGTTTTGGGGGGAAAGCTTCAGTGAATATCTAATAGTATAGTTCCATGCAATGAGGCTGCAAATAAACTCATTAAAATGCTATGTGAGTAAAACTAAGCAAATAATAAGGCTTTGCAGTGGCACACTTGGGAAACAAGCTGATAGTAAAGTTCAAGTCAATGTGTTTTTTCTGCCTCCCCCCCCCTTTAACTGTATGCTGGCTGTTATATTCAGAGAAATGAGTTGCAACTCTCTTCCATTTTCTGATGTAATTGAACTTCTGACTCTCATCAAGGACTTGGTTTTCTAGAAAGTGTATCTAATATAATCCCTCAATTATTGGGGGTGGGGGACAGAATAGCAAAGATGGATGCCTATGGAAAAACACAAAGTTAGCACCCGACCCTATGAGGTAATCAAGGATTACTATGGTCATTTCTGCACTAGACTATTATAGTGCTATTATTTCCACATTCTGTGGAATCCTGGGGTTTAAAGTGGAATAATCGCACTATAACAGTCTGGTGCAGAAATGGCCTATGTTCAAAACATGCAGCATCCCATCAAAAATTGCCCCACTGTAGACACATTGCTCAGATGAACAGGAGGATTTCCTGAACTGCATAAGCAAGTACAACGCAGCACAATTCAGAAACTGACAAAGCCCACATCAGTGGCCTTTCCAGACTGGGAAACACAGTATTAGTACTACAGGCATACCTCAGTTAACAAAGCCTAACAAAGAAGCCTCTTTTTACAAGGTCTTTTTCTGCCCACCCAGCCTCTTCTCTTTTTGTCCTTTTCTTCTCTCTAGCTGAAAGGTGTTTTTTTTTTAAAAAAAAAAAAATAGAATTGGCATTGAGAGGGTGGTGAAGGACTGTAGAAACACAGACTTTCAGTTGTCTAGGTGCAGCAGTGTGTTTGCAGTAGGTAGCGCAATAAAGCTTGAGCTGGGCAGAAAAGGAATACTCCTTAGCTGATCTAGTTGTGTGTGCCTGCATACAACAGACAAAATAACAGCAGCTTCCTTTAGAATCCCTTACAGAGCTTGGGTGAATAGCAAAGCAGAGAGAAAGGGGGCAAGTGAATTAGCCTCACAGCAATTCCCAGTGTATTAAAAAAAAGAGCATAGATCTACAAATCTGGCCACACATACACACTCAAAAAGGAATTGCAACAAAAGCCAAGGCTGCTGAAAGAAGAAAATAATCTCTGGATACATTTTGGAAGAAGTTTTCAGGTGTTCTTTAGAAGATTCAAAATATTTTTGTTTAATTGTCCAAGGTTTATTTGATCTAGTTGTTTCATTTCACATGGGCCTACTGTTAGTTTTGAATAAAAACATTGGTCAAACATGTTGAACTGCTCTGCTTTTTTTGTGGTGTCAGAACCTATCCCTATTCTTTCCACGTTATTTCTACTTCTGGAACCATTTTTTCTTTTAAAGAAGTGCTCTCCAGTGACAGATCTAATTCATTAACTGAGGTATATCTGTAATATCAACATGGCCATCTTCATCATCATCATTGCTTATTCAGTGGCCCCACCGCTTTCGTGAAGGTTTGAGGCACAGAACCCTTGCAAAAGTGGAAAAAACCTTGAAACGCCTCTCCCATTCCCTTCCAGGGCTCCCCGCTCCCTTTTCATGCCAGGCCAGAGGAAAGGGAATGGAAAGAGAGAGCTCCAGAGGGGAGAAGGAAGGCTCGTGTGAGCTTTCCCCACCATTCTTTTGCTTATTGCCTCAGTGCGAGTTCTCAGCTCCAGGGCCAGAAGCAATGGAATGGAAGGGGAAGCTCCAGAGGGGAGAAAGAAGATGCATGTGAGCCTCAAAAATAAATTCATGAAGGTCAAACCCACGAATATGAAGGGAACAGCTGTATTCCAACTTTCTTCCAGTGAGTTCAAGGATATAGCTCTGCACCTTCCTGTTTTATCTGAAGAAAAACCACACATGGTAGGTCAGGAACAGGCAAAGAAGATGACTTCCCCAAGGTCATCCCATGAAATTCATAGTTCAGTGTGGGATCTGAATGGGGCTGTCCCATGTCTCCATTTGACACTCCAACTGCTCTCATTAGTAATTGAAATAATAATTTACATAAGCAATTAAGTAAACAATGATTTTATTAAATAACAGGTCCACACAAATTGTATTCTTTGACTGATATTCATGAAAAGCTATATGCCCACAGCTTCTGGGTGTTTTTCCTATAGGACTTTAACATACTTTTTGTGATAAAAACATTCACCTCTAAACATTCAGTCAGCACTCATAAGCCCTCCAACAGGGGTATCTGTATTGTTATTTTTCATACTGACTGTACTAAAAATTGCAAAGTCATGTCTATCTGTCTGTCTTTCCTTTCCTTTCCTTTCCTTTCCTTTCCTTTCCTTTCCTTCCTTCCTTCTCCAGCCTTTGAACAGCTGTTCAGCAAGATCAACGATATCAGAGAAAAAGGCACTTTTTGTTGGCTTTGCTCTGAGTTTACTGATCTGGAGATCCTCTGCTGGGTATATGTCACACTCAGTGGTTAAATTTTATACACACAAACATACAGACACACCAGGGAGCCTGAACCAAAGTAAATGAATAGGAAAATCTGGAAAAAGTATTATCAGAGACTCCCTTAAAATTGTTCAGAGGATCAATTAAAAGTTGCCAGCTCTAGGTTCCCCTTTGCAGATTGTTTTTTTTTTAAAAAAAAAAACTGAAATATATCAATGTTGTTGTCATTTTTTTTTTATGTTTAAACACTGCTCCAGTTGGTAACTGCAGGTTGCTAAGGTAAGAGGGAAAGCAGATTTACTCATTACAGCAGAGCCTTTTACCATCTGAAAGAACCGCGGGATAAAAGATATGAACTCGGCAGAATGCTGAGGAGCACTTTAACCATAATAGTAGGCTGCAAAGGTTCACTCAGGGTAATCTCTAATAGGAGACATAATTCTATGCTAGGGAGGTAAGAAACCAAAGCCAGAGGAAGTGGGGGGGGAAATGGAGAGGAGAAAATGAGAAAGAGTGAATCCTTTGAATCTTTGGACATATGAACAAAAAGGTTTCTCATATTTGGGGTATGTTGGGTACCTTAATCATGCACTTGTTTTATTTGTTTCTGGGGGGGGGGTTTGTTTTTGTTTTTAAGGAAAAGGTGAGATAGCATCATAAAAGGAGTGCTATTTCACTGTTTTCTAAAAGGAGGATTAAGAAAGCAAAGCTACCCACTGCCAGAAGCTGACCCTGGGACAATTTGGAGAAGCCACTCCAAGAGAAAAAGCAGGGAATACTCACCACCAATCTCCAAGACTAGATTGAAAAGGAGTGATTAGCTGAAGCTGATAACTGGAGGCTTTCCATTTGCATTAGGAAGAACGTTGGATGAGCAGGACTAAACATGAAAGAAATATTACAGAAGGATCTTAGCCACAGAAAATGGTTTTCCTAAATAATACAGATGAATAGTCTTGAATCATTGGCATCCACATGTGTGGCAATTACAACTCTCATCATCCCTGGCTATTGGCAATGCACATGGGGGCTGATGGGATTTAGAATTCAACAAGTGGTGCCGAAAAGCGTTGGGACCACACACACACACACACACACACACACACACACACTCAGTATAGTGGTAGGTTAATCATCATTTCCTAAGTCATTATTCGTATGTATATTTGTATGTGTGTGTGTGTGTGTGTATAGAGAGAGAGTACATTGTGAGAAATTGCAGTATATTCCAGGCTATGCAAACGCCTCAAATCTGAAGGAATGTTTATGTCCACAAAATCAAATGTTCCAACCAAACAGACAAATCAAAAAGTACATGGTAGAACCAAAGAGAAATAAAGTAAGATAAAACAAATTAACATGTATTATAGGACATTTCATGACATCAATAAATTCCATTGTCTGCCCTACAGAGGTAATATCAGTTGTTCTCTAATAGCGCCATCATGCAAAGAATGTCACTTTTGCTTCCCTGCAACATAATTTGCCAAAAACCAGAGATGGATATACAATTAGATACAGATATAGACAGAGATGATATAGATATAGTCAAAATATGTTACTTTGCCTAGGACAAAAAAGCATCCCAGTAGCAAAAATCAGTACACGGGCTGGAACATTGATTGCCCCAGCTGTTGTTTTTTTTTAACCTGTACACAGCAAATGGCTAAAATTTGGCAATATGGTTTACTATTGTGCAGGTGACAATGCTGTACGATGATATAACTTACAGGTCTAACTTCTGAATGCAATCCACAAGAAAATAGTATATATAGAAGGCTAAAATTTCCTACTGTAGTACTTGAGGGTTAATTGCTTTATTTTGTATTTTGATACCATTTCTGGATAATTGTAGGAAAGCAGTATTTCAACTGTGGAAATGGCTTGCATTCAATTGGCCTCAGCACAGGGCTGGATTTTTTTGTGTGACATCTAGTTTATGGAGGTAATATAGAAACAATAAATGTAGCTGCTATGACTACTATTATCATCAATAGCAGTAAACAAAAATAAAACACATAGCAATCAGTAAAAGCTAAGGATCTACAGATACAAGAAATATAGCCTGTGAAGGAACCTGACAGAAAAAGACCGTGAGTTTAAAAAAAAAAAAAAAGCTATATTCCTTCTTGGTACTGTCTGAGGGAGAAAAATTAGATGTGTAAATTCTTCAGCATAGTTACACTAAGGTTCATCCCACCTCGACTCTACAAAAGATTATACGCAGTAAAGACCGAGGAATATTTTCAGCATAATAACAACCACTGATGCATGAACATTCTCTTCTCATGCACGTTACAATGCTCATCCGCATACAAATAACCTCATTTTGTAACCCGGGGAGGTTGACTATTTTATACATTTTAACATTAAAAGAATAGAATGCTCTCTCTCCTTCCCTTCATATCCTTTTCTCTCTCTCTCTCCCCTTCTCAATCTCTCTCTCTCAATCGCTCTCTCTCTCTCCTTTCTGGCTGTGTTACATGCTGCAGCTTTACAGCCTCCCAAACACACGGAAATATTACTCTGTTGAGGAAGAAGTATAGAATCAAGAGGCTTATGTTTGACATGAAAATTTGTGAAGCACAAACCCAAGGAGCATTGCATAAATGTAACAAATATTTCAAGAGACAAGGGGATGATAAAAAGAGTAACATGCAAGTTTGAGGACAAATAATAAAATGCCAGACTTATAAACCCTTTTTTTATTCATCCCAACAAATTACAGTGGCCATTAAATCTCAGAGAGGCTCAGTGGATTCAATTCCTTTTCTTAGAAGGCAAAATAATAGTGTAATTGGGTTGAGATGACCATATTTGGTTAGGGAATGTAAAAATAAAAGCTTACCCCTGGGCCGTGGCAGAAGCTGGATGTAAGCTGTTAACTCATGTCTTAGGCAAAGATACTCAGAAAGAAGACAAAAACTCAGCAGTTTCCACTATGTTTCCTATAATCAACTGATTGCTGAAATAGAAGTTGACCAGATACTTCAACACATCTTGTTTTCTTAAGAAACAGTATATTCTGAGAACCAGTTAAGGCAGATTACTCACACCGGACACTGAGTGACATCATGAACAATAGATATCTGTGCTTTATAATTTTCAAAGACATCACTGGACCATAAGCATTCTATTAGAGGAGGAGGAGGAGGTATTCTGATTTTTTCTGAACCATGATATTGGAAAAGGGAAACAGCCACACTTGAAGTAGAAACTGACCAGTCTATCACTTCTCCAACACAGTCAGTGGGCCAATCTACCCTGCAACAGTCTGGAAGGAGAGCATGTATACCTACTTGTCACAGAGCAATTTTTGGCCATTGGACAGATTAGGGCTATAAAAGCTAGTGTGTTCCATTAGTCAGCCATCAATGTGTCTACCTAATGTCTTTTCCTCAGAACAGAAAGCAATTAGTATAGTTGCCCTTCATGAGGGCTGAATAAGATTTAGTTTTTCCTTTCTTCTGTTTGCATGGCTTTAGGGTTTTTTTTGGTGGGGGGGTTAGATTTTTTTTCCCTCCTACTTCACACTATCAAAGATAACTGAGGTTGTTAATCTGGCTAACTGGTGGGTTTCCTTGTGGCAACAAGTGATCAGTATAGGCCCAAAGGGAGATGCCCCCATGAAAGCCAGCATGATGTAGTGGTATAAGCATTGGTCTATGGCCCAGAAGACCAAGGTTGAATTCCTCTCTCAGGCATGGAAATCCACTAGGTAACCTTGGGCACATTGCATACTCTCAGCTCTCAGAAAATCCTCTGATAGGCTCACCTTAGGGTCACCAAAAGTCAGAAACAATTTGAAGGAACACAACAACAACAACATACCATGAAGAACACCCTGAAAGTCTTGACAGATGAGGAGATGCTATGAATCTCAGATTTGGCTAACCACAAAGGGTGATGGAACCATTGGTCCATTCAAGGTCTTGCTCAATAAATAGTGATTAGTGCCAATGTCTGTGAACAACCATGAACCCCGAGGTGAGCATTAACATTGGACAGGCGATGACTAAAAGATGGTAAATCTAACAGTGTTGCTTCCTTACATATTCTAATTTTGTAAATTTAGGTAAATTTGTATTAAAAAAAATCTGTAACTATATTCTCACCCACCACTGCCCAACAATATTTGCAGGAGATGGGCAAATATATCTGTTTCACCATCTCTTATATTTGATTTTTTAAAATTTGAGCTAACTTTTTTTTTAAAAAAAAAAAAACCTCACTGAAATAAAATTCTCATACATTCCTAGAAATGATTAGCCAGAGTGAGCCTTAAATTGTGATCTAAGGTAGAACAGTGGTCATATGTTACCTTGTTGCTAATTTTGAATTGTGGGCAATAATTTTAGTGCCACTTTAACTTTTCTGGTGCCTTTATTCCACGAAGGG
This sequence comes from Iguana delicatissima, assembly GCA_948472985.1. Lineage (NCBI taxonomy): Eukaryota > Metazoa > Chordata > Lepidosauria > Squamata > Iguanidae > Iguana > Iguana delicatissima. The sequence goes on along the minus strand of CAOKZL010000841.1, from coordinate 160,191 downwards.
GCAGATGGACATGACTGCATAGCTGTCCTGTCTGATCAGGTCCCTAAACCAAGTCTAAATGCTGATGATGCAGCAACCTTAAGCTTTCTAAGCTAAGCCAGTTAGAGACTGCTCTGTACCTAAACGAGGGATTGGCTGGGATCTGTTGTACACAGAGCTTGTGAAGCCGCTTTAGCAAGTAATCAGTTATGACCGTAATTCCAACTAACAATCAAAATGGTCCAGACTTTATGAAGGAAGCCTAGTTTCTAGTAATCCAAAGGCAAGTGAAGTAGTTAATTAATTTACTATTGAAAAATATCACAGTGCTACAATCCAGTGGCATGTGGCACAAATCACACTTAAGTAGTGAGGCCAATGAGTAATTATAAGACTAACTATAGTTAGTGTTACATACAAAAGGTGCAGAAATGTAAGTCTTCATTTATTTCATTCTCATTTATAACAATGAATAATTTCTAAGTCTCCATCACCACTACTAAATAGGATAATGAGATTTTGTACTTTCCTTCCTTTTTTTCTTTTTGCATCTCAATACTTTTGTACAAATTTTGTGAAGGGATTTTTTTTCTCACTTCTTTGCATGAAATGCATTTTTTGCATAGTTTTCCCCCACGGAAAACAATATTTTATATTTTCTGCTGCTGGCAAAAATGTGTCTTTTCACTGTCACCCAGGGCAAAAAGTCTTGTAGGAGGTGATATGTTTTTCTCATCAGGATGTCTCAGTGTGCCAAGACACCCTTTCTGGACATAGAGAAAGAAATTTGTAGCAATTTTCTACATCACTGATAAGGAGTGATGTTTTCTTGAAATTACATTGCAATTGTAATGTACAGCAGTTACGTCTTGCTTGTTGCCAAAAAAGGGGGAGGGGATGAATTACAAGTAACCAATTTTTGTGATAAGTAAGTTCCAAGCTTTGGTTGTGTACTGCCTTGAGCGCCACGGAAGAAAGGACAGTTTTTTAAAAATCAGTAGAAATTTCTAGCATGTTCAAGATGCTTAACTTCGCATCATTCCATTTCTTCTTTCCAAGAGCAAACAGAACATTGATACTAACAAAAATTATAATCAGACCAAATGTAGTACAGCTAATGATAATCATGAGCAGTTCTATGCTGATCTGCTTTGACAGTTTATTCATTTTTATTTCCTCATACTAAGCAACATTTTTTTTAAAAAAAACTATCCTTTTCTTATCAGAAGAAAAAGACCACATTTGAGAATTTTAAAAATCTGACAAGACACCAAAAGTGTGGCATTTTTACCTTCTGTGCGCTGGCAACTAGAATCTGCTAACTGTAGACTTATTGCCAGCTTGTCTGCAAAAAAACCCCAGGGCTGCCATCTTGGTCTCTGTGTTACAGATGCTGGCTCCAAATTTCTCCTGAAGCACATTTGGAAGGTCCTGCTAAACAACGGTCAAGTATCCCAGGGGTCTTTTCGTGCTATACCTTTATAGCACTATGTTTCCATGTTACTTGCCATGGCTGCATCCTATAGAATCCTGGGGGTTATTGTTTGGTCAGAAGCACTGAAGAAGCACTCTGGCTGAGAAGTCTAAATGGTCCTTCCAAATCCCAGGATTTCATAGTACATAACCATGGTAGTCACAATGGATTCATAATGCTTTAATTATGTAGCCTGAAATGGCCCCAAAGGAATTCTAAATGATGTAGACAATGGGGGGCTAGATTTTGCAGCTTTTCTGTCTATTCCATTGGCAAGGCTGAAATTCAAAAGAAGCAGGGTTTCTACCAATTTCATGATGTGAGACTATGGAAAGTGCTGCATAATGAATTCCTGCTTCTTATGGCTAGTACTTTTCTCCTGAAAGAAAAGGAAGGGAACCTTCACGTATGCAGCAAGACAATATTTGGGGGAGAAAAGTGTGGGAGGGGTTAAGAAAAATGACAAAAATGTCATTCAATTAATGCATTTTAATTAGAACATATGTTGCTTCTGAAGAAGAAGAAGAAATCCATTTAAAATGCAGTATTTTCCACAAGCAAAAGATTTTTATAAACTAAATAATGGTGACTGGGCAGTAAATATATAACGTACAAGTCATTTTGCTATAATCATCTGAACTTTTAGCTAAGTCTAGCATACCATGATTTTCCTGAGAACCTACAGAAAAACTGCCCACTTGAAATTCCTTCAAATAAGTTACTTTCAAAAGCCAAGATGACCAGGTATACTTTCCTCTGATGAAGTACTGAATGCCTGTAAGATGTAAACACATGTGTCTTAGCTAAGAATGAATGCTGACACATAGTGATTGGTGCACTGCAGCATACAAACAGTACATGTGTGGGAAGGCTTCTTTGTTCCTGTACAATGTTTAGTAAGTTTAGTAAGTTCATGAAGTCTTAGTGGTGGAGATGTGCAAGACTTTTTGTTTATCCCTGATTTGTCAGGATAAATTATTCCTCTGGCATCTCACTTTTTTAGCTCTTTTTAACATGCCCCTGTTTATCTCTCCTCCTTCCACTTTCCCCCTCTATCTTCAGTGTACTTCCTTTGATGCAAACTGAGTTCAAAGCTGTCTTGAGTTATGGTCAATGGATGAGAAGATGAGCACAGCCTAACACCCCAACATTACAGGACATTGTGACTCCACAACAGAACCAGAGAACTAAAAATGATGAGTTCGTCTAAACAATTAGTCAGACACGCACTCTGGACTTTAAGAAAGCACATTTCAGTAAGCTTTGGAGAATATTGTTTAAGATCCCATGGTCAGAAATGCTCAAAAAGAAGGCAGTTCATGATATTGGGAGTTTCTTAAAGGTGAGATTTTGAAGGTGAGGATGCTGAAAATTTCAATGAGGAAGACATGACAGATGTCTAAAGAAACTAGGTTGGAGGTAGAAAGAACTTTCAGATGAGCAAAAAGAACCTCCAAGCAACTACCAATCAGTCAACTTGACATCAATACCAGGAAAGTTATAAAACCAGGAAAGTTATAAAACAGATTATTTAAAAGTCAGTCTGTGAACACTTAGGAATGCTGTAATTACTAAGATGCAGCATATGTTTATCAAAAACAAGACATGCCAAACAATCTTACTACTATTTTGTATGGTTACAAGACTGGTAGATCATGGAATTGTGGTAGATGTAGTATATCTTGTTTTCATGAAGGCTTTTGACAAGATTTCCCATGACATTTTTGTAGACATGCTGGTGAACTGTGGATTAGAAAGTGCTGTTTTTAGATTGTTTTGCAATTGGTTGAAAGACCAGGCGAAGAGAGTGCTGATCAGTCCTTTTCATCCTGGGGAGACATTCCTACTGGTGTGCCTCAGAGTTCTGTTCTGGGCCCATGGTGTTCAACATATTTATTAATGACTTGGATGACAGAATAGAGGGCATACTGATTAAATTTGCAGATGGTACCAAATTAGAGTAGATACTTAGTACCCTGGAGGACAGAATCAGAATTCAAAATGACCTTAGCAGTTTCTATACCACTTATCAGTGCAAAGCACTCCCTAAGTGGTCTACAACATGTTTAGCTATTTGTCTCCAACAAGCTGGGTACTAATTTTACCAACCTACAGAAGTATGGAAGGCTGAGTCAATCTGGAGCCCTGGAGGAGCAAACTCACAATGTTGTGGCTGTATTACCACATTTAACCACTGCGCCACCAGGGGTCTTGCCTTGACAGATTGGACAGCTGGGTCAAAACTGGCCAAATGAATATCACCGGGAGAAATGTGAGTTACTATATCTAGGCAGTAAAAAATGCCCAAATATAGGATGGTGACACATAATTTGAAAGCAGTACATGTGAAAAGAATCCAGAGTTTTAGTAGACTACAAGCCACGCATGAATCAACAGTGACATGTGTTTGTTAAAAAGCCAAAGTAATTCCAGGCTGCATCAACAGGAGTATAGTATCCACATCAAGCAAAGTACTAATGCCACTCTGGATTGCTTTGGTCAGATCTCACCTGGAATACTTGTTACCAGGCCTTACAATCCCACCCCATGATACAGTTTAATTGGCATACATCATTTAATTGGCATAAGATATAAATTATACAGTGCTATCGCTGCAATGCTATGATGAAAAAAGAGGACCAGTTGAACACATGCGATGCAAAAGTAGGTCAGATGGAACCCCAAGGCATGGCCAGGTCATAGTCAGGGAAGCCCCAGTGATAATGGATTTACAATTGTCCCTCAACAACTCAATCTTTAGAAACAATAGCACCCAAAACTGCCTCCACAGAGCAACTGATTGTCTTTGACCCTCTTCCTGTACCCACCGAAATTCCCCTTTTGTCTCCTCACCTGTTCCACCATTAAGGAACTATCACAATTCACATCAGCCCTTTGTCATCTAATGCTAAAGCCATTAGCTCATTTTGGACCCCATTGTTTACTTTGCCAAAGAACCATTAACACCTTCCCTCTCAGGGCAGAAACAAGAAATTTAAACCCTGGCTCTGAGTCAGATAATTCACAGTACTCTGGACATAGGTCATCACTCTGCTGCTCCGATTCCCGTTCTTGCACTACCCTCAGACCCTAGTCGGAGTAACATTGCTTCATCTCTTCTCTCAGGATAGGTAAATATCACTCCCTTCAGCCTAACTTCTTGCTGTCCAATTTTTCCTCCCTTTTCCTTCAGTTAGCTTTGTGTTATTCTGAGACTACCTGGATCTCATGTGTATGTGATTATTAATTCCCCCAATAAAATAAATATTCTTTGAATCTCCACTTGGTATTCCTGTACTGGTATACCTAGGTGTAAAAGCGCCTCTCTCAGGCCTCCCCTTTGACCTAATATTCCCCAGTGTTTCATAAAGGCATTGGCATCATGAGCGGACCTCTGAGTCACCCATGTTTTGGGGTAACATCCTGTTTCCAGTTCTGGGCACCACAGTTTACAAAGGATATTGACCAGCTGGAATGTGTCTAGAGAAGGGAAACAAAGATGATCAAAGTTCTGGAAACAAGTTAAACAACCCCAAATCGCTAAACCATTCCTTATAAGGCTTGGTTTAGGGATTTGGGTTTGTTTAGTTTGAAGAAGATAGAGAGGAGATATGACAGTGTTCTTTAAGTGTTCTTTAAGTGTCATGTAGAAGATGGGGTAATATTGTTTTCTCGTACTCTAGAACATAAACTAATACATTCAAATTACAAGGAAAGGGATTACATCTAAAAATTAGGATAAACTACTTGATTGCAACATCTGTTTGCTACTGTAATATACTGCCTTGGATGATTGCTGACTCTCTATCTGCTAAAGATGGCAGAGGCGTATCTAAGGTGGGGCAAGTAGGGCACATGCTCTGGGTACCAGGGGATCACAAAAAAGCCATGCCAGAAGATTTAGTGACACAGAGGGGAGAAGGAGCAGGAAGAGGAGGAAGCAGGAGAAAGCAGCCCCCTCCCGGAGATACGGGCACAACTTCAATGCTTGCCCTAGGCGCTGTGTATGCTAGATAAGCCTCTGCAATCTTTGGAGATCTTTAAATAGAGGTTGAATGGGCATCTGTCAGGAGTGCTTTAGTAGCATATTTCTGCACTGTAGTAGATTGGACCGGATGGCCTATGCAGTCCTTCCAATGCTTCTGCAGTGGATATGCAGGGATACTGTTTGACAAAATCATGTATAATGCATGGGAGTCTCTGCAAATGTTTTACTCTGATCTATGCCCAGACACTCTGTGTGGAGAATGGCAGTGTTTGTAGCCACAAAACTACTTCTAAGCACAGAGAAGGAGAATCACACTGAACTTTTATTTTATCTTAATTTTATTTACATTCTGTCTTTCTCCCAGCATGGGACCCAAGGCAGCTGAAAACAAATTTGAAAAGAAAAACTCAGATAAAATATTCATATGGCCTTACATATCCTCACCGTACAAAATTATTTCTCTCCCTCAACCTCTAGCCCTTTCTAATGGTGTTTATGCACAGTCCTTGAGGTGTTCATCATTCCTTTCTTTTGCTTTGCTCTTTAAAACAATCCACCTGTTTCTGTCTTCTAAATATTAAAACACTCTTTGTTTTATAGAAGTGATTCTGCTTTGTGGTACATTTAACCCACTGTAAATGTCACAACATTCCTTTTACACTACCAAACAAGATGTTCAGTGACATCTTGAAAGAACGTAAGTTGAAGAAGAAGGTGGGTGCAGCATTCTTCTTCATACATAATGGGAGAACAGTTAACATGCTTCTGAAAAATGCATGTCTACCTAGCCAGTGACACTGTTGTCTTACTCTAAACTTTATATGTCAATTCACCCTTTCCATCACAATGTGGTGCAGCATGACAAAGTTCCATCTCTTTATCAATAGCTGACCTCCTTGTCAGCCTGATATTTTCTTTCTCTCATAAGCTCAGCATTAAGAAAGTGCTCTTCAAGTATATGATGTGTTAGAATGCAGTATGGAATCTCCTACGCCAATTCTGATTAAATCTTTGAGATCAAAATTCAACCTTGTCTGCTTTCCATGCTATCTTGTTTGTCAAGCTCTTTTGCTTTTTGGCCCACATATCTTCCTCTACATCTTTTGAAAGGTTTTTTTTTTCTTAACCATCCTTCCTTTTGTAGGTTGCAGCACTTTATATATTCTACCTTGTACAGTCTTATAGAAAAGACACAATCTTCTAAAAGCCTTGTAGAAAGGTCTCTCATACTCACTAAAATTTAGCAGTGGTTCTCCTCCCATTTTCTCACTTTTAGAGCAGAAGTACATTCCTATAATCCTCCAGAAACTTCGAGTTGCTACTGTGGTGTTGATTTTCATTGATTTACAGAAGCAGCTGGGAGGAGCAGGATCCATGAGTAGATCCAGGAGAAAGAAATTGAGCTCTGGACCTTCCGTACATGTTGCCCCCAAGATAGATACATATTTTAGATTAGGTCTGTGCTACAGCTTGAGATAAATTATGAGTAATGACACATATCAAGCTGATCCAGACAAATTTATACCAGTTCTGGAGCATATTCAATTGACTCAATTTTGTTCCAGGATGGAACAGCAGTGTCTGTAGTGGTTCAGATCAAATGGGGTATCCACACTATTGTGCAAGCTGCAATATGAATCTCATCAGTACTCTCCAGTTACTGTTCTTGCAAGGAACAATTATGTGAAGTCACTGAGGTTATGTAATCAATATCCTCTTGCTTTTCCTAATCTGTGTTAATAGCAAATCATGAAAGAGGTATGGTAAGGGGTGGATAGTTTTTAGTCTCAGTGAGTTTTTAAGTTCCTTTTGTCTTGCTGAATCACCTAGGTTAACTTGTTTCCTTTTCTTATTAATTTCTGTCCTTAATGAGTTTTGTATGGTACCATAATGTATTCTCCCCCTTCCTCAAGTTGTTGTTTTTGTTGCTCATGATTTTATTGTCCTTATTTAGGGATCAGGTGGAAGGTACACGTTCCGAATCACCACAGAAAAGGTGAATCATTGTCTGGGAATACTTTAAGAAAGGAAAGGATCCCAAGATTGCTACTTGCCTTCATTGCAGGCAGCAAAAGCAGGGATTGACAATACTACAGCACTACAAGTTTGCTGCAACACCTTAAAAAGTTGTCTTGCTCAGGGCAGGGCCAAAGCAGCCAGGCAATCTATACGGCAGGTACAAATTGTGATGAAAGCTACAGGGTCTCAGTCTTATGCAGGCAACATGAGACGGGATTTTCAAATGCCAGCCTAAATACCAAATGTTTTAAAAAGAATCATGGGGATTGTCTCACCACTGGACAACTCTTCTTAATAAGTAAATTATATTCTCATCAACTCCTCTACTGCCTCTACTGTATCACTGAATCTCGTCTCTTTGTTTTATGCTAGTAAGACAAAGGGGAAAATCCTCATTATCCATATCATAATTTAACTGATTTAGCTTACTTATTCTCTAGGGCAGTGGTTCTCAACCTGTGGGTCCCCAGATGTTGTGGACGTCAGCTTCCAGAAGCCCCAGCCACTATGGTCAATACTCAGGGCTTCTGGGAGCTGAAGTCCAAAAACATCTGGGGACCCACAGGTTGAGAACCCCTACTCTAGGGGGATGGTGCCAGGGAAAAAATAGTGCAAAATGAATCACCAAGACTGAATAGTCAACCAAAGCTTTTAAAATCTGTCTTTCTTTTCTGAAAACCAGCAAATTTTGCAGGTACCAAAAACAAAAATACCCTGGCATTAGCTGTCAGAAACTGGGTTGTATTAATTCTCTCTTTAAGGTCTGTCATAATTCCAAGCTTTACACAGATGTGTGAAAAAACACAGACATTATAACCATTTTTGGCTTTTTCTAGAGCAATCAATGGCACAGGCTGGCTATCCAGATCCCTATATTTCAATTTGGATTTGGAGTCTGGATCAGAACAGATTGAATCTGAATTGGGTCCAGATCCAAATCACTATATCAGACTTTGAACCAAATTGAGGGTCCAATGTACAGCCCCACTTTGAATCAGACCTTCTTTTAGAAGAAAAAGCTCAATTTAGGAGCTCATGAACAAGACATAAAACAATGGCCTTCTTTGGTTGTTTGTCCCCAGGATATAGCATTCAGAAATACCTTGGTTTTTTGTAATGAAAATTCTGGCTTGGCTGTCATGGTAAATAGCCTTCATTATTTGTGTAATCAAAGGATGGAGGAAAGGTGAATCAGAATCTGTATGTAGATCTGTAGATGATTTGAAGCAGATTGACAAGGATATCTGATTTTTATTAACAGCAGTAAATGTCAACTTCCACTATTTTAATACTGAATTGAAGAGCATTTGGAGTAAATCGCAGTAGATGAGTATGCACAAAAGGACTGTGAGCCCTCTACAGTTCTACAACTTAGATCATTTCCACCCTACACTGTTATAGTGCTATTATTCCACTTCCAACCTCCTGTGGAATTCTGGGGTTTGTAGTTTACTGAGGCCAAAGAGCGCTCTGGCTGAGAATTCTAAATACCGTCCCTAAACTGCAAACCCCAGGATTCCACAGGAGGTTGAAAGTGGAACAATAGCATTAAAACAGTGGAGTGCGAAAATCGCCATAAAAACAAATTCCTCAGCTCGGATTTGAATGGTGTGGGCACCTACCTCACATTTAAAAGTTCTGCCCTCTCAAATGTTGAAAGATAGCTCTTTGCTATGGCACATGTTTTTCCTCACTTCACTATCAAAGATTAGTCTTTTGTTTATCAGGTTTTTGCAGAGGTGCTCCCCTAAGTGGTGAAAAACATTGTTTGTCATAGTGTGTGATTTTTCTCACCTATATGTTTTCCATGTCACTTGCTTTGTGATTGGCCATTGGAAGAAAAACAGAGGCTTAATTTGCAACTCTGATTGCTATGGCATTTGGCTCTTAGGAAAGTCCACTGATGGAAAGGAAAATCTGCTAACAGCAAGAAAAATGCCCTTCCCTTAACATCTAGTTTGACCTTAAGTGCATGTATTTTGCATGAGATTTTAGTTGGTTACTCCCAAGATTCATATTATTTTGAAAAAGCAAGGACAAGAGCAATAGGTGGGTAGCCATAAAGAAACTCCACATGCCATAATATTGCTATGAATACATGTCTTATTCCCATGAATCCTAGGTGTCAAATTACCAGAACCAATAAGGAGTTGGGACTAGGCATAGTTGCTGGTAGAACAACTGTGAAACTTTGCTAGCTTTGCCTTTCAACATATATCTAAAAGTGCTTTGAATTTCTGCCTCCTCTTTAAGCAAAGCTCAGCAAATTATCCGCTTAACTGTGAAAACAGAACTTGTTCAATAATGCACCCTCGGAATAAATCTTACAGCCATTTTTAATTAACATCTCCTTTGACTTTTGTTTGGGAGACGATATGCTGAATGTCAGTGAGTGCTTATAAAGATTAAATGGATTGAGACTTGAGTAACGGCAAGGATCCCTCTTCTTGCGGCAAGCTACGTTATTAAGAGTAAGTACATGTCACCAACCGTTCCTGAGACACACTGAATTACTTGCATTAGATGGAGAGATGTAAAAAGGTCTGTCCGTATTTTCCCTCGCACTACCACTTCCATAATTTGAATAAATTATTTGGGCATAAATGGGAAAACTAATATCTGGACATCTATGATCACTGAAGTCTAGTCAGGGCTAGTCCAAAATATTTTGTTGCCTGAGGCAACAAAACAGTATATCCAAAGCACGAGAGGCAGAAAATGCCACAAGTGTCTCTTCCCCTTCATGGCAGAATAAAATAGACTAGAATAAAAACACATTAAATAATTAACAATTTGCTGCCCTGTAGGAGGACAATGTTCAGAATAGGATCTTATAAACAAATGTGGGAGTCCTGCACAATTGTTAATACTTCTTAGAATGTATGAAAATCATAAATCAGCCCACTGATTCCTAACAAACTCAGCACTGCTCTTTATAGAGCAGTGGTTCTCAACCTGTGGGTCCCCAGATGTTCGTGGACTTCAGCTCCCAGAAGCCCCAGCCACTATGGTCAATGCTCAGGGCTTCTGGAAGCTGAAGTCCACGAACATCTGGGAACCCACAGGTTGAGAACCACTGTTATAGAGGGAACCAGTATCATGTAGTGGTCTGACTGTTGACTAGAATTCTGGGAGATCAGGATTACCTGCTTGACTATGGAAACCCACCGGATGACTTTGGGCAAGTCATCTAAGTTTGCATACAACCAAAGTATTACACATAGTATGATTGTCTTTCCCACCATGTGATGAGTCACGGCATTGTCCTCCTATGCCCTCATGGACTTTGTTCATACCAGCTTTGTCTACTGAGGAAAGACAGGGGAACATTAGCTACACATGGACATGTTTGGGGGTAAATTTCACAGTTACAAGCAGTGGGTACCCCATATAGCAATGGAGCCATGAGATACAATTCCTCCAGTCCTAATCATTCTCTTCTGATGTTACCATGCCGTACACCCCTATCATGTGACATATCACGATTGGCAAGAAATATCATTTAAATGGCATGAAATATTTTAAAAATAATAGACATATGATTGGGAAACATGTGGCAAACAGGACTTTGGCTGTATGCCTGGACTAGGTCAGCATGGCCAGGTCATAAGATCAAAGCAAGAAAACGTGGAGTAAACAGACTTCCAGTAATCCTGTTAGTAACTCTACATCTAAATACAACAGTCAGCAAAACTACCCAGGTATGGTAGGCAAGCACCCCAGCTGTGTGCATTTCCCACCAAAACCTTCCCCATTCACATTACCCAACCAAGACCTTAACAGGCTGTCAGGACTCCAATCAATGCTTTGTCACCCAAAGGAAGACAAACAGGTGCTTTCCACACCACCTTCCCAACCTGCAACAGGATAGCAACAGGACCATGGCAACAGTTCTGCATGATGTTGTTGCGATCCTGATGCCACCCATTCCAATTGTGGAGTAAATCATTGATGGCTTTTTCCCATCAATGAACCGTGATTGTGCAGCCCTCCCACCACCGTCCCCATTTACCTGGTGTACAGAGGATAAGGAAGTGCAATGGCTGCACTTCCTTTCCCAGTGCAGCCTGGGAAAGTGCCTAGCTGCATTGTGGAAGGAAGAGGTGGGGCCATCATGCTCCCTCCATTCTAGCAGGCAGACAGAGCAGAGGGGAGCACTTCTGTTGCATTCTCCTCCTGGGAGATCCAACACCAGGATTTCCATAGAATGCATTTGCAAAAAGGTAAGCTGCAGAAAGAGTTTCAGTCTGTTCTTGACCCCTTTTGTTTACTTTGCCAGGGAGCAACTGTTCTCTTCAGGGTAGGAAAAAGTGTACCCCCAGCTATAACCCTGGCATTTTGATAGCACTTTGGGCATCACACTGCACCTCAGCCTTTTGTTCCTCCATGCTGCTCTCAAACCCTTGTGTTTGAACCACCTGTGTTTGATCGTCTGCTCTAGGACCAGGAAATATCACCCTATACACCCCAGATCCCTCTCTATCCAACTTTTCTCCCCTTTTCTCTCTTCTGAATTAAACTAACTCGAAAGGCTTAATTTTAACATTAATTGGGAAATCTAATTAACTGAGCTATGTTGGAGATTCAAATTAATAATTTAACCATGCTCTTTACTATATCATCATAGAGTTATAGGTGGAGGCAGCATAGGGACATTACATATGGGATTTTTAAAATTATTTTCTTTGAGGTTACATCAAACAACTTGGTTTGTGGAAAAATGATAAAGTTTGGTTGCTTCATCGTGCCAAAAATGAAGATCACATAGGCCCAGAAAACAGAAATTAGTTTCTTATTAATCTTGGTTTGAGTGTTGGAAATATTAAAGTTCATTGGATTGACTCCAGGACTTGTTATACATCCAAGAATTATACATTTGTCTTAGGAATGACTAATTTTGAGTTGGAATGGCATCACTATCTCTAAACACACATACCCAGGACTGTGCTATGGATTTCTTAAAATATTGATTATAGAAAAAAACATGCAAAACAGTCTCACAAATGAGAAAATAGGACAGATAAAAGAATATTGTTAATTGACCATAACAGTAAGATTGATTGAAAGAAAGAAAAAAGGATTAGTGAGAAAATTCTGTTCAGATTTAATGATGATAGACTAATAAAACTCTAAAAGGAATCAGCATGAAATTTGATTGCAATGTGATGGTTGGGCAGATTAACTAGCACAAAGAGAAGTTAAAATATAATGAATTATTATACACAAGGATTTTTTGTGGTAAGTGTATTACATTTTACCTATTCCATCCAAGTGTAAACAGACCAGGGTTCCTCACCTTTTCTATTTTCTTTTATGGCTGACATAAAACTCTAGAGTGTGTTAGCAATTAGGGCTGTACAGGAGAAAAAATAATAAAACCGGGGAGGACAGCTTCCCTTAGGAGCAAGCTTTCAGAGTGATATGAATAGACACACAAAAAGCAATTGCTGATATTACAAAAAGCTGAGATAAACCATAACTTCAGCACTGATTTCCTGACACCCACCACCCACATCCTTGATAAACTCTTATATAGAAAAAGTAAGTTCTAGTCTCTAATTATCTCTATTATTGTCATAAGAAGAAATATCTGAAGGAGGAATGAAAAGCCTGTTTGTCAGTTTCCTCATCCCTGAAGAGTGAGGGTGCCTTGACAAAATAAGACACCCCTTAAAAGAAGGTTGTTACCTCACTGGTAAACCCTGTCCGGGGGTCTACAATTTTTGATATTAAATATGATTCAACGTGCCTGAGAGGTCACCTGGATGAGCACGCAGGCAGCAACGGTTGATCAATTGAGAACCAGGTCAGACCAGTAAAACTCCAGTCACATAGCCCCAGGAGACTTCAAGCTGTGCAAACCCATGGTAAACAAAGGGTCTTCAGCCACTGAGGAGCCAACTTGAGGGGAAGTTGAGCACCGATAACAATAAAATCCTATCAGGAAAGGACCATCTACATAAATTCACACCACAGCCCAATGCAACTGAAGATCCTGAAACTTTGTTAACACCTTGTAATCTCATCAGGCAAAATGAGTTGCCATTGTGGAGTTTCTTTTCTGTTTCAACACCCTTTGTTCTCCCTGGGAGAGGATCTGCACCCAAGGTATGTTTTCTTCTACAAATAGTCCTAGTTTTTGAGAATTTCTTCAGATAACTCCCGGTCATACCAGCAGACCATTTCTTCATAAGCTGAGTAATCCCCTCAGCCTTCTCTTTGCTGAGCTCTACTTCATTTGCTGTTTTTCCTGGACCAAGGACTTCAGGAAAAGGTGCAGTATTACCCCAGCTACAATCTCTTCAATATTTCCCCTTTCCAGTTTCCTCTCTTTTGCTTCTTAATAGGTCTTGAGTGAGTGTGTGAGTGAGTGCATTGATGTGTGACATTCCCTTCAATAAAATTATTTATTTGACATCTTTGTCTGGTTTTTGGCTTGGCCTGACCCCGTAAAAACTGGGTAAAAAGACCGCGCTAGGTTACCCTGCCTCTCACTTTGCTATTGCTTGTGCTCTGTTGAGTTCCCATTCCCTATCAAGTGGAGCACATTAAGGCATCCCCGAAGGGCCTCCTGGAAATCAGGGTAACAAGGAGACAACCCCTATGAGACTTTTCATAAGAGCAAAAAGACTATCACTTTTTTTATCATGTTTATTTTCCCCATGCAAAACATTGTATTCTGCATAAATCATGCTGGCTACAGTTCTCTGTCAGCTATTTAGCTATGCAATTACCTTAGTTACATAGCTAGGTAATGCCTCCCAGCCCGATCTTCCAGTCATCACTTACCAGGCAGCAGCTACAGGGAGCAACAGAAGAGATTATCTTTAAAACTTGCAGCAAAGGTCCCGTCTAGGTATCTTCTCTTTGTACTTTTCACAAAATGCATGGAGTGTTCTCTTGTTTCACTCTCTTTGCCAGTATCATTTTAGAGCTTGATCTTCTCTTGCTGTCTTATTTCCAAGAAAAAAAATGTAGAGGAGGAATGGCCAACTGCAGAGTCCATGGGACAGTTTTCTGTGCCTAGCATCTTCTGAGCCGTAGAAACTCCCCACCCTCCCACAAAACCAAACCAAGAAACAATCAAAAGGGGGAGAAAAAAGAAAAGGAAGTGTCAAGAAGTCTGCTCCCAGTTTTGAAAAAATTGAATGTTAAACAGTGGAGGAGTGAGAGCAAGTGAATTTTCTCTTATGGAAGCTTCCATAATAAGGGCTATCCAGAGAATCTAGAGAGACAGAGGGCTGCCAAAGCAATTTGCAGAGTCTACATGTGGCATCAAACCTGAAAAAGCCCCACCCCATGTAAGGGGTTGGGATGCATGTATCAATTCAGTTTAATATTTTGAGTAGGGATGGGATAAACCCAGAATTTTCTGAATCTGAATCCGGATCTGAATCTCTGAAAGGTTCTGGGAATCCACGAATCTCACAAACCTTGAGTCTTTTGAATCCTTTTTTAAAAAATGGTTTAAAAAGCAGCTTTAAAAAAAAATAAACTTTTTAAAACCTTTTTTTAAAGCAGAACTTTTTTAAAAAAAAAACCTATTTTTTGGTTGGTAGATTTCAAAGATTTAGCTCACCTATTTTTGCACAGGGATTCGGATTCACGATTCTTGAATCCTTGCTGAGGATTTGAGGGTTTGGTTGGCCTACCCTAATTTTGAGCCTACCTGAGTTAATTTAATACATATTTGACCCATAGCCCAATCCAGCTGTGTCTCCAAGGAAGTCATCAGCCTGTTAAGGCATTTTAAAGCTCATAGACCTACCTCCTGGCAAGATCCCATCATTCAAACATAACAAGTACAGTTTGGCTATGAATGTGAAGAAATAGCAACCAGATCTGACCAGTAATATAAACACTGGGCTTAAATAGGACCCCAAGTTGTTGCTGATTCGTACAATAGTTCATCAACATAGTCAAGCACTATCTTAAATTTTCAACCCACAATAAATCCCTATTGATGCCATTAAATTAGGGTTTACTTCCCACCTTATCTTGAAGCAGTGGGACATTGCTGAGAAAAGAGTTAATCTTTCACTGCAAAGAAACTGGAATCGATGGCAAATTACAATTTAAGTTTAACAGTCTAATTAACAAAGCTATGCTAATTTATACTATCTGGTATGGATCAAAAGCAAACTAGGATGCTTCTATACATTTCTGGTAAACAAACTATTCTGCTCTACAGGATAAGATTCTGGCTAGATTAAATTCTCTCTGTTGGACCTAAGTAACACAAAGGGTTGTTGAAAATTCTATTTAAAAATATTCCACCACTAATTACAATGAAAAGTTTTTAAAAATTATAGTAAAATATCTTCTGCAGGAATATCAGATATTGCCCAAGCCACCACCATAGGAAAGGATTTTTCCAAAAGGGAAAACTCTTCTCTGGCAAACAGCCTTTATGGAGAGCCTGTATCTAGAGTTTAACTGAGAACCTCCCCTTAGTGCAATCCGTAATAAGTACATGAGACTAGGGCCTTTTCCACACTATACTGTTAGAGTGTTTTTATTCCACTTTCAAAATCCTGCGGAATTCTGCGGTTTGTAGTTTACTGAGGCCAAAAAGCTCTCTGGCTAAGAATCCTACATGCCTCTCTCTAAACTGCAAAGCCCAGGATTCCACAGGATGTTGAAAGTGGAATAAAGCACTATAACAATGGAAAGGCCCTGGGATAACCAGGTTTGTAAAGGTTTTTTTTTTTCATTTAGCTGTACACTAAGGTTGGAGAATATGGAGCCTTCCAGATATTGGTGTGCAACTCTTATGGGCCCTATGCTGGCTAGGACTGAGGGAGGTACAGTCCAGCAACATATGGAAATCCAGTTTCACTTGCTTTAGACCTCAAGTGAATGATAGTTTTTCTATTTGATTATGCTCCATAGAAGCCCCCAAGTAGACCATCCACAGAGTTTGAAGTCAGCCCCATAAAAATCTGCCAGACTGCCACCTTGTTTCACTTCTGGAACCTAACTTTGCAACTGAGCTCCTGCAGATGCTACTTTCTTAAAACTTTAACATTTTTTCACACTATTTGAGGCACTACTTTGTGCTCAACTTGTGTAAGAAGGGATCTCTTGTTTTTTGCATTTTGGTAATAAAGATAGATATTTATTTTGTATAGTTTTATGTTTTAGTTTAGGAATTTGAGGAGAACCATGCTTTGAATCTTATCAAATCAGGAAAATCTTAGACCAGTGCCTCAGGCACTTATTCTATTAATGTAACCAGATTGCAAACTTCTCATACTAAGACATAGGTATGGAGGCTGAATGGTGTGAATCAGGCTATTTGTTCTCTTTGATCATCTCCCACTATCTTCCTGAGAGAGATGAAAGTGGCATGTTAAAGCTGCCTGCAATCATTGTGCATGATTCTATTTGCCTGTATAATACTGAGACAATCCCTGGTCCAGCTTCCACAGTTGGGTTTACGTGTGATGGAGATTTCTGGGTTGCTGTATCCAGACTTTGGAACTCTCTTTCCCTAGAAGAATCCCTTGCTCCTTCATTTTCAGTTTTTTGTAGATCAATGAGACCATCTTAATTCAACAGTCTTTTAATGTGAATTAATCTGTATCCATCTGAGCAGTTAGACATTGTTGATACATGATGTTACTATGATATGACATGTTATTTTATCATATTTCAATAGTTAATTGTCCGCTGCATTGGAAAGTTTGCAGAAAAAAGGTTCTCATAAATTGTAAAAATATATAAGCAAGCAAACAAATAAATAAAAAGTACTAATTTATATTCCAACAATTATCTTTGGAGTCAGGCACATGAAACCACACAAAACCTTGTTGACAAGATCAGAGGTTATCTTCAATCATGGGCAGGGAAAGAGTAGTCCATGGGCTGCATGCAGCCTACAGGATCCCAATTTGTAGCCCCTGAAGTTCCTGGACACACACACACACACTAAGATTTAACTTTTGGAGTGATTTTTTCCCCTCTCAGATCCACCCATGCCTCAAAATCACTCTAAAACACAGTGGTTTCCCCCCTGCACTCAAATCCACCCTCGCACAGACCTAACCTCCTGATAAAATAGTGGAAAAAATGGGCGAAAATCAGCTGACATTGTATCTGGAAATGGTATTACATCACTTCCAGTCTCATTGGGTATGTTGGTGCAATCTGCCAGGGGACTCAAGGGTGCAAATGTCCCCAACCAGTTGCCCTCTCCTACCTTGGCTGGTGGGTTTGGGTTGCCACAAAAGGTACAAAAAGGGTTCCACAGGATACAATCTGCCGGGAAATTCTGTGTAAGGGCTTTTGAAAATAACCAGGCTGGGCACACATGAAGAACTATCCCCTCCAGTGTTCTGAATTTATTTCTACAGTGTACAGACAGTTGCCTATAGAAGTCCACAACCAAGACACAAGTGCAACAGCACCTTCCTACTTGTTTCCCAAGAACGAGTGCATGGTGGCCACCTTGACTTAGCAGCCACTGATAGTTCCATCTTCTATCTCTCTCTCTCTCTCTCTCTCTATCTTATTTTTTCAATCCCCTTTTCAAACTGTCCGTGTTGGTGGTTGTCACTGCACCATAAGGTGGCAAATTTATGCAATACATGATGAAGAATTATTCTTTTTTTAAGGAAAAATGTCCTGAATCTTTCACCTTTAAGATATAATAGATGACCACAGATTCTAGTAATATGACTAAAGGAGGTAAATGTCTCCCTGTTCACATTCACCACACCCTGCATCATTTTATACACTTTTATCATTACATTTTAATTACATTTTAAAAATAAATAAATAACCTCCAAATTTATATCATGTTTATATCAAATTTATATCAGCATAAACTTTCCTCATAGGGAAGTTATTCCATGATGATGTTGACCTTACTTGTTGCTGTTTTCCTACATCGTTTCCATCTCTATGATGTCCCTTTCCAAGTATGAAAACAAGAGTGGTGCTCAATATTCCAGATATGTTTGCACCATGGTTTTATGTTTAGCAAGTGTGATATCTCACAGTTTTATTTTCAGTTCCCTTTCTAATTATGCCCAAGCTAGGATGTGCTTTCTTAAAGCCAACCAACCAACCAACCCAGCAACCACACAGTGTGTTGACATTTTCACCAAGGTATCCACCACAACCCCAGGATCCCTTCCTTGGTTTGTTGTTGCTGGTTCAGGTCCCATCCATGTACATGCAAACTTGGGACAGAAAGCAAAAATGATTCTATCATATTAGCTTTAACTGTTGTGTTTTGTTTTGAAAACATACATGGAAGAGTTGCCAAAGGGCCTTCTAAGTGTGTGGGTGAACATACTCCCTTTGAAACATCACCAAACATGAAAATCCCCTTCAGAGGTTGCAGGCAGGATGTTGAATTCCAAGAAGTCGTCTTTTCTTTGGTATGAGAACTGACACACAGGGCCTGTATAGAATACATAATGCTGTTAGAGCATATAGGGGCACATAGTGGGAAGGGAAGGTGAGGAAAAAGAATTATGTGAAGCCATGAACTGTTTCTATTTTGTAATGGCCATCATGGTATCATGGTGAGAGTGTTGGACTATGAGTGGAAAAACACATGTTTAAGACCTCACAGAGCCATGAAGCTTACTGAGGCCCTTTTCGCACTGCTGGGTTGGGGTTCTAGCATGAAAAGGCTTGGAAGGAACGCTGCCGCTTCCCTGCTGCTTTGGCTCCGCAGCTCCTTCCTCCTTGCTCAAGCACCCCGCCTCTTCCATTCGCAATGCAGCCTGGGACCTCCCTGGGTGTACTGAGGAGAGGACATGCGACTGGCCTGGCTCCCGAGGCACTGCACACCAGGTAAGTGTGCGCGGGGCCTGGGAGCAATGCGCGACTGTGCACCATTTTCGGCTTTAAGCTGAAAATGAAAAGGTGTGTGCGCGATCCACATCAGACCCTTGAGCCAAAATGTGAGTGCGTCATGCAGACTGCTCCTCACATTTACGTGATGTTCAATGAGCCCTTTTGCTTCAAAAATACCGTGCGAAAAGGGTCTGAGTCCAGTACTTTCTCCCAGACTAGCCTCAGTTATTATATGTTGCCTTGAGTGCACTGGAAGAAAGGTGGGAATATTAAATGAAATAATTAATAGCAATACTTTTTTGGGTGTTTTGTATTTTGGGGGGAAAAATGGACTAGTATGTACCCTTAGAAAGAGCTTCCAAAGTGTGGTCATTATTTCAGTTCCAGGATGACAATATTTATTTGAAGACTGCTCAAATAGTAACCAGAATATTCTTTAGTAAGGAAGGGGAAAAAATACTTTTTAAAAAGAATAATTGACTGTGTAGGAGAAAGGGGGCATTTTTTTAAAAAAAATCAGTCTTATAACATCATTTCTGTCAGAAGCCTGATTGTGTGAAAAATGACACTTGGATGGAATTGCTTAGCTACTAGCTATTTTAAAAATTCATCATTATGCACAGCAGTGCCTTAAACTTTGTTTGATATTGCAGGCTGACTCATTCTTTACCTCCAAACAAAAATAAACTCCATGAACCTCAATGCAGAGTGACTGTTAGCAAAATATCTTCAATCCATTTGAACAACTTCATTCCTGAAATCAAGTGACAGCATGTCAGCTTTGGGGTATTTCGGATTCATCAGAGCAAGAAAGTAAAAACCGATATATCAAGACAAAGTTTTGACATTATATATATTAAGGAGAAACATTTTTCACTGAATACACGTGCACATTAAAGTGATAAAGGTACAGAGTTTATTTTGATGACATTGCTCTGGGTCAGGTGAAAGGCAGATCAAAGAACAGCGATTTATCCTGTGCTGTGGATATGGCTGCATTCCCCTTGAAGATACAAGTTTTCTGCCTCAATGTACTCTTGTATTCAGTCCTGTACTTGGATGTCAAGTTTCACCAGTGGACACAAGTTCATGTTAAGGCTAGCATGCTAACTATTCCTAATGCTAGAGATGTCAATTCGTGCCATGATAGTGCATGCCTTACAACAGTAGGTGGAACTATGAAGCCCTCCAGATATTGTGAACTGCAATTGCTAGCAGACCTAGTCAGCATAATACTCCTGAGAGATCCAGTACAACACCATCCAAAGGATCCCATGATCCCACCCCTGTCTTTAGATATCCCACGCAAACTACTGTAATGGTTCCTACATTGTAATTTCTTTGAAAATTGTTTGGAAAGTTATCCTGGACCAGATTACTGAGGCCCTTTCAAACCACACAATTATAGCCCTAGGATTCCTCTTTAACTGTCATCATTCCTTCCTATGGAATCCTGGGATTTGCAGGTTAGAGAGGAGCATACAGAATTCTAGGCCTCACCAGTCTACAAACCCCAGGATTCCATAGGTTGCTTCTGTGGCAGTAAAAATAGAATCATAGTGCTAACCAAGGATGGCTATAAGGATGATGTGACTGCCTTATTACAAGAATTACATTGGTTGTGAGTCTGTTTGGGGGCACAATTCAAAGGTTATGATCTATACAAGCCTACTCAAGCTTAAAGACTTCCACAGGAGGCTTATCCCTCAGTACTGGTGCTATTGGAGGCATACATAATGACTACATGTGTCACTACCTCCTTATACAAGCTAACTCAAGTTTTAAGAACTGCAGGGGAGGGCTTTCTTTCAGTCCCACCATCTTCATTGATGTGTTTGATGAGGACTTGAGAGAGAAGCTTTTTAGTGGAACTGCCCTCCATGGAAGGACCAGTCATCCTCCTTCTTGTTCTCGTTCTTCCAGCAAAGATGTTTTTATTCTGGTAGGCCCTTGAATCTTAATTATTATTAATTATGGCCCAGTAGTGTGTGTGTGTGAAATAATATTCTGTTTTTAACCATTTGTTTTAAAAATTCTATAATTAAAGCTTTTTTAACTTTTGTTAAAGAGATATTTTAGCTTAAACTTTTTTAAAATTAATGTAAGCCGCCTTGAATCCCATCTTGAGAGAAAAGTGGGATATACATTCAATTAAAACAAAACAAAACAAAACAAAATAAAATAAAATAAAACAAAAAACTAGGTGAGTATGAATGTACCATACAGGGTTGCTAGACTGAGCTGCCCTGCATTGTTTTTTTTCTGTTGGCAGGCAAAGACTTTAAAAAAAAATCCAGATAACCCTTTGGCATTTTACTACTGCTAATGTTTTAGTATTTATTATTGTTTATTATTTGACCTGTTCTTTTTTCCAGAAAAGCATACTATTAAATGGATCCATCCAACATCTCTATTTTAACCGTACATATAAGGGCTGGTTAGTTATTCTCAAATCAATAGGATCGGCAAACTCAAGCATGGTTTCTGGAACTCTAACAAAACATATTCCTATAATCTTGGTAGGCAGATAATTTTTCACAAAGTTTCTTTTTTAAAGAAACACTAAGTATTTTTAGCAATTTTCCTTCCACTGCAAGAAAGTCTTTGAAAACCACAGTTTTCAAAGGCTATTTGCAATTATGGACTTTGTTCTTTGAAAAATTCACACATTTTTTGTCCAGAAAACAGCATCTTCTGCACAAGAATCAGCCTTTTCTGCACAGAATATAAAGTTGTACATATAAATTTTGTTTTGTTTTTTTTTCTTTTTTTGCACAGAAAATACTGCAAAGAAGTCAGTGGGCCCACTGCATTAATTTTGCATGAAAGCAAAGTCATGCTCAAAAATTCTACAACAAATACTTCTGTCATATATAGAGGAAGAAATGTCAGATGTCCCAGCTGGGTTGAAGAAAATAAAGAGGCGGCAGGGATTATATTGGAAACATATGTTGGAAAATGGAGCACAATTAGGGCCAGCCCTAATACAACCAATTGGATCCAGACTTACCCAGGGTCAGATCCACTAAAAGCAACTAGACTTAAGATAAGCAGGACTGAAGTCCAGTTGATCTCAATAGTTTACTTATAGTAAGGCTGAATCTGGATCCAACATGAAGGTTTTATGCGCAACTTGTGCCTGCCATGATTTTTGAACTATGACTCCCATAACCTACAGCCAGCATAGCCAATCCCCACAGCTTACAGGATATACAGTCTAAAATGCATAGAAGGTATCATATTGACAATCCCTCATCCTGGGCAACCAAACTTCATTTTACACCTCAGCAGTACATTTGCGACCCTATCCTACTCTGGGGAAAAACAACAACAACTAAATTTCAGTGAGACTTATTCCAAAGTGTTGCCAGCATCTTATTATGCAAAATGATCCTTTGAGTTCACAAACATGTCAAGACTGTAGTTTGAAGTACTCTATGTATATATTTCTGTTAGTACATCTATGTCTTTTCTTTCTTCCAAGGAGCTCAAAGTGGCATAGTTATTTTCCTTAATTCTGAGGTTCAGAATTCAATGAACAAGAAGAAGATTTGACAAAAATGGAGAAGACGTAAGTTGTCCAAAAACTCTACAGAATGCTTCAAGTTCCTGGATAAAAGAACAGAAAAAGGAGAAAACATGTTGCCACGCAAGCAAATTATTTCTTGCAAGGAGAAACACAATCTCCTCCCAAACTTCTATGTATTTTTCTTTAGAAGGAAAAGCACTGTGGGTTACTTTTTTTCCCTTTTTCACACAATAGCCCTATTCAAGTATTCACAAAACACACTGTAGAAAACCATCGGGGGAGGGGGAAGCATGTGAGTTCTGCTTTCTCTGTTATTATTCCCATTGCCCTCTACATTTAGCTGATGACTTTCTGAAGTGGAGAATCTCCATAGATACATGATTTCACATGATTTGGAACTCTGGAAGATCAAAGAATCCAGTCATGTGATGACCCTTCATACACAGAGGAACCTATCATCTTTGTATCACTGTTCTCCAAAATGTTGAGAGCTGGTGGCTTTCTGAACTGGAGAACTTCCATCAATACGGGAGGCTCCACATTATTTGAGCTCTAGAAGACCGAGACACCTAGTCATGCACAGAGGATGGTATCCTACTCATGCCACCACTGTCCAAGTGCTGTAAGCAGTGATGGAGTGTTTGGGTCTACCTTGTTTCCCTCCTCCTCTATTTATTGTAACTGAACTATGGAATGCCTGAATATAACACCTGCAGTATTTGAGATATTCAGTTAAACTGGAGAGTTCATCTCAGAAGTCTATAAAAATATGCACACTGGGGAATTTCATAGAATCACCCAGTGCTATTTGTTGTCAGAGTAAAAGAATTCTTTACTTTTTATAAAATCCATAATTGAGACCTAGCATGGTTTGCGTGTTGGATTAGGACTCCAGGAGACCAGAGTTCAAATGCCTACTCAGCCATGGAAAACCACAGTTTGTCCTCTTTCACTCTCAATCTTAATGAAAGGCATGGCAAATCTCCACTGAATAAATCTTGCCAAAAAAGCCCTGAGATTGATTTGCCTTAGGATTAACATCAGTCACAAATGACTTGAAGGCACAGACACACACAAATAGAAAGAAGGAGAAATATTTATTTGAAGCATTAATAACTGGTTTATGGAATTTGCTATCAGAATGAGTGGTAATGCCCATTAGTTTAGACATCTTTAAAGGAGGATAAGATTATCAATGTCTGCCTACTAGTCACAGTGTCTATTTGCTATGTCCAGAGAAAGAGGCAGGAATCTTCTGGACGTCAGTTACTGAAGGGCCAAAACTATTTGGGGAAGGCTCTTGCCTTCATGCCCTACTTGTGAGCATTTGGATCTGGTTGGACACAGTATGAATCAGGATATAAAGCTTTGATAGAGTCTTGCTAAATAAGATCAAAGGATTTAGTAGTTTAGCAGCTGGTTCCTGTGGAGTCCAACCACTTTGTTACATATTTAAGGCTAGTTGTGTTGGCCATGCAGCAAAATATAACACAACTCAAAGTCCACAAAAGAGTGACACCAATGAAAGCTTTTAAAGCTTCACTAGGTTTTTCACCAAGCAAAGATGTTAAAAATCATCTGCTTCTAATTCTTCTACTTACTTACTTTTTACTTACTTACTTCTTCTATCTCTTCTTCTAAATTGCTAAATTACTTCTTCTACATTTTGTCTCAGATGTTATTTCTGTTGTAGTTAAGGTGGTCTAGAAGGATATCAGTGCAACCAGAAGCCAGTCACCTTCTTGGCAAGTAGTTTGTCTTTTATTTTTCTCAGTCCAACATGGAGAATCAGTGACAGAGAACTTCTTTTTTTGGGGGGGGGGGACTACGGCTTGTGGTTGCTCACTGGGTAATATTGGAAGTACTAGTCTGAGAGCTAAGTTTCCTAAGCTCTGATACTAGTCACGTTCCCCATAGTTTATTTAGAATATTACAAAACTGCAAGGTTGCAAAATGAATTCAATGAGGGGCCTACACACATTTAATAGTAAAACTTTGTCTTACGTCCTACACTGCCAGAATAACATAAGAATTCTATATATGGAACTTCCTGATCATCACCCCTTGGACTCACATTTTGTTGTGATAAACATTTGAATATATATCTGTGACTGATGGAGGGGAAGGATTGAAGAACTTTCTGGGTCTACCCCCATGGCCAGGGGCAGACCGATAGTATTCTCTGTCAAACCTGCCAGGTCTCACAATTGATGTCATGAGTCTGCATCTGGCTATGGGGCATAGTCATATGCTTCTACAGTTTCCCCATACCACCCCCCAGCACTGGGACACTTAGGGGGACTATCTCAGAAAAATGATGAGTTAGGGACTTTGGTCATTGTGGATGGTGGAAGAGAATACCAGCTTCAACAAATGAGCAAACAAAAAGGCATAAGCAGCATGAAGTGGACCTATACTTGTGTGTGTCACTAAATTCTCTGATTCCTTGAATTTTATACCAACCCCTCACACTGTCTGACAAAACCAAGTATCTATCAGTCTCTCTCTCTGTGTTTTTCAGTCCCATGCAGAAATGACAACTGTGAATGTGGTGCTAGTGCATAAAATGTTTTAAAATTGTTTCAGATCTGCAAAGAGTTTACAGCAACTCTCCTCAGATGAATGCTTTAAAAAATTTATGATGATACACTGCAATTGAGACTGGCTCCACTGTGATAAAACAGAAGATGACAGTTTATTCAAGTAACTCTTTGCTCCATGTGTATTAGTAATATTTCATACATCCAAATGTAGATGTACTTACAATTCTCACTGTGTCTGCAGGGCTTGTCACAGGCTACTTTCCAACAGACTAATGGCAAAAGACAAGTAGATAACATTACATTATGTAATAAAAGAGAACCTGGTGATAAAACTCTCTGGAAAGGATTTTATCTGTTCTAGTTACTAGTTTTGTTTTATAAAATGGCAAACTTTCCACACTGACTTTATAGCGAATGTTTCAAATAAAACCATAACACACCTTTCTGGATCTGCTTCAACAAAACAGAGAAGTGGGAATGTGCCTATTTAAATCTATGAACACCATCCATTAATCTTTTAGATGTCCACTTCCATCATTTTACAGTTACTGGTGTACAATATTAGTTTTTGTTTTTATATGCTATGCTTTTATAATATGCTTTTGGCTTTGCTCCACTCCAGTTTTCTATTCATCAATGAACTGATAAGCCAGAAATCTGCTGAGGCATGACACTTGTGTAAGTAAAATTAGGCAAGTGATGGTGCTCTGTTAGAGGTTGTGTAAATACAGTCCCTAGTTCAGATAATTGTTGCACAAGCATACACACAGCTTTCCCTCTCAGTTTTGACCAGGTAGGAGGAACTATTTGATCAGTGTGCAGTAGATAACCTCAAGGCCTTGCTGTTTGCATTACAGCAGGTGCCCAGCTGCAGGATCAGTAGTGGGATCAATTGGATTTCCAGCAGTGGGAGATAAACTGTCTATCCCAATCCTAGTGCTGAGATAAATTCCCCCATACCTGTGTTGAAGCCCAAGAGAGTTTTGGATCTCTTGGATCCATTGACTCCCCTCCTTACCTCAGAGACCTTCCTGTGATTCATCTCTCTGTTCCTTTCCAGTGTTGGAACTCCAATGACAAATCTATGAGTGACAGATCTCTCTTCCGGGCCATGGTAGCTGGATCTGAGGTTGGATCTCTTCTTCTAAAGTTGTAAGTCTTTCTCCTATGGCTGGGCAAATGCAATAATTTCAGTGGTCTCATTCAGATTAAGTTTCTCCATAGACTGTATACTAAATTTCTGCATAAGTTAAGGCAAATGACACACATGCAGGGTTTCTAAGCTTCACAGGGTATGATAGGAACCATCTAAGTACACTTGGGAAGCAGCTGAGATTGTCTAATTCCTTTATATGTGCATCCACGTCTATATACAATCCTACCACAGTCTTAAGAAGAAAAAGAAAGAGAGATGCATGATGTACAAAATGAAGGTTCCTTTTATTCATTTCACAATGGCAATTGGAAATAGCTGAAGACTCCAGCACAAGTGAAAGTTTCTTGGGATTTGGACTGAAAAGGAGAAGACAACAGCACAAAGCAGCTTTCTAGCCAGTTAGTGCTAACTGGCTACTGCTAACCCACTCACTAGGACTCCTTGTCATGATGATACAATGCAAGTGTTTTTTCAGCTTTTCAGTCTTTTCAGAGCTCAATTCAAAGTACTGGTGTTGACCTTTGAAGACCCAAATGGGAAGGATCTAGAGAAGGAACAGAAAGAATATTTGAAAATGTTCTTATTTTAGAAGTTAAAAGAGTGTTCTGCCAAGTAACAAGAGTTTTGTTTTTGTTTTTTGTTTTGTTTTTTGATAATGGTTTCATCTGTGCAAAAAGTGCATGTTGTGGACAATAAAACTTTTGCAAACAACGCAACATTTTTTAACAAATAAAATGTTACATGAAATAATAAAGATGGGCTAATGAGATCAGACTGTCCTGTACCCATAGGCAGCAAACATTTAACTATACAAGAAGAGACACAGATTCCCAGAAGCTACCATGCAACTGTAAATGTGTGGCACTAGGCTAAGCTTACAGTTTAGGAAAGTTACTCTTTTCAAAAATCAAGAATCCTCCAGCCTCCATAGACAGTGGCTGTGTCAGCTGCCAGATCCTTGCAACTGTAATCCCAAAAAGAAACGTTTTCCATCTTCAGTCTGAGATTTTACTTAAAAAAGGTATATATTCTCCTAACTTGACAAGCATCTAGTCCTCTTGCACAATCCCCAGTTATTAAGGAATGGGAAAATATTCAAAAATAGTCCAGATTTTCTTTCTTTTTTTTTTCTTTTTTGAAAACACTTGAGAAACACTGACAAGAATAATTCTGGAGTGACAAGAATCTTCACAGTCTGGAATTTATTTTAGGTGAAATTTGCATATGGTTAAGCAAACTTTCTGAACAGGAAATAGCTGTTTTCTGTTCAAAAACACCAGGTGCAACTTTGTTCAGAAGATGTTTTAAACTGTGAATAATCTCCTAAAACTGCACATTTTTCAATGACTTTCTCACAGGAACAATAAAATTCCTCATTGTTTCCTTCAAGTGAAGAATTACTTCTCTGATGCATTTTATTGTTAGCTGTGCCCTCATTTCTTTTTAATTGATATTTATTTGTATCCATCTTTCTAATATTTTGCTTAAGGTAGGATCTAGTTAGAATATAAAAGAATCAATGCACATCTTTTATATCCTTATTGACCAGTTTTAGCTCATTGTCCCCCTAACCTCCACAACCTGGGTTGAGGGGAGAGAATCCCAATTATGGCCCTTTATTGTGGCTCTGCAATAAATGTTTTAGTCAGGGGAAAGCCAATGAAGGAAACATCTTTCTAAAACAGGCACTGAACAACTTGTTATAATCTTATTTTCTCAGTTGGCTCATGCCGTGTTTAATCTGATCAAATGTGAGTAAACATAGCGGCAACAAAGAGAGGAAGGCAAAATATGAATGCAGCGTAAAATCAATATGCCCAGTGCTACAATTCACTACCCTTTAATTACAAGATTAACAGAAGTGCCTAACCTCACTAGAAGTGCACACTCTTGCCCAGAATGAACACAGAAGCTCTTTCTCTCTGCTGTCTTATTATCTCATTTGGAGGCACAATCAAAACACAGTTAGTTCCTTGAGTATATGAATTCAGACTCGTCAACTCTGCAGTGCATTTGGGAAGCTACTTGGCCTTTTTCACAAGGCTTCTGGAATGTCAAACCATGCAGTTCTTTCTTCGGACTAGCTGAAATATGATGAATACTGAGAAAGGCTCGGGGACCTCAGAGCTCAGATCTGATGTTATTTGCCAATAGTATTATTTGCTATTTTTATAATGCCATCCTGGCATTATAACAAGAAACAAGCTTTTTCATAGGAAGGAAAAAAAATTCAGAAATTTCTCACAATTTGTTCCAGGTTTTTCTCCTATTTCCATATTGCAAGTTCTCCCCTATTTGCACATTGTGATTAGATTTCCCTCTCCCTTCTCCACCCCCAAACATATAAAATGAATTCTTAAAGAACTGTGGAGTGAAAACTAACCAAAGTCTATTTCAGGAGTTGGAAACCTGTGCCGCCCAACCCAATGTGGTTGGATGACATTATCCCTGACCATTAGTCATGCTGCCTGTTGTTTTTAATAGAGTCTCTTGCTTTAAAACATGTGGTAAAAATGATATATTCAGGATAACAAGCTGTTGTGCTTGTTTATTAACCTTCACATTGAAACTTATGGGAATTTGAGGCACCACGGAAGGAAAGAGGTGGGAATTGTGCAGCCTTAAGAGACTGTGGATTGCAACTCCCAGAATTTCTCACTATGCTAGCTAGGGCTCTTGCAGCTTATAATGCAACCATTTTTTGGAAGACTGCAGGACATAAAAAGTTACTAGATCCAAAAATTACTACAACCAAAGATGATTAGATTGAGGTTGTTGTACATTGGACATATCGTGAGGTACACTGGAAGAGAAACTAATGCATGGTAAAGTAGAAGGCAGTAAAGACAGAGGGAGATTGGGTAACAGCCCTCAGTTTACAAGACCTGAGGAGGGCTCTTGAAGATCTCTCATTCATAAGGCCAACATAAGTCAAAGTTGGCTTGATGGCAGATAACAACAGCCTTGAGACAATATGAACAAATCTTATATGGAGTCTAGGGATGTGTATTTTCATTTATTTTCTTATTGCAAGAAAGAATAAACAATTTCAAAACTTTTTCCCCTGCTGAGCAAATTTGTCTTGTCTATTTTTCAATTATCTCTTACATTTTGAGACTTTTTTTTAGGGGGGGGGACCCTGTGTATCAAAAAAAAAGAAACCCTTTAGAGATGTGCAAATGAATTTTTTGAGGAAAAGAACACCAAAGTGAAAAAAAAAGTCTTACGATGTGTTTCAGTGTATAGAGACACTTTTTCCCAACAAGGCATTTTGACTATTTCTTGCATCTTTAGTGAGATCTTCGCACACACAAGCTAAATGGACACATGGATGTTGATTTAGCTTGTATGTTTTTATGAAGCATAGTGCTATCTCTTCAGATATCTTTTGACAAAGAACCAAATTGCTAATCTGATAAATGTTAAAATGTAACTAATATAAACTAACTAATGTATAATTTTATGTTTTATAGTCCTCTTATCTAATGTAGAGGTGAAAACAGTAATATAAAATGCATTGGTGGACATGCCTTTTCTAATCAGTGGTAAAATCTTGTTAGATAGAAACCTTAAAACCCCAATTGAATTAAGATTGCTTTTATTATTAGAGATTCTTTTGTTTGATCACTAACTGAAGCATTGTTTGTAGAATTAAGAAACAGTTATTCTTCCCCCCACAAAAAAAACAACAACTTCTTTACATATCATTATGATTATTAAACCTCTGAAGCAATGCAGAACAAATGCAAATGGTAAATTGCTGGTGTGTGGTAATTGATTTCTCTATTAATAATAGGAGATTTAATGCTCTGTGGGATGCTTTGATTTAATTCTTCACAAGAAGCTTAATGAGAAACATCATATGAAAAACGAAGGGGGGAACATACCGGAAAATCTCTTTTCTTACTTATCACAACCCCATTTACATAGATTTACATTGTTGTGTCTGCAACAGTTGAACACTTATATTCACCTATTTTCTCCAAGATTATGATCCGTGGCAACTCCTTTCAGAGTCTAGCCCTGTAACATTCAACCATATTATCTGCCAAAGCCCCTCAATACACACTCACACACACACTCACACACACACACACAATTGAATACTCTAGTTGGCCTTCAAAAATAGATAAGTCTCTTAATGAACTGAGATTTTCCTCATAGCATGATGACAATATTCACAGGCAGCTATCTGTCATTATTGTGGCTTTACATCAATAAGACCACCATGACGTGGTAGTTTGAACATTGGACTAGAACTCTGGTGACCAGGATTTGAATCCCCACTTAGCTATGGAAACCCACCGGGTGACCTTTGACAAGTAACCCCTCTCAGCCTCAGAGTAAGGGCAGGGCAACCCCCTCTAAACAAATCTTGTCAAGAAAACTCTGTAATGGGTTTGCCTCAGGATCACCATTCAATAGCAATAGCATTTATTTCTATACCGCCTATCAACTAAGTGTTATCTAAGCGGTTTACAATGTATTTTTAGCTAATTGCCCCCACCAAACTGGGTACTCATTTTACTGACCTACGAAAGGATGGAAGGCTGAGTCAACCTTGGAGCCTGGCAGGATCGAACTCACAACCTTGTGGTTGCAGTACTAGCATTTAAC
Source organism: Iguana delicatissima (assembly GCA_948472985.1). NCBI lineage: Eukaryota > Metazoa > Chordata > Lepidosauria > Squamata > Iguanidae > Iguana > Iguana delicatissima. Next base: position 129,075 of record CAOKZL010000841.1, on the reverse strand, counting down.
CACTGCGCCACCCGGGCTGTCTTATTATCTCATTTGGAGGCACAATCAAAACACAGTTAGTTCCTTGAGTATATGGATTCAGACTCGTCAACTCTGCAGTGCATTTGGGAAGCTACTTCACCTTTTTCACAGGGCTTCTGGAATGTCAAACCATGCAGTTCTTTCTTCGGACTAGCTGAAATATGATGAATACTGAGAAAGGCTCAACTTGAAGGCACATAATAACAACAATAATACTCATAGACAGATAATTTTTGAACTTCCCAGAGAAGTATATGGGGGAGTAATTCTGCAAGAGCGCTCCCACTTTTATCTTTCCTGCTCTTAATTTCCCAGGGTGCCCACACCTGGGTACCACTTCTTAGTAAACAGAGATGTCAGTAACATACCACTTTATAGACATGAGACCAGGGAAGAAAATCTGCAAGGCTATATTGTCTCTTGGCCAAGTTCATTAGGACTACTGCTGTGGTGATCACCAGCACCCATCAACAGCAATACGCTCTTCCAATAGCAGCAGCTACTTCACTAGAACACATATTGACTGATTGTAAAAGGAAGAAGACAGCCAACAACTGTTTGGGGAAAATAGCAATTAATGAGTACACTCTTCCTTGCTTCCAGTCAGAGCAAAGTATGCCTTGGGAGTAAATGAAGTGACTCGACCTTCTAACTTATTGCCATACACTTGTTTTAAAACTGACCTGAAGTGATTTAGGAAGGCTATCAAAGGACAGGATCTGTTCTGGTATATTGGTAGTGGATTTTTGTTCTGATAAATGTTGTACAGGTATCTCTTCACCTACTCTTTAAGTGCTTTTTTTGTTCTTTACACTGAGGCAGTAGTACCGGTGTCACCTGAATAGGGCTACTAGTGAAGATGGAGAGTATATGGGGATTGAAAACTGGCCCATATAACTTGTGGCAATGCACAACTTTTGAAGACTTTTGTTTTGTGACTGATATAGTAAAAATTTGTTAACCCAAGTTGATTTAATTATTTTTAATTATTTTATTTTTATATTAATTATAATTCATTATTTTTAATTATTTTAAAACCTTTCCCCAGCTCTGCTCCACTATGTCCTTTGTGTTTGTCACCAAGCACCAAAAACAGGATAGCAGCTGTGACAATTCAAGTGAAGGACTCATACTTTGTGAGGGTCTAAAATAGGAGTGGGAACAGTGCAACCAATATAGCCAATATGGAGTGATGGTAGGAATTAGAGTCCAACAACATCTGGAAGACTGTACAGTTCCCAGCCCAGTCTAAAATCTTGTTGCTACACCAGCATCTGCTTCCTCTGAGATTTTTCATTGCCAAGAAATTCAAAAGGAGACGAATGTTTGGAACATACATCTTGCCCTTCCCTGATAAGTCCTGTCCATCTTCTTTGCAGCCACCTAAAGATCTTCATTTAGGAGGCAGGGTATAAATTTCCCATGTTACAGTAGTATTATGGATTGTGTATAGTGTAGTTATGACATACAAAGCCCTATACAGATTAACTTCAGATTATCTGAAGAACTATATCTCCCTGTATGAGCTTGACTGTTCCTTGAGATCTTCTGGGGAGGCCCTTCTCTGTGTTCCACCATCCTCACAGCTACACCTGATGAGAACACAGGAGACAACTTTCTTAGTGACTATACCAAGGGTCTGGAACACCATTCCTAGAAAGTTTACATTGGCACCCTCCGTATAACCCATTTCAGCAGGTCTTTGAGGGCTAACTGGTCAGACGGAAATGTGTTTCTGGAAAGTTTTGCCTCTGCTGCTGCAATAACCAGAGTTCTACACCTGGCTGTGTTTGATAATAACTTGACCTTCTTTAAAGACCTTACCCTCTCTATAAATGCCCAGGTAGCCTATTATGCTGCACTGAGTCATCACAGAAGGAGCATGCATAATGCTTTTTCCCCTCATGTGAGCAAAGAAGCTTCATTATCGTCTCACTAAGATATAATGATACATTTTCCACTTGCATATTTCTGCCCAACCAGAGGTGTTCAACAGCTATTTGGCTCTGGCTAAGGTATGGAAATTATTATAATTAAAAATAATAAACTCATTATCAGCACCTGCAGTGTACATAGTGTACATATGCCCTCACTCACCAGCTGGAGATTAATAGTATTTTATGATCTTTCTTGAAAGAAAAATTGGGAAACAGAGCTATAACCGCTGCAGGAGAAAGCTTCTTCTATAGTTTTCTTTTCTTTTCTTTTCTTTTCTTTTCTTTTCTTTTCTTTTCTTTTCTTTTCCTCTTTTCTATACAGATCAAGATTTCTGCAATTTTTCCATTTTCATTGAAGCAACTATTTCTGCTGTTTCAGCTATTTCCAGCAATATCTGCTGCTTTGAGTGGGTCACATTGTTTTGAATGAGATGCAGAAACCATACCTGTGGTAGCAATGATTAATTCTTTTGCCGTTGGCCTCCTTGGTATGCGCTACCTTTTTCTTTTTTTCTTTTTTTTTGGAATTTTATTGTTCACCTGGAATTATGATTCTTCCCACGCTTCAGAGCCCTTCTGGTATATTTTACTGAGGTAGTAAAACCAGGTTTGTTTGAATACTTACCAACCTGAAACAAGCAGGTGTTCCTGTGAAAGAATTATTTCACTGGTTACTTATTTATTTCTTTTTATTTTAAAAGAAGTTTAAATATAGGACAGCCATGATACTAAAATCAGACACAGAGATTATCCTAAAGACAGGAGAAGTAAAGCACTGAATGGCAGACATCTTGGTGTTCTTCAACTGTGCACATTAGTGCAATGAATGGGTAATTACAAGAACAGCCTGACTTTCTCTTCATTTAACTTTAGATTTGTTTTTAATTTTTACTGGGGGGAGAAGGGGACAAGCAAACCAAAATGTAGCATTTTCCACCTATTTAATATCTGGTTAAGTCACTATTTAGCTAACTGCCAATGGCAAAATTCCATTAAATGATGGTGGATTTCTTTATAAAAGCCTAATTAAGCGTTAAGCATTATTCACCACCCTTAGGTTAAATTGGTTCCCTGGGACATGATGCAATAAAGCAAGACTTTGAATAAGCACAAGTCAGTACTATGGTTATACTTAATGTGCCCTAGGATGCCTGGAATTTTTAAGGCTACCTGAAAAGTTATTTTAAGGCCATTCCCTGGTTACAGAATAGATGTGGTAAACTCATTAAAAATGTCCTTACCAAATTATTTAGCCCGTCATACTGAACCCACTCATATTTTTTTACTTCTGTTCTTCTAATTAATTCCTTTGCTAGATTTTAAGATTGATATCCAACTACGTTCAGGCCCAAAGGTTAACATAAGACACCAATATACTTGAAAAAGTCTTTAATGACCACCATTTAATATTTCAGAGGCTGGATGAAAGATCCGTGCTTTCATCCTGTCTATTAATTGGGGAATGAAGCATGGTGTCAGAAGACAACTTTCAAAGGTCTAAATGTTGTGTAGGTGAGAAATCTCCTAGGAATTACTGAGCATAATTTGGAGAAAGGAAGGGAGAAAAAGAAGTGTGGCAATACTTTTAAGACTACAGGTTTTTATTTTTGCATAAGCTTTTGCAGATATAAGCTCTCTTTTTTTGGATATAGTACAGAGATTATTATCACTTTATTCTACATCTGAAGAAGTGGGTTTCTGTCCACAAAAACTCGTGCAAAAATAAAAACCAGTTAGCCTTAAAAGTGCTGCCACATCTCTTTTATTTCCCCTTCCCTTTCCTTACTCCTTTTTATGCTGCAAGATACTAACACAGCTACTTCTTTGAAAATGTTTATAATTTATTAATAAATGTAAAACTTACCTCAAAATAATTATTGTTTCCGTTTCCAGGTCCTTCCAGAGCTTAGGGTCTGTGAGTCAGTTTTTCCATCAGGGCAATTTGTCATACTTTTAAATGCATACAGTAACAATCAGCCCATACAGGGTCCTCCAACAGCAGATGTTCTTAAATGTACTATGGCAAAAGGTAGGGAGTGGAACTGACTGTTATTTCCTATGGACAGATGTTACCCTGATTTCTGGGGGTCCCGTGAGGGACACCTAAATGCTCTCCAAATTATACAAGTTGGGGAAATTAGTCAAAGAGCACAAGTTAGCAATGCGAGAGGCAGGGTAACGTAGTGAGATCTTGAACCCAGCGTCTATGGAGTCAGGTCGAGTCAAGGAGCAAACAGATGTGAAATAGTAACTGTGTTTTTTTATTAAAAATACAATCAAACAAGTGTACGCAGCACACTCACACAGATAACTATAGAAATAAAGGTTGGAGTTGGATAAAGGGATTTTGAGAGGAGGTTTTTGGTATGGGAAATACTGCACCTGTCCTGGAGCCCGGGTAGTCTGAAGATAGAGTTCATGGATATGGAGGTTCTCAGTACATGGGACTGAGGGAAAGGCTTGCCAAGCAAAGCGGCAACAAGGTGGTCCAGCGATTCAAGCAATCCGAGCAATCCAAAGAAGTGCTCAAAGTCAGGGGTTCTCATAGGGGGAATTGTGGCCATAGCCTAGCCCATACTTGGGGAAAACAATGAGTTTTGGGCTGGAGACAACGCCTCCGAAAGGTCAGAATTTAGCATGATTGAGTTAGGTCTGAATTGTCAATAGAGTAGCCAGTATGCAAACACGGAGTGCTTGACACTTGAGTATTCGGCTCGTCAAGCTGCCTGCTCGGGGCAGGGAGTTCTTTGTAAGTAGCATGCACACATAATGAGGGTATTTGCCGTGAGGTCTCCTGAAACGACAGTTTGGCTGTTTCTAGCCTGCCTGTATTGTTGTTGAATATTCCAGCAATTAGTGACTGAGCCTGTTTGCATGCTTGTCCAGGGGCCTCGCAAGCATGTGGGAAGGAATGGGTAAGGAAGGCTGAATTATTGATATCAAAATGATATCAGGGGGCCCCCAAGTCTGGCTAGAAACTGCAGTAACACAGAGATATTAACAACAAGTTTTTAAAATGTGATATGTTTTGTCTAGTGATATCAGATCTTAAACTGAACACTTACTCAGAAATTCCATGCTTATTAAGGTATTCCCTTCAAAGGTAAAGGAGAGAGCTTTACTTCTGCATGCCTTCCATGGATGAAACTTCTCTTTTAAATCTATCTAGGTTAGTGGGATAGAGATGCCTATGACAGTTTCAACGTAATTTTCTTCATAAGTGCAGCTTTGGATCCAAAAATGTGTGAGGATCAAATTCTGGAAGAGCTAGTCTCAGGAATTACTATCTGAAGATCCATCTCCCATGCCATCTTTGGGTCTAACTATTTATCTCCTTCTTTTACAAAGAACCAGTTACGTAACTGTGATACTTGGTCTTTATTAGAGGTTTTGAGTGATTCAAAGTCTAAAAGAGAAGTCTCTGTTCCCCTGATTTCTGTGGTCCCTTGGGGGACATCTCGGTGTGCTCCACGTGATGGGGAATGGAAACTAGCCAGAGCACAAGATATAGCAATGCAAGAGGCAGGGTAACCTAGCGGGATCTTTTTACCCAGGTTTTACAGAGTCAGGCCAAGCCAAAAACCAAACAAAAATGTCCAATAAATGATTTTGTTGAAAGAAAGTCTCACACACCAACACAATCACTCATACACTCACTCAAGACCTATTAAGAAGCAAAAGAGAGGAAACTGGGTAGGAGAATATTGAAGGGGTTGCAGCTGGGGTAATACTGCACCTTTTCCTGAAGTCCTTGGTCCAGAAAGAACAGCGGAGAAGTGGGGCTCAGCACAGAGAGGGCTGAGGGGATTACTCAACGAACGGAGAAACAGTCTGCTGGGATGACCGAGAGTGACACAAAGAGCTGTTCAAAAACTGGGACTATTTGTAGGGGAAAAGGTAGCTGGAGGGCTAATCCTTTCCTGGGGAGAACAATGAGTGTTGGAGCGATAACGAAGCTCCACAATGGTAACTTCCTTTGTGTGATGGGATTGCAAGGTGTTGCCAAAGTTTCAGGATCTTCGACTACGTTCATTTGTGGTGTGACTTCACGTAAATGGTCCTTGCTTGATGAGATATTTGCTCAACTTGGGGAAGACACACTAATCCTCTCAAGTTGGCATTTTGGGGCTGAGGAGACTTTGTTTATTGTGGGTTTACACATCTTGAGGTCTCCTCAAACCCTCCTCCTGGGGCTATGTGACTGGGGATTTTACTAGCCTGACCTGGTTTTCAATCTTTGACCATTGCTGCCTACATGCCCATCTGGGTGACCTCTCAGGCACATTGAATCATGTTTTAATATCAAAATTGTAGACCCCAGGACAGGGTTTACCAGTGAGATAACATCTCAAAGATGGCGACAGACCTCATTCATTACTTCATTAGAGAGGTTAGCTGTGCCAGCTGCAATCTGATACTCATCCCTTACAGTTTTCAATATGTTGTTCTTTTGAGAGTTCTTGGCCCAAGTGGGGAAAAAAAAACACCCATACCAAAAATATACCTTTACTTGCCCAATCTTTCTATTGTTCAATTTTTTCTTATACATGAGGACTAGGCAGAGGGATGTGAGCAGGAGAATTAATATTCTTTGCCAGAAGCCTTACAACTTTATAGATTTAGCCAAAAAAAAGGGAGGGGGAATCTGAATGAGGAAAAATTATAATTTTCACTCAGTTTTTAAAATCATGTTATTAGATTTCACTGGGCTCTATCACAATTGCTGATAATTTACAGGAGACAAGAGACAACACTTTTCTGTCCCTCTGATTAGAAAAATAAGTGTTGAATCAATTTTGTTAACGCACATATATGTTTAGGATCCAATATATATCATTGATACCAGTGAAACAACTCTGTATCACAGACTAATAGCTGGGACAGGTATACCTTCTTCACTCAACCAAAAGCTTTTGAGAGCATCTAATGAGAGCATGGAGACTGACCTCCCTCATTCATCGCCTTGATGTATGATTTTAAGGCAGTGTTTACTTGCACAAACCCAATTTTATCTGCATTGATATATTCAGCTACAAAAAAGTTAATTCAGTTCATAAAATTAGTATTTGTGATTCTGAAATCTAGATTCAGCTGTATGATGAGATGGTAGGAAGTTGAGCATCATTCACCCATCCCAGTTTTGGAACTGCTAAAAAGTTTATTTCCTCTCAGCTGTCTGGTATAGCATGCCCACCCATTAAAGTGTCATTGAGAAAGATCATCTGGTCAGAGACCAGGTAACTTTCTACTAGTTTGAAAACTCCACTGGGAAACCAACTGGGCCAGAGATCTTTCTGGTTTCATGTGCCCTTTGTTTTCTTAATGTCATCTCCTGATTTAGGACTATTCCTATTCTCCCTTTACTGGCTTCAGCTTGAGAAGCATTTAGACATTTTATCAATACAGACATCATAAGGGTGTTAATTCTCTATTTTCTCCATCCCAATGAGCATCAGGAAAAAAATCCATATTTTTTTTCTTCCCGCACTGTCAGGAGGTGCTGGAAATTTTTTTCACAGCCTCTACTGAGGATTTTTGTGGAAGACTAGGACTTGAGGGGAAGGAAATTTCAGTAAAAATGGAAACTAGATTGTCAGCTGCCAAATACTTGCAATTTCTCTACCATCTCATCTTTTACAAAAATCCTCACTAGAGGCTTTGAAAAGTCATTTCAGCTGTCAAACTGGGGGTGAGGGAAGGAAACTGAAATATCTTTCCACAACCTCTGCTCTGGATTTCTGTGGACGATAGAGGAGGAAGGAGGAAGTTGTGCATGTTTGGCAGCTGACAATCTAGTTTTTTTTTTTTTCCTGCAACTTCCATTCTTCCAAGCTCCAATCCTGACAAGAGGCTGTGAAAAGAGACATTTCAACTGTCAAAGCAGCTGTGGTGGGGAGAAGAGGAAACTGAAATGTCTTTCCACAGCCTCTAGTGAGCATTTCTGTGAGAGACAGAGGCTTGGTGGAGGGAGGAGAGAGGAACAACAGAAACTAGATTTTCAACTGCCAAACATCTGCAGTTCCTCCCAACCCCATATTTTACAGAAATCCTCACTTTCTGTTTCCTCTCCCTCCACCAGCTTCTTTGACAACTGAAATGTCTTTTGTGGGAAAAACAGAGACTAGATCATCAGCTGCCAAACATCCACAACTTCCCAGCACCCCACTTCCTGCAACCTCCTTTCGGAAAAGTCCCCTTCTCCAATCTTTCACAGAAATCCTGGCTAGTTCCTACAGCTCTCAAACAAGAAATGTCAACTTTCTGGCAACTTCCTTTCTCCCCACTAGCCCCCCTCAGCTGGTTTGACAGCTGTAATATCTTTTCACAGCTGATGATTTCTGCACAGTTTGGGAGTGAGGGAGAGAAAGGAAAGAAAGTCGTAGAAAAACAGTACCTAGTGTGTGTTGTCTGGAAAAGCTGAGCAATTTTCAAAGAAAGCTATGCTGCTTTGAACCAAGAAGAAGAAAAAAAGTCCCAGCAAAGCTGTAGGAAGTTCATACTTTATTTTACTGTGCACACCAATTCCTGAATGGGTCAGGAGATCAAATTTCGGACACATTTGGGAAACTGGTGAATTCCTATTCCATCCCTGGGGCAACTCCAGTAGATATAGTGCCAAGTAGAATTTCTCTGCACTTCTCCTTAATGTCTTTTGGATAGGCTTGATTTCACCCTGTTGGGATTGTATCACTATAATATCATTTCCAGTTTGATTAACAGCTTTGGTCACAAGCCTAGAATTTGCAGCCTCAAATTTGCATTAGTGCATTTTAATCTATATACAAAAGGTCTATGGGCTTTACATTTGTGATGCATTTAATTCCACTCTGTTTTATGAAACTGCAACAGTATTGCAGTTAATGTCTTTCTTTGTAACACTGGGAAAGTGCATAGATGTCACCTTGTAGACTGGCTTTTATACAACTTCTTCCCTTTTTAAAACCTAGACCCTCCCTTAAATAAGCAATCTCACTTAGTGTATTCTATGGAAGGATGCTTGTAATCTCAGTTCTTGCATTTTTATTGTAGAAATATCTGTGTTTGATCCTGCCTGAAAATGAGCCATAAGGTAGGATTAAATCTCCACCAGACTGATGCTGCTCTTTGGGCTTAACTCCCGGACTAAAGTGAAGGCAGAATAATCAGAACTGGTGACAGGATCAGTTCCCACTTCATTAATGCTTCTAGGAGGGATGTAGGGATAAGGAGAGATATATTCAGTCTAGAACATATTTATGTGAAATGTAAGAGTATTCCCTGACCGTCAGGTTTTAGAGTACCAGGAATCAACCAGTCCTGCCACATTTACAGTTTTAGCTGAAGCTGAGTTTTTATTTTGTGGTCTGAGTACTTGGGAGGATCAGCCAACGTCACACTTAAAGACTTGGCAGGTGTTTCCTCCCATAATTAAGTTTCTAACTGCAAAGCTGCCTAGGGTACATAGGAGAATTGCCATGGTGTTCACTTGGGCTTGGTAGGTGTGCAAAAGGATACTAACTTCAGTATTCTATCTGCCACTTCCCCCCTTAGCAAGACATATCTCCCCTCCAGATCTCTAACCACTTTGTCAATAGGCAATATTTCATACATATTTCATAAATATATTTATCTCTCCAGCTTTAGAGGACCTGCCCACAGAATGCAAGTTCCCTAGACAGAGGCATAGCAGTACAATTATTATCTATGCCTTTGAATTCTTTCCTTTTCTTTGTTCAGCAAAATCACATTCAGGGCATGAGATCTAATTTCTTTTAGTACCTCAAACCTCTTCCTTACACATCCCTGGGCATTAAAAGGAAAAAAAAAAACTCTGAGCTTATTCCGATAATAATAGTGCAGATTAGTTTGGTTGTAGCTCAGGTGGAAAGCCCTTACAGAAAGTGGGCACTCTCCTTCTTCTGATTAATCATCCTCCACATTTGTTGATCAACCAGGAAATAATGAGATCAGACACAGAAAACTGGCCCAGGTGTCAGCTCCATGACAACCTCTTCAGCCTTCACTTGGACGAAACACCTAAGCCCTGAGGGCAATCCAAATACTATGATCTGCTTCTCAATCCATCTTCATTGGAAGGAAACCGAGGGACACCCACCCAAGTTGCAGAACTCTGTAAATGAGAACCTGAATCCCAAGTTATCCTCAAGGGTAGGCTCTTTCTCCACCCTCAGGACAAAGGGCCCTAAAAGGGGGCTCCAGAACCCTACCCTACACCAAAAGGGAGCCAAAAGGTGATCACTGCACTCTGAAATTCTCCCCCACTACCCTCTAAAAGGCAGCCTATTTAAGAACACCATCCAAAGCCAATCGTCAAAATTCCACAGATGCAATAGGGCAGGGGTGTCAAACTCAATTTCATCTTGGGCCGCATCAGCATTATGGTTGCCCTCCAAGGGCTGGTTGTATCTGTAAGACTATATAAATGTATCTACTCTTTTATCATATGAAATAATTGCCTCTGCATTCGATTATTACTGGTTTTTAAGCAGCCTTCCCTCTGCATCAACTTTTCTTTTCTTGGACATTTTGGGGCTATTTGATCATAGTTTATGGTCCCTATACCTCTGTAAAGTAACATAGAATTGGTCAGTATATCCAAAGTGTGCCACTTTCTGCTCCTCAGACCCTCTCTGTGCCTTTTTCTGCCCCCCAGCCGCAGCCACAGGAGAGGGGTGAGGGCCACATGAAATGGCCTGGCAGGCCAGATTAGGCCCACAGGCCTTGTGCTTGACACATGTGTACCAAGGGATGGGGGAAGATAAAAAGGGGGAGGAAATCCTCTCCCTAGCCCTGAAGCAACCAGAGAAGTCTCACACTGCACTGAGGGCAGAAGAGTGGGTCCTGCTGTGAAAATCAAAGAAGACATGTGAACGGGAGCTTAGCCTTGAATAGCCTCCAGTCCCACTCCCATGAGGTGCTGTGACCTGACACAAGGTGCCAATTACCAGCCACCTGGTCTGTCTCAAGGAGACCATTAAATGGTTACCCTTCCCAGAAGTTACATTTGTCATGCAGGTCCAGGTAAGCACTAGGGGGATGAAAATGGTGATGGAGCTTTGAAGGCCTAAGAAGATTCCTCCTGATGTGTTGATAAAACGTGGAAATTAAAAACAAATACAGACATATTGTAAATCTATTACTAGAAGTTTGCTTATGTCTGTTCAATATTCCACCTTTCCTTACTCAAGGCAAAAGAATATAATTGCTGTTTGTTTGTTTCTCTGTCTGTTTGTTGTGTATCCTATGGAATAAATCAGAGAGGAACATCAGCTTATTACTGAAATGGCAAGTAGTAACTTAACAGACATGGGAGTAAAATGTGGTTATGAAACTTTAGGCAAGAAGGCATGCATAATAAAACCCTTTCACTGCAGACTTTAAAAACCTTCATATTTTAATGAACCATTGTTCAAAAAGTTAACTTTAAAATGCTTATTAATGTAGGAAATGGCTTTGGGTTATTGGATTAAATTAAATAAATATCTGATGCCAGTAACAAAAATGCAGCTTTACCTGGAAAAACACTGCAGGTGTAGCAGGTAAACACAGTCAAAATTGTTTTTTCTCTTTCCCCTACCCATCCATATATTTTTCTCTGTATGGTTACAAGAGCTTTATCTGCTGCAAGGCTGAACTGGTTTCTGGTTCTCAAGGAGATTTGTAAAGCAGAAAAGCTATTTACTGTGTACACAGTCAGACAGTTAGTCAAACAGAGAGGAACCAATGAATGTCACCTTGGAGGAAAAAGGAAAAGCTGAGCAAACTTTTCGGGCTGTGGATGTCTATAATTATTTACATTATGATCAGCATCAGGCACAACGTATTAGTTTGAAACCTTCTGTTTCTGCTGGCTGAAACTTAATTACCCTTGACTTTTCTTGAGATTATCAATAGAGTAATATCAAATCTGCTTCAGGGAATGTTGGAAAAGACTTTAATTCATTCTTTTACTTATTAGAGATGCAATCCTATAATCCAAGAGGGAAGCGTTCCAGAAACCATAGGATGTGCTGGACCCATCCTGGATGAGGGAGACCCAAGCTTGTAAACCATATTTGTAGAACTGTGGAAAGGTCTATATCTGCTGATCCTTTAAGGTCAGAGCTTCATCATCAGAGAGACTGGGCAAAGGTGTTTTTCTTGGCATATGCCAGTAAAGCCTTCAGACACACAGAATCAAAGGTCTCCCATTTGCTAACTAACCATGGAATAAAGAGACCAGACACAGAGAATTGGCTTAAACAAGGGCCACTTTGTTTGACATAGAACCTATTTCATCTGTGTTGAACCTAGAAATGGGAGCAACATGATGCAGGATCAGCTGAAGCCAGGGATCACCCTCCTCAGCCTTCCCCTGGGGGAAATACCTGAGCCCTAAGGGCAGTCCAATAAGTGGGTTGTGTCCCAGATAGCAGACCCAAGGTGGTCCCCGCAAGTTGCAGGACTTAAAGTGGGGGTAGAACCACCAGGTCCATCTCAAGGGTAGACTATTCCTCATCCCCCAGGTCACAGAACCTAAAAAGGCATTTCCAGAGCCCTGCCCTTCACCAAAAGGGTTCCAAAGCTGTCCCTTTCTGTCCCCCTGCTTCCTGCCACAGATAAGGAACAAGCATTTGCTTAGTCACTTTACTCCACCAAGTCAGCCAATAAGATTTGTTACCCCACTGGAAATCTCTTTCCCAGGGTCTACAATTTTGATATTAAAATATGATTCCATGTGCTTGAGAGGTCACCTGGATGAGCAAGTAGGCAGCAACGATCGTACAATTGAAAACCAGGTCAGGCCAGTAAAATTCCCAGTCACATAGCCCCAGGAGACCTCAAGCTGTGCAAACCCACAATAAAAAAAAGGATCCTCAGCCCCTGAGAAGCCGAATTGAGAGGATTAGCGTGTTTGCCCCAAGTTGAGCAAAATCCTATCAGGCAAGGACCATTTACAGAAAGTCACACCATAACCCAATGCAGTCGAAGATCCTGAGACTTTGGCAACACCTTGTAATCTCATCACGCAAAGGAAGTTACCATGGTGAAGCTTCTTTCTTGTCGCAACACCCATTGTTCTGGGAAAGGATTAGCCCTCCAAGTACTTTCCCTCCTACAAATAGTCCCAGTTTTGAGCGGTTCTTTGGATCACTCCCGGTCATCCCAGCTGACCTTTTCTCTGTCCGTTGAGTAATCCCCTCAGCCCTCTCCATGCTGAGCTCCACTTCTTCGCTGTTTTTCCCGGAGCAAGGACTTCAGAAAAAGGTGCGGTATTACCCCAGCTACAACCCCTTCAATATTCCCCTATCCAGTTTCCTCTCTTTTGCTTCTTAATAGGTCTTGAGTAAGTGTGTGAGTGATTGTGTTGGTGCGTGAGACTTTCATTCAATAAAATCATTTTTTAATGATTTTTATTAAAACGTAAAACATACAATTTTGAAAAGACAAAGAACATACGTACATAGCCGTATCAGACAATTTTCATGTAGATAGGAAGATCTCTAAAATTAAGTTTAAATATAATAAATAAATCATAGTAATGTTATCATAATATTAATATACACATAATGAATGTAATACTTAATTTAATATTTTCTAGGATCTGCCTACCCACCTTCTTGCTTCTTCATTTCAGTTCCATTCATTCCTCTTCCTCTCTGACTTCCTGACTAGTTTGTCCTTAGTATAACACCTCAGCTATGTAGATGAGGATCCATTTCTCTTATTTACATACATCAAGGCTCTACTGATATTATCTCTTGTATAATATTCATCTTAACCTTTATATAGTATCCTAATATCTTTGTGCTTATCAATATCTAATATACTTAAAATATAATTATTTTCTCTTTTCTTTCCTCATATATTTCCCTTAATCCAAAAAGCTCACTACCATCAAATTTCCTCATTTGTTTTTAAAAAATTGGATAAGAGGGTCCCATTTTTTAACAAACTTCTCAAGAGAGATTCCTCTTATTAATGTCTTATCCATAATTGCCACACTGTACAAACTTAATTTCCAATCTTCTGTACCTGATATGTCTGGTTTTTCCCAATTTTTGGCATAATTAATCCTTGCAGCAGCAGTCATGTAGAACAGAATTTCATCATATTTTTTTTCCAGTTCATTTTCTGGCATTCCCAGCAAATACATTTGTGGTGACATATGGAACTGTAATCCCAGAATCTTTTCTATCTTCATATGTATTTGCTTCCAATATTTTCTGGCTTTTGGGCATGTCCACCACATATGGTAGAATGTACCCTTTTCATTTTTGCACTTCCAACATTTATCAGAACATTTGCATATCTTTGCCAGTATCTCAGGAGGGAGGTACCACTGTAGATGCATTTTGTAAACATTTTCTTTTAGATTCTGATATGCTGTATATTTCAATCTTCTCTTCCAGGTTTTCTCCCAATTTGTCAATTCAATTGAATGGCCTAAGTTTTAGGCCCATCGTATCATTGGCTTTTTGATAACCTCTTCTTCAGTGTCCCATCTTAACAGAATTTTATATATTTCAGATATTATCTGGGATTTTTTCTCCAATAATACCTCATCAAAGGTTGTCTTTTCTATTTGAAAACCATTTATTTTCAATTCCATTTTTGCCTTTTCATTTAATTGTCTGTGTAATAACCAATGACAATTAATACCTTCTTTTCTTAATTCTTCCTGTGATTTTGTTTTAGTGGAGCCATCATAAATTTTTATTAAATCCTTATATGTTATCCATCTGTTTTGTAATATATTCTCTCTTTTATAAAATGCTTCCTGTAGTGACAACCACAAAGGTGTTTTTGGACATATTCTTAATCTGTATTTTTTCGAAATTTTTAGTATTGGTCAACATATGAAATGATTGTTAAATTCACTGTGAATTATATCCTTGTTATTTCCAATATAAGCATGCCAGCCAAAAGCTAAATCGGTGCCCTCTAATGCCAAGAGTCTACTATTGGATAGCTTTGCCCACTCTCGAAACCATTCTAAGCAGCTTGCATGGAAGTAGAGTCTCAAATTGGGGAGTGATGATCCACCTCTCTCATTGACGTCACATAATGTTTTGTATTTGATTCTTGGTTTCTTTCCATTCCATATAAAATGTGAAATGTCTCTTTGCCGTTTTTTAAACACAGACTCATTACTAATTATAGGAATGGTTTGAAACAAAAATAGTAGCTTAGGCAGCACTGACATTTTTATTGACGATATCCTCCCGAGAAGAGATCATTTCAATTTTTTCCATGTCTGAAGATTTTTATTAATTTCTTTTCAAACCTTCTCGTAATTGTTTTTAAACAAATCAGAGTTCTTCTTTGTTAAGTATACCCCCAAATACTTTACTTTGGTGTTCGTTGTAAAACCTGAATATGCACCCAGACTTTTGCTTCACTTTTGCTTATATTCTTGGTCAAAATATTTGATTTGTCCTCATTTACTTTTAGTCCCGAAGCTTCTTCAAATTTCTTCAATATCTTTTTTAAATTTTCAATTCTTCTCATTGGCTCTTCCATTGTTATTACTATATCATCTGCGAATGCATGAATTTTAAATTCATGGCCCTTTACTTTCAAGCCTTGAATTAAATTGTCCAATTTTATACTTTTAATCAAAATTTCAATACTTAATATAAATAATAGAGGTGAGAGGGGAATCCTTGTCTTGTCCCTCTACGAATTTTTATTCTTTCGGTTTTCTGTCTATTCACAATTATTTGAGCTGTTTGATTACTATAAACCGTTTTTATACTGTTCAAAATTTTATCTCCAACTTTATATGTACATAAAACTTCAAACATAAATTCCCAGCTTAAGCTATTGAAGGCTTTTTCTAATCCAAGAATATCAATGCTGACTTCCTTCCTGATTGGCGTTCATAGTATTCGATCATATCCAGTATGCATCTCATATTATCCTTGAGATGCCTGTTTGGCAGAAATCCAGCCTGTTCTTCTTCAATAACTTCCTTTAATATATTTTTTAATCTGTTCGCTAACATTGATGTAAAGATTTTGCAATCTACATTCAATAGAGATATTGGCTGGTAATTCTTAGTTAGAAGGGGGTGTCGATCTTCTTTTGGTATCAGAGTTATATAGGCTTCTCCCCAAGATTTTGGTATCTTCCCCTCAAATACTACATTCATTGGGCTTTTTCGCACTTTGAGGGGAAAACGGGGCGTTCTGATACTTACCAGGCTGGCACACTCCCTCCGCTGGTCCAGGCTGATCCGGAGCAGTGCGTGGCCGCACTACACACTGCTCTGGGGACGAAAATGGCGCTTTCTGGTTGGTGGAGGCTCTCCACCAGCCTGAGAAGCTCGCCCGCCTAAAGCCCACCCCCAGAAGATTTGCAGCCTCACGCTGGTGCGAGCCTGCAAATCTACAAATTAGCGCAGCGATGGAGTGGGGCACGCTGTGCTGTTGGAAGACCTCTTTTAAGTGGTCTTTCAGTAGCATGGCGAACCACCAGTTCTGGTTGTTCTGGAGCGGGCTGAAATCCAGACATACATATAGTAGCCCGGACCCAGACCGCCCCTAAGTGCAAATGTCCTCGCTGGAGGACGCTCTGCCCCATCGCTAAATCAATGTGTGGAAAAGGCCATAGACACTTGTAACGGCAAAATCAATTCATCTTGGAAAGTTTTGTAATACGTTGCTGGGAAACCATCTGGGCCAGGAGTTTTGTTTTTCTTGGTTAAGTGGGTTGCTTCAACAATTTCTGCCACTGTAATTGGATGATTCAGTTTTTCCAAAAGTTCTTTTATGTGGGATTCTGTTAATATTTCCAAGATGGTTTCTCTTTTAACTTGTTTCTCTTTGTATAATTTTGAATAATATTTAACAATTTTTTTAATTTTCTCAGATTCTGTATATATCTTTCCATCTTCTGTGATTTTAAGAATAGGTGCTTTTTTTTTTTCCTCAGGTGGAGTGATAACCACTTCCCTGGTTTGTTGGACCATTCAAAATTATTCTGTTTCCAAGACAACAATTTTTTACTTATTTCCATTGTCAAATCAAGTTCTAATTGTTTTTGAAGTGCAGTTATCTCCTTCAAGACAAAGGCCTCTTCTCCCAAGCCTCTACTGTGGCATACTCAACCCCAGCTGAGCCCCAAAGTGGCAATTTGGGGACTGGAGCTCTGCCCGATACACCATACGATGACTGCAGATCTGGTCTTATTGTATCTCCAGAGAAAACATAGAATCAAGAAAACATTAGTAAACAGTAACATGATTAAAAATTGAGAGGATACACAAACCTCTGGAATGCTAAGGATGTACAATACCCAGTGCTCTGGATAGACTGTGGACCTGGCAAAAGCCATTGAGGCAGCCTCAATCCTCAACAAATGAGGGCCAAACTTAACCCCTTTCGGGCCCAAGCCATGAAACGCCTGAGAGGTGATGATTGGAAACTGATATCTGGTAAGGGGCAAAAATCACATGACAAAAACAAAAAAGTCTAGTTCTCCTGACATATGTGTAACTCTGCACTGCTCCACTGTGACTTTCACCCCAATCCCCTTCCAATCCATTTTGGAAGTCCAAATCAGCAGTAGTGCTTTCTGCCCTGACAGTACTAAGTCTCGCACTTTAGCAGACATTCAAGACAAGTTATTTCCTGGACAGTTCTGTTTTGTGTCACAATATAGAAGAGAAAACTGCAGATAGATGAAGAACAAAAGGCACAGGACAATTTTTTAAAAAAATGGGGGAACAAATTACACCCCTCCTTCTAATACTTTCCATCATTTTAGCATTCAGATACCACCCAGCCTAACAAACACCAGTTATAGCCGATCATTAAATATGATAAAATTACAAATCAATATTATAAGTAAAACAGATTGATAGTGGAAGTAAAATCCATGAACCAAACATTTGTCTGAGTAACAAGCTCTTTTCCTTCTGGCAAAATAGAACCAAAGAGGAAGCAAGCCTGTTCTTGTTAGAATACAGACTTCTAAACCTCTCAGATCAGCATTGTCAGATGTTAGGGGGCTTGTTTTTTTTTTAAAAAAAAAAAAGATGGAATAAATACACTTCTAACGCCTCAAGATATTTATGCACAAGCAATTCATAAACTATTGTTCAACAAGCTGTGACGAATCAAGTTCATACATTCACCTTTTATGAATGTACCTGGCTTTTAAAATTCTCAGTTACTAGGTGAGCATATATTTAAAAACCTGCACAGTATTTGTTGCCTTTGATGGTTCTAAAAGTCTTATGGAGTGGTGTGGCCATGGAAGAGATACTACTGATTAGAAGGGAGATAATTGTCCTTCTTTCAGTAGCAGTAAAATCTAAATTTGCAGCAAGCTTAAAAATAAGCATTGATAGTACCTGAAGAAATATTCTGCAGATAAGATCTGACACCAAATATAACCTAAAGTAAATCCCAAATGTAATTACCTCCTTTAAAAAAAAAAGATTTCAGAACCCAAGGATGCCACAGAGTCTAAATGGTTAAGTGCAGTACAACAAACAACAGCAGATATGTATAGTAGAATTTGAGAGGAAACTATTGGCCTCCATATCTTGTAAGACTACTGCCTCCATCATCTGGAGCATTGACCATGCTTGCTGAAGCAAATTTTCCAGTTTTGGCAAGCCCTTGCTTTCCAGTTCTACAATCAAAGATAGAGTTTTGTTTTACTTTCTTCGTATAAATAGACCTTTACAAGAGATATTATTAAGTCAGAATGCAACCTTATTTTCTTCAAGAAGGAAGAAAAGAAAACAGAAAAGCAAAGCTGTCTCACATGGTAGCAACAAAGCAGCCTCTACATGAAATGGTGTGGAATATTATCTTTGCCTCTTCAATGACATACTCTATCAAGTGCATTGGCCCACCTGATAATAAGGGATGGTGCCAAGAGCCCACATGTAATGCAGTCAGAGGTTACTCTCCAGAAGAACTCCATTAGAGAACACACTGACATTTTGTCAAGATTATTAGAAATGCATGAATTGTGAACACTTAAATGTCAGCTGAGACATTAGGAAAGAGCAACTATCTATGCTTACAAGAAATAAGATAAAACCTCTCTCTCGTTCCTTATTGACCTAGCAGTAGGCAACTTGAAACCATACTTTCATGGTTTATTTTGTTTATTTACACATTTTCAAAATAAAGGTAAAGTTGCCTTGGCATTTTTCCTAGCTTCTCAACCATGCATAGCTATACAAGAAGCCTATAGCAGGCCACAATTTTGTTGGTTAATTTCAGTTCTGCTGGTAGGATTGTCATATGTCCTACTTTACTGTCCTCTGTTTGAGGATCTGTAAGAAAGGAGTTATTTCACTGATGGTATTTTCCATGTGAAAAGGAGTCATTGGATAGTCCTCTTCTTGAAGGTACCCTCTGCTGAAGGCTTGTCTAGTCTGGCTTAAAGAAAAAGAACTACCAAAAGGAAGAGGAGGAAACAAGGACTACCAGAACCAGAGTAAACAGCGGGCATATAACATACCTTAGGACATCGACACGTTGAATTTAACACAGGTACTATATGTGTAGCTATGTGTACAGATTTTTGATATGTACAATGGTATATTTATTCACAGGTAATATTCAATATGCTCACAGGCATATGTCAATTAACAAAGCCTCAGACAAAGAAGCTCCTTTTTGCAAGGTTTTTTTTTAAAAGACATCTTCCCAGACCCCTTTTTCTCCTGTCTTCTATGTAGCTTAATGGTTTTCCAGCAGCATTAGGGAGGATGGTAAAGAAAGGCTGATATCAAGTTGAAGCAGTAAATAAAGCAAAACATCTTGAACTGGGAGACAGAAGGATTTTCTTCTACCTGATCCTACTGTAGCTACATATGCCTGCCTACAACAAGCAAGATAAACAGCAGCTTCTTCTGGAATCCTTTACTGAGCATATATGAACAGTAAAACAGAAAAAAAAGAGAGAAAGTGAATAAACCTGCTTCACCAGCTTTCTCTGGGCAGGTGAAAGAAGCATAGATCTGGTTACCAAAAGGGAAATAATGAGAATAATGAAGACTGATGATATTTTTTAAAAAAATCATCCCTGTATTCATTTTCTAAGAAGTCTTAAATTGGTCTATCAAAAGGTAAAAATGTTTTTATTTACTTATGCAAGCTTTACATAAACTGGTTGTTTGATTTTGCATGTGCATATTTTTCGTTTTGAATTTAAAAATTTTGCTGAAATATGTTGAACTGCTGTTTATTTTGTGGTGAGGGAACCTATCCCTATTCCTTCCACATTATTTCTGCCTCTTGCACCAACATTTCTGTTAAGGAAATAACGCCCAGGAATACATCTAGTAGTTCCATTGGGCAGAGGTGTTTATTGAAGAAGAAGAAGAAAAAACCTAAAACCCCCCCAAATAAAAAAACATCATTACAAAATGAGTAAAATAGAATTGAAATGCTCATTAAAGTCAAAATATTAGTTGGCAAGAATTTATTTAACATGAAGGGGAGAAACAACAGAAGTAAGTCAGATGAGTGGAGCAGTGGTATACAGTGTGATGTCGTCATCTGAGTGTTTGACAAGGGTTTTGGAAGATGAAAATTTGAATCCTTTCTGAGCCATGAAACCTAAAGTTTTACCATTGGCAAGCCACGCACTCTCAGCCTTAGAGGGAGGTGATGACAAGCCTCCTCTAAATAAATCTTGCCAAGGAGAACTTATGATAGGTTGTCATAAGCTGGAGCTGTCTTAGAATTGACAGAACAACAGCACCTCTCCAAGAGCACTAGCAGCAACATTTTTTTAAAAAGATGTGATGGAGTCCAATAGATCAGACATTTGCTTGGGCGTCTGATCTGTTTCCTGCTAGATAGACAGACAGAAATTCAGTCTAGGCCTCATACTACTACCCTCTGATCTGAAATCTGTATCTGGACAAAGGTTGTACAGTTCTGCCCTCCTCTAATTGGTGCTGCTTATTTCTATATTTTCTCTGTGCTCTCCTCAGTCTCCTTCTTCTCAGATCTTCCACTCTCCCTCAGAATTTTTCACCCCCCAACACACACATCCTCCTCAGGATTTCCTAAGGCAACTTCTTAATGACAAGGAAAGTATACTCCATGCAAGCTGGAAGAGGCTACATTTTACCAGTTTCCATGAAGCAAATATGTATTCAGCAGTTCACAGAAACATACATTTCTATCTAGGAATAACTGTCCAGTTGATTTGCACTCTGGATTCAAGAGGATTCTTGTGCCCAGGTACGTATCAGAAATGAATGGGAAAGGCTACCCATGGGACACTTCTTTGTTGGGCGTTATTGTCAATGTCAGGTGGCGGCTAAGCAGACACAGAGGCAGGAGCTGAGTTTATGGCTTTAGTAATAAATAAAGCAAGAGGTTACGTCACCAAAACAAACATTCAAGTCACAGGGGCAGCAAACTCAAACAGCAAGGTTCAGCCTGGAACAGAAAGCCCATGACACAGGACGCAAATTCCCGGTTGGTAGGCAGCTGTTGCGCCGTGCCCAACTCCAACAGTGTCTGTCTTAAATACACAGTCTTTAGCCCAGCTGGGGCTGATCAAATGTCCGTTGGCCCAGCTCACAGCTGGAGCCCCTCAGGACTTCAGGGCCGATTCATCAGACACTTCTGCCGCAGTTGCTGAGACCTCCGAACTGCCCCCTTCTCCAGCCGCCTCTGAAGGAACATGGGGGGAGGGTCTGCTGCAAACTCTGGGCTGGAGTCAGAAAAACCAGCCTCTATCAGATCAGGAGCACTAGTCTCTGCCTCTGGAGCACAAACATCTGCTGCAGGTACTGGCTCGGGATCTGTGCCCGGGACAGCTGTGGGGTCTCTGGCAGACTCCTCCCTAGCCTCTGAAGGAGCCCCTTCTCCCGAAGGCTCCTCCAAGAAATCCTCCCCTGACTGGGAGTCTAAGTCTAAATCAGAGTCCAAGTCTGAATCGGCAGCATGCTCAGCCTGGCTAATGACAGTTATGCAGTTGGTGAGGAGCAAGCAAGTGGGGAGAGGGAGGGGACAGAATAAAAATAATAAGTTACTTTGCCTTTTCTGCTTTCCTCATTTGGCTCAAGTGAAAAACTGTTAACTGCTGCCCTCAAAAGAAAGAAAGCCAGCATAACTGCATGGGGCATGTGTAAGAGGGAAGGTTGCCTTACCAAGATGGCTGCTCCAAATAGCAACTCAGGATACACATTTAGAGTGGTTAGAGAAAGGTTAGAGAAGAGAGATATTTTCCTGTATACCAGCCTGCCCAGATTTAGAGCAATTGTTTCAGGGAGAAGATAGGAAGAGGAATTGTGTGAGTAACTGTTTCTCTTTGCTTGTGCTTGGTATACATGACAACCATGTACCCTGCTATACTTGTGCAGGTGAATGGGAAAGGGAGAGTCTAGACAGTGAATCAGAATTATGAAGATCAGAGTGGAGAGGTGCCAAACAGCCTTTTCCTGTATGCTTCAGTGGCACTACTGAATGGTAATGGTTAATGTGTTAGTAATGAGTATTCCAGTAAGCAAATTTTGGACTGCAGTAATAACAACAAGTAATGGCCTGGCAGGCAATCAGAGCAATGAATAACATGACTAGTTCCTTTTAAAAAGTAACATCTCATTCTCCTGTCTGCCGTGCACCTGCTAACCTAGACTGCTTCCTGTCCCACAGGTATAGTTGGGGAACTTTCTCATTCTGTGTATGAAAGCTAACCAGAGTAGCAATTGAATTTTACTTTAACATTGGAGGCAGAGCATCAATGTTAAAGTAAAATTCAATTGCTACTCTGGTTAGCTTTCATACACAGAATGGGAAAGTTCCATTTTGTCCTTCTCCCCAGGCAGCAAAATGGCTTAGGTTACCATTACTTAGACCTTTTCCGCAACTCACCTATTTTTGGTGCTGGGGTACGGTGTTCACACAAGCAGCCTTCGGAAAGAGGCTCTCGCTTCCCTGCTTCTTTGGCTCTGCATGAGCTTCCTGCTCGCATGAGAGCCCCGACTCTTCCTTTCTCAGTGCAGCCTGGGATCTTCCCAGGCTGCACTGGACAGGAAGCGTGACTGGCCCAGTTCCTGAGGCTCCACACGCAACGTAAGTGTGTGCGGGGCCCCAGAGCAATGCGTGAGCACACACCATTTTCAGCTTGAAGCCAAAACTGAAAAAATGTGTGAGCAGTCCCTGATGGGCCCTGGAGCGTCGCGCAAATGTGAGTGCATCATGTGGATTGTTCCTTATATATGCGCGGCGCTCAAGGGGCCCTTTTGCATTGAAAATGCTGTGTGAAAAGGGCCTTAGTTAAGTCAAACCAGTTCAGCCAATGATAGGGGTGACCCTTCAAATTGTTCTATTCCTCATTATTGAATGCAAGTCAGCCAAGAGTTGTCAGAGATGGGGGGGAAATCCTTTCATGTATTACCATCTGGATTTCCTCCAGCCAACGAAAAATTTAAATATATATTTAAATTAAATTTTAATTGCAAACACGATGAAAAAAGAGAAGGAACAAAAGAAAAGAGAAGGGGAAAAAAAGGGAGATAAAAAGGGAGAAAGAAAAAATAGGAATACATAGGGTGCAATTATAGGTTAAACATCGATGCTAATATAAAGTGGTCATATGGCCAAAAAACCCACATGCCATAAATAGGTATCTGTGAGATGCACATTCTTGCATAGATAAAGCCATAAAATCTTCCAACCACTGAAAGATGGATGAGGAGTTTTTACAAAGGTTATCTCAAGAGAAAAAAAAGGACAAGGATTTTTAATGTTTAAATAGTCCTTATTTCAACACTAAAATCATTCTCAAAGGTGACACTGCTATGCTGATTAGGAATTTCTCCCCAAGTGATTCCTGACTTCAATAACTATTATGCAGATTGCAAGAAAAGAATTATTTTCTTTTTCAAGGGCTAGCAAGTTCCTCATTTCAAAAAGTTTTCATGAGTTTGCCTTTGCCTGGGAGAAGAGATGCTGTGGAACCAATTGTTTTACCTACTACAGAATTTTGCAGATTTTTTTTTTTAGCTTACCGCCTCCAGGGAAAAGCTCCTATCTCAAAGTGTGGCAAGCTACTAGAAAGGAATAAGTACCAAGAAATGGTGAAAGATGAAATGGAAAGGATTGATCCTCCCCTGCCTTCTCCTCATTCCATTTTCAGAAAGTTAGCTACAATTAAATGACTGCATACTAATTTTTTTAAAAAAATGTCTTTAGAATATAAGGAGAACTATGATTTCTTGTAATAACAGCATTGTGTAGCTGCAGTGATTGAAATGTCAGAGTCACCTCCTCCACAAGTTGCAAATGGAAGGGTCACTAGTGGATCCACCGCAATGCCTAGCAGGCATTAAAGTGTGAAAACCTGCCCATGTGAGCCATCAGGGTTGATTGTCAGCACCATTACATTTGTCAGACAGGGGCATTTCATCCTCACAATTCCCCAGTGTTTCTTTGGTAGATATGAATAGCAATGCTGACTATACAAAAAAAGTTAGAAGCTTCCCAACTTGCCTTCCCAACCAGCTGATTCTGAACAAAAATGAATTATTGGCATCTTCCTCCTGGGTGAGTGGTTTGTGTGTGTGTTATATGGGTAGACTGTAACAAATTCATTCTGACTTTGCAATATTTATTATAGATTTTCTGTCCTCTAACTATGATGGTATTGCCCCCAGGAAACTGAAGCCTTTGGCAAAAAGGCTTCATTGTATATAAGAATAAGATAGAAGGCCTTTTTCCCCCCTTTCCAGGAGGTACAGAATGATCTGGTCAATAAATAACAACTGATTGTTTGAAAAATAACTGGAGTCAATTAGTCATAGCCAGCTTCTTAGACTGAAGAGAGAAAAATATAGCTGGATAAAAAAAAACCCTATTAATTAATATACTTTAAAGAATAATGATTGAGGTAGAAAATTAAATATCTAAAAGATATTTAATATAAGTTTAAGAATCAGACAAAAAATTTTTCACCCATGAATAGTTAGAATCCTATAACTATAGTGAAATGAACAGATTGTACAAGAAAATTATGTAGTGAACAACTATGATGTGTCAATGTGTTTTCTCACTTCCCATGCTCCCTTTCCCTTACCCTCCAGTTTTCTTTTCTTATAATTTTTTACTTTTATTTTTATTTTTATTTTTTTCCCTCTCCACTCTTTTTGTTTTCCCTGTATATTTTTAAAAATAAAGTAATAATAATTAGATCCTTCAGGTCAATATAATAGTTATTAGCTACAGGTAACATTTTAAGATATATGTATTTATTTTTTTTTGGCAGTCTTTTTTTTGTGTGTGTTGGAATGCTCACTGATATTCTTGTAATAAAAATATATTTTTAAAAAATGACAACCGATTCACAGGTGGCACCTCTTTTCATCCTGCAGAATTTTCATTGACATCACTTGCAGAGCTTGGGAAAGCTCTGGGACAACAGCTCCCAGAATTTCCTAGTCAGTGTGGTAATTTTTCCAAATCTTAGTCAGGTTTATTATTAACAGATGAATAAGTTTGGCCAATGTATCATTCCTTGAATTATGAGGGAACACAGAGGCACTTAATACATTTGTCTTAATATATGCATTTTATATGTTTGCTTTCCAAGTGTAAACATTTTGGGACTTTTTTTAAAAAAATGTGTAAGTGTATGTTTCCCTCCTCACATTATGGCCTTAAACCAACATCCCCTCAGTATAGTATAAATGTCTGTATGCCAGCTTATGCTACACTGAGGCCATTTCCGCACTAGCCTGTTATATCGTGATGATTCCACTTTCAACATCCTCTGGAATCCTGGGGTTTGCAGTTTTGGGAGGGGCCCGCTGGCCCCTCCCGAAACTGCAAACCCCAGGATTCCAGAGGATGTTGAAAGTGGAATCATTGTGGTATAACAGGCTAGTGCGGAAATGGCCTTAGCTATGTTGTTGTTGTTCTGTGCCTTCAAATCCTTTCCAACTCATAGTGACCCTAAGGCAAACTTATCACAGGGTTTCTGGGACTGAGAGTGTATGATATGCCCAAAGTCACCCAGTGGATTTCCATGGTCAAGCAGGGAATGAAACTGTGGTCTCCAGGATTGTAGTCCAACTGTCAAACCACTACACCACACTGGCTCTGAGAAAAATACCCCCCAACTTACTATAAAGCCCCAAAGCTACCTCAGATGGCCATTCCATGCTTTACAGCAAGCAGGCAGAGAGAGAGGCCTTTCATTACCTTCCCATAGCAAAACACAGAAATTAGAGAAGCACTGAGATATCCAGGGATCCTCCAGTGATCACAGCATTTATGTAATTGTTGTGTATCTGGCTTTGGGGAAGTAACCAGAGGCCTGTCCTATCCTACCTGCTTGCCACGAAGCACCAAATGGACATGTGAGGCAGCCTTAGGGCTTTACTGTACGTTGGGGAGTGTTTTGGGCACTGGAGGGAAGAAGGGAAAATCAAGTTATGCAGTGCTGAAAAAAGGGAATCCGCATATGTAATAGGTACTTATGGATGCAGATGTCCCTAACTGAATTCCAGTTTGTGTTTCTCTGTTACTTTCACTATTATGTGTATTTTATATACTTTTTCCAAAAAAATGTATTTGGCTATGCATATTCCCCTAATATGCTCATTTTGTGCACTGTATTATTTATCCTTTTTCCTGTCTGTTTTCCGGCAGAGAACTATACTGTTAAATTCAATACTATACCAGTTTCATTGGCTTTCATTTGGCTTTGCTGTTAACTTAGGCATAGGGATGTAATGCTCTACTAACCTACTTTCTTGAAAGAAGACACGAATCCTTTTAACATTTTTTTTTTCCTGTCGCTATATAGTTTTTGAAGGCTATTTGCAGTTCAGGACTTATTCCACACAAAATTCTCACTGCGCTGTTTTCTGCATAAAAAAATACTACATGTGAATTTTGTGCAGAATAAGACCTGGACTGAAAAGATTCTTGTTGGTACCATATTTTCCTCATAAGAGTTTCCCAGCACTTAAGGAATATGACTGGAATCCTGTTGAGCAAATAAATAACCTAAAGCTACTCACTCATGACTGTTTGGTATTCACATTCTCTACATAGCTCCTAATTTAGGGTCCCCCATAAAAATCCATTTCTTCCTTTACCCAGAAGTAGCCAATCATTTTTTCCCCCTTGTCAACCAGGAAGCAGCTGCCAGACAGTCTCACCCACTCCTCGTGTGAGCAGTCTCCAGCGCAAGAGGGAATTGCTCATAGGAGAGGGTGGGACAATCGGGGCCTTCCCACACTATACTGTTCTAGTGCTATTATTCCACTTTCAACATCCTGGGGAATCTTGGGGTTTGCAGTTTTGGGAGGGGCATTTAGAATTCTCAGCCAGAGAGTTCTTTGGCCTCAGTAAACTACAAATCCCAGAACTCCATAGGACATTGAAAGTAGAATAATAGCACTATAACAGTGTAATGCAGAAATGCCTTAGGGAAGGATGCGTTCAGTGATTTCTTATTAAAAAAAATCAAACAGAATAATTTCCTCTGTACTCCACAGACTTGGCAATTGGTTTGCCACTGGAATCTCTGCTGTGCTTTCTAAAACCCTGCATTTAAACAACATGAGGCATCTCAGATCCTTCTTCTATAATTCAATCTAATTCATTTCTGTTGTTAAGAAATTTCAGATGTCACTACAAAATGGTGTTAAGAAAGATTTCCTATTACCTTCCACATTTCTAGAAAGAGAATAGGAATACCTGGTTACTTAAGAAACAATTAGAAAATCAATATTACAAAACTGCTTTGAAAAATGTCTAGTGTTTACAGAAGATGAATACTAGTTAGGATTCTAGCAGAATACCTTCATGTATAAATACTGGGTTTTCATGAACAAAGATGAATGATGATAGATAAATAGTGGCTAGACAGTCTTAAATTAGAGCCAGCTAGAAGGATGCAATGTTAACAGAATTATTGTTCATCCATATAAGCAAAAGAAACACTGAAAAGTCCCACAGTATATTCTTTTCAGTTTTAATTGGTAAGTCTCCCAACATTTGCATCACTGCTATTCTTCACTAGGCTTGAATTTTGAGGAAAATTATGTTGTTTAATCCAAATAAGCACATGGGGGGGGGCGGGTAAATGCTTTTCGTCGAAATGGAGATGCCTCTAGATAGATCTGTAATGGGCAGTCTTTCTTCTTTATCCACATTATTTAACTGGAGATGGAGGCATCCAGGTGATGATGTCTTCCATTTGCAACATTCCACATTTCCCTGCCATGTGTTCTTTTTGTAATTCGTTTATTCTTTCTTGAATTTGAAAAGATGTTGAAGCTGAAAGCCAGCAATGGCTTCTGATTGGTAGTATAGGCTCATGACTTACCTGGAGCCTCTTTTGCTGGCTGCAGGTGAGGCATGGTGGGAAAAGGAGATTTGGCAGTGCAGAGCTTCTCAGGAGGCTCCACACTTCATGTTTGGCCATTTCCGCACTGCACTGTTTATAGTGCTATTATTCTACTTTCAACATCCTGTGGAATCCTGGGGTTTGTAGTGTAGGGAGGGCCCTTTAGCATTCTCAGCCAGAGAGCTCTTTGGCTTCAGTAAACTACAAACCTCAGAATTCCACAGGATGTTGAAAGTGGAGTAATAGCACTATTACAGTCTACTGCAGAAATGGACTGTGACTCCCGCAATGACCATCAAACCATAACTCAAGCTGGCTGTCGAGTGAGCAGCACTCCCTTGGTAGAGAGAGGAAGGCACTGTTCCCCAGCAGCTTCATGAGCCAACCTTTCAGCTTTGACTTTCTCCACCCTCCTTTCCTTGGTTCTGGCCTTGAGGAAAAGTTCATGTAAGTGTTGTGCATAATTTTGGGGTATTCAAGGGACTGCCTGTCTTAGAGGCTATCACTGCATCTCATGCACAAATAGGGATAAGAAAATATTTTTAAAAAAATGGAAAAAGATTTAATTCTTTTTTTAAAAAAAGAGATATATATTAGTATTGGATTATAAGTCTTAGATAATAAGGACTGATACTATTTTCTGCACAGAAAACAATATTTCATATGCAGAAAATTCTGTTTTCTGATTATTATTTTTTAAAAAAAAAACCTCAGATGTGAATTTTATGTGGAGTAAGTAATGTTCTTTGACACAGTAGGAAGAAAATGGATCTAATTGCTCATTGCTTTCATTCAGGAAGAAATTAGCAAAGAATTACACCTCTCCATCTAGATGGCAAAGAAAACCCACAGTGGCTGATGCCCATTTGGGTCCCATTAAGTGCAGTTTCCTGAGTGAATAGGCTAAATTAGAGATCCATCAGTCAGCAGGAGGGTTGGCTAGTGTCTGGATCCATTGCCCAATGCTGCAGCAAGGCTCTAACAGCTGCATCCAATAAAGCTATGGCAATTTCAGCTACCTTAAAATCTCTGTATAGTGTATTATTTTTCACCTCCCTCCTGTCCTCACCATTAAATAGGAAAACTCTAGGAGCCATTCATCTGGAGTTAACAGTTGGGAAAATGAAGGGGGTGTGTGTGTATGTGTGCTCAGTAACCTTCATATGATGTTTACTGCTGTCTAAGTTAGTAAACTGAGATGATTCCAGTACAAGACAAAATTTGTATTTTGCTTTTGAAAAATCTGAGGTATCTGAGGCTGAAATGTCATTGTACACATTAAAAACAAACAAACAAACATAGGGAGCTCTCCCCTTTAAATCTCATTCATTCTGATGGGTGCTGTGATATTTTGTTTTCATCCAGTCTTCCTTGCTTCCAGTTCGCTTGGTCTCACTTCACACCTCTCTCTCTTCCTATTTTTCAGCCTGTGTTCTTTAAACTTGTTCTTTTGTTAGAAGCCACAGGTGTTTCATCTACCATCTTCCCATCTGGCTCCATTTAGGCTTCACTAGGGGGCTGCAGCCTTTTAATATACTTCTTCTATTAGAGGACTGAGAAGTGTCAGAGTATATTTTTCAGATTCCATCATTTCTGAAGTCTTTGCCTGACCTCTCTCCTGGATATCAGATTGTACTCTCTTCCTCCTGTGCCATACTCTTTTCTGTCATCTCCATGATGTATGACTCTCAGATTTTATATTAAGCTTGTGTCACTTTACTGGAGGTTACCAGTTTCTTTTCCTCCACCACCACCACCACCATTATTATTATTATTATTATTATTATTATTATTATTATTATTATTATTATTATTTTCTTCCTTCTAGACAAAATGAAGACTGTGCTGCCATCTTGACCACAGGAGAAAGAAAAAAATACAGGGCTTTTCAGTAAGTTAGTTTATTCTTTGGCAAACACATTCACTCCACACACACATTCCATTGCAATCATACATCTGTGACTTTTGAATTATCAGCCTAATAGTTTTCATCTAGGAATATCAGAAGGTAAAATGGGAAAATACCAAACACCTCTCCAGTACAGTAGAACTTTCCCATGCCTATACTGTTAACTGCAAGGTTTTCTGTGTCTGATCTGCTTTTATATCTCATAGTAGAACTGAGAAAGCAGGAAGGGAGGTTATGGTGCCTTTCATTTTTATTGGCTGTCCTGCTCTGACCTCACAGATAAGTTGGGAAACCTATTGTCAGTTGCTAAAAGACAGTGGGCTGCATTCAAAAAAGAAAAATCCTCCTTTGGATGTAAAGACTTCTTCCATCTCACTGATTTCTTCCTAGATAAAAGTATGGAGCTCTTGTTACTGCAGTTCCTGAGTCGCACTTGGGGTGACATTAGATATCATTTTGATATCAATAATTTGGCTTTCTTCTACCATCCTTCTCCACATATCTGTGAAGTCTTCTGGACAAGCTCGCAGACAGGCACAGCCATTAATCGCTGTAATATTCCAAACAATACAGGCTGGCCAAAAATAGCCGTCCCACCGCTTCAGGAGACCTCAAAGGCAAGTACTCTATTACGTATGCATGCTACTTACAAAGAACTCCCTGCCCCAAGCAGGCAGCTTGGTTAGAAGAATCCTCATCTGTCAAGCACTCTGCGTTTGCATACTGTCTACTCTATTGTCAATTCGGATCTAACTCAATCATGCTAAATTCTGACCTTTCAGAGGCTTTGTCTCCAGCCCAAAACTCATTGTTTTCCCCAAGTACGGACTAGCCTATGGCTACATTTTCCCCTGTAAAAACCCCTGACTTTGTGAGCTTCCTTGGATCACTCCCGACTTCCATACCGCCTTGGTGCCGCTGTGCTTGTCAAGCCTTCCCTTCAGTCCCACGTACTGAGAACCTTCATATCCACGAACTCTATCTGCAGACTACCCGGGCTTCAGGACGGGTGCAGTATTTCCCATACCAAAAACCTCCTCTGAAAATCCCTCTATCCAACCTTTATTTCTATAGTTATCTGTGTCAGTGTGTTGCATACACTTGTTTGATTGTATTGTAATAAAAACCATAATTATTATTTCAATTCTGTTTGCTCCTTGACTCAGCCTGACCCCGTAGACGCTGGGTAAAAGATCTCATTCCATTGCCCTGCCTCTCGTATTGCTAGCTTGTCCTCTTGGCTAATTTCCCCAACTTGTATAATTTGGAAAGCATTTAGGTGTCCCTTCCGGGACCCCCAGAAAACAGGGTAACACTCTCCATGATTAAAACATCATTGCCTAGCAAAATGCTCACATTCTGGTCATAGTGGGCCAGGAACTAGAAAGCCCCATGTGATTTTCCCAAAGAGGAAGCTTTATTTCCCAGTGCATTTTTCTGGACAGTAACAAGCAGAAGTAGATCTCATTATCTTTGGGACTTCTGCAAGGAACAAAAATGGCAAACATCGCCTTCCCAGGTCTGCAGTGAAAGCAAATGGCTGCATTATAAATGCCTCAGATGATAATTTGATCTTAGATGAAGTGTCTGATAGCAGTTCTAAAGCCTCTGAGAACATTTAAAGGTGACAGATGCTATTAAGGTTTGGTGAGAAATAAGGCTTCAAGAGATGTTTCATCTCTACTCAGGTTTGTGTTGCTGTTGTTGGGAGGGATTATGCACTTTATTTGCGGCACATGTGAACAAATGGGTTTTTAAAAAAAACAAAAAAATCATTCTAAGTGCAAGATAAAAGGGCATTAATTGGAAACAGGACTTTTATGGGCCATTTTTGAGTCGCTGCCATGGAATTTGGAGGGGAATTGCTAGCTAGCTAGCTAGAGACAGAATGTTCCCACTCTTAGGAACTATTGTTACGATGAAACATTTGATGATTTTCTTTTAATAAGATAGTGAAAATGTGGGAGATGAATACAGGTTCAAGCCAGACATATATTAGAATTTAGTATGTGTTCAAATGTTTTACTAGAAGGAGATAAATTGCTATACAATATTTTCTAAGAAAGCATCAAGGATATAGATCACTTAGTGAGGTAGGCCAGGAAGAGGTCTCAGAGAGCTATAAGCCATGATTCAGGCTGTGCTGAAGTCACTGACTACACCAGGGAATCCAGGTATTCCCCAGTGTATTCTGGTGGCTTTCCAAAGTTAACCAGTTTTACAAAACATGAAATCTTTAAAACAGAACATTGATTTTCTTGATGACTTTTTGAATTTGTTAAGAGGAGACTGTTTCATTGTAGTGGTTATAGTCGTAATAGTAGTTGCTATGTCAGCTGCTGCTGATTCAAGAAGAGTTTCAATTGATAGAAACTCAACGCATTGCAAAACTGTGTTTCTATCCCTTGTTTTAAATCAGGATGCACTCCCAGGCTGCTGCTGTCAAAACTGGTGGTGTGACACATGTGGCAGAAAAACAAAATAAAATGACTGCTTTAAAAAAAATCCAGTCCTGCAACTGTAAGTCTATCGGAGTACCTGAGAACAATACATTTCAAAAGAGGAGAGCTCACTGGTTAAGATAGCAACACTTTTTTACCCATTTTTGTTGAACATTGGACTTTTTGGGGAAAATAATAATAATGTTTATTTATGATGTCCTTTACCCCAAAGGGCAGAACATCAACATCAACATCAGGGACAAAGACCATAAAACAGAACAACACAACAATACATGGCATTAAATCCCCAACACCGCACCAGTTGCTACCCATCTCAGCATCTTAAACACAACTCAGTGGCTTAAGATGGTGAGTTTTATGTCAGTTTTATTTTGCTGGAAAGCCTGGAATTTACAGGAAATACAATGTTTGTAGCAAAATTTGATTTGGGGGAATTTTTTTAAACAAAGGACAAAATTGTGCACTGGGAGATGTAGCTATGCTTCCATTGTTACCCTTGAAGACCTACCTTTGAAAACAGGCATCCCCCCTGGAGGATTCTCAATGTGCTGGAGAGTTATACAGCCTTCTTCTAGCAGCAAGACAACAAGCAACTGTGACAAAAGCCTACAGAAGTCCCTGCTGCTGTTTGTTACATAGTGTCTTGCAGTCAGAAGTAAGCTGGATGCAGCATAACTCAGCATGCAGCTCACCAGTGTCTCAGAAATCCTTCTATTGGAGGGGATGATGTCTGGTTTCAAAGGTAGTTTTTGGTGACATTTCTGGTCATTGCAATGTAGCTACAACCATAGATGTGAATTTTATTAATCATGATGTTGTAAGTTTGGCTTAAGAGTGGTGCAGTGGCTTGACCATTGGACTATGAACTTTGAGACAAGGGTTTGATTCCCTGCTTGGCCATGGAAACCCAATGTGTGACCTTGGGCATGTCAGACACTCTCAGCTCCAGAAAATCCCATGATAGCTTCTGTGACAGAGATTACTTCTTTCTCTGACAAGATTGGTGTGGCAGTTTTTCAGTGATGTATTTAAGTCTTTTACTCTGAGTCTCAAGTCAAGTCTCAAGTTTGGAAGCCAACTTTATACCCCAATCAAAATTCCAGAATTATTGGATAGAGTGAAATAAATTCAGTTTTAAGAATTTAAGCAGAGTTAGCTCTACACATTTGCAATTTTGCCATCTGCAGCTTCAGAAGTGGAGCATAGGATCCTTCTTACTCCCCATTACTGAAGATACAAAAGCTTTAGAAGGAAGCAGCCTTCCTCCTCAAGCCCATTGCCTAACACATTTGCTGTTTCTCTCTGAGAAATGCACCTTGCACTCTGGGGGTGAGTCTTATCTTTTGCTCTTAGGAAATGTTTTAGAAGGCTCCTACAATAGTGGGGACAAGCTGCTGAGCAGACCTCAAGTCTGCCTCAAGCCCACTGCCTAACCTGTTTGCTGTTCCCCTCCGAGAAATGCACCCACACTTTGGGCTTGAGAGTGATTGTCATGTGACCAGTAGGCAAAAAGAGATGGAGACATTGTTCAAAGTCGTAACGTTTCTGGATGAAGGTGTTATGTTACTGAACAGAGGGCATCAAGTCAGTCATTAAAAATATACAAGTCTCGAGTCGAGTTGAGTCAGTGCATCATTTATGGCCAAGTTGACTCCAAGGCCCTTTTCGCATGGCATTTGCCATGCAAAAGGGCCCCTCAAGCATCGTGCAAGTGTGAGGAGTAGTCCACATGACACCCTCACAATCACGCAACACTCCAGGGTCTGGCAGATGCCGCTCACACACTTTTTCATTTTTGGCTTTGAGCCAAAAAGGGTGCGTAATCATGCATCACTCCAGGGCCCCGCGTGCACTTGCTGTGCGTGTGGAGCTCCAGAGCTTAGCCCCTAATCTAAGTCACACTTTCTGACCATATTCTATAATGGTTTAATTACTCTTCTGCCACTCTCTGCTGGCTTCCCCTGAAAATTAAACCCTTCCCACACAGTCACCCTCTCTGGCTGACTGAGGGACTTTACTCCACAGCTCTCTCTGTCAAGAATTTACATTGAAGGACTACCCCAAAAGACAATCAGTGTTTGCCTTTATATAGCTTTTCCTCTCAGTCACCAGTCCATACACTATGGGGCTGGATTTCTCTCTTGAGAAGCTGTTCTGCTTGCCTGGCTACCTGTTTCTTGGCTGTTCTGGCACTCTGGATAGCCACAACCCCAGAACTCCATCACAGTTTCACCTTAGGTTCTCCATAAGTCTGAAACAACTTGAAGGCATACAACAACAACAACAACAACAGTAACAACAACAACAACAATTCTGGCTTACAACATTGCTAATATTAAGCAAAATGTCATCCAAAGTTTTTTTTTCTGCTGATGCTGCTTACCCAGGAAGTTGTGGTTTTCTTCCTGCTGTTCAGAGATGAAAAAACTCAATGACTGCCTTTTTTCTTTCTTGATGTGGTGCCTCAGTGTGTTGAAACATCCTTCCTCATCAGAGGCAAGAAAATGTTTCCATGTCTGTACTTAGCCTACTGCTGCAAAAATGAATAAGTTAATTTTAACATTCTTCTCATTTCATGGCTGAATCATATCAGTGGTGAACTACCCATGAAGTTAAATATGCCAATGGGGGATTTCCTTCTAAAGCAAATACTAGTTTTACAGGAGGGGTATTCCTCAGGACAACTTGAACTTCTCTTCAGAGCCTGCTCTGATCTTATTAATTATCTTCCCCCCTGCCAAGCTGAGGAAATTTGCATTTTAATAACTTTCACATTAAATGCAAATATGTATTTTACATCTTACATAGCTTCTTGGTGCCTCTTCCCCATGTGATGGCTGAAAGAAACCAATAATCCTTCACACACTTTTTTTTTCATTTCTGAAATGCTGTACCATCAGCACTAGCACTGAAAGCTAATTCTGGCATGATTATATAATCTAGCAAAAGGCTTGAGATTTTAAACAAGCACAGAAATACTCTATTTCCACAGTCTTGTAGGGGTTTACAATACAAACCTCTTCATGTTTTCTCCATTGCTCCTCTGAGTTCTATGCCCAGGTGAAGATGAAAAGGACTAAATTCTTATCATAAATCATGTTAGCACCCACTAGGAAAGTTTCGACAGTACTTACTTCCAACTAGTCCCTTCAGGATAGATTTGCTGGCTCAGTTCAAATCATGATAGTTCAACTTGCTGGGACTGATGCAGAATAGGATCTTATTCAGTTAAGAATAGCCTTGATGCATTCACATGGTAATGACACTGCAATCCATATGAGCCTTATTTGGGTGTTAGAGTTTACTGCAATGTTATCATAGTTGTTTAGGTGTTTGTGGAAATGGGACCATGCTACACAATCTGCAGTGGTTTGTATAGTGCATGAAGGGGCTAGGGTGAGTGGCTCCTTGATATGTGAAGCTTTAGGAGTGAATGTTCTTGGCACCACCCTACTTCCTTCTGACTTGTTTGGCTGATCCATTGCAGGCCTGCCAGACGTTGCTGAATTTCAGCAGCCACTGTCCTCAGATTTCACAGGCAATGCTAAGGGATCATGGGAGTTACAATCCAATATCTGGAGAACCATTCATTTCTATCCCTAAATGAATTTGAACAAAACAAAACATCAGAACAAAGCTGTTCTTGTTTCCACATTCTGGTAAGGCCCCTGAGGAGCTTCCTTTCAGGT
This sequence comes from Iguana delicatissima, assembly GCA_948472985.1. Taxonomy (NCBI): domain Eukaryota; kingdom Metazoa; phylum Chordata; class Lepidosauria; order Squamata; family Iguanidae; genus Iguana; species Iguana delicatissima. The sequence continues at coordinate 92,729 of CAOKZL010000841.1, read as the reverse complement.
TCAGTGGAAGGAGACAAGGTCCACATCAAGACCTTAGATAATTTCTGATGAAATAAAAAAATTTTAAAACCCCACTTCCTGATTTCCCTAAATAAGGAATGGATTTCTAACAAAGAATTTTCAGCACTGAACAATTTTTTGCAATTTTCAGGATTCTTTGAGGGGTGCCATACCAAAATCCTTTAAGTCTTTGGTATAGACTTGCTATGCCTATTTCTGTCAATTGTGGTAGTGTACTTCCCTAGGGCAGGGCCTTTGGCTTTCCAAGTGATGCTCATCAAATCATAACACAATCAGCTTGAAAACATTACGTGTACAGTACCCTTTACTTGCAGAATAGGGGACACATACCAGAGATGACATCAAAGTGGCGGGATGACTGAATAGGTCATTGAAGAGTGCTTACCTTTGAATTTAGCCTATTCTCTGACAAGGCGCGCGTGCATGCGCACACACACACACACAGAAAAAGACATTAAAAATTATCCATTCAAATATTGTTAGCTTTTCAAATCTCAGGAACAGAGTCTAAAGGGTCATTTGAACTGTGCTAGCCAAAACACTACTTTCTTCTCTGGAATGTTTATTTAAAAATGTTCTCCACATTAAAAATGTTCTTGTAGGTGTCTAATCTTAAAGGGGAAAAAAGCCTTATATTTTAAGTAAATTGCCAAAAATGAGAACATGACTCTTTCAAGGAAGAATGTACATCAAATTCCCTGTAGGGTATCTAGGGCCTGAACCGCAATTTGATAATGCCTTGTCAGAGAATAGGCCATATTCAAAGGCAAGCACTCTTCAATTATCTATTCTATCATCTCACTGCTTTGATGATGTCTGCAGTATGTGTCCCCTATGCTGCAAGTAAAGCATACTGTACATCTAGTGTTCTCAAGCTTATTGTGTTATGGTTTGATCATATAATGCAGTGAATAAAGCTTTATATTCCTGGGAGGAAGCCTCTCTTTTTTCAGTTCATATCTTTATGTTGCTTTCTTATCCCCTGAGACTTGCATTCTCTAATGATTCTCATTAAGCAATTGAAACATTCTTATGCTATTGAGCATATATATATACAGAGAGAGAGAGAGAGATTGAAGGAGAGAGAGAGATTGAGAGAGAGAGAACTACAAAAGGTGTGGGCGAGGATCATTGTCAGTGTCTGAAATGCATAGCAAGGAGATTCCTATCACACAAAAACTAGCATATTTTTCTTGAAAGACACACATCTGTGCTTCAGCCTACTGGCAGAGAGATTGAGACAACTTTGGATTTTGGTTCATATTCCAATGAGGAACTCAGAACATCTGTGTGCAGAAATTGGCGACACCACCAAAAGAAGCATTGTTTTGTCCCAATGCTCCCACTAGCAAAGGGAGGAGGGAGGTATTTGCTTTGCTCCGCATCCCTCAAGTGATTAATACTTAAAAATCAAGTATTAAAAGAATCATGTGGAATGATACTGTGCACAATTTTAGTGGCCTCCACACTACCATCTGACCACTCAAATCAATACTCATGGGCCATACTAACTCCCTGTTATCCATATGCATGGCAAACAAAGGCGACATCAGAATTTGGCTTCCTTTAGGATATAAGACCACCTTTTCCAAATAAAGGAAGACCATGTTTGGAATTTAAATGATGTGAAAGCATATCCTTTGTAGAGATCATTGTGGATGGTTGACATTGTTATGATCTGAATGATAGAAGTATTTATATTTTAGATGTTTGAAATGGAAACAGCTAATGAAACACATTCACTCTGTGATGTTAATCGGCTTTTTGTCTTTTGCTTGTTTTAGTTCTTCTTCACTAGCAGTGCCATCAGGGTGACCATATTTTTCGCTCAAAGGAAAAGGACAGTGTTTGCTTCCTATGAGACAAGCACTGACATTGCAATGTGAACTACAGAAGAATTTCTGAGTTAGACTGTCTGTGTGGATGCAAGTACACATGCACAAAGAGGGGAAATGGGGGAGAGAAAGAAATGAGAGAGAGATTGTGTGCAAGATTCCCCCCACCCCCGTAAAGTAGGGCCAAAGATTTTAACTTTTAATTACAGGTATCTTTTTACTCTCTTCATAAGAGAGTTTCTATTAATGAGTAAAAGGCAACAAAGCCACTTTTATGTGTTGTAAGTGTCTCCAGTTTGCAATTCTATTAAAGTTGTAACATAAATTGTGCCCATGGTAGAGAATGTTAATTGGACAGCTCAACACCAAAGACATTAACTGGTGTTTGGCATTTCACCAGCTTGGCAGCTTTCATTCTACATAAATGCTATACATCTCAGTTATAAAATGACAAGTAAGGCAGTGCAATCAATATCCTGTCAGATCTATTTAGATGTAACAGTTCAAAAAAAGAAAGAAAGAAAAAACCTTGATGTGCTATGAAGGGACATAGGGAACAAACACAAAAATCATCCTGAAAGTAATGTAAAAGCCCAAAGCATGGTGTTGTGTTGAAACATGTTGAATGCTACCCAGTCACTTCTGTTTATCAATAGTATAAAGATGATGCTAGCTGATTAACTTGAACGATAGTGAAAATTTCAAATGAAAGTAACAGAAGTTACTCAAGGTTAACAGTTACATGAAATCATATTTATGTGTTTATTCATGGATTTTTAATTTTCTCTTCATAACACAACCTTCTCACGGAATTTAACGTGAAAGAAAGAAAGAAAGAAAGAAAGAAAGAAAGAAAGAAAGAAAGAAAGACAGACAGACAGACAGACAGACAGACATGATAACAAGGATATATATAATGTCAACTCTTGCCCCAATTTAAAAATGAGACAGAAAAATACACGAAGAGGTTGCACAAAAACTCATTTCAAGTCCATTTAACATTCTATTGCTATAAAATATTTATTGCATTAATGTAGTTCAGGAGTTAAGTATAAAGATTATATAAAAATATTTAAAAACTGACATATTTGTGATGGTTTTAATTTAAACATGACATAAGCCTCGTATCATTTGCAGGTTGTTGTTTGAAATACAACTTCACTGAGAACTGTCTCTTTTCTTCAGGGAAGACAATTAGTTGCAAGAGGTCATGGGGTACATGAGAAGCCAACATGGAAAGTACACAACACTCACAAGAACAATAATCTATCATAAAACAGGCTATTGTGCCATAAACATGCACACCACATGATTGTAACAGTTTTGGCATAAGAGTACAAGTTCATGAGCTGTGACTTCTGCAATCAAAAATATCACAGGACTTGCAGCTACAGCAGATGTTTCTTGACCATTCTTTGAGTAATGACCAACTAACTGGGTATGGAAAGAATATTTGGAAATATTTAAGAAAATTTTTGAACAGGAAAATTTTTGCAGTTCAGGACTGGTTCTGCACAAAATTTGCACATGGATTTCTTTGTTTGGACAATACAAAGCAAAGAAATGCATAGCAAAGAGTAAAAAGAGCAAAGAACACAAAAGTAAATGCAAATTTTGAACAGAATAAGCCCCCAACGGCAGCATTTTCTGTGCAGAAATATTATTTTATGAACAAAAATGGCTGTTTCCTGGATAGAAAATGCTGTTTTCTGTGTGTGTGGGGGGGGGGGAAATACCTGTGTATTTTTCCCAGAATAATTTCCAGATTGTGTTGTTCTAAGACTTTTGTGCAAGAAGATTGTTAAAATTACTAGTTTGAGAATGAAATCAGTGAAGAACTATATCTCTGTTCAGAACTTAAAATTCATGAAGCACATGTTGTTTCAGTTTTCTCTCATTGCATCAACCATAAAGATGACTCATGTTCCTCCTGGTGGTATCTGCAAGTCAGGCCCTGCCAGTACTGATGCAAGCTGGAGTATGGTGACAGACTTCATTCTGAGTTTTATCTTTTCTAGATACATTGCTCATCTTCCAGACAGTACAGATATTTAAACGATCACTACATGGTATGGAGCCTGTAAATGCATTTGGACCCTGTAAACATGTTGTTTTTCTACTACTAGATTTTGAACTGTTAGGACGACTTCTCCATTTCTATACGTCAGGGCCATAAATAAATGATGTTTGAAAACTGCAGCATAATGGGTTTCAATGATTTTCTGAGAAATGTTGATAAAAACAGATACTTTATTGCACTGTATTTTTCACACAAGATTGTTGAGATATGGTTCTTGCATGTACTATATTATTATATATTAAGAATGTTAAGGGTTCTCTGAAACCAAATCCTAGGCAACTGATAAATTCTTTCTTAAATTAAAAGCATTTTAGTGGCACATCAGTGTTCCTATTCCATTATTCTCATGGTACAAACTGTTATATATACCATATTAAATTAGGAGTATAATTCAATATAATAAAAAAGTGAAGACAAGAAGTTTTTTTTTTTAAAAAAAATAGTCATTTGGTTCAATTACTTAAAACAGTAATTGCTTTAGTAATTGATGAGGTAGCCAGATAGCATGATCTGGCTTAAATTCACCAAATGGCTAATAGTAATTGGACAAATTGTTAACATAACAATTTAAAAAAAAAAGTGTCCAAAAAAGCACTGTCTAAAAAGGCTAAATGCCCCATCTTTTCAAAATATGGCCAACCTTTGGCTGAAGTTGATTGAGTTAAGAGTTCAGGCTGGACAAGATATCTTTCCCACAATGCAATGCAACCACCACTGCTTTTGCCACTTTAAATGACTGCCAGTATTGGGACATGGTCTTGGAGGGTTGGGATTGGTTTCCTAAATCAATTTTATGATTCAGCAACATTAATAAAATGCTTCTTACAGAAACAATTCCCTGTCTGGTTTGTTTGATAAGAAACACTCTTCTATAACAGAAATGCTTTTCTTTCTGAAGTTCTTCCCTGTTTTTTAGTTCTCCCTGGACTCAGCCTTAAATCAGTTGCTCAGACAGGGTTGGCTTCCAAAGGATTTCTTAGTGCTGGGTTCATTATTTTCTTTAATTGATACATTCTGATATTGCTCCTGTCAAGCAACTGTGAGCTTGCTAGAGTAATTACTCATTACTTACAAATAACAAAGCAATTCATCCTCACTATTAGTGCATGCATCAGTGCTGTTTGCTGCATTAAAATTACATTTGGAGATGGAAGAGAATGCCTGGCTCCTAAAGTGACTTACAGTTTTCATTATTTTTTATCTGTCAGGCCTCTTACAATGTAGGTAGCCGCAACTGAGCTTTGTCTTCTCCATCAAGTAAGAAGTGTTAGCCTTATATCATAGGTAATGAGACTCAAGAGACAGTGTGCAGATCCTGGCTGAACTGTGCAAGCTGTACATGGAACAATTAATTTAACTGCACTGTGTTACTTCGATGGAAGGCCTTTGATGGACTAGGAAGTGGACATCATGCCATGGTGTAGTGCATTGTTGAAGATGTTTTGCTCAGTTGAGCAGTGAGAAATTATTTTATTATTGCCACTGAGTAACTCTAAAATCTCTCACGTGTTAAATAAAGTCCCATGGAAGAATAGGGCAAAGCAACTCAAGTACAGTTTCTAATTAGGTTCACGTGTGATGATAGCTTGGTATTTTCCTCTTCAACTATGTTGTAGAGTCTGGCTTTTATATTATAAAAAACCATCCATCCCAATCCAGAACCTTTTAAAATAACCCATCCTTCAGGATACCGCTTTCATTTATAATCCCATAGGTATCAGGTACTGTTAGACACTGTCATCTAAAACCATTTATTTCAACTGTTGGAAATGTACCATATATCTTGCTGCTCCCAGAAGATGGTTCTTTCCCATATAGGAACTCATCATCTTGAAGTAGAGAATTAAGCTCTGTTTTTATTCCTTGTGAATCCTGGAATCTGTGCACGGTCATAAGCAATGCTTTAAGACCAGTGACACATCTGTTTCCCATAAAAAGCAGTGGTATTCCAAATAATAATAGCAACATGAAAGTTCTTTAATATAGAGCAGTGCTGTTTTTTCAGTTCCAAATATATAATTGCGCTACATGAAAATCCTTGGCATATAGATGACAGGTCTGGCTGTGAACAAATAAACCATTTATAAGAACTGAAAATATTGGGTATTTGATGAAAATACCCTGTCTCTCTCCTAGCTATGGGTGCATCCAGGCTGATTAAAAAGTCCCAGATTTTGTTCTTGTTCTTTCCAATTTTATACTGGATTAAAATACACCAACCTGGGGAGCTGGTAGAAAAACTCTATAATCATATCAGGAGCTGACAGAATGTATACTGGGATAAACAAAACATGTTTGGATCTCCAAAATAAAATTGGAAAGAACAGGAGCAAAACCTGGGACTTTCTGTATTTTTATCAGTCTGGATACACCCTATATTTTAACAAAACAGAAAACAGAACAGAATTACTGGGTTAAAAAAAAAATAGGGTATGTATTTAAAAAAAAAACAAGAAAAGAAAGAAAAGCACTATGTGTGTATGTGTGTGTGTGTGTGAATTTATATTTTATTAAAATATGTCTACTTTTATTAAAATATGTCTACTCTGCTCTAGGTCTGAGGTTTTCAGGACAGCCTACAGGCTAATGAATTTTAACAGTTTAAAACAATGTAAGATAATAGCAATAACTTCAATAAGCTAGAACAAAATACAAAGTTTCCTTTGTATTTTAGTTTCCTTTGTATTTTGTTCTCTGCTCTCACATTATCTTGCTGACAACTGCAATTTAAACTGATTTTTTAAAAAGAAAGAAAGAAAAAGAAAGAAAGAAAGAAAGAAATTAAACAAATGAAACAATCTGACAAGGTAAAACAAAACAGTTTAAACGGGTTAAAGCAACCTGAGACAATTTAAAACCAAGCACAACCACACACTTGAATCAAATCAACCAGCAGAATGACACCAGCATTGGTGCCAAGCAGGCTTTCAGGGGGAATGTATTCCACAACCAGATTGCCACAATAGAGAAGGCCCTCTCCCACATCCCCCTATAGTATATTGCCCCCAATGGTGGAACACAGAAGAGGGACCCTCCGACGGACCTCAGTTCTCAAGCAGGCATAAATACAAAGAGACATTGCTTCAGGTATCAAGATCCCAAGCTGTTCAGGGTTTTAAACGTCATTACTATCATCTTAAATTCAGAGCTGAAGCACATTGGAAGAGCAGTTCCTTTACAGCTGGTGTTATATGGTTTCTCTATGGTGTTGTGATCAATAGTTCAAATGCTTTTGTGCTTTGTGCTTTTCTTCTTCTTTTTTCTTTTTTTCTTTTTCTTTTCTTTTCTTTTTTCTTTTTCTTTTTTTTTTTTTGGCAATAGCTTTAGCTTCCACAATAGACTCCCCAAAACATTGCCAACTAGCTCCTGCGTCCATTAGGGAGTAAAGACAGCAATTTTAATTTGGGAGGGGGGCTGGCCAAAAAAACACCCTTAAATGGTTGGGGGGCCTAGAGAGTGTCTCAAATATGGCTGCATGGAGCCCATAAGCCTCACTTTGCACACTCTTTGTGTAAGGAAATAAGACAATTTCCACATGGTTCTTTCTAATCTCACACAGTGGTTTCTTGGCTCTTTTGAAAGAGCAATCATTTGGTTCTGGTGTTTTGCCACTGCAGACAGCTCAGTGACTTGGATGGTCCCTGTTCTTCTGAATTAAGTAATGAAGGAACAGTACGTCTTTCATGAGAACCAGCATGGTGTAGTGGCTTGAATGTTGGACTATGACTCTCGTGACCAGAGTCTGAATCTCTGCTTAGCTGTGGAAACCCATTAGGTGGCCTTGGGCAAGTCACACTTTCTCAGAGGAAGACAAGGGCAACCCCCGCCAAACAAATCTTGCAAAAAAAACTTAGTCACCATAACTCAGAAATGACTTGAAGCACACCACCATCACCACAGTGTGTCTTTCAACATTTGTCCAGTGGAGGAGCTGTTTTCAGCAACCATACAAATTTACATTACTTTCCTCACATAAAAAATCACTGACTGTTTTTTCTTTCAGTATTTCTTAATCAGAACACCTTAACTTTGAGAGAAGAAAAAATTCTTTTACCTGTTGCTGTTGTTAAACCAGGGGCAGTCGGATACCCTTGCAGAACTATCTGAAGATCTCAAACACTCTGCTCATCCCTCCAGCCATCAGATCTGCCTGCCTTCTAATACACTCATTTCCATTAGTCTCAATAGGAGTCAGACTGTTTCAATAATTTTTCTTTTACACAATATTTTCTTGCAATCTGTAATTGTAATATGGGGAGCCTTTTCTTTTTTCTGATTTGGCAGGTGTGACCCCTTGTGGTGTGGTGGAGTGCCTGAAAAATCCATGCCAGTTGAAAGGAACAAATTAACAAGTAGGGAAACAGCTGGTCTCCAATAAAGCCTGTGAAAATGAAAACAAATGGAAATGAAAACAAATCGACATGACAAAAGACAGGCAAAATTTTGTGACAACATGAAGGCCATCTGCATAAATGGACAGCAAAACAAATGAAGGTTTTAAGAATGGAAACAAATGGAACATTGAAATTAATCTTTCTTCCTTTGCACATTCCTATAAAGTAATTATTTAGACTCATACAATTTATAGAACCATGCATTTTCAATGGGCATTTTTAGCCTTCAGCTAGCAGTGCAATTAATGTGAGAGATAATTATCACCTCTGAGTTACTGTTATCTTTTTAAAAAAATGGAAATAGGAATGTTTTAAAAATTTTGTCCCATTTCAGGCCATGTGATCATCTATGCATGCACTCTCCCAGCTGGGCACATGAAGCACTGGCTTCTGTACTGTTAGCAAACATGAAAGATAGTAGTGGCTGTCTCAAGATGAACAATCAATTAGAAAGGCAGAAGCTGAACAACAAATTGAAAGCCCCATACATGTATACATGTGAACACACACACACAAGGTCTAGCAGAGAAAGAAACAAACTTAGGTCCTTTCTGCATCCTACCTTTTCTCGGCGCTGGGTTGCAGTGAGCGTGTGAGCAGCCTCTTGTGAGAGGCCCTCGCGTCCAGGTTTCTTCAGCTCTGCACGAGCTTTCTGCTCACACGAGAGCCTCGCCTCTTCCTTTTGCAGTGCAGCCTGGGACCTTTCCAGGCTGCACTGAGACCAGCCCGGCTTCTGAGGCTCTGCACGCAAGGTAAGTGTGCGCGGGGTCTGGGAGTAAAGCGCAACCGCGCAGCATTTTCAGCTTAAAGCCGAAAATGAAAAAGTGCGTGAGCGGTGCCTACCAGGCCCTGGAATGTCGCGCAAACGTGAGTGTGTCATGTGGACTGCTCCTCACATTTGCGCGACGCTTGAGCGGCCCTTTCTCATGGAAAATGCCATGTGAAAAGGGCCTTAGTCTTCTTTGTGAAATGTATAAAGGTAGCCTTATTTACTAAAATCTGTTCATAATCAAAAATTGGAGAAGAGGGAGTGAAACAGAGAAAGGTTGCAGGTTAGAGTGATGCAGGAAGAGTGATGCATGGTAAAAGAAGGAAAAAGAAAATCGCCATAGGTATACACTGTGCCTAAACTCCTGTAAAGTCACATGTAAACTTACAGTTGGTAACAATATGCATGCAAAAATTGTCAGTTTTAACACGTATGAACCAGTAGACTGTAATGGACTTATGACAGAGCATCACAATGGTACAGAAGAATCACATGGACTACTAAGTCAGCATCATTCAGTCACAGTGACCTAACAGAAATACCCAACATAAGCACCTGAAATCATGGCCCATTCTGCGACTTCATAATCGCACATATATCCTCCAAAATCTCCCAGGTGAAAAGTGGGGCATGCAAAAGTGGGCCAAGCAATGTCAGAGTGTGGTCCAGATGGTAAAAGTTATAAATGAGGAGGAACTAGGGAGTTAGATTGAACGACTGTTATGATTCAATGAGCACCCAAGCTAGGAGAAGTTCCAGCAGTTTGCTTTTTCCTGAGTCTCCTGGGAAGGGCAAGATTATGCCTCCAACTCCCCCCGGCTCATTTAATTGAGTGCAAACTACTTTTGCATTTTGAGCTCAGTTTGCTGCAACTGTGGACAAAGGTGGAAAGTAGGAGAAAGAAAGACAAACTGGGATATTTTAAAAGCAGCTGAAAAAGTGGTAGGACAGAGAATTAATTGGGGCTGTTTCTATCAAATTGGTAAGTATTGTACACTGTCTCAAAAGAAGCCTTTGCTGCCACTATAAAACACCATTAGGAATAGGTTTTGATATTTAAAATTAATATTACTAAATAAGAAGTATAAAAGTAGATTTAGAAGATGTATTCTGTTTGTTGTTCTAAACTGCTGTTATATAGATGATTATTATTTTCAGATGATTGATCATTAGTATAAAGTAGTCTAGTATGAGTTAATTATTAATTATAAATGTAAGTAAATAATTAAAATAATTAAAATGATGAGTGATAAACAGTTAATAATTATGGAATAAAATGTATGATTTAATAGTTAGTAATAAATATTTAAGTAACATGAACTTGCAACAAGGGCGGGAAACAATTTTAGTTAGGTTTTCTTAGTATTTGGTTTAGGTATGTGTAGGCTATGATGTCTGTTGATGTTTGTATGGATGTATTTTTGTTGTTTTTTTTGTTGGAATTGTGTTGTTTGTTTGTTTTTACTTAATACATTTTTTAAAAAAAACACCATTAGGAATGGGCACCAGGTATCTCTCCCTCTCTCTTACATATATACAGGTGGGCGTACAGAAACTGAACTTAGGAGGCTTCCTTCAGGACAGTGTTGCCCCCAAACCCTTCACTTGCTTTTACAGCAGATGACCTACTGAAAATAACAATCTCTGACATTTAAAATGTACATAAACAACATAACAGCTCTCTCCTCTATAGCTATATATGTCTATGACTGGCCTCAGAGGAGGTGATGAAATCCCCAGTTCATTCTTTCACACAAGAAATGATTGCTTCAAATGCTTCATTCCACTAGATGTGATTGAAAGAGAACGAGGTGGGGGGCAGTCTTGATTGATTTTTCACATTTCAAGGCCTTATTTTTTTAAAAAAAATCATATCCACAAAAAAAACTTTGCACAAGAATGCATTAAAAATTGCATAGAAAAGTGTTTTCTGGGTAAAATACGGTGGGGGGGTTGTGCAAAAAAATCCTCTATTTTTCCTTCATAGAAAATGGGGTATTTCACGCAGAAAATGCTCTTCTATGTGAAGTATACTGTTTTCTGAGCAGAGAAAACTGAGATAACAGATTGCACAAAACCATGCCCTCCCTTTTTTAGACATATTAATTTTTCAAAAAACAAAAAGAAATCCTGATGTGTGCAAAATCTTATAGGCATTAATAATTTAATCTGATGAAAGACACTCATCAAGGAGGAGAATATTTGTGAGTATTCTTTGCATTCCTGGTAGTCCATATCCATAAAAGCCCTCTTGGTATCCTTCCATCGGCAAGTGAAGTCTTTTTTATTCCAATGTTCTTTAAAAACTGATGGTTTTTAAAGAAAGGGTTTTTAAGAAGGTGCTATATTGTTTTAAGTTTTCAAATACTTTTTATCTCTTCTAAGTGCACATTTTAAATGGCTTGAATATTACACATATTTTTCTTCTATTTTAATGTTGGCTCTTTGCATGTTTTAAACTATAATGTAATCAATTTAATTCATAAACTGTCCTGAGTCATCTTTAATACCCTAAGGTCACCAGATCTCATCTGATATTAAAAGCTACACAGGGTCAGCCCTGGTTAGCTACTTGGATGGGAGACTGCCAATAAATATCAGGTACTGTAGGTTAAATTTCAGAAGAAGGAACTGGCAAAATCAGCTCTGAGTGATTTCTTTGTCTCAGAAAACCTTATGAAATGCATGGGGTCATCATAAATCAAAAGGTGACTTGAATGCTCATACATACACACACACGCTTCAGTCCCAAACTGGGGCCATTTCCGCACTAGCCTGTTATAGCGCTATGATTCCGCCTTCAACATCCTATGGAATCCTGGGTTTTGCAAACCCCAGGATGCCTTAGGATGTTGAAAGCAGAATCATAGAGCTATAACAGGCTAGCGCAGAAATGTCCTGATAATGATGATGGATGATCATGATAGTGACAATTTACTTTCTAAATTCTATAGGACCAATTGTAACTGAATATTGAAAAACTCTAATCATTTAAGTCCCAGTATATTTTTAGCAACAATATGAGAAATTATATATTAAATTTAACACATATATGCTGCCCCAAAAGTTCCATCCATCCAGTGAGGTGTCAGTGGAGGACTTGATTGGAAGACATTCCTGTCTGTGCTGCTCAGTTGTATTGCAGCCTTTGGATGAAACCTTAAAGCCCTATATGCAAAATATAAAACAGGTGCAAATGCAATATAGAAATTCCACTCTAAAGAACGTAACTTTTTGTTTCCTCCTAAACACATAAATGAAAATCCTGCTTCAAGGTGAAAAGGGCACTGTCAACTGCAACTCTTCTCCTTCCCACTTCTCCAGCTCTTTCTGATCTCAGCTACTAAGCACAGCCCCTTCCTTAAGGTTTCCCTACCCAGTGGGAGAAATGAATAATTCATAGGATTTACAATGGTGTCCCCCTCTAATTCTTCCCATATGGCTTGTAGAACTCAGGCCTTTTGGACTAATTTTTTAAAGAGACAAGACATGTCAGGATCCAGCACTGCTTTCAATCTCTGCAGATTCAGAACCATGAGGTTGCCTGGGTCCTCTTTTTGGCCTCTGCCTCCATAAATCCCTTAGTGTGGCACTGGTGGCTGAGGGGCCTGTATAATGGTACAAAAGGTGGTCCACCCCAAAGACTTGCATCAGACCTCTTGGAATCAGAAACTGCCAGCTACTCCTACAACTCAGTGACAAATAAGATATGCACACGGTTACTCTTTCAGCATAAATTGCTGTTCATACGTGGGTTTCCATAGCTGAATAGGGATTCGAACCCTAATCTCCAAAGTCCTAGTCCAACACTCAAACCACTATAACATACTGGCTTAACTGAAATTTTAGTGCCCCACCAAACTACATATCCCAGGATTCCATAGGATGGTGCCATAACACTTACAGTAACATGGAACTGATAAAATCAAACTAGTGTAGACACTGCAATTTCCCTTTTATTAGGACAATCATTTTTGTTGCTGGTTTCTTTCCTCTGGAAGCTGAGCCTATAGGTAGAAAACATGTATCCAAATGAGAGGCCATAACCCTCTTTTAAATCTCATAAATTTTCAACATGGAGATTTATGAAAATATAGATCTCTCTCACTGGCAAATGAATTTATCTAAGCTTAAAAGTGCATAACTGTGGCTGGATTGTGGCCACTTTTTATATACTATGTCTTTTGAATAATACAGAATAAAATAAAATCACCCTGACACTCCAATACACTATAATTTCAGCTCCTTCCCATCTATTAATTTTAAAAAGACACAAACATCACATCACTTCTATTTGTAGCTTGCGAGGAATAGGCTTCTCTAATATTTTTCCATTTTCATTCATAGTCCAAGGCTTTTCTCCATACTTGAGCTCGCTCTTCTGCAGATTGCTTTATATCTATTTTATAGCAGTGTTTTCAAGGTTTAACATATTTTAGAAATATGGGTGTGCTTTTGCAATGCACTGCTAAAAATAGTATAAAATATTCATGTGCTTTTCACATGACTAAACTTAACCATGGTCTCTGGATTCTTTGTAAAGGTGATCATGGATGAACTGTCACCCCTTTAACATCTTTATTCTTAGACTTACAGGCTGTCAGACAGGATGCTGAATAAATGTTCCCCTATGTAGTCTATCTGAAGAATTATGAAGACATTCAAAAAAAGCCAAAAGAAAACAACCAGCCTTTCAACCCATCTAATGTCAGGTTTCAGATATGGTTCTTTTACTGCCAGTGGCTATAGTTGCCACTAATAAGGCGGAGGAAAAGATATTTGTTGGCTTTGTGTTTCCCTACAGAAATGTCAGATCTCACAGGATTGACAATAGAAAGAGTATCCTTTGCTTGGGAAATCTGCACATTTTGGAGATTTCTGATTTAAGGAGGAGGCAGGGGAGGAGTGAATAAGGGGGGACTGGCAATGTGATGAGGGTAAAGCTTACCTTTCAGAGTCAAATTATCTCTGAGATTACAATCAATTATCTTTTAGATTGCAATCACCCTATAATTCATTTAGTCAGGCATAAGCCCCATTGAACTTAAGAATGCTTACCTCTAAGTCAGGTCAGTATGATTATTCCAATCTTGTAGATGGCATACCAGGGTATAGTTACAGGGAGCTGAAATGAAGGCATTGCCCCCCACCCTATAAGGATTCTCATACCCATGGCATTTTCCTTCAATACCCAAATTTCTAGCATTACAGAGAGTAAGACAATGAAAATCATCCACACTTAGAATTCTTACATTGGTAACTTTGCCTGTCCTTTCCTTTCTACACCTAGGCCATTTCTGCACTACACTGCTACAGTGCTATTATTCCACTTTCAACATCCTATGGAATCCTGGGGCTTGCAGTTGAGGGAGGAGCCTTTAGAATTCTCAGCCAGAGATCTCTTTGGCCCCAGTAAACTACAAACCCCAGGATTCCACAGGATGTTGAAAGTGGAATAATAGCACTATAACAGTGTAGTGTGGAAATGGCCCTAAACTATATTTCTAAATGCTCAGACAAAATTTTAAGTTAGAAATTTGGGGACTGAAGAAAATTTCATTGGAGGAAAGTTCTTATTAGGGGGCAGTGCCTTCATTTCGTCCAGTCTATAAGTATTCTCTGCTTCAGCTCGGGATATAATTCTTCACCAATTTTCTTCTCAAAGGAAGCAAGGTGTGATTTTAGGAATTTTCAGGCCAATGTGAGAAAGTCCTTGAAAAACATGCAGTTTTTGAAACCTATTCATATTTCAGGAGTTAATTCTGCACAAAATTTGTGTACAGTTGTTATTTTGGCACAGAAATTATTTATGTAGAATAAGTCCCACACTGTGAAGATTCTTCTCAGTCCAGGATTCTCTCCATCAGGGCTTCGTGACACTCAAAAAGAAAAAAAAAACATGCTTTTCACCCATTTTGAAGAATTTTCAAATATTAATTCCATCTCTAGCTTCAGCTGCTATTGCTTCAGAAGATGCCTGCAGAACATTCAGCTCTTAATCTTATCAGACCATTATCTTTGCTGGCTGATGGGAGTTGCATGACAAGGACACTTGGATGGCTAAAGGTTGTCCACTGCTTCTCTTAATATTTTGGATGACAACTTGCGGCAGCTCCAGTTAACATGGGCACTGATGAGGGATTATAGAAGACAAAGTTCAAAACTGCAGAGGACACCAGATTGGGGAAAAAGATCTAAACCATTCAACTAATCAGGCAAACATTTCCTGTGATGCTGAATTGGCATTTCTTCATTTAAATGCATAGGGCTACCTTTATTGGCTCTTCCCCCCTCCTGCAAAAAAGTCAAAGTTAGCCATAGTTCTATGTTTATCATAGCAATGTTATATTCTGTATTACATATTTTCACCACAGTGCTTAAAATTCTTTGTGATTGAGGTGTTACCCTGATTTCTGGGGTCCTTTGGGGGACACCTCAATGTGCTCCACATGATGGGGAATGAGTAACCTAGCATGGTCTTTTTACCCAGTTTTTATGGGACCAGGCCAAGCCAAAAACCAAACAAGAATGTCCAGTAAATGATTTTATTGAAAGAAAGTCTCACGAAAGTCTCACAAAATGATTTTATTGAAAGAAAGTCTCACGAACCAATGCAATCACTCACACACTCACCCAAGACCTATTAAGAAGCAAAAGTGAGGAAACTGGATAGGGGAGTATTGAAGAGGTTGCAGCTGGGGTAATACTGCACCTTTTCCTGAAGTCCTTGGTCTGGGAAGACAGCGGAGAAGTGGGGCTCAGCACGGGAAGGGCTGAGGGGATTACTCAACGGACAGAGCAATGGTCTGCTGGGATGACTGGGAGTGATCCAAAGAAATGCTCAAAAACTGGGACTATTTGTAGGGGAAAAAAGTACCTTGAGGGCAAATCCTCTCCCGGGGAGAACAATGGGTGTTGCAGCAAGAACGAAGCTCCATAATGGTAACTTTCTTTGCTTGATGGGATTACACCGTGTTGCCAAAGTCTTAGGATCTTAGGCTGCATTTGGTTGTGGTGTGACTTCGTGTAAATGGTACTCGCTTCATAGGATATTTGCTCAACATGGGGCAAACACGCTAATCCCCTCAAGTCGACTTCTCAGGGGCTGAGGATCCTTCAGTTATTGTGGGTTTACACATCTTGAGGTCTTCTGGGGCTAAGTGACCGGGGATTTTACTGGCCTGACCTGGTTTTCAATCATTCAACTGTGGCTGCCTACATGCACATCTGGGCGACCTCTCAGGCACACGGAATCATATTTAATATCAAATTGTAGACCCCGGGATAGAGTTTTTCCAGTGGAGTAACAGAGGATACATGGACTGGAAACTGAAAATTATCACTATTGATCTGCTCCTCAGATTTCATGAAGAGAAAATCTGAAACCAAAGCAATACACTTGAGCTGAAGGGTTATATTCAGAAGTCTGTGTTAGTGCATTTGTATTTCTGCTATACGGTGATACTTTTTCTCAGCAGTAGCCTCCTCATAAGTAGGTTGTCAGGGCTCTTCTTAAATCAATGCTTGTCAAAATGGGAAAATGTATTTACAGTCTAAAAAAAAAAATCTCTTGAGACAGCCAGTAATGCCGGAGAATTGAAGCGTTGTGCAACCCATGAAAATCAAAGGTTTCAGACTTCTCATTCTAGGAGAGTTGGTGGAATATTGTCTTCTCACATACTTAGGGTTGCCAGCCCTCCAGAAGTAGTCTGGAATGACTGAGAACTTAATTATATCTCCTAGAGGAGAGAGAGCATTCCAGATCTGGTCTGAAGCCCAGGAATTGGCCTTGATGCCCAAGAAAGTCTTAAGACCAAAACTGGAGACGTGATAAGCCACCACTGGAGATGCCTAAGCAAGAAGGTGCAGTAAACTCAAAGGGCAGCAGTCAGCAAAAACAAAGAAACATGGAGATTGGTTAGCACAAAGCCTTCCCCACTCACTCCCACTTTTAAACACATAAACAAGAAAACTGAACCCAAAATTACCTCTATGCCATCCCATAATAGCTTCAGTACACAAGAAAACTACAGGTAAACTTTGTAGATGAATGAAACCAGCAGACAGGAAAAGCTTTGACCTTCAGCACAAAACAGGAATGTAATATTTAGAATGCTATTTAGCCCTACAGCAACTATAGGATGGGCAACCGTGGGAGTTCAAGGGTTTTTTTTACTGTGATTCCCATCAGTTCTCATTACTGGTCACAGGGACAAAAGCCAATGTGAGTATCAGGCCAAGAAAATCAGCTGGGATCATTTCACACTATGCAGTTTTAGCACAGTGATTCCACTTTAACTTTCATGGTTCCACCCTTTGGAATCCTCGAGTTTGTAGTTTGGTCAGAAGCACTAGAAGAACTCTCTGGTGGAGAATCCTAAATACTCTTTTCTCAACTGCAAATCCCAGGATTCCACAGGATATTGCCATGGCAATTGAAATGGAATAACCATTAGAATTGTGTAGTGTGAAAGGACCCATGGAAGACCCCATTGTGTAGAGTGCAGTAGTAAAAGTATTCCTTCCCTTAAAGTTAATTGACTCTTAGCTTGTCACATTTAGGATGAGGCTGTACACTCATGAGGCATAAGTGCCAAGAGTGTTTAACAATAAACTCATGAATAATAAGCAAACACTGAAGACAGACGTCCTTGAGTTAAATTACAATTGAGCGAGGCTGCATTTGGAAAGGAAAAGAAACGCTGTCACAGACTCCTGTATAAAGTTGTAGTGTGTTAACCTCCCCTACTCCCAAAGCCTTAATATTTTATTTTAATGGCATTCTAGACCTTGTGGGCAGGATAGCAATAATTAAAACTCATAATGACAAACACAGAAGCAACAAACAAGATCAGTCTTGAAACAGCCACAATGAAAGGAAGGAAGGAACACTTATCCATGGGCCCTGAAGGTGTAGATCAGTTTTTTGAAAGAAAGAAAGAAAGAAAGAAAGGAAGGAAGGAAGAAAGAAAGAAAGAAAGAAAGAAAGAAAGAAAGAAGAAAGAAAGCAAGCAAGCAAGCAAGCAAGCAAGCAAGCAAGCAAGCAAGCAAGCAAGCAAGCAAGCAAGCAAGCGATTGGCTGTAATTTTGTAGCAACCTAGTTCTTTGGAGTTACAAGAACCAATCTGGTTTTCCACTATCTCTGCATTTTGCACAAGGTTTTTGGGCCACAAAAGGCTGGATGCTGCCAATTCTGCTTGTAACAGAATTAACCCTAGGCAGATAGAGGGAACCATCTCCAGTAAAGCTGTTTCCGCCTCATTTGTCACTGCTCTTGGCTTTCAGAAACATCAAAGCAAATGGCAGCATAACTTAAAAGGGGGTCAGGAAGATTATGTTTTTCATCAATGTGATATCAAGTTTTTACAGCTGAACTTTCCATTTTCCCCCCATGTGCTTAGTCAGTGCTTACCAATTTCACTGTTCTGCTTTAAGAGTGAATTTCTGTCATTACTTATGCTTATTTAAAGAGCTTAGGTGGGATTTAATATGGGAGTAATAACAAACAATAATAATGTCCAAGAACATGAAAGTGTGGGAGAGAGGTTGAGAGAGAAAGAGAGAGAGAATGCATTTTACCTGAGACACCATGTGGAGTAGTGGTTTGAGCTGGATTAGATTCTAGGGGGCCAGGGTTTGAATCCCTGCTGGATCATGGAAGCCCACTGGGTGACCTAGGACAAGTCACACTCTCTCAGCCACTGAAGAAGGCAGTGGCAAAGCTCCTTTGGCTAGATTTGGCCAAGAAACCCCACAATAGGGCAGCATAACTCATCAGCTTGAAGTCAAACAACAAGGCATTTTACCCGTGATTTTTTTTCCTTGTTCTTCCATGAGTTTTGACTACTTTGGCTTAAAGACAGAAGCCTAAACACAACAGTCACTCCCAACAGAACAGACCCATTGAATCGAGGAGACTCAGATAACATTGACTTCCCATTCAGCAAACAATTTGACATACTTACTCTCTTTGAAGCTGGCGCTGGATTTCAGCCTATGTTAAAACAGATGGCGCTAACAACAAAACAGTTGTAATATCATCCCTCCTGAAGTAAATACTGCTGATCTGGTTTCCAGCCAGAATACACACATGGACACATACACAAAACCACCAAAAGCAAATTTGCTTCCTTTAACAAACAACAATGTTGAAGATGATACAAAAAACTAAAATGGTCGAGACCTAGCAGCAGAGAAATAACCTACCCAAATGAGTGAACGCAGTTTCAAAAAAAAAGAAAAAAAAAGAGAGAGTACATTTTAATGAACACATTTCCTTTTTCATTTCCAAAGTCAAGCCAACTTACAATAAAAAAATCCTGCAACATGATGATGAGACAAATATGTTTTGACAGTATGTTTTCTTCTCTAATACATAGTTTAATAAACCAATAGAAAAACAAAACAATATCACATCAGAAGACATACTATTGAAATCCATTTGGCCTCAACTTAATTTTACAGGTTGGCTTTGACTTCTTTTTGTTTAACTGTTCTGCATATACCTACTAATTTGTTTTCTGATTTGTTTTCTTTTAATGTTGTATAGTGGCATATGTTCATAAACTGTATTTGGTTTTAACTAATCTTCCCACTGTTATTATGTTATTCCATGTATTTATTGATGTTCCTTTTTCTAAAAAGCTGCATGTTGTTCTGAGTCAGTTGCCCAAACAACCAGTGTACTGTGTTGTGGGGCAGAGTATATTGCACATAGATGTATTTGTTCAATTTGTAGATGTCTGCTGTCCAAATGGTTTGTTACTGCATAGTTACCGTGCAGTCTGTTTTATTCCAGTCATAGTTCACTTGGGAAAATGAGAAGCTGGGTGGCTGGTTGGCAGTCCAAAGGTCAAGAATCAGGATATCAGCCAGAAGCTGGTGAACCAAAACCAACAGGAGACATGCAGAAGAATATTCTGGATTCAGGAACAAGGCTTGGATGTCTTTCACGGCATGGGCAATCAATGTTGTCTGCAGTGACTGTACAGCATTTTTTGTTTGTCTAATATAAGGAGGCTGAATATTCAGTGCAAACCACTGGGGACACACCAGTGGAGCTTCAGGTGTATCAAGCCTCTCCCTAAATACTCCGGTCCTGTTAGTATCTCCAAGGGTCTACTAACCCCCTCACCAGGGCTGGCTCCCCGTCCCAGGTACAAGGATGAAGGGCAGAAAAAGCCTCCAAGGTCTAGATTGAGATGAGGCCCATGTGCTCAGCCCAGCACTGCAGTCTCAAATTCTACTTGGGGGCACCATGATGAAACTGTCAGTGAAGATGCTGTGTGCCTGAAAAGGCAGTAGAGCAGTGGTTCTCAACCTGTGGGTCCCCAGATGTTTTTGGACTTCAGCTCCCAGAAGCCCTGAGCATTGACCATAGTGGCTGGGGCTTCTGGGAGCTGAAGTCCACAAACATCTGGGGACCCACAAGTTGAGAACCACTGCGTAGAGGTTCAGGATCTGAGCCAATGTCCAAGTCAGGTGCTGAAGCACCAGCTCCACCTGAGGCACAGTAGTCTGAGTCCACTGGAGATGCAACAAGAGTAGGTGATGAGGTCCTCCATTGGGGTTGGTCTGGCACGACAAAGGATGGCTGGACATCCCGATATGGGAGAAGGGCCAGGCTGATCAGCATCAATGTTATCCTTTTTATTAAAAGAGTCCTCCAAGGGCTGATGCACTGGGTTGTCAGGCAGAGGTGTACCCTCTGGCTTGGCAGTGTACTGGGCATGGAAGTGATGAACCAGCCATGGGACATGTACCTGCACTGCATCTTCCCTGGATCATTCATGGAAACCATACCCCTTCCAGTCAACCAGGTACTGAAGATTGCTGTCAAACCAGTTTGAGTCAAGAATCTGAGCAATGTTATACTCCTTTCCCTCATCCATCATGATGGGCACTGGAGGCTGGGCGTGAGCATGGAAGGAATGCAGTAGGAAAGCAGGAATCAGCAAAGACTTTTGGAGGATTGGGTGAATAAAAATCAATGACACGAGCTGCAAATGGAATATTACAGAGGTGATCTGCCAGGAGATGGCAAGTGGACCTATGTGGTGGGCATCTAATTTCTGAGGTGGTCTCTAGGAGTGCAGCCACATCCAGTCTCCCATATTCAACAGGGTCCCTCCTGACACTGACATTTGGTTACCCTCTTGTAGACCTCCTCAGCCCATTCCAGCTGATCCTTCAAGACTGCTTGAATTGTCTGTAATTCCTCAGTAACATGATCAAAAGCAGGGACATCAGTAGGAGGCAGGACAGTGGCAAAAACAAGGTTGATAGCCATAACTAATGAAAAACAGTGTCTCTTGAAGGGAAGCATCCCACCAAATTTCTGTAAGCAAATTCTGCTTACAGAACAATTGGCTTGTTGGAAAATTGTGTAGCATCAGAGATACTACTCCAAAATCTTACTGATCTATTCCATCTGACCTTCAGACTAAAGATGATAAGCCAAGGACAAGTGAAATCCGGCATCACAAATCTGTGGCCACCAGAAGTCCTGTAAAAGAAAATGAAGATTCCTGAAGGTGCCAAAATGCCCTGCTGGTCCACTGGCATGGTACAGATGGAGCACTTCCTCATGGAGAGTGCCTGGAGGGATATACAAGCAGTACCAGTGACACAAGATACCATCTTGCATGGAGAACACAGCATCTGTGACTATGCCTCTGCTCCACAGTTCCTATAGGTATCTCTGAACAAAAAGATCCTACCACTGTCGCTCCCGCATCTGATCCACCAAAGCCTGTGTCTGCTTGTCTGTAGTGGTGTCCTAATAAATAAATTACTGTGAACTGGAACCAGGAAAAAAAGGGACCACCCAATTTATTGATGATTGAGGCACTAGGTGGTCTGCAGGTGCTCTAAGTTCCAATGGTCAGTTTGCACCTGTAGTAGATGGTGGGTACAATTCAACAAATGATGCCTTGTTTCAAACATCATCCTGATTGTTAGAAGTTCTTTCTCTCAGATGGTGTAGTTCCACTCAGATTCTGTGAATTTCCAGGAGTAGAATGCACAGGGTCGAAGATCCCGATCCTCTCCTCACTGGCTGTAACAAAAACATCCACCACAGCCTTACCAGAGGAATCTGTTTCCACAAGAAAAGGCCACATTTCATTTGGTTGCTGCAAGATGGGTTTCAAAGTGAAGGCCTGTTTAGTCACTGAAATACCTGTTGAGCTGCATTTGTCTATCTGAAGAGCCCCTTGGTACTGAATAAGTCTGTGATGGGGGCTGTGGGCAGAGAGAAGTGCGAAATGAATCAGTGCTATTAGCTGGCAAACCTGAGGAATCACTGTATGTCCGTAATACAATGTGGGGCTTGCCATCACAGAACTGTTTCTACCTTGGCTGGGTCTAAGAGAATTCCAGAAGGAGTGATACAGTAACCTAGAAAATTCACACTGGTATAGTCAAACTCTCACTTTTCACATTTTGCAAAGAGCTGGTTCTCCTACAGGCTTTCCAGGACAGCATAGACATGCTGGCAATGCTCAGAGGGGTCATGGGAATAGACCATAATGTCATCCAGGTAGATAATTGCAAAATATTCTAAAAAGTCTCCAAAAAATATCATTCATTAGGTGTTGGAAGAACAATGGGGCATTGCAAAATCCAAAGGGCATTACTGTGCATTCAAAATGACCACAGCCTGTGCTGAAGGCTGTCTTCCACCCATCTTCTCCCTAATATAGACAAGTTGCATTTTCCTGAAGGCCTAACTTGGTGAAGATTTGGGCAGAGACTCTTCAGCAATTCCAAAATCAGATGAAACAGATATCTGATCCAAATGGCAATGGTAGTTATTATAAAGCCTTAATGTGCTCAATTTCTTCTGCACAAAGAGCATAGGAGCCACTGCTGGTGAGAAGGAGGCCCTAATGTACCCTTGGTGTTAAGTTCTTGTCAGTGAACTCCTGCAGTGCAGCTAGTTCAGGTTCTCACAGTGCATAGATCTGCCTAACTAGAATTTTAGTTCCTGGGACCAACTCAATAGGAGAATCATATGGTCAATGGGGTGGCAACTGTTGCCTTCTTCCCAAACATGTCTCTATTGTCCTAGTAGTTGGAGAGTAGTCCCTGCAGTGGGTTGTCTATTGTGCAAGATACCAGGGCCTGCTCTTTCAAGATCAGACAAGCCTTGTGATAATGCAGTAAGTTGAAGGAGATCTGGCCAATGAACCATTGGATGAAAGTGTCATGGAGCCAGAACCAGGCCAATCCAAGGAGCAATGCGAAATAAGGAGTGGTGGCCAAGTGCAGCTTGGGGTCGGGGGGTTCCTGGTGCCTTCCTTTGTCCATAAACAAGGGCTACATTTGCTTTACTGCCAACACTGAGATCAACAACTGCTCATGGAAGGTTTCCACTAGGACAGGGTGTTCTAAGAGGTATTGTGGAAACTGGTGCAGATCTGCAAAGGAGAAGTCCATGAAGCTGGTGGTGGCACTAAGACCAGCATGGTATACATTGACATGGGACTGTAAGTTGGGCAGACACTATGAGATGAAAGGAGTTGGTTGATTTTGGGGTCTGGGCACCCTTGAAAGAGTTCCTGACTCACTCTATGGCTCCAGCAGGACCAGGGCATGACAGGTTCCATGATCCAGGCTTGGCTAGATACTGAACAGTGAAATGGCCCTTCTGGCCATGATAGAGCCAGAAGCCAAGCTTCCTAAAACTCTGGTTCTCAGCTGGGGAGAGGTATGGATGAGCTCCTCCTAGTTACACGGGTTCTTCAGGTGGTAGGAAATCCAGACAAGCAAGGCCTGGAAACTATTGCCTGGGACCAGGTTTTCCATGGGTTAATCAAGGACAGGAACAAGTACATCGGCTTCCCAGTATCTTCTCTATCATATCAGAGCTAGCAGGTTGTGGATCTGTCAATGTACACCAACACATCACATGCTTCCTCAGACAGTCTGTCTTAGAACTGATCCATGAAAGTACCCATTGCAGGTCCTGCTGCAAGAAGCTGAACTCAGCCACTAGCTCTGCCAGGGGGTTCTGGCCCTGCCTTAGACTTTTGAATGTATCTGTTAGTAGTAAGAGCCTTCACTGGGTCCTCATACATAGCTTTCAGATGCTGAATAAAAGTTGCCTCCTTGTCTAATACAGAGTTTTGTTCCAGCAGTAAGAGCAGTCTATTTGGCAGCTGAGCCTGTCAGTCTGCTAGACTGGCAAGAAATCCAACCTTCATTTGATCATCAGGGAATGCTTCTGCCTTCAAGCTCATGAACAAGTTGCTTTGAGCTAGGAATGCTGGAAGCCAGTCAGCCATTAAACTTCACCAGTGAAGGTATGGGATACTTAGGCTTCACCAGCAGGTGGCAGGAGTGTCATGAACATCCTGCTGAACTTGCAGAGCTTGGACTACAACTGTGAGTTGGGCCAACTGGCCTCAGAAGGCCAGGTTATCTTACACTAGCTGTTCAACAAGTAAAACTCACCATGGAAGCTGCTTTGTTCTTTTGTGTGTAGGAGGCTGGCAACAAGCTGTTGTGGTTCACTTGGGCAAATGAGAAGCAGATTGGTCAATTAGCAGTCTGGTTGTCAAAAGCCAGGGTATTACTCTGAAGCCAGGGAATCAAAGCCAATGAAGGGAAGTGCAGAAGTGTGGTCTAGATTCAGGAACAGGGCCAAGACTGAGCTGGCTTGAATATCTCTCTCAGAGTGCAAAGAGCTGGGGTCATACTAATGAAGCCAAATCTCTCCCTAAACACTCTAGTCCCACCCCCCTTCTTCTCTCTCTCTCTCTCTGTGTGTGTGTGTGTGTGTGTGTGTGTGTGTTTACTCCTAAAGACTGAGGTCTGCAGCATGGACCTTCCTCTGTATCTCTGTGGTGGCAATACAGCATGGGAAGACATGTTGCATTCCAATTGTGGAATGTTCTCCCTTTGGAGGTCCATTTGGAACCCATGTTGCTTGCTTTCCGGAGCCAAGTCAAGATGCAACCTCTTATTAAAGCCTTTGGGGCTTAACTTAACTTTAAATGGACATGGACATGGCTTTCAATTGTTGTAGTCCTTTAAGCTATCTTAACTTGTTGTCGTGTTTAGTATGTTTTTATCCTGTCAAAGCTACTCTATTGTTTTAATCTGGTACGGTTTTAAAATGTTTGCTGTCGTATCTGTACACTGCCCTGAAATCAAAGGCAAGATATGAACATTTTAAGAAATAAATAATAAATAAGAATTAAAGAAAGACAAGGTGGTAGTCTATGATAAATACAGAGTGTGGCCATGCACTGCTTTGAACCAAATGTACACTACCACAACGTGATGGGCTTGGAAGTTATCTGGCACATAAATGAGATATAGATGGGGCCGTTACAATGGTTCAAAGCCCCTGAAATACCACAATCCCTTTGCGGAGCATTTGCAGAGCAATTCCATGAATGTTTCCTCTGAAGTAAGCCCCAAGTGTGTGTTCAGCAGGCCCTACTTTACTTATTTAAAGTATGCTTAAGACAGCAGATTTAGTTATGCCAGCAGCTTTCATATGGAGGTTATTATATCATAAGTTACCTTGCAAAATAGCAAGCTATGGATCCACAGTCAAGAGCTAGACAGCTACAATATGACAGAAGTAGAAGCCAGTGTCCTGTATAGAAGATATGTATGGATAAGTACTGTAGTTATGGTGCTACATAGTGAATCCCAGCCCAAATCCCCCAATTCCCACTTAACAGGAAGCAGCTTCAGCAATCCACCCCTTTATGTGAACAATCATATTGCAGATTGCCAGAAGCAGGGCCCCTGTTGCAATTCCCACTTGTGTTGGAAATCGCTTACATCAGGGGCGCAGGCTCATCAGTCAGTTGCTTCACAGCCAAGAGAGGAACAGATTCCCATTAATTGTGGTGGCTGTTGCTTAGTAAATAGGGATTGGGGGAGGGGCTTTCAGGGTCCCTATGCAGTGAATACAAAAGAGTCACAAAGACTTGACTATAGGTTACAACTGGATTCCAGCCATTATCTATCAAAGTGTGATATCCCCAGATTGCAAGTGTGGCTATTTGGAGAGCCCAGTGCAGGCCTTGGGACCCCCATTGACTTCAGAACGACTCTGATTCTGCTCCCAACTTTTTGACCCCAAAAGCACACGCAACCCACCCTTTGCTGTTTGGGGAGTTTCCTACCTTGAAACAGCCAGGTATTGGTGTGTTAACTGTCATTGCAGAAGACGGGTGTCACAGAAGGATGTTGCACCTAGGATGCCCCTACGTCTTGCGAAAGAGAAGCCACGAAAGCTGTGCCATTCCTCTTGGGCAGCTCTACACTATGGCACTGAGTAAGGGAACTAAATGCCAACAATAGATCCTCTTAAGAAAGAGGGACATTTCAGAGAGAGATTTATACCAGAATGTGTTCCTTGGAGTATTTTCTTTTAAATACTCCACTTCTCTGGTAATAAAATTTATATCATGTACTTTCCTGTGCCTCTTTTAAAGAAATAAATTGCTGTGGTTTGTCATAATGACAATGGAATGAAATTCCAACTCTGTCCAAGAGTCATAATTGCTTTGGAGAATTTGCTCATTAAGCCAGGTGCCTATATTTTTAGGCTGCCAGGGCCATGTTTCAATTTCAAGAACTAATGCAAAAAGGGGGCTTTAATCCTTCTCATTTCTTTGCGCAGAGGTAGTGTTCTGTGCAATGTAAGCTGACTCAGTCAATGCTCTGAATGATCTCCCTTCATAATATTTAACTGCACAAACCTTCAAAGAAGAGTTCAATTTATAGAGATAAATGGAAGCTGCTCCAGACACCATGAAAGCAACATGAAAAGGATTGAAGGAAATCATTAAACATTGGCTATCTCGTGACAGGGTATGATGGACAGCTACAAAAAAGTACAGCAGTGAAATCTCATTCCAAACCATTTTCACTGTGCTGTTTCCACATTCTTATTGGATTCCTGCTTCCCAGACTGCCTTTTGGGTTAGATTATACACAGTGAATATGGTTTTGGACTTAGATTATAATGAAGAAAATCTCACTGTGGGTTCAAATTGTGAGGTAATAAGCAGGAACCAAGGAACTTTGGCATAACGAAGAAAGTTTTCTCCTTTCCATATGCTAAACTCCTCCTGTCTTGTCTACATAGAGGCTAAAGTCCCCTGGAATCTCACCTTGCTTCTAAAAGATGCTTGTAGCATGGACCTTGGAATGAGCTCCCCTGAAAACTGGGCCAGAGAGGATGAACTTCCCCAAAAAATTGATATGGAAAAAGTAGACTACCAATAGTCTTATGTAGCTCACTTTCCTCAGGAAATATCAATCAGTAGCATATAAATGATCAAGCACTAAAAATATTAATGCAGCCATGTTTTTCAGTTCTCCTAGGAATAGCAAAGAATGCACGCAATCAGTCCTGTTCATACTTACCTGGAAGAAGCTATACCAGACACATGGAGGGCATGTTTTAGGTACACATTGTGTACATAGGAATTTAAGGATGTTTCAGTGATAGTGCCTGGGGAAAGTGATTTGCCCTCCCCCTGCAAGAACGTGCAAATAGGCAAAATTAAATACTAATTAAAGTGCTGAGCCCATGCTACTTTAAAAACAGTTCAGGGATCCTTGGTTTGTACATGTTCCTGATATAAGAAATACCTGTACCAGCAGGCAGAGTATATGCTTTTCATTCAGAAGGCCCCCAAGTATTTAGTCCCTAAGATCTCCAGAAAGTGCTCCTGAGTAACATCTCTTTGCTACGGAAAAGCAGGTGAAATCTCTGTCCTTGCTGCAGTTCTGAAACTCATGGTTGAAACTCTTGACTCTGCTCTGAAGCACATTTCAGACTGGCACACTCAAAGGACAAGAGCACCGAGGATGCTTAGCTACCTCTTAGATGTTGTTGAAGCTGAAGAAAACAGAGTCTGGGATACCAGGGATGCAAGAATAATTTTTTTTCTGTTCTGATGTTGTCCAAATTTGCTTCAGTTAATAAATATAGAGGTATATCCAATGGTGTCATCCATACATTAAACTTCTGATCTTTATGTGTGCTTGTGAAAGCTGAATGGCAAAGAATGCTGACAGGAAGAGAATCAATTCACTTGAAACACGGTGCTGGAAAAGAGTTCTATGGCCATGGCTACCCACTTTTTTTTCACTTGTGTACCCTTTAGCAGCCCATTTCCATAAACTGTGCCCCTCATATTAGCAAAATGTTTGTAATAAACATAGTTGCTGCTATTTCTTTTTTTTTTTAACACAGAGTTGTGTTTTTATTTTTGTTCTTAGATTACAAACAGCAGCAAACAGATAAGAAAAAGGGGGGGAAGTCAATACAATCTAATAGAATTACATTCAATTAACAATTTCTCATTGATAAATTTCCCCAATACCAATATAATGAATAGGATAAAATGAGATAAAGTAGTCTCTGTGGTCCAGACTCCAGCATAATAACTATCCTCAGTCTCTCAACGCAATTACTGACAAAGCCCCCCATTTCTTTTCCAAATAGTTACAAACTTCTCATCATTTTTCTCAATATCTAGTCAAAGATTTATCTTTCAGCAAAATAGTAAGTTTTTCTGTTTGCATCAGATCATATATCTCATACAGCCATTCATCTATTTCCGGCGCTTTCTCTTTTTTCCAGTCTCTAGCAAATAGTAGCCTGGCTTTAGTAGTCAAATATAAAAAGATTTTTCTGTTATGCGTCCCAATAAATCCCTCAATTAGCTCAACCATGTTCAACAAATAACTTTCAGATAGCATGGGGAAATTTGTGTCTAACATTTTCAAAATCTTTATATGGATATTTTTCCAATATGTTTTGGCTTTTTTACAATCCCACCAACAGTAAAAAAATGTCCCTCTTTCAGCCTTACATTTCCAACATTTATCGTTGTTGTCTTTATAGATCTTTGCAAGTTTTACTGGTGTTAAGTAGCATCTATTGAACATTTTGTAATAATTTTCTTTAAATGTTTGAGATCTTAAAATTCAAGTTCTTCCATGTTTGTTCCCAATTTTGTAATTCGATTGGATGCCCAACATTCTGGGCCCATTTGACCATCGTATTTTCAATCACCTCCTGCTCAAGATCTCATTTTAGTAATAATTTATAAAATTTTGAAGTCAACTGTTTATCTCCTCCATGCAAAATAACATCTAAATCTGTCTTTTCATTATTTATCTTCCCTTCACTACAATCCTGCTTGAATCTAGAGAGCAGGCGGGCATAAAGAAACCAAGGACAATCAAACCCCTCCTGCAAAAGTTCCTCTCTTTTCTTAAACATCGATGTGCTGTCTTCAAATTTTATCAATTCTTTATAGGTCCACCATCTCTGTATTTTAAGCTCATCTTGGTGAAAAGCTTGTATTGGAGATATCCATAGTGGGAACCTAGGGCGTAACTGTTCTTTTGAACTTTTTCCAAGAAAAGTATAAAATTTTCCTTATGGGATGTTCAAAAAATTCTTTCCTTGGCTGCTTTTTAGAGTACCATAAACAAAAATGCAATCCATTATCAATACCTGCTCTTTCAAAGAACAGGATTTCGCTATGTTCTAATCTTATCCAATCTGTTATCCAGCACATAATATTAGCATGTAGGTAAAGCCTGAGGTCTGGGAGACGTAGTCCCCCTCTTTCTCTAACATCCGTCACGGAAGTCCATTTGATTCGAGGTTTCTTCCCAGCCCAAATAAAGTTAGTCTGCAATTTCTTCCATCATTTGAAGACATCAGCCTTTATTATTAGTGGTAAGTTCTGGAATAAAAAATGGATTTGATGTAGTAACATCATTTTGATTGCTGAAATTCTTCCCAAAAGGGAGAGCTTTGATTTCCCCCAGGATTCAATCTCTTTTTTGATCTCTTTCCATTTCTTGTCATGATTATTAAGAAATAGGTCTTGGTTTTTCTTTGTTAGCCAAATTCCCAGATATTTAATCTTCTTTTCTAATTTAAATTTAATTTTGGTTTGCAAGTCTTTCTCTTCAATTGAGGTCATATTTTTGGTTAACAAGGCTGTTTTTTCCTGATTAATTTTGAAACCCGATAAGTCCCCAAAACCTTCTAGCATCTGGTTTAGAGGATCCAAGGAACACAGCGGGTCTTCTATTATAATAACAAGATCATCAGCATATGCTCTTACTTTCATTTAGGCTTTCCCTATCTTAACCCCTCTTATAGCGTCACTTTGTTTTATTTGAATCAGAAGGAAGTCTATGATAATTAGAAAAAGTAACAGTG
Organism: Iguana delicatissima; assembly: GCA_948472985.1. Classification (NCBI taxonomy): domain Eukaryota; kingdom Metazoa; phylum Chordata; class Lepidosauria; order Squamata; family Iguanidae; genus Iguana; species Iguana delicatissima. The sequence continues at coordinate 62,407 of CAOKZL010000841.1, read as the reverse complement.
AAAGGGGACAGCCCTATCTGGTACCTCTTTTGATCTGGCAAGCTTTGGTTCTTTCAGAGTTCATAATTATTTGAGCATGTTGGTCAGAGTATAATGTTTTTATCCAATTCAGGAAATTTTTACCTCAGTTCATTTTAGAAAATTTTTACCACAGTTCATTTCACAGTTGCTACCATTTCAAATTATATGTTGTAACTATAAATAAATAGACCAATAATGGGATTAAAAAGCAAAGAGCAGTTATTATTAATCTTAAACCGTTAAAGTGAAGGTGAAAAAAATAAATCTAGTAGCACTTTTAAAATTAGCGTGTCTATATTTTTTTATCATGAGATTTTGTGCATATCAGTTCACTACTCCAGAGGCACTGAATATTATTATTATGACTACTTTTATCATCATCATTACTATCACTACTATGAAGGAAAATTAGGAGGTGAAAAAATAAATAAATCTAGCCACACCTTAACTAAGTATTATTAACTAATAAGAGATAAGATAAGAGAGGATGGAAAAAGGCACTGAGAGGAGATTTGTCTGGGCAGGGGAATGCTGCTGCACAGTCAAAAACCACTGAGAGTCAGGCAAGGGAACTGGAAAGAATGGGGTGGGAAGGAGAGAGAGATTGGCATGGGGAGGAGGAGACAGAGGTTGGTTTAGGGCTGGCCAGCCAGCTGGTAGGGAGGAGAAGGAAGGGAGCTGAGCCGAGATTTGCAGAACTGGGCCTGTCCTTCCCCTGGTGTTCACCTGCCAGAAGCCTGTGGAATCAGAGAGAGAAAGTGGCACTGCAGTGCTGAGAAATAGTGAAAGGGGCATGTGCACTGTGAGGTTGATTTCCTCCCTCTCTCATCACAAAGGCCAACTCTCATTTTTTTAAAAAAAGAAAATATATCTTTATCATAGTCTTTTTTCAAAAGGCTTTGCATTTTTTTTAGCTCTCACAAAAGCTGCTGAGGCAAGCTCTCCTCCAAGAAGGAAGAAAGACAGAAAGAAACTAGGAAGGAGAAGGTGTGTGGTGCTTCCATCTTTCTCTCCTCTTTGCTTTGGGAAAAGAGTTAAAAGGGAAGCAAAAACAGGAAGGGAGAGAAGACAAGAAGAAGGCAGGGGGGAGAGGGAGGAAAAAAGTGAAAGGAGTGAAAGGAGCACAGTGGATTGCCCTTCTCCTTCCTGCTGTGCATGCATGCATATGTGTTTGTGATTTGCATCTAGTCTTAATGTTGATGTATGTACCTTTTCCCACCATTATTCCCCTTTTTACGGACTCCAAAATGTTCTCCTGTGTACCCCTGTGTGTACACAAACCTCCAGCTGGGATCTACTGTTCTATGGATACTGTGGATTGCAAAAAAAGAAAATAAAAGAAAGACAAATAAATAGGTCCTAGACCAAATTAAGGATGAACTCACTCTAGAAGCCAAAATGACCAAACTGAGGGTATCATACTTTGGACATGTCATAAGATGTTATGACTCATTAGAAAAGGCAGTAATAATCAGCAAAGTGAAAGCTGTAGGAAAAGAGGAAGACTGCCTTGCAGATACATAGGCTCAATCAAGGAAACCACAGCCCCACGTCTGCAAGACCTGAGCAGGACTGTTGATGACAGGTTTCTTGGAAGTTTATCATCCAAAGACACACCATAAATTGAATCCTATTTGACAGCAATAAAAAAAACATCCAAAAGTGTTGATGAACTAGCTCAGCAGAGGACCTTTGTGCTCTAGACGTTTTGGATTCCCACAACCCCTTGCTATTAATCATGCTGAGTAGGAATGATGGGAGCTATAGGTCAGGTTATTTGGAAGGCCAGAGGTTCCCTGGACATTTGCTCACACAAGACCAGAAAACACTTTTTGACATCCGTTAACCTTCCACATCCCTAAAAACTGTTCCTGACCCTCTGTGGTAATGTGGAATACTGCAGACAGGTCTTCAGCACAGGGTGAGAGTTGAAAATCAGTGTTCTATTATACACAAGAGAGAGCATTTTCCTGTACTGCCACTGGATGAAGCCCAGGTTTAATAGTAGAGAAGCCCAGTGGGTGAGTGGTTTGGCACCATTCAGAAATGCTGCCTGGCTTTCATGGGGATGAGGCAAGATTTTTAAAAGCCCTTTTTTCCCTTTGCGTACTGAACACTGGGTGAGGGTTCAGGTTTTTCTTATCATTTTGTCTTATGATTTAAAAAAAAAATGAAGTGATTTTACATTTTTGTTTTGTTTCATTATCTGAGAGCAGTGCACTCTTTCAGAATCTGAACTGTGATTATTTCATAAAGATGAAAATGAATGCCCAGCAGTCGTAACTGTTTACAATCATGCTGTTTCCCAGAAATGTGAGAAATGGGAAAGCAGGAAATATTGTTTTCAGGAAGGCTGTGAGGAAGTGATTTCAATCAAAGATGCTCATTTAAACTAGAACATCTATGTGCACCCTTCAATTTATTCTTTCACTTTTCAGAGGATTTTCATGTTTTGTTTCTATTTAAATTACATTCCTCTTTGACTCTGTTTTCATATGCGTTTGTTTCCTATTTCATTTTTTATTTAATTATGACAATAACATTTGCTTCTATTTCATTCTGGAATTCAGTTTACATAAGAGATGTCATATCTGCAAAATAGCATAAAATAAAAATGCTTTATTGCATGCTAAGTATCTTATCTATATTTGTCTATCACATGGTGTGTATATGTATGTGCATTCAAGTCATCTGTTGACTTATGATGACCCCATGAATTTCATAGGGTTTTCTTAGGCAAGGAATACCCAGAAGTGGTTTTCCCAATTTCTTCCTCTGAAATACAGCTTAAAGCATCTGATGTTTGTTGGTGGTCTCCATTCAAGTACTAACCAGGGCTGACCCTGCTTAGCTTCCAACATCAGGTGGGATTTCGTGCCTTTGGGGTATTTAGGTGCACTATCACATGGTAGTACAAGATTTTTCCTTCATCAAATGCTGTTTGATTCTGGTAACCCAGAACTGCAACTTCATTTTCTTTCCAAGCTCAGAGGCATACAGCCTACCATTCATAGATTATATATACTTAAAGGCAGAGGGCTGTTTTCATTGGAAATAAAAACTGTAACCATTTGCCATAGTGAAAGCTAAATTACAGAGATTTCCATGTATGTTATTCTTATATTATGTTAGGGAAAATGGCTTTGCTTTCCTCATTCTCTGCTAGCAAATGATTTGGTCAATAAGACCAACCATTGTTCCTTTTGAATCCATCCATCCATCTTTCCTTCCATCCATCCTTCCTTGGCCATAGCACTGGGCTTCTGTTCTGAGTTCCACATCACTCCCATTCTCAGATGTAGCATGGTGTGTCTGGGGGTGATAAACGCTTTCATGTGTCAGGGGAAGGTAGAAAGTATGTGAGACTGTAGTACACCCTCTTCTGAGGAGGATCTTGCATGGCTGTAACCATCAATAGCCATTGATCAGCCAGGATGGCCCCAACGACTCTTTACTCCCAGGTTCTCAGATTCTCCCTCTCAGCTATTTGGGGGTTTTCCCCCACTTTCTTTTAAGCAATCAAAAGCTGCTAATGAATTTTCAGTCTATTAGCTCAGCAAGGGGCAGCCTGATCTGGCAGAGGGAAGAAGACAGAGGCCCTTTCCACACCAGGGTAATAAAACGGTGCAGAGCAACCTCCGACGGAGGTCGTCTTCACCGTGGAGTGGATTGTGGTGGACTACTTTAGCATAGTTCCACAGCTCAACCCGCTCTGAAGTGACTGGAAGTGGTGGCGCTCCATGTTTTTAAAAACCTCTTTTCAGAGGTTTTTAAAAAGCACAGAGCGTGCAGCCCCGTACAGCTCCGTCACAGCGCCCCGGTGTAGATTTGCAGACGTGCGCAAGTACATGCCTGCATATCTGCCGGGGGCAGGCTTCCGGCTGGCGAGTTTCTCTGGTTGGTGGAGAGCCTCTGCCAACCGGAAGCCTCCATTTTCATCTCCAGAGAGTGTGTAGCAGCGAACTCGCACTGCTCCGCGTGGCGACAGACTTGCCCGGCTGCCGGTAAGCTCCGTTTCAGCACGTTTCCCCCCATTTCTCCCTCCACATGTGGAAAGGGCCAGAGTTTTCTTGTTCCCAGGAAAAGATGTTTCACTTACTCATTGGAAGTTGTTTTCAGTCTTTGTGAGTACAATCAGAGGCTCCTTTTTTGTTAGTAAAGAGGAGCATTGTTTGAAGGGATCTACTCTGAATTAGAGCAACCCGAGAACTATAAGCCAGCCTCTGTCTCAGTCTCTGCGTCATAAGAGACACACGGGTCTCCCTCCTTGCTACCAACATATTTCACATTTCCCCTCTAAAATAGGACAGATATTACAGAAATCATTTTCTCCTTCATTCAGTTCTGTTTGCTTTGGTCTTGTTTTAGAGTCTTTTTTTTTTCCTGCAGAGCAATATTCCTTTTTTACTTTAACAGCACAAGCATACACATATCAACTCAGACATGAGTCCCAATGAGTTCAGTGGGACTTACTCCTAAGTAAGGTGTACAGCAGGGATGGATATAGTGTCATCCACAGGCCACATGTAGATTCCCAGGCTGTTTTTATACTCCCCTCTGCCCTCCCCCGAAGGTCAACAAAAATTTCACTTTTTTTCAGGTGAATTTCAAGCTTCAGACTGCTCCGAAATGCATGGAAGAATTGTATCCACATTTCTGTACTCTGGGTTAGTTTAAACCCAGGAGATGACAGGAAGTAAACAGAAAGTGACTTTGACTCACTTATTGTTGTTAAAAAATCCCAGGAAGCTGAAACATAGTAAAATTTTCCCCCATGCCTCCCTAAAGGCATTTCAGGGCATTTGGGGGCAAAGAGAGAGAGAAATTTTTACTGAGGTATAGTATTAGGTGCAGCCTCCAGGGTTTTTTTGAGGAGCTAATGGGACCGTCTAGTCTTCTACAGTTGCCCACTTCTGGTGTCTAGGACTGAAGCCTAAGTAAGGCATTCTAAAGGCCACTGGAACACGTTATAACCATATTTTTTAAAAACTAATTTCATTCTGTTTCTCTCCTGGAACTAACAGTATTGTGCATTTCTCCCACCCCATTATTTTCCTATGAAAATCCCTGTAAACATAGATTAGGCTGAGATGCTGATTAACTTAAAGTGACCACATGAAAGTTTGGGGAAAATTAGGATTTGATCTGATTGATAATGTGCATTATAATGAACATAGAGCTCATCCAGTGGCTGTATATTCAAATAAGAACCTGACAAAGACAGTCAAATAGGAAATGAAACAGGTAGTTTCCCCCTCACAACAAAGAATGATTTTATAAGTACTTCACTAAACAAATTGCAAGGCTGAAGTCAAAGATTTAAGCTTAGATGAGATCAAGAAGAAGTACTTGTGCTATGCTCAGTCAATGCACTGTAATCCTAATAGAGTCCAATGCTTCTACTGAAGTAATAAGCCATGACATTTGTTTACTTATTTACTTAGATTTTAAGTATGCCAGTCCCTTTGCTCTAAGAATACATTTCTAATCGGAACTCAGGAGTAACTCATCAAAGAACTATCAGCAAACAGGCCCCAAGAACAATAAGCTAGAGATCAATAATGCAAAGCTTTGGAATCTTCTGGTGTTCTTGGGCAAATGAAGTTTACACAAGGGCATGCTGTGCCTGTTAGATCCATAGACGTACACACCCATACCCCAAAGATCAGTAAAAACATTTTAAAAAACCACTAACCTATATGATGGCAGTAACCACCAAATAGTTATGGTTGCTGACATATTTCCATGTTATCTCTTCCATAGAAGATAATGGTGGATGCTGTGCTTGTTTCTCTTTATGGCAACTTTTTACTACCAATATTATTTACTGATGCTTCAGTACTACCTCTTGCAGTCCTCAGTCCTCAGTCTTGCCAAATTCTGAAACACAAATTCCATTTGTGCTATTTACATAATGGACAGTGTAAAGTGTCAATTATGGAGTGAAAATTGTGATTTTATACACCTCTCTCAGGTTGAATGCTTAAGATCTGTAATTTTCTAGAGGTAAACTTTGAGCAACACACCAACACCCTGTGGGGGGGTTCAGTTTTATGCAACACGTTCCTTATAAATCCAGCTAGAACTGGTTGAGAAGAATTGGTCTGCTACTATGGTGAATCCAGTTATGTTGTCACTGAATCTTGGCTTTTTTCACATGTACAGTTGTTTCATGTAGTGGCTTCAGCCACTATATACACAATTATGATTAATGTAGGTTTTCATGTTATATCTTCCACAGAAGACAATAGTAGAGGCTGTGTTCCCCATCCCTTGGTTCCCTCTTTATTTACTGCTGTTAGTCACTGAAGTTTCAATTCTGCTTCTCAGTCTTTTGAACACCTGGACTCTCTCTTTGTGAGCACCCTTGTAAGAAGAGAAACAGGGCTACAAAAGACCATCTACCATGTTGCTTGCTGTAACCTCCTCTTCTGCTGCTGAGCTTTGGCCTGAACAGTCTCTGCCTATTCATTGGATTGTGCATTGTGAGACAGTAATTTTACAGCCAGAAATCGCTATTTTCCATCAGCTCAGATGTGTATATAAATATTTCCTGATGTTAGAGAAGGGAACACTAGTGAAAAGGTGGTGTTAAGTTATATGTGGTAGTTTGTGCAGTGGTTTGGGTATTGGGCAAGGCCTCTGGGAGACCAAGGTTCAGATCTCTTCTCAGCCTCGGAAAAACCACTGGCTGACATTGGGCAAGTCACCGTCTCTCAACCTGAAAGGAATGCAGTGGCAAGCCTCCTAAAAATAAATCTTGCCAAGAGCACCCTTAGGAATGCCATAAGTTAGAAATGGCATGAAGGCACAAAAACAACAAGAAGCAGATGTTATAGATACACTGAAAAGCTCAAAAACATATGCCCAGTTGGTATTTAATCTTTGGGAACTTAGCAGTTGCTATAACATTTCTTTTTAGTTCCTTTAATATTATATAGATCTTTTCTTTTAATAAAAAAATAAAATAAGCAAATGAGTACATTGGATTAATAGCTTAATTTCCCCCCCCCCCAACTTTTGTACAATACCGGGAACCCTCTGTATATATGATCTCTGGATCTGTGATTTTCAGCAACCACACAGCATTGCATCCTACATATTCATAGTGGAGTTGTTGTTTTCTTGTTCACAGGGGATCCTGGATTCCCTCCCACCCACCCAGCCGCATATAAGGAGGGTCCACTCTGTATTGTTTTACTTATTTTGTTCTAAGTTATATTAAAAGTTACTTTAGGTCCTTTATTGAAGGAAAGCCAGGAGAGAGAGTGATGTCATCATTACCATTTGTTTCTGTTTCAGATTAAATCTAGATTTTTGTATACAAATGAGATAATGAAGCAACCAAAATTTAGGAATTGTTATCTGAATACAGTGGGCTGCATAAATAAGAAGTATACAGAAATAGTGAGACACTACAGATCACAGAGGATAGGATGGAAATGGTCTGGACTGTAGGAGGAAATCAAAGGTCAATTGGAGTCTAGACCAGTGGTTCTCAACCTGTGGGTCCCCAGATGTTTGTAGACTTCAGCTCCCAGAAGCCCTGAGCATTGACCATAGTGGCTGGGGCTTCTGGGAGCTGACGTCCACGAACATCTGGGGACCCACAGGTTGAGAACCACTGGTCTAGACGCTCCCCAAAAGCCCCAAAATAACTTCACAGTTATGGGCATGCCCATTCAGTCCCCTGCTCAGATCATTTAGGGTTTGTTTCCATTTTTTACAGTATGAAATTTGTCAACTTTCTGCACATTTTTTTCCAAATAAGCACACTTGGTGCATATTTGACCTTGGCTAATCCTTTAGGCAAAAGAGATGCAACTGCAGGAAGATGAATTTACCCATTCTCACCAGCAAGAACACTTGTAAGAATTTTGTTATTAACACTAAAATTTATTACAAAAAAGGGAAGCAAATCCTGACACAAGATAATCAATATAAATTTGGGATACATCTAATGAATACAATTCTGAATGATAAAACATTTTTTAAAAAAACTAATAAAAACTTTTGGTAAAGTTTCCTTTTCTCTTCATTCTCTTCTATCTCTCTTCTCTTTCTATCTTTCTTTCTTTCTCCCTATTTCTTTTCTTCTTTTTCTCTCACTTGTAGTGAAGCATGAAGTTGGATTCACAGGTTTATCACAAGGGGTAGAAAAACTACGCTTACTGTTATGTCTGCACTGAAACTGATATTCTGGTCTGAGACATGGCTTTTTGATTGGTGTGAGGGAAGTGAATAAGGAGCAAACAACTGAGATGGTACTACTATTTCTTTTTTTAAAAAAAGATCTTTTTAATTTTCCCCCTAAATAAAAAAGTCTGGGAAACATTAATTTAAAGGAGATTCATGCTGCCTCTAGGTCAGTTTGTCCCACCTAGAGGGGTCCCAAGGCCTTAGCCTTAAAGGGGCTACATGTAGCCAGTCGGCCACATGACTCTCAATCATGCAGTGGGCTGATAGTACACTAATGCTGCAATAGAGATCATTTTTTTTAGGGCACAGCAGGGAATCTTTGTCTTTCCAGATCTTTTTAACTGCCACTCCCTTAACTCTTTATCGTCTCCCATGGCTGCAGAATCAAAAGTTCCTTAGCCCTGTCTGAGAGTAACTTCATATACTTTTTGAGAGAACTGAAAATAGAACACACATCAGTGATTCTCCCTTTGGTCACACTTGATAGAATGTACCAAGAGGGGAACTATGCATTTCCCCTTGGTAAGAAGTCAGTGTGGTGAAGTAATTCAAGTATTGGACTCCAACTCTGGAGAACAGAGTTCAAATTACCACTCAACCATGGAAACACCCTGGGTTACCTTGGAAAAGTCACACACTCTCAGCCTCAGAGAGAGGCAAAGGCAAACCTCCTCTGAAGAAATCTTGCCAAGAAAACTCATGATAGGCTTACTTTTAGATGACCATAAATCAGAAATGTCTTGAAGGAAACAAGAAGAGGAAGAAGAAGATGTCCTAACTGCAAGAATCTACAAAATTTCCTTAAGGAAATAATCATAGTTGTCCTTCTCACATATTATCCTAGAATGATAAAAGAAGGGTTTCTCACTTGTACTTCCAGTTTCAGCACTACTGCATGAGTAAATCTCATCCATAGATATTATTCAAAATCATCCCCAGGTTTACTTTGTTCTAGAAGTTCTGTTGAATGCCATTTTAGACAGAAAATTCTGACAGATTTAAGGAACTTATACCAATGCTAAAAGGGCTGGTTTTATTATTGTCTGGAGCATTTCACCAACAATGTGGCCTGGATTATACATATACAGAGGCCTACAAAATCAGTGAAGCTTCCGTTGTTGCCATAACACATGTAATCGTGTTATGTTTTCTGGTGAATTTATGAACTCAAAATTCATAATGGATTCAGACTCACCAAGTTTAGAAGAGTCACTATGAAAAGTATAACTAGCAGAACCAACTACACACGTCTAATTCTAATTTTCCTGCTGCATTAACCTGATCAGGGCTGTGAATGTGGAAAAAATTTCATGATAAATTTCATGACATTTCAGGATGAGACAAAACCCCAAACAGCCCAGTGCTGGATGAGCAGATTCAAAACCCCACAGCCTGTGTAGAGCAAGAGACCAAAAAGAGAAATGGAAACAAGGCAATAGAGCAGTAGGTTGCAATCTTAAGCAGGAATATTTTTTATCAGGATAGTGGTCACAATGCAACGTTTCCTTGCAGGTTCCACCTGTCCAAACTACTCTTCACTGATTGATTGTGTAGCAGCTTACTTACGATTTTATAAGGCACTCTAATGGGGATAGCATTTTCCAAACTGAAGTGTTGGCCTTTATGTTGCCAGCTTCATGAATTATACTCAGAAGAAATATTACACATGCACACATGCAAAGAGAGAGAGAGACAGAGAGAGATTGAGAGAGTGAGAACCAGTATTAAATCAATTGAAATATACACTATATTTATAGCTCAGAAAGGTCAATGTGTATGGACCCGTTAAAAGTGTACTCTGAAGTTGTACCCAGCAAGATTTAATACATATAGGAAGAATTATTGGTAAGTAAATAAATAAAAACCCAGGGATTTTAACAATAGCTTGGGAATACCCAGTTTATCAGCTGTGCCATCTGTAACAATGCAGCAGTTTTATAGATAAGGCAATCCTTATCACAGGTTTGGGGTTTGTTTGTTTGTTTTGAAGACTTCTTTCTCCGATATTTAGTCTGGGCTGATACATTGCTTTTAAAATGCCTGGCAAGATTATTACATTTTAAACGCCTCTCTGGGAAAATTCATTGATACTTTGTCCTCAGTAGAACAATAAGAGGCCCAATAAGAAGCTAGTTAAGACAGATCCTCTGCTTTAGGTTTCCAATGCAAGGATTCATCTCCAGGCAAACGCAGCTCCAATTCATAGCGCCGCAGATACTGACATCCACTGGCAGAGTGTGCTATTCACTTCTGTTCAATATGAAAAGGAAAAAAGCATCAGTGCTTCCATTATTTTTTTTAAATGATATTATTCTACCATTATTACTCCAAAAGATAGCAAATTTCAGGTAATAGAGCTGTTTGTAACATATTGTTTCTAAGATCTGCCTATGTGTGGTACACCAGATCTAGATCAGGGGCCTACACACTTACTTTTGGGGGAAAATGTAGTTTATCCACTGGGATGCAGTCTTCTACATACCTGGTGTTGTAGCTGTGTACCTTCAAGTTACTGCTGACTTAAGGTGACCCTATCATAGGGTTTTCTTGGCAAGATTTATTCAGAGGAGGTTTGCTGTTGCCTTTTTCTTGGCCTTAGGGAATGTGACTTGGCTAAAGCCACCCAAGGGCTTTTTATGGGGGCTCAGACTTTGGTTGACTAGAAAATTTGTCTAGCATTCAAACTACTACACCACACTGGCTCATGCTAGCCCTACACACTTACCTGGGAATAAGTCCCATTGAACTTTCCCAGAGCACAGTTTGAAAACTACAGATCAAGAGTGTAGATTTTATGCTTTGTGCTTAGCAGAGAAAACTCACCATGGCAAGATTATGGAATTAAAGGCAGGCTCAAAAGCAGGTGTCAGCAATAGGCTGTGTTGCCCTAGAATGAGGCCTGATGCTGATGCTGTCAGTAATTTGATCACACCTTCTGTTCTGTAAGCAAAATGGCTGCTAACATTTTAATCTTCAATCAGCATAGCTGGTGAATCAGCAGAAGCCTGAAAGATCAGAGCTTTAATATTGGCTGCATGGCTGGAACTTAGGGGAATCTTTTCCTAAACTTAAGTACCTTTCAATAATATTTTCTCCTTTAACATAGGTTCAAAAAAGCAGGGGACAAGATACAAAACTGGAAAAAAGAAACAGGCAGATGTCATCATTATCAATGATAACGTGAAAATAAGAAAAACAAAGTAGATTGTTGAGCCAAATGGAATGAGTTAAATAATTTTTCTTTTCTTTTCTTAGTAGAAATAAAAGAGATTTATTTTTATTACCATTTGGGGTAGGGTGTTAATTTCTCCACCTCTCTCTCACATACTCTTTTATTCTTTTAAGATACCAGATCTCACATTATTTCTCAGCTACAATTTCATCATTGTCTTTTATTTGATCAGATAGAATCTATCTCAGTTTATTCCTTTTTCTCATTTACAACAAAATGAATGGTGATAAAATACTGAGAGGATACATTATGAGTGTATCATATCACATTGGACCTTTCAGCCTTTTTTTTCCTCTTCAAAATGCTAGGGTTTTTTCCCTCTCTTATCGCAGAAAAGATGTTCTGAAAGAAGAATATCTTTACCTATACACAGAGATGAAGATTCTACCTCAACAGGTACATTAAAAAAAGACCTTCTTTTTATCAACAATCTCCTCAGTGTAGGAGGTTTTGTTCTGATCTCACCAGAAGCCTGCAGGCATATAAAAAATTAGATTGCTTGGCCATCTAGTAAGCACAGAAGCTGGCTACTCCACAAGCTATGTCTGCAGTTCTTGCTGTAAGGAGAACCACAGCTCAGAGGTGACTCCTTACAAGTGATGGCATTACCTTAGTAAGTTACTTTGGTGAGTAGTGAGATTGCAGTGGCATTCTTTTCCTCCGCTAACACAGCAATCCACAAAACATTAGTTCCGAATATATACACATCACTAATAACATTGCAGTGGCCGTTAGGGACGATATTGCTGCTTACCATAATATGAGTGAGTCAATGAGTGTGTGTGTGTGTGCTGTCTTTTCTTTAAAAGTCTGACTTCTGTGAGATTTCATTTGAGGGGAATGTGTGCACTGAAAAGAGTGCAAGACAAATGACACCCCCCCCCCATATATTTTTCTTACCGAGTCCAGGAAGCTGAGCAATTGAAACTGATCTGGATAAAAGAAACTTTATCCTCCTCCCACCACCACCCACACCCACACTCACTCTGTACTGCCCTCCATTTCTTTCAGTAAGGAAAAGTGGAACTGAGAAAGGAATAATGGTTCCTCCTTGGATCTCACTGCTAATTACCACTGTGCCACCCCCTTTGAAGACAGGCAAATTAAGCTATCTTCTTTGTTCCCAACCTGCAGTGCATGGGAACTTTCTTACTTTCTACAAAGCTTTCAAGAGATTTCTTAGTTGCAAAGTGAGAGGCCTTTCAATCCATTGCCTGTGTAGATAATACTAGGCTGCTTGCAAATGGAGAGGACAGAATGACAAATGTGAGTGTATATACGTGTAGGTGGGTGAGTACGGATGTAGGTCTGTGTAGAAGGGTGGATGAAAAGAATATTCACAAATTTCCTCAACCTGCTGAGAAAGGGTTTCAAGATATATTGAAACACCTCATTTAAATGATCAACACCTGCAGATTTCTATGCATCTGAAGAAGACCTTAAAGAGCAGGAAAAGCAATGTTTTTAAAAAAAAAAAAAAATTGTCAGCTGCCATAAAAAAAAGTGTTTTGCACAAAAATTGTGTATTATCCACTTTAGAAAAATATGTTGCATTCTGCCCAAAAACATGGGGGGGGGGGTGCAAAAAGCAATGTTTTTATACAAAAATATTGTATTCTTGTGAATATTTTTATATATCATTTTATTCAAATTTCACATATAAAACAAACATTATTATGTTAATTTACATGAAATATTTTTGATCTTCCACACTGATATAGATTTCATTTCCAATATCTCTTAACATAGTTATATCAATGTACCGCTTTATGCTGATAATGTTATATGATAGTTCTTGCATTTCATTCTCTACATTACAGTTCCATGGTTTACATCAGTAGCCCCCTCATTAGTTATCTTAACCATGAATCACTCATTTTCATTTAACAGTGCCCAGCAATTACCCGTTACAATCTGCCATTCCTTTTTGATCTCATCGTCTGTTTTCCCCTTTAGTTTCTGTGAAACTATATCAGCATTTCTATTTTCCATAAATGTTCCCCACCATTGTTCTATTGTAGGTATTTGCTGAGTTTTCCAAAGCTTTGCATATTCTATCTGGGCTGTTGTTATCATATAAAGAATTATTCGCCAATATTTCTTTACTTCAGTACCACCAAGTACCTTTGCCATATTTAACAAATACAATTCCGATATCTTGGCAAACTGAACTTTCATTATAGCACAAATTTCTTAATTTGTCCAATATTTCTTAATTTTGGGACATGACCACCACATGTGATATATCGTACCGACCTCTTTCTGACACTTCCAACACAGACCGGTACCTGCACTGTAAATCTTTTTTAATTTGTCTGGTGTCATGAACCATCTATGAAACAGTTTGTAATAGTTCTCTTTCAAATTCTGAGCAACTGTAAATTTTTGTGTCTTTTTCCAACTTTCTTCCCAGAATTCTAACTGAATTGAATGTCCAATATTTTGAGCCCATAAGATCATTGCTGACTTAATTGCTTGTTCTTGCCTTTCCTGTTGTATTATTTCTTGATATATATGTGATAATAAATGAGGGGGATTTTCACACAGCTGTTTTAATAATCCCCATTTTCTCTTTTGATTCTGTTCCATTGAAACCTTTCAGTTAACTTTCAGGTAACCAACTTAACGTTATTCCTTCTAGTTCCAATTCTTCTCTTGTTTTGATCTTGAAATTATTTGAGACTGATTTCTCTAATATGTCTTCATATCACAACCATTTGTCTGTTTCAATCCATCTACTGAAGAAGGCTTCCTGAGGGGACACCCATGTGGGAACCTGCCTTATGTTTTTAATCTTATATTCATTCCATATCTTCAAAAGTGATTTCCTAGTGTGATGATGTGTGAATTCTTTATCAATTATTGCTTTGTCATAAAACATATAGGCATGTCATCCCATCCTCAGGTCCGCACCTTCCAGTGTCAGCATTCTCATATCTTGTAAATCAACCCAGTCTTTTAACCACGTGAAGGCTGCGGCTTTGTAATATAACTGAAAATCTGGAAGTTCCATTCCACTTCTGCTCTTTCGGTCTGTCATAATACTCCACTTTATTCTGGGTTTTTTCCCTTGCCATATAAATGTAGTCAGTTCTCTCTTCCATTGTGTAAACGGCTTGTTGTTTGTTATAATAGGAAGATTTTGAAACAAGAAGTTCATTTTTGGAAGTACATTCATTTTTATTGCTGCTATCCTCCCCATCATCGATAGACGCATAGAAGTCCAACTTTCCAAATCTTTTATTATTTCTTTCCATTTTTTTTCATAATTATTTTGGTACAGCTCATTATTCCTTTTAGCTATCCAGACTCCCAGATACTTTGCCTTTCGAGCTCTGTTAAATCCTGTTAATTCTGCTAATTCCTTCTCTTCTCTCTCAGTCATGTTTTTAGTTAACAATACTGTTTTATCCTTGTTCACTCGAAATCCAGAGAATTCGCCATATTCTTGAACTATTCTGATCAAATCTTTAATACTTCTCCCTGGGTCATCCAAAAACAAAACCAAATCATCAGCAAATGCTTTTAGCTTATATTGAACTCCTTTTATAGTTTTATCTTCTCTTATTGCATAGTTGAGTATTTCCATTGTCAAAATAAACAAAGAGGGGACAAAGGACAACCTTGTCGTGTCCCTCTATGCAATTCAATCAGTTTTGTTTTTTCTCCATTTATAACCAATCGAGCTTGCTGTTGATTATAAATTGCTTCAATCCATGACACAAATTTGTTTCCAGCCTGCATCTGTTTAATCACCAACTTCATAAATGGCCAGCTGATCATGTCAAAAGCCTTCTCCACATCAACAAATATCATAGCCATTTTCCATTCATTGTGCCTTTCATAATATTCAATTATATCTAAGACCATTCTTATGTTATCTCTCAAAGTACTTTTTGGTAAAAAAACCATTCTGGTCTTCGTCAATGACCTCTGTCAGCACTTTTTTAAGCCTCGTTGCAAAGATTGAAGCAAAAATCTTATAATCTGTATTCAGAAGTGATATTGGTCGATAATTCTTTACATCAGTTAAGTCTCTACCCTCTTTTGGAATCAGCACCACGTTAGCTTCTTTCCAAGTGTCTGGTATGCCTTCCTTTATTATTTCATTTATTGTAATTTGCAGGGGTATTGAGATCTCATGTTCCAAAACTTTGTAATATTTTGCTGTAAAGCCATCAGGTCCTGGAGATTTATCATTTTTCAAATTCCTGATAGCTTCAACAATTTCCATCAATGAAATAGATTTATTCAAAACCAACCTTTCTTGTTCAGTAAATATCATTTTGTTCAGTTTCTCCAAATATTCTTCCGCCTCATGTTGCTTTTTCAATTTGGGAATCTTGCTCATTAACTTCACATAGTATTTATAGAAAGCTTGTTTTATTCCCTCTTGTTTTGTAACTCTTTCTTCTCCTGTTCTAATCTCCGATATGATATTTCTGGTCCTTCTTTTACGTAGCAAATTGGCCAAAAACTTTGAAGGTTTATTCGCTTATTCAAAAAAATAATATCTCATTCTTCATATCTGTTGCTCTATTTCATTCAAATTAAGTTGATTTAGTTCAGGTTGATATACTTTCATCTGTAATCTAATCTTTTGGTCAGATGGATTTTGTCTCAACTGTTTCTCAATTTCCTTCATCTTTCCCAAAGTTTGTTGTTCAACATATCTTCTTTCTTTTCTAATTTCTGCGGACCATCTGATAAAATTACCACACATCACGGCTTTACTTGCATCCCAAATAGTTTTCATCGACAGTTCCAGCATCATATTCTCACTAAAATAATTAATTATCTCCCTTTTTGCTTCCACGATGTACTTTTCCTTGTTCAAAATTTCATCATTCATTCTCCATGATCTTTCTCTGTCCTTAACATTTATCTTTAATTGTAGTGGATTATGATCAGAACACAAATGAGGAAGAATGTCTATATCTGTGGTTTTCAAAAGTAATTGTTTGGTTACCAGCATCATGTCTATCCTTGACATTGACCTGTGTCGGTCAGAATAAAACATATGCCCATCTAGTTGTCCATTTTTATATCTCCAAACATCATATAGGCTTAAATCGTCCATCATATTAAAGAAGCTCTTAGGAAGTTTACCATTGTTTCGGGGGGTTAATTTCTGTATTGTTCTCTCCGCATTTGGATTAATGACTCCATTAAAGTCCCCCAAGACAATAATATTCGAATTTCCTGTTTCATTTAAATAATCTTGTACTTCCTTATGTATTGTAGGGAAGAATTCACCTTTAGCTCCATTTGGTGCATATATTCCAACTATTAATATTTTGTCCTGTTTCAAAGTCACTTCAACGCCTATATATCACCCATTATTATCCTGAAAAATTTGCTGAACACCATATCTTGAATTTACATATATCAAAACTCCCCTTTTCTTTTTATCAATCGTAGCTGCAAAACAGCTTCCAAGTTTCAAATTTCGGACATATTTCAAGTCTTGGGTCCTAATTTGAGCTTCTTGCACAAATATTATATCCAGATTCTGTTTTTCCAAATAATGAAATATTTGTCTTCTTTTGTATTCGGAGTTAAATCCCTTAATATTCCAAGAGTACACTTTTAAATCCATTTTGACCTATTATATTAATAATATATTTCAAATGAACTTAGTCTGAGTAGGTCTCCTTCCAATTCTCCTTCTTCTTGTTCCAGAACTCCTTGTTCTGCTGCTCCGATATCTTCTTCATAAAGTTGTTCTCTTTCCTCATCCAGAGATTCCTGCTCCTGGTCTTTCTTTTCCACAGGAGTAACTTTTTGTAAGTCTTTCTTCAATCTTTCCATCATCTCTTTTGCCTTGTGTACTGTGTTAATCCTATATCTCTGCTGTTTATATGTGAAAGAGAGACCCTCAATTTTTTCCCATCTATAACTGATCTGAGACTTAGCCAAGAGATTTGCTAATGGTTTATATTCCTGTCTCTTCCTTAAAATTTGGTAAGGTATATCTTTAAAAATTCTGACATCTTTATCTTCAATCTTCAATGAAGCATCATAGCTTCACTGTAATATTTTATCCCTTACTATTGTCCATGTAAAAGTTATAATGATGTCTCTTGGTAGTTTCCTCTCTCTTGCTACCCTGGAGGATACTCTGAACATTCTGTCAGTATAAGTTTCCATCTTGTCCTCTTCAATATCAGTAAATTCTGCCAAGGCCAGTACCATTTTTTCATACAAATTCTCCACTGAAGTCTCAGGAACACCTCTAAAACGAAGGCATCTTTCTTGATATCACAGCTCCTACAGGGTAATTTGACATTCCTCCTCCTGTTGCTTCCCTTTCAAATCCATCATCTCCTTTTCAACATGCTTCACTCGTTGTTTTATTTCTTTAGTGTCAGTTTTCAACTTGGTCACATCCTCTGTAATACTTTCCAATTTCTTCCACAGTTTATCTATTTCTTGTTTCATGTCAGTTCTCATCTCTTTTCTTGTTTCTTTTAAGCCCTGTCAAATATCTTCTCTGATTTTTTTAACTCTTCCATCATCTGCAGCATGAGATCTTGAGATCTTGAGATCTGTTGAAGTCCTCCTGACTGTCTGGGTAGTTGTTGTTGTCGCTGCACCAGCCTCACCTTCTTGTTCTTTGATCCATCTTATGTCTTGTTCTTAATAGGTAAATGTTCTTCTAGGTTTTCCTAAGACTAAGATCTTCACTCCTTCCTCTTTCCTTCTTCCAAATTTATATAAAATTTAGTATACAGAAAAATAAGTAGTCCTTATGTAACGTTATGGCAATATCTCAGCTTACTATATTAATTCAAAAATTCACAGTGTCTCTTCTTCTTGTGAATATTTTTGAGAGGTCCCCAAATGGATATGGGGAGGGGAAGGGGAGAGGGAGGGGGAGGAGGATGGGGAGGAAGAAAGATCAGAAACTCTTTTAAGCATGTGGAGGAAAGAAGAACACATTTGAAATTTTTTCATTCTTTTTTCTGAGAACAGAATAAACAGTGATTTACACATCCCTAGTGTGGCAGGGTAGAGGTGGTGGAAAGCTCAGTTGCAATTCCCTTTTCAAGCTGCAAAAGAAAAATGCACAGCCAATTTAGGAAGTTTATAAGTGCATTATCTGAAAAGCTCCGAGCCATTTGCAAGAAGAAAGACTGCTTGCAAAGAAGATCCTTTGAGGGAGCAGTGTTCCCATAGCTATAGCTATTGCTTCTCCTCCATCACCATTTTTCTGGGTGGATATCATATGTATGTGTGTGCCTTCATGTTTCCTGTTGACTTATGGTGACCCCATGAATTCCATAGGGTTTTCCTGGGAAGGAATATTGACAGGTGGTTTTACCAGTTCCTTCCTCTGAAAGGACTGTGTGTATGCAGTGAGAGGATAAATGGGAACAATAGGAAGTAAGAACTGCCTAACACACTTCCTATAGAACAATTGTTCATGTTGTTCCCTGTTGCCATGCCAAAAAAGAAGGGACTGGTAAAGTAACTTCTCCTAAGTAGCACTGCAAATTAGAGCACCTGCCCTTTCCCCTGCCACCCAAGGAAGCAGTAAGACATGTCCCACACCAAAGTAATGAGCAATATAGTAAGGAACAAACATGCTGCAATGTGGTAAGCAAAATGTGCTCTTTCTGGCATTCTAAGAAGGAATTTTATGAACTCTTATTCTCTGCTGGCATTTCAAGGGCATGGGAGAGGCATTCCAAAGTACAAGAGGATTGTGTACTCAATCACCTAGAAGATTAAAAAAACGACTATTCTCACTACCTGACTTGGTGGTTAGTCCTACCTCTCTAGTGATGAAATTGTCCCCCAAAGGACTCCACATGCTATTTTTTCCCCCAAAATAAATAAATGGGACAAAATCAGCATTTTAGTTTCACTTCACAAGCTGTTTAGTGCTTGACAAATTCTTGGGCAAGCAGTCAGTAGGAGAGAAAGGGAAGGGAAAACCCTTCAAAGGGAAGGAATAAAAGCATAAATGGATGACAATTTCAAGCTGAATTTCAAGCACAAATTATTTTATGAGAAATATTTTATATCTACCTCAGTAGTTCAATTCTAGTTTTCCAAAATGAGTCACTTTTTAAGTGGAGAAAGCTACTCTTCCTACAGCACAATCAGCTAGGTACAACTTTGTACCAGTGGAGCTTCAGGCTTTCTTTCTATCTAATTCTGACCGAAATAGTTCTTTGACAAAACCTTTGGTGTTACACTTTACCATTGCTCAGTTTGCCAAACAGTGCCACCTAGTGAGGAAAAAATATTTCTGCCTCTAAGGTTGTTACTCAGAGCTAACTGATTAACTCTAATCTTGCTGATGTTTGTCCTCATAAAACACCACCGTATTTACCGGGCGTTGCCTGAGATTTTATTTTCTCGTAGATAACATTTGTTAGAAATACCTTAGGAGTTAGATGTGGTTGAAATATACAGATTTGAGCTCCTGTGTCTGTGATTCCCCAAACTGCCTTGTCCAATACCTGTAACTTTTTCCCATATTCCCCAATCCAATCTGTATTCAAAGTTATTAACATACAGAGTTTGGGTTCCTGAGGGAATACACTGGATTTCTCCTTGCCTTGGTTGTTATTTGATGGTTACAGCATTAAGTAGTGGCTTTTGTGCATGAGTGTTGGACCAGTCAATATTGAAACACCACAATCAGATTTTTTTTAACAAATTTTATTTAGACTATGAAGAAAACAACACATGTAAAATAAAACAATATAGAAAGAAAAAGAAAAAAAGGAAGAAAGAAAACAATACATTAGTAAACATTCAAACATTAGCAAAGCACAAACATAAGGGGGGAGACAAATATTCTGCAACATTTATCAAATAAAAAAACAAATACCCAAACATCAAACATTTTATTATAAACTTCCCACTTCCCAGATATGGTTGTTGTTAAATTCTGAAGGCTTTTCTGCCTCAGATTTATCATCTTCTTATTATTATATTTACTCAGGTAGTTCAGAATCAAAAACAGATATTTGACATCATTTCACAAGGCCATTCCTCCCTTCCCCCCATTCAGAGGGATGTATAAAAATGAAACAGTAAGATAAAAATATAAGGCAAAAGATGGTGATGAATGCAACCATTTCTAGATTGCTTCTGTCAACTCCCTACCTTGAAATCTGGGACAGAATAGCAGCCAAGATTCCTAGCATAGAGGGAGCCAGAGAGTGGGATGGAATTTAGGATCAGAACGCTTCAAACCCATATGAGATCTGGGGAGGAAGGACTGTGCAACAGCAGCTAGGAGGAAGTCTGTCAAAAAGACAAGCCACATATCTGTCAGAATTTAGAAAGATAAGTATTCCCATTGCCCTCCCCCCAAAAAAGTGTTGTTTTAATCTTAATTAAGGGAGCATTCCAGAGATAGAGATAAATTTTTGCTTGTATAATATTAGATAGGGTAGTCAAAGTGTGGTCCAAGGGCTGCAGCTTCTCCAGGTGTTTTTGGTTGCCTGTGATCCCATCATCCCTCCCTATCAGCACTAGGGAAAAAACTGAGGAGCAAAATGGGCCTTGCCATTCCTGAAGGCTTCTAAGAAAAGTGGGGGTTTTGTTTGTTTGTTTGTTTCTATTTTGTTAACCAACTCAGGGAGGCTCCCAACCCTGATGCAGGGCTGCCTTATCCAATTGGCACTTTAGGCATAGTGCCTAGGGAGTACAAAAATTTTAGAATCTATGAAAACACCCCTGGTGGTACGTTGACATGAGGTGGGGAGTTGAATATAAGAGTGCCTAGGGCCTAAGAAAACCTTAATTTGGCCCTGCCCTGATGCCCCTGCCAGGGGAAAATTTAAGTGGAGATCCTATAGCTTTCAGTTCAGATTTTCTCTAATTTTCAAAATTTTCATGCACTCTTTAAATTGTCTGGTGCATCTTGTATTGGATTTTTAGGCTTAAAATCTGGCTCTCAGCACCACCAAAGATGCCAATATAGAGGCATGGTACATATAAGGTACATAAGCTATGCAGGCAAGAGTGGTTGCAATATTACTGTAGAAGTTAGCAAAACTTTCAACCTTAAAACCTAAATATGAATTAAATATCAAATGCATCCCTCTAAGGCATCCAGCCTGTTTTCCAATTTTTTTTAGGGAAGGAAGGCTGGCTGTACCTGTGCAAATATGTTACTAACCCTCTTCACATTTACTGTGTTTCCTAAATTAAGCCCTGAATACAACCAAGGGAACCCTATGACAGCATTCTGCTATTTCGAACCTGTCTTTCAATTGTATAAAGCCATTCCACTCAAAGTGCCTTTCCCCTATGGTTCTTTCCAAATAGTGCAGCATGCAATGTAATAATATCAGGATAGGGATCACTGGACACTTGGATGAAATATAGCTCCCTCTGGGTGGGAAACCAGCACACTTTATGACAGCGAGGCGTATTACACAATATATGAAGATTGAATGCGGTGGGTAACTTTATCCACTTGTATCCAGAGCAGAATAAGAAAAGGTCACCATAGACTTTATTGTACTGTAACTCACCTGCCAAGACTAATGTTGCCAGGAGAAATAGAGAATTGTTAATAGCAAATATGTTTCTCCTTTCTCATCTAGAAATAGCCACAGCCAAAGCCACTGTAGTCATAGTTGAAGGGTGGGCAAAGATTTACTCTCATTTTTTTTCATACCACCTCTCCTCATTCTTTTCTTTTCTTTTTCTTTTTTTTTTAATGTGTGCCATGGGTAGCAGACCTATGTATTAAAGATCAGTAACCAGTCTCTCTTGGGCAAATATAATAGAGCCTTTCTGCACTACACTGTTATAGTGCTATAATTCCACTTTCAACATCCTACAGAATCCTGGAGTTTGCAGCCAGAGAGCTCTGTGGCCTCAGTAAACTACAAACCCCAGAATTCCACAGGATGTTGAAAGTGGAATAATAGGACTATAACAGTGTAGTGCGGAAAGGTCCTTAAGTCTCCTCTAAGGAGATGGCCTGGCCTCCCAGTTGATAAGCTAGAAGTGAATCAAAGTGAGGAGTAGACTCTTACA
The DNA here is from genome assembly GCA_948472985.1 of Iguana delicatissima. Lineage (NCBI taxonomy): Eukaryota > Metazoa > Chordata > Lepidosauria > Squamata > Iguanidae > Iguana > Iguana delicatissima. The sequence continues at coordinate 39,942 of CAOKZL010000841.1, read as the reverse complement.
TGGGTCATATTTTGCAAGCCTGGATTATTGGAAAGAAGGGCAATGGACCTCTGGAGGAGACATGAAGGAATTGTAGGTGTGTGTCATATGCAGCTTGATTGGCTGTTTCCTGTTGGAAAGAAGGCAGGCCTGGATGCTTTGCATTCTGGAGACAGCGAAAAGACAGATAAGCCATTGCTGTTCTGAGACAGCCTTGGTAGAATGGCAGGCCAGTGGGGAAATATAGAGATGCTACCCACCTATCTGTATACTTTGGTTGCTTTCAGTGTCTCTGTGCCCATTGGTTCTGTGTTTATCCCAATAGGACCAGGTGATCATGTCATTTATCCAAAGGCAATAGGATGCTATTTCTGAACAATAAAAAGAATAGTGTGGTGCACTTTTTTCTCCTGACTTTCCACATATCTATACAGGACTTAATTTTAATAATAAGGAAGAAGAGGCCAATTAGAAAACAAGAAAATTTGGCTAGTGAATCAAAGCACACGTTCACAATGAGAAAGGGGGCTCTCTTCTTGTTCTCCTTTTTTCCTTGTTTGATTTTATTTTTTGTAGATTTCATATATTCTGTGGCCTTAGGTACTTAGTTTACATTTTTGCCCTGAACGTTTGAGAAAAGGCACCTTTCTTTACTGTACATTATTTGGGGATAAATTTTTCTAGTCTGGAGTCTTTTATACTAAGGTATTATTTTGTTATTTTATGCACATATATTGTTATTTTATATTATTGTATTATTTTGTCCTGAATTCCAAGATTCATTTTTACACCTCCTTACACACATACTCATTCCTAGACCAGTTTTTTAAATATAAATTATTTTTATTAAAATGCAACAAAAAGGGAAAAAGAGACAAAATACGTAAGGAAAAATACAAAATTGCACATGTGAAAAAGCACAAAACAGATAATACTCCTTGACATCATACACATTGACATTTAATAACATAACAGTTGCATAAAATACAATTACTGTAACAAATGTATCCTAACCAGCATATAACCCCACTATGAACAACAAGAACAAACAAAAAGAAAAATAAAAAAAAAAAAAAGAAGACGAGAGGGGGAAATGCACATTAACACACACAATAACCAATTGACATTGAGAGGAGCTCCCCCTCTAGTGGCATAACAGCTCAGAATTACATTCTTAATAAGCCACCCTCCAAACAAAAATGGGGCAAATGTAGTTCTTTACAGTTGTCAATATTTCTTAGTACAAACAAGAGGGAAAAAAGTAAAAAAGAAAATGAGAATCTCCCTCTAAATTTAGACTCATGTTACACATTCAAAAATAACGCATATTTTCTTCCTAACAACGACCATATGGAACACTAAATATATCTCTTTTTTCTCCAAGATAATCATATGTTGATCACAAATTCATATCCAAAAGTGCAATCACAATATATGTGGCTATTAACATATATATATATATATAAGGGATTTTTTCATCCCATAATTACAGAAAGAAAAAAATCAGTAACAGTAGATAGCTAAGTGCAACTACCCTGCCAACTCCCAAACTTTGAAGTTCCCACTTATAGACTCTAATAATTTTACTTTAATAATGTACAGTCATATCAGACAGTTTTCCCTCCTAAGTCATGGTTAGTCCATGATAACATTTGTAGATATCCATTAGCAGTTGCCAGCTCTTCAGAAATGTGCTGTTTGATTTATTTTCTATCCTACAAGTAAGTCTGTCCATTTCAGCCACTTCCACCAATTTCTCCAGCCATTCTGTCTGAGTTGATAAGGAGTCTTTTTTCCAATATCTGGCGAGCGTTATTCTTGCTGCTGTGTCCATATGCCAAGTCAATCTTCCTAGTTTCTCATCCACATCCTTATCCAAATGAGAAATGTCCAACAAAAAAAAAATCTGGATTAAAGTCAATTTTAACGTGCAATATTTTATTCCTAGACCAGTTTTTGGTGTCTGAATTTTCCTGGATCAATTTTTTCTCATCCTTCAACTCATTCTTCAGGAACCTACCCCTTGGAATAGGTGGCTAGGGATCTTTTTTCCTTCTTGAAGTTTAGAGGGAAACATAGTGTTTTATAAGGGGTGAACTGTGGTAAACTTTGTGTGTTGTAAACCTTATATGTAAGAAACAATTTCACTTTATTCTTTCACCCAAGTTCTTTACATTATGTTTTCTCTGAACAGAGGCGTACCTAGGGTGGGGCACGTAGGGCATATACCCCAGGCACCAATACCAGAGGGCACAAAAACAGTTCCAGAAGTGGCAGAGGAGGAGGAGGGGAGGGAGAAGGAGGATTGTTTTTAAAATAATTTATTATTTAAAAAAAATATTTTAAAAAATAAATAAAACATAGTTAAAAGATATTTTAAAAGATAAAAGCACAGCATTCTACTTTCAAAGCACCCTTCTGTCACTTGATTTAAGAACTAAAAGCCTAACTAAATAAAAAGGTCATTGCCTGCCAATAGAAGCAGAAGAGAGAAACGCCCACCAGACCTTTTGTGGAAGGGAGTTCCACTGCCTGGGAGTAGCCACTGAGAAGGCTTTCTCTCATGTCCTTGCCAAACATGCCTGTGATGGTGGTGGGAATGAGAGCAATTCCCTCCCTGAAGATCTTAAAACTCAGGCCAGCTCATGTAAGTAGACTTTGGCCCTTTTTGCATGGAATTCACCATGCAAAAGGGCCTTTGGAGCATCGCGCAATTGCAAGGAGCCGTCCACATGACATCCTTGCAATGGTGTGACGCTGCCGGGGCCAGCAGGCACTTGTTGCGCACTATTTCATTTTCAGCTTCTAGCCAAAAATAGTGCACGATCATGCATCGCTCCAGGGCCCCGGTTGCGCTTCCTGCACCAGTGCAGTCTGGGAAAATCCCAGGGTGCACTGCAGAAGGAAGAGGAGGAGCCCTCACGCTGCCTGCTCGCCAGCAAGCAGCGGCTGTGGAGACAAAGCAGCGGGGACGCGAGAGCCTCTCGCAAGAGGTTGCTTGCACAATCCCCCCACCCCAGCACTGTGAAAAGGTAAAGTGCAAAAAGGGCCTTTGAGTAACTCACCTTCCTGGCTGTATCTCTGATCTCATGACAATGGCTTCAGTCAGGTGCTTAGCTCTTTAGTGTAAATATTGCTATTTGCTAAGCAAATAAATATAGTTCAGTTTGCTAAATATAAAGAACTAGCCTATATACCCGGTGTTGCCCAGGATTTTATTTTTTTATAGGTAATATTTGTTAGAAAGATTTGAGATCCCGTGTCTCTGTTTCGCCAAACTTGTCCAGTACTTGTGACTTTTCCCCATATTCCCCAATCCAATCTGTATTCAGAGTTATTAACATACAGAAGTTTGGTTCCTGAGGGAATACACTGTCTTCCTCCTTGCTGCTAGGCCTCATCTCCATAGCAACCAGCCTATTCAAGACAGACACTGTTGACTGAGGCCCAAGAGCTCTCTGGCTGAGAATTCTAAAGACCCCTCCCTGAACTGCCAACCCCAGGATTCCATGGAATCTTCTTCCATATAATCTTCACAGCCAGCCAATCCAGTGAGGTCTTCTCGCCTCATACATACGAAGTCTTCACCTACCTGATGCAGACAAATAGACAAACTCACAGACAAACTTTAGCTTTTATATAGTAGATTAGGGAAATAGTATCTTATACCCCTATAGAAGTTACAACATCGAAGACTATGGCCCACTGTTTCTACCTGACCACCTAGACACAGTGGCAGAATACCTAGGATTTTTATCTCACTCACATGCCATGTTGCCATATTGAATTCATTCACATCTCTCAATAAGAGCCTCTGGGTTATGTTATCAAAATAGTTTCTGACAGTTACCAGCAAATTCAGTTGATTCTCACTAGGTGGCAGCAAAAAATCACTTTAGGTTTAATGAAAGCGCAACTGAAGAGATCAAGGCTCCTTCAGTGATAGACAGTACGTGCCAAATATATGTAAATAGTCCTGCTTGGATTAATTTGAGCACAGTTATTCCTGTTGTTGCTCACACCACAGATCTTCTAAAAAAAAAGAGGCAGTGTATGGATTTAATAAAGAGACCTTGTTGTCGCTATGTGCCTTCAAATTAATTCTGATTTATGGCTAACCAAAGGCAAACCTCTCATAAGGTTTTCTTAGATTTGTTCAGAAGAGGTTTGCAATTGCAATTGAGGCTGAGAAAGTGTGATTTCCCATACAGGATTTCCATACCAAAGCAGAGATTTGAACCCTAACCTATAGAGTCATAATCCAGCACTCAAACCACTAAACCATGCTGGCCCATACTTTTCTTAATATTCACAGAAGTCTGAAATAAGCAGAATATTTTCTGCAGTGAACTTAATGGCCCTTTCCGCATGAGGCAGTTAAAATGGGCCAAGGTGTCCTGGCATGGAGGTCATCCGCATCTTGGATCGGACTAGGTGCAGACTATTTAACTTAGTTCCACACCTCAGTCTGATCCAACCTGCCCCCAAGTGGTCCTCCCCCACGCTAAGTAAAAACCGGAAAAATCAGGTCTTCACATTTTCTGGAATGCGCCATTGTGTCCCTACCTACCTGTGCAGAGGCACAGGCTCGCACCAACGCGAGCCTGCGATCAGTGGAGGGCAGGCTGTGGGCGTGGCCAGTGTCAGTGGTTGGTCCACTCCCACGAAGACACTGGAAGCCGCCATTTTGAGCCAGAGCAGTGCGGATCTGCAGACCTCGCACTGCTCCGGTTCACCCTGCACTAATGGAGGAGCCCTGCGGAAGGGTTCCAGGGAAAGTCTGCGTTACTTCAGATCCCAGAAGAGCCGGTAAGTAATGGCACGGAGCGATTCACTCGCCTCATGAGGAAAGGGCCAATGTTACCAGAACAGTCCAAGCTTCTCCTAACACTTATGAGAAGACGGGCAACACGTGGCTTTTTATACTGGTATGAGAAATTATGCCAAAGCCAGGGGCCAATTTCCCAAACAGTGCTGAGGCATGCCTCCTCCATGTTACCTCTCTTCTAGGTGCCATTTTGTCTAGGATATGGTTGAAGAAGAAGCAGTTTAGTGGTAGGGAGTTCTCAGGTAAGGTGGGGGTTGGTTGCAGCTCCATCTTTTAGTGTGCCTGTGGTGGTTCTGTTGTGGTTTCAGAGTGAAAATCACCCCAAAATCATGTCAAAAAAAATAAATAAATTGAAAATTTGGAGGATTTGAGGAGCTGGCAGGCATTTGGAGGATTTGGGAGCTGCAGAAGTGGGACCCACAGACCACACTTTCCCTAAACAGCGGTTCATTTGGCCAGTGTTTATAGAAGATACAGTTCAACAACCCATGCTATGCAGTGGGTAGAATACTAAACTGAGGATTGAGGGAACATTGGGCTATTCCCCACTTTGTCATGAAATGTACTGACTTTCTGTTATCCCCCTGGCATACCCTATCCCGGGGACTATAAACTTGATATCAAATATGCCCACCATGGCAGAGAGGTTGCCTGGATGGGCACGTAGGCAAAGCAGTTGAGCGGCTGAAACTAGGTCAAGACCAGGAAAATCTCCAGTCACATAGCCCAAGGAGACCTCAAACTGTGCAAATCCATGTAAACAAAGGGTTCTTAGCCAAGAGCAGCCAACTTGAGAGGATTATTGGGTTTTCCCCAGGTAAAGCAACTGTGATTCTGGAAAAATCCTACAAGGTGAGGTCCATCTACATAAACTTACACAGCAACCCTTTGCAACCACAATCCTGAACACTTGCAACCCAGCATAAACCAATCATGCAAACGACCAAGTTGCCATTGTTTGGCATTCCTTCCTTTGTTGTGATCATTGTTCTCTCCGAGAGAGGGCCTGCCCTCGAAGTATGTTCTGCTCTATAAGTAGTCCTAGTTTTTGAAGGTCTCTTCGGAGAACTCCCTGCCACGCTAGCAGACCAGCACTCTGTTAGTTGAGTGATCCCCTCAGCCGTCTCTTTGCTGCGTTCCGTTCTTCTCAGTGCTTCCCGGACTAAAGACTTCAGGATAGGTGCAGTATCACTGCCTCTATATTCCCTTTGCTATATCCCCTATCCATTTTTCACCTCTTTTCCTTCTCAATAGGCCTTGTGTGCGTGAGTGAGTGAGTGAGTGTGTTGGTGTGTGAGAATATTTTCATTCAATAAAATCCATTTATTCAATATGTTTGTCTGGCTTTCTAGCTTGGCCTGACCCCGTAAAGTTGGGTAAAAGATCCTGGTGGGTTACCCTGCCCCTCGTTTTGCTATTGCCAGTGCTCCGCTAATTTCCCCAACCTTTACAACTTGGAGCAAATCAAGGTGTCTCCCATAGGACCCCTAGAAGTCAGGGTAACACTTCAGCTGATCATTCTTTCTCAGCCTGACCTACTTCATAAGGATTGTATTTTGTTTTGCTTTGCTTTGTTTTTAGGATAAATATGTGAAAAAAGAGAAGAATAAAGCTTGAGTTACACTCATTGGATGAAATGTGTAATACCAATGTAAGAAATAAATACTCTACAAAGAGCCATAAGCTCCTGACTTACAGCGAAAAGTTATGAGGTGTTCTGGTGACCACTTTAACTTGGTTTAACCTTCCAATGCTAGATCAGACAAACTGTAAACTGCTCAACCCCATTAGCCCTGCAATGTGGGGTTACCTTGACTGCGGAAGTTATTTATTTGGACTACAACTGCCTGAATTTTCCAGAAAGCATGCCCAGTCTAGGTTCTGGCTGGAGAACTATGGGAATAATTTTTGTAAGTTCTGATAGTCTGAGAAAGAAATTGGCAGTAGCACTGAAGTTTCACTTTCTCCTACATTTGTATTTTTTTTAAAAAAATTCACATTCTTATCAAATCCCTTATGTTTTTATCAGTGACAAGCCAAACCAAAATCTCAACCATGCACACTAGCCATATTCAACTGGTACATCTATCTCCCTGTGAGAAGATGAAGCAGTATCTATGTGCCTTTAGCTAAAGATGAGGAGTCTGACAAAAAAAGGGCAGGGTGGCAATCCCAACAGGGCAACACAAGCATAATTGACTACATAGGAATTGAAAGAGAGATTTTTAAGAACTTAACACTCAGATCTCTGCTTAGATGGGTAAATATGTGAGTTCTTTAACACTTTCTCACACATTCAAAATATGGAGTAAGGCTTTTGAACAGTAAATTCTCATGTATCTAAGGTTGCCAGATCATGACCATCCCAGGCCCTGAGATTTCAAGACCTACAGACTGAGAGATGGACTTTGATGATGTAACAGCAGATGAGTCTCAATGGTGTTATACAGAACAGCCTGCATTGGGTCCCGTTCATGCTATGAAGCATTATATGTTAAGCGCATCAGAAGCTAAATGACTGTGGGAATGTACCCCGGATCTTCAAGCTGCATTGAGTAGCCAACAAGAATGGTAGCCCAATGGAAGTACACTAGAGAAGATTTCTGCCCTGCCAGTATTGTTGGATCCCAGCCCTTATTCTTGATATCATTTATTAATATTTGTATACAATTCATATATTTGAAGAGTCAGAACAGTGGAGACACATCTCAAGATGCTCAAAAGATGGTTCTTTATTGGTTAAAAAGCTCAGCACATATTGGCCTATGTATTCAGGAGCTGTTTAACGTCCAAAATTCTCTGAAGCAGAAATTCTCAAGCCATTTACTGGACAAACAAAAACCAATACTTGAATATACCAAACCTGAAATCACAAATATAGGAACCTACAATTCTGCAGATGTTTTGGGACTCACCCCCCCCCAATTGGACAGTATGGCCTATGGTCAAGGTTGATGAGAGTAGTAGTTGACCAATACCTGGGGGGATCAATGATTCCTCTGCATAAACTGGTAAACCCATTGATGATCTGAAATGTTCATATTTAAAAAGGAGAGGCAAATACATATTTTCTTCTCAGATAATATTTCAAGTCTTAGAATACCATATCTCAATATAAGTCATCTTTTCAAAATGCATTAGGGGAAAAATTACATCAGTGTGTCTGTCTTATCAAGAAAGTATTTTTAGACTTTAAAAAAACATTTAAATTTGTTATATTCAGTCTTTTGTTAGGTACTGAAGTGTAAGGAATTGGACAGATTCCTACAATCAAGTATGAGAAACTGAAATTCATTCTTCTGTCTGGAAATTATTTCTATGTTATTATCTAATTTCCGTCTTTCATGAAATACAAGCCTAGGCTTGGAAATTACATTAACTGAGATGCATAAACAATCTTGAGAATCTTAACAGGAAATGTAATTCAGAGACTTCTTCATCCTTCATACATACATTTTAGATTGCACTGTTTTCCTTTAAAAAAATAACAACAGAAAGACTTTGAAAGCAATCTGAGGGGGAATAGAGGGGGATACACTATAATTAAGAAGCTAAGTTGCTTCATTAAAAAACAAAGTGGATGAACACAAGAGACATTTTTAGTCATTATTTCACAATACTATTATACATACATCTTCAAGAAAGTCTCATCTATCTCATCATGCCATGGAGATGATCATAGGCTATTAAAGGCAATGCCAAGCGAGTAAGGTTTCAAGTAGCCACCAGATGACAGACTGGCCATAGCAAGCATGAATACAAATTTTACAAGATAGGGTTATGATATGCATTGGTAGAAAGATTATATAACTGAAATGATAGATCTTCAAGATATTTAAAGTTGTATGCATGCTGAGTGAATATACTGTTTTCCTGACCTATACAAGTATATGTATAACAATAAAGTGATTGAATGTGTATCCAACTGTTTGCCATAGGTACAAATCCATTAAATTTAAATTTAGCATGCATGCTAGTAGGGCCATAAAGGATCCTTCCTTTGATCTTTCCTTCCCTCCTTCTTTCTCCAAATGATGGAAATTAATGGGTTTTTTTTTTCAAATGGCTTAATTTTAATTAATTAAAAGCTTGAGGTGGCCTCAAGAGATAAGAGTGTTCCACAGAAGTAAAAGGACTGCTTATAAATAAAGAGTCCATTCAGGAGAACAAAGCTTTGAGTTTTCAAGGGCACTGTACAAAAATGAAACAATAGAACAGACCATCCAGCCAAAAGCACACAAGCTGGGTTTTTATAAAAAAAAATGGTGTAAACAAAAATTAATATAATTTTTAAAAATATGACACAAATACAAAAACAAAGACATAGGCATATTATTCCGGACCAGTAAGTAGAGGGATCTTATAACACCTTTGAGACTGTTGGTGGCATGAACTTTCATAGATTTAAGTCTACTTGATCAGATGCATGGAGTGAAATGCCTAGGAACAGACCTTTATAGCTATGAGCAAGCATAGCTTTGTGTGAATAACAACAGAAATGAAAAACTTGTAGGTATGATGATGAGGTGACAAGTTCAGTTTTAACAATAGTCATTGGGGGACATAGATTGGTAGAAAGATGTTGCCTATAGGTTAAGTGAGTAGATAATATGAATGGTGGAGAGATTGTGGACTGTAGTGTGATGCCATCTGGGGGAGATGTGATAAACTGGCCAAGAGAGTCCTCATGAGATTAGGGTGTTAAAGTGTGTTATAATATGGATAGTATGCCAGGAAACTATGGTCTCTGTTCAATTCGCTGTCAATGGACTGGAGTTTGTAGAAATATATTTCAATTCTGTTATTTCTCTTTCCAATCTTTCTTTGTATTTCTTTTGTTTGTTGCTCAAGGACTGCTGTTCTGAGGTCCAAGATGGAATGCTAAAGAAGACTGAGGTGTTCTGCAATTGGTTTTTGTGCATGCCCATTCCATTCTGATTTATGTCCATTTATCTTCTGGTGCAGAGACTGAGTGCACAGTACTAAAGGGCATTGTTGACAGAGGATGGCATATATCACATTAGATGATTAGCAAGAGAAAGTACCTCTAATCTTTTAGGTGATGTAATTAGATCCTATGATGTCATTTCCCAGCTAGATGTGTGGGTGGAGCTGGCATCTGAGTTTGTGTCAAGGTCTTGCACCCAACTCCCCATCCATGTCATGTGAACTCCTATACATAAGTAACTGTTTGAGATTGGAAGGGTGTCTATAGGAAAGTAAAGACCTGCTACCAAGAGCCTTTGAAAGAGCAGTATTATTGTCCTGAATAGGTTGCAGTTCATTGATGATATGTCTGAGTGGTTTCAATTGGGACCTGTACGTGATCAGTAGTGGAGTTCTGTCATTTCCTATCTTTAGTACTGCCCTGTAATAGACAAGTCTTGCCTTGTTGATTTTTTTTTTAAATTCATACTGTGGGTACTTCCACTTGCAGAATGTTTGTTGTAATTCTGTGAGTTTGGTGTTCTTGTCTTGTGGGTCTGAACAGGTGCTTAAAGATAGTTGGGAGCTAGATCATGTAAGGATTTAAAATTTAAAAAATTAAAAAGAACAAAACCCCAAAGCTTGTCTTAAAAGAAATAGTCACCCAATGATAGGACATCAAAAGTAGAGCAGGATGATCAAAAAGATAAACCAGACAGAAACTCTTCATAGCAGAATGTTGACTAGAAACTGGGGATTAAGATGAATCAATAGAAGACCAGTCCAAAGAAGATTACAGTAATCAAGGTAGGAAATGACCAAGACATAAACTGAAGTCTTTTCAAAAGAAGCAGATAGAAAAAGGTGTGACTCTGGCAAAAATATACTATGAGTTAGTTACAGCCTCCATCTGAGGAACAAAAGACAAAGAGAAATAATAATTTTTTAAAAAATTTGAGGGAAGACGCTTCTTCTACAAGATGACAGCTAACATTGTTAACAGTAATAAAGAATAAGGGAAAGGGCTTTGGAGGAAAAATAATCAAGTCTTTGCACATTAAGCTTCAGGTGATGAAGGCACATCCATGTTAAAATAGCTAAAAACATACTGTGCTATGATATTGAGCACCAGAAGAAAATTCTGGACTGTAAAGATAGAGCTTAATATCATCAGTATAAATATTATACTAAAAGCCATAAAAACAAATAAGATTACCTTCAGACATTTTTGAAAGATTTTTGAAAGAAACGAAAATGAATCAGAGTAGTGATGATGATGATGATGATGATGGGAGGAAGGGGGAAAGAGGAGGGGAAAAGATATATCAAGGAAAGGCTTATATGGGTCCCTTTCACAATACAGATAGTTACAGCTAACTATAGCTAAAAACATGGCACAGTTATAGCATTGTGATTCTGCTAAACTGCCATGGTTCCATACCATGAAATCCTGGGATTTGTAATTAAAGAAATTAGAGTTTTCAGCCAGAAAGCCTTTTTGCCTCACCAGACTACAAATGTACAGCATGCAGCTGCAGCAGTTAAAGTGGAATAATACTGTTATAATTGTTTAGTGTGAAAGAGCCATTGTTTAAATACAACAGGAAATGAGAAAGTAGAAATGGCCACATGAATAGCATGGAGAAGAGGAGAGAACTGCAGGGGCAAGTGGTTAGGAAGTGAGAAGGAATAATATAAAGAGAACATGGAGAGGGCTTTGAAGGCATCAACAATTTGGACATATCATCTGGCAAGATGAAGAAAGTGGGGAAAGCAGAAGAGATAGACCTTTGAAAAATTGATAACAGAGGATTTTCAGAAACAACATTTCAATTTTAGTATTTAAAAAAGTAGCAAAGTCATCAGCAGAGAGCAAATGGGAAGGAGGCGGTAGATTGGGATTTAAAAGGGAATTGAAGACACTGCTAATACATGAATCAGTTATGTATAATGCCACTGTTTGGCCAAAGAGAGAGAGAGAAAGAGAAGGATGAATTTGAAATAAATGTAGTTTGCCTACTCCCTAGTCCTTCTCCATAGGTGTTCAACTACATGAATGTTGGAATGACTATTCCATTAAAAAAGGAGTGCCCAGGGCTAATGTTTGATGGGAAGATGTGTGTTGAAAAAGAAACAAAATTATCAAGAACTGAAGATAAAGTTTAGTTAGAATCATAGAATCACAGAATCATAGAGTTGGAAGAGCCCCAGAGGCCATTGAGTCCAACCCCCTGCTATGCAGGAACATGCATCAAAGTATTCCCAACAGATGGCCATCCAGCCTCTGCTTAAAAACTTCCAAAGAAGGAGACTCTACCACACTCCAAGGCAGCATATTCCACTGCCGGACAGCTCTGACCATCAGGAAGTTTTTCCTGAGGTTCAAGGGGAATCTCTTATCCTGCAGCTTGAAACCAGTGCTCCTTGCCCTAGTCTCTGGAGAAGCAGGAAACAAGCCCTTTCCCTCCTCAGCATGATATCCCTTCAAATATTTAAACATGGCTATCATGTCCCCTCTTAACCTTCTCTTCTGCAGACTAAACATACCCAGCTCCCTAAGCTGCTTCTCATAAGACATGGTTTCCAGACTCTTCACCATTTTGGTCACCCTCCTCTGGACACGTTCCAGCTTGTCAATATCCTTCTTGAAATGAGGTGCCCAGAACTGGACACAGTATTCCACAATATTCTAAATAAACAGACAAATCAAAAGAACCTGCAAAAGTAAGAGAAGAAAGAGAAGAAACCAATGTCTGCAAAATATTAACAGAATGAAGTTCTCTAAAGGAGTGAAGAACAGATATGAACAAGACTGAAAGAGACAAAATGACAATCAGACAAAGGAAGCTCAGTAATGGAAATGGAAAAACCAGAGAAAAAACAGTTCTTAGTAAAAACAAGATCAAGACGACGGCCAAGATCATGTAGGTGAGTTCATACAAAGCTTAAATCCAAAAAAAGACAATAAGGAAAGAAAATGTGCCATAGCAGAACACAGAGGAGCATCTGCACTAATCTGCACTAATGCACTAGCCATAACAAGAACAGAAGTATTACTTGAGAGAAAGTCAGCCATGAAACATAATGAGAATTAAAAGTTGAATGTGGGCCATGTGGCTAATAAATGACTGCAATCCACAGGTGCAAGAAGGAGAAACTATGTGTAGTTCAAAACTGGAGAAACATTGTATTGGTGGAAAGGAAAAAAATTGGAATTGTCATAAACTAGCAAATAAAAGACCTATGCCACCCCATCCTCAAGATGACTTGCAAGGAAAAGGGGAGTCCTCTGAAGACTGGGCAGCTAAAATAGCAATATCATGGTCAGGAAGGAAGGTTTCAGTAAAGCCAAGTAGGTGCATAGATCTGGAAAGATCTTTAGGAGCTTTAGCTTTAGGAGCAATTGAGTGATGATTCCATAGAGAACAGGAAAACAGAAGCTGAAAAGAAAGGACACGCTGAATAGTTATTAGATTGAGAAGAAGAACAAGGAGGAGGCATAACACAGAAAAATGGAAATTGAGGGGAAAGAATGATTGCCAAAGGGCGAGGGGAAGAATCAGAACAATAACAAAAAACAACAACTAATATATTGCTGGAAAAAAAGAAGTCTATGGACACCTGTCCCAGTTAGCACTAACTAGAAAACCAGAACCTTTAATTGGTTGACAGATGACACTTCCTAGAGAGCCTCATCCTCCCTGGAAGAAAATGTTGGAGTATCTCAGGCCTGATTTTGTGCCCCAAATCCCTCAAGATGACACAACTGGGGATGAAATGACACTTCCTGAGCCTGAGTCTTGGATGCAATGAAGAACATCATCAATTTGGGTCTTTCCATTGCTACAGCAGCACAGTTCTTACATGCAGAGGTGGATCTAGGCTGGGGCAACTGGGGCACATGCCCTGAGTGCCAATTTTAAGGGAACACCTCCACCACCAGTCACCTCACCCACCTCTTCCCGCTGTTTGCCCCGCCCCCACTGCTACTTTCCCTTCTGCCTGTCACTCACCCCGCCCACCTCCACTTGCCCCTTCTCTGCCTGCCATCAGTCTCTATGCCTACTGCTGCTGCTCGCCACACCCACTTCTGCTTGCAGCTCACTCTGCCCACCTCCACTCGTCTCTCCCTGCCCGCTGCCACTTGCCCCACCCACTTCTGCCACTCGCCCCACCCACTTCTACCCGCCACTCACCCCGCCCACCTTCTCTCACCCCACCCTCTTACTGTGGGTGCTGTTAAGGGTCAGTACACCACTGCCTACATGACATGTACATGACCATATACACAAAGAGGATAATGCAAATTTTTACTGCCTGATTTGTGCTCCTTTTTTTCCCCTTTCTTCCTTTGTCATACTGTAACCTTTATTTTATAAACTGCACTGAGAGGAAGAAATTTGTGTGTTTGTGCATGTTAGAGGGAGAAGAGCAACTGAATTTGGGAGGAAAGGGAGGTGGAATGATGATGAAGAGAGGTGAAATAGTGGAGATGAGATGTGCCGTGTGCTGGATATACATCTCCTGGTGAAGGATTCCAAAATCTTGCTCGAGATTGTACAAGAAAGGCTTCTACTATTTGTGGAGAGAAAAATGCCAGATGTCCCAAGCTGGGTTCAGAAAAGAAAGAGGCACGAGAGATCATATCTCAAATATGTGTTGAATAATGGAACACTCCAAAGAATTTCAGAAGGAAATTAACCTTAGTTTTATAGATTACAACAAAGCTTTTGACTGTGTAGATCATGATAAATTATGGTTCACTGTGAAAGAAATGGGAGTCTCACAGCACCTGTTTACTTGATGCATAACCTATGCTCTGGACGAAAGGTTATTGTCAAGATACAATATGGAGAAATAGCATGGTTTCTCATTGGGAAGGGGTCAGACAAGGCTACATTTTATGAACCTATCTGTTTTAATTTATATGCACAATATATTATACAGAAAACAGAATCAGATTCAGAGCAAGCAAATATGAAAATCTGAGGAATCGAGATCAATAGTTTAATATATGCACATAACACTATACTACTTGTATAAAATTACAAAGATTTGGAATGACTACTGAGGAGAGTTATGGAAGAAACTGCAAAAGAAGGATTACAGTTGGATATTGAAGAGACAAAAATAATGGCCACAGATTATTTACATAACTTTAAAGTGGGTAACAAAGACATAGAAATAAAGATTTCCTATACCTTGGCTCAGTCATTAATCAATATAGACACTGTAGTCAAGGAATCAGAAGAAGACTAGGACTTGGAAAGGTAGCCATGAAGCAACTAGATAAAATTCTCAAGTGTAAAGAAATATCATTAAATATCAAAATCAGGATCACCCAGGCCATAGTATTTCCAATTTCTATGTATGGTTCTAAAAGCTGGATAGTAAATAAAGCTGACAAGAATAAAATCAAGTAATCTGAAACATGGTATTGGAGGAGATTTCTACAGATACCATGTGCTGCTAAAAAAAGATAAACGAGTGGATATTAGAGCAAATAAAGCTTGAACTCTCACTAGAAGTGATGATGACTAAATTGAGATTGTTTCAATTTGACCATATGAGATGATGTGACTCATTGGAAGAGATGATAATGCTTAACAAAGTGGAAAAATTGATTCAGTCAAGGAAGCTATGAAACTTATGCCATTTCCACACGGGCATATTGCCCACGCTAGGGTGACCTCTCTTGGAGGTCTTCTTCACCGTGGGGTGCGCTAGAGCAGTTAAAAAAAGTGAGGCTCTAGACCTCAAACTGCTCTAGCGCAGCCGCGGGGGTGGCGCTGTGAGTTTTATAAAAACCACCTTCACAAGTGGCTTTTATAAAACTCACCCGCGCTGCCCTGTGGCAGCCCCCGGTGAAGAACTGCAGAGACACGGTAGCACGTCCCTGCAGATCT
Organism: Iguana delicatissima; assembly: GCA_948472985.1. Lineage (NCBI taxonomy): Eukaryota > Metazoa > Chordata > Lepidosauria > Squamata > Iguanidae > Iguana > Iguana delicatissima. The sequence goes on along the minus strand of CAOKZL010000841.1, from coordinate 24,303 downwards.
GCCCGGGGGCGGGCTTCCAGCTGGCGTGCTGTCCTGATTGGCAGAGCGCCACCGTAAGCCGCTGGCTGCCATTTTGGGCGCTGCCGAGCACCACCGAAATTCAGCGGCGTTTAGAACGGTGGATCCGCGCTCTCCACAGGGATGGAGCAACCCGCTCGCAGGTAAACTCTGCCCCTGCATGCGCGGCCCCGTTTGGCCCCCCCCCCCATGAGGAAAGGGCCTTAGTCTGCAAAACCTGAGCAGGACAGTTGACAACCAGAACTCTTAGATGTCTCTCATTCAGGAGGTTTCCATAAGTCAAAGCTGACTTGCTAGCAAATAAAAACAATGTGCCATTCTCATGGATTGGCTGGCACCAGTTCTACACATTGTGACTTCTGAGGATGCCATTTGCTTTGTTTTGGAACGGCAAAATGTCTTGGGCCAGGGAAGATACTGAAGCAAACTTCTGCTCATGGACATCTTACCAAATGAAGCGCCAGATAAGTGATCTTTAGTTAGTACTCGGATAGGAGACTGCTAACAAACAGCAGGTGCTGTAGGCTATATTTCAGAGGAAGGAACTGGCAAACTACTACTGAGTATTCCCAGCCAAAGAAAACCTTATGAAATTCATGGGGTCACCTTAAGCCAATGGGTAATTTGAAGGCACAGAAACATACACACACACATATAGGCAACTGAACACTACATATACAATTCATTTCCTGAATCCATTGCTGAGCTTTGTGCAAATTGCCTTGTTCAAGAATTGCTGTTAATGATGATCAACTGTTCTAGAAGAGAAATTTCTATGTTGGGGACACTTAGGTCTTTTTCCCACTCCCCATCAAAGGGCAGGATTGCTAACTGTTAAGAGTCAGGACAATGTGTGTAGATACAATTAAATCTGCATGAAGCGCAATGTATTTGAGGAGATCATATACAGATAAGACCCATGAATTTATAACTACATTCTACATTACAACATTTATGTGTTTCTGAGAAATGGCAGAATGAGCAATAATCCAAGGAACAAAGCTGTGCAGGTTCTGTAAATGTCAGAGAATCCAAAATTATTGAACTTGACATTTATGTTACACATCTTGTTATGCTTCTCAGTGGCAGACTGGAAAAGCGTATAAGCTGAGTTAATCACCACAGAAAGAAAGAGATCTGAAAGGAAACACCTTCTATATGTGACAAATTGTAGGAGGATCAAATTAGATTGGATGCAGATCATCCAAGAACTCCTAAGGAAATGAATGCATGCTTGTAGCCTTACTTAAAGACTACCTATAGTGTGTGTATTATAGCATCATGTCATATCATTCTGGTCTGAACATGTCATGCGCATGGAGAATATCCTTTTGGTTGGTCTTGAGTCAAAAGCCATGTTTCACTAAGAGTAAAACTAACTCCTTTTTAATGTGATCTAGTCAATGTTTTCAGACCTTTTAAGCCTGAGTAAGACACTGAGAAATGTATTTTTGTTATTCATTGGTTGCCATTCATTGAAAGTCCCCCACAGCTCAGATTACTAATCAATTAACTAGGATAGCCTGAACTACTTTGCCTACCAAGGCTCTCCCTCTTTCTTCCTTTCTGTTTCTTGCTTAACTGATTAACCATTCCTTACAGCTCTGCTTGCTCCATCTCATGCATGAAAATTTCACAAGGGCACAGCTGTGCCCCAAACTGAAAATAAAATGCAGTTGCACAAAAGCACAGCTGTGCTCTGCTCCACAGAAATTCTTTTTCTTTTCTCCCCCTCCTTCTCCAAAAGTCTTACACAACCCAAAATACTAGTGGAATGTGGCCATCAAATATCTCATTAACTTCAGTAAAACTAGTTTCCAATATATAAGTCTAATACGTTGGAGTCATATGGTCTACTCTCTGAGCCTTATTTTCAAGATTCATCTGATAAGGGTCATACCTCAGGCTTTCTAGTAAAGTACTTTTAACTTTACACATGTAACCATGCATACAAGATTAAAGACTAATCCCTAATGTTCTAAGTATTCATGTTGCTGGCATAAGTAGCACATTTTCTTCATGGCCTTACTTTACCAAATCTCTGGATGAGGTAAATCTCAAGACATTTTGCTGCCTGAAGAATATGATGGTACTTCCCCTCTTCTACATGCAAAACCTAAGCAGAATAGCAGTTCACTTTTACTTCAGCAGTGAGGATAGGGCACTGAGAACTAGCCAACAGTGTAGCTAGGTGATACAGCTCAGTGTCTCTCTTCTAGCTGCCCTGCAACATCTATCTCCTAAGCCAGCTACTTCACATCACCTAATGGTAGAGCCAACCAAGGACACCATGAGTGTTTTGGGGCCCTGGTGATTTTTTTTCAGGTGCCTCTCTCCCACAGCTGTTCTGCATAACAAGTAGGGGATGTTGGTGTGTGAATGTAGACCAGCTTGCAGGACTGCTAAGTGCTTCTGGTATGGGGTGGTGGCTTTGTGGCAAGCACAAAAAGAACTCCCAACTATGCATGAAGGGAGGAGTCTAAGAAAGAGTCTATACTCTCCACTCCACTCCATCTGACTTTTTGCAGACCTAGAAGATCCTCTGAAGACCTGCTGCTCCTGGGGCCTTTTTGTGGGTGTACTGACACTATTAGCCATGACAAGGAATGTGGGTAGCAGACAAATGGAGCATGGGGCAGTAAGCAGCATTTGGGAGGAATGTGAGAGGGCCTCTGATGCCTATAGAAATCTGGAGCCTTGTTCACCAAGAGGTGAGAAGACTTTCCTCTTTTGGTCCTACGGACAGATCACCTCACTTGGCACTATGGCAGCAGGAACAACTCTTGAGGAATCCAGCTTTCTTTCCTAGTCCACCTAATGGCAGTTTTGAGGCTCCCATGGAGCTGCTAAAAATCTTTACACATGATTTCAAATTTTGAAAGTATTGATTTCACCAAGGGTATTTTTAAAAAAATCAACAAGTAATGATACTACCGAGAAAAGCAAAAATACATAGGCAATAGTGTCAGGCCCAAGGGCCCCATATGTACTTCTTGACCCTGAAGTGAAGCAAAGCATAGTCCACATTTGTGGCACATAAATGGCCACTCATTCTCCAGTGCCACAATTCTTCCCTTATTTATCTCACTTTCAGATGAAGATGTGATGATGATGATTTTGGAAGGTCTTGAAGAAATGTTCCAAAGGAAGAAGGAAAGAACATCAAATTAAAGGTCAGCCTTAGAGAGAATAAAATGAATCTGTTTGGTTTAAAAATACTACCACTTTCTAATATCAGGAATAATGAAATTGTGGAGAAGCAAGCATGATAGAGTTCTCTTGAGAACAAAATCTATTGTTCTGTTACATGCTTCAGATTCCCCATCCTTCTTTATCCAAATTTATTTACTGGTGACCTTTAAAACGCTGCACAAAATGCAGAGGGAATTTAATATCAGTTTCTTCATGTTATCAGCTAAAATGTGGGCCCCCATGGAGTCAATAGAAACAAGTTATCAGTGAAAACATTTTGAATATTTATGTAAAGTCAAAGGCTTTCATGGCCGAAATCCATAGGTTGTTGTGGGTTTTTCAGGCTTTGAAGCTGTGTTCTATTAGTATTTTCTCCTGACGTTTCACCTGCTTCTGTGGTTGGCATCTTCAGAGGATTTTGGATATTGTCTATTTCTCTCCACAGATTCTATTTTTTTTTTTTTCATACTGTAAAACATATATAAGAAGAGATGCTCAACCAATAGATGAAGGTCTGGCAAGTAAATGGACATATTTCTTTCAGCTGCTATAATACTATCAGCATCTGTAAGCGGTTGATTACCTTCTGTTCAACCTTGGGAAGCATCTACCAGGGCCAGCCCTGTCTTTAGGCAAAATGAAACATCTGCCTCAGGTAGTGTGGTTGCTGTGTTGTGAAACAAAAATAAATTGGCTTGTTCAATTTGTTATGATTGTACTTTCTGCTGCCAGGAAAGAGGAAGAGGTAGTTGAAGGATTTTCTATCTCAGATGTCAAAATAATTTAGTTGGCTTTGAGTACTTGGCGTCTTATCTTCAGTGCTGTTTGCGGTTCCATTTCAGACTGTATAATTTCTTGGGCTGGTTCTGTCTTCTTTTTCTTGGTATAATCTGTTTCATGGGGTGAGTGCAAGGACAAAGTGTCACCAGGTATCATTTTAGCGCTGTATGTTTCAGTAATAGTTTCAAGTTGTAGGAAAGAACATTCTAGATAGCAAATTTGTCGGCAGTTTGTCAGATATGGTCCCCCCCATATCTCAAAAGCTCAGCTTGCCCAAATTTCTACACCATCTAGGAGTGTCTCAATGTGCTTTATACTTCTATGTGAACTGCCTGGCATATTGTTTTCCCTATGGCTACAGTGTTACCCCAAAATGTAGGTGCCACAAGGGCCATTCCGTGAAGCCAATACCTCCATGCAAAAAGGGGGAATTAATTAGGTCAAAGTTCGGAGGCTTGCGAGGGGGGGTTACTTAGCGAGAGCTAACTATCAACATTTACGGGCTCATACAGAAAAAGAACCAGCCAAAGAGCAAAAATAAAGAGCTAAAATGTATTTGATTGAAATAAAGTCACGCACTCACGCAACAGTTCAAGCACCCACTCACTCGCACAAGGCTAACTGCGAGTAGGGAAGAAATGTGGGATAGCAGATGTTAAGAGATTTGGGCAATATTTGCCAGTCTGGAGAAAAGTGGAGGAAGCAACAATGTGGCTTAGGTGGAAACCTAAGGACGGTTCTCGTTCAGAAATCGAATGGACAGAGTGGCCTTTGGATCAGCAAGAGACTGCACTGAGCAGCCTGAAATCAGGGATATTTGTAACCAAAAAAATGTCTCAAGAGTATGATTGTGACTCACACTCCCAGCTGAATGTACAATAGAAGTTGCAACACAAACAATGAAGTCCAGACAGAGTTAATGGGTTTCTTGTTTAAGTGACAAGGGGGCCATGGTAGTCATAATAGCTGGATTTTCTAGAGAGGTCGGGAAACAATAGGAAAATGTCCAGGTGCACAGGGACCAGGGTTAAGTCAATCACAATTTGGTGGGAAACTTCCCTATTTCAGCCCTGAGAGTCCAGCTAGATATTTAACGCCTATTGTATTCAGAGCAGCCACGCTATTGTCCTGAACTGACTGGGTGTTTTACCTAAGGGTAGGTGAGGCTGACCTTCCTTACCATGTCACGTTTACAGTCAAGAATTTCCCTCTTCTAGCATGACCTTGCCATCACCTCAGGTATCATATATATCAATGCCAATTGATATAGGACCAATCAAATATTATTTGCCAATTAAACCATGCCAATCGTGGAGGGCTGCACAGCAAGATATCAATGGGTGTGGTAGATCCAGAGCTTGCAGGGTTGAAGCCCAGGGTGTTTTGATGAGCAGGAACTATGACACCATCTGCTACCACCAACCTTGGACTCCCCTATTCCCTCTGATTTTAGCTGCAAACCCCAGGAACTGGAGCAGAAATGGATCTTCCCAGGAATGGTGTATGGTTATGCGCTATCCCAGTTGTAATCCAAAGTATTTGGGGTTGGCTTACAAATGACTTCTTCCTAAGTACAGCAGAAAAATGAAGGAAATTGTTTTAGATGAACCAGCCACTATACTGTACTTTTGGACTCTCCATGGTTGCTACAGAGACTGTCCTGCTGAGAGTGTATCCCTCAAAACTTCGCACTACAATACTGCCTATGCCAAACTTTTAAAAAGCTGTCTCTTGGGCAGAGGATGATATAAGAAGGCAGTTCCAAGAAAAAAAAAAAAAGAAAGTAGACAAGAGGGGTTCCCACTTGTAGCACTGCCTCAAAGGTCCCCAGGAATTGCCACAATGAAATGTTGCTTTCAGACTGAAGCCAGGCCAAAATGGATGCCTATTACTACTCCCTGGGTGAGACTGAGCATGAGAGTGGAAAAAGAGAATAAGTCCAACATGATATTCCCTGCCATACAATGTTGGATTTATTCTCCTACTCTCATCTCATGCTCATTTCTACCCAGGGAGTAGTTCTTTGCAATCCCTGAGGTGCCAGCTACCCCATCCGTCACAATTCTTCAAACAGCAAAGACCTTTTTTAATTAAAGATAAAATTTGATAATTGACCAGCTGATGAGGAAATAGCTTTTAATGAGGGCTCACACCCTACCCACAAGAGCCAGTGTGGTGTAGGGGTTTGAATGTCAAACTAGGACACTGAGAGACCAGGGTTTGAATTCCCACTTGACCACAGAAACTTATTAAGTGACCTAAGGCGAGTCATACTCTCTCAGCTTCAGAGGAAGGCAAGGATAAATACTTTCTAAACAAATTCTGCCAAGAAAAGCCTATGTTAGGCTGCCTTAGAATCAAAATAAGTAAAAAATGATGTGAAGGTGCACAACAAAGACATGTATTCCCCACTGCCGAAAAATAATTTTCAAACTGTTCTCAGTTTCCTTGTTTCAATACAATTTGCTGTTCATTTGCTTTAAAGTCACAATGGATTGTGGTTCCTGTGGTATGACATTTTTATTCATGTTGTGAGGCACCTTGTGTCCTAATGTTGGGAGAAAACCAGGATATTAAACAGCTAAACAATTACCCTTAAGTTTCTTTTCAGACTTTCAGACCCAGCATGGTAAAAGGTTTGAGTCTTGGACATAGGCCATTTCCGCACTAGACTGTTATAGTGCTATTATTCCACTTTCAACATTCTATGGAATCCTGAGGTTTGCAGTTTAGGAAGGGGCCCTCAGTTGAAAGATAATCACAAGAAGAGAATCTCCCAATTTTACAAATTGTTATTGAAGACAGAAATGGAATCAGATATAATCAAAGATACGATGGTTAGATTGGCTCAAAATGTGGGGCATCCAATTAAATTAGAAGACTGGGAAAGTGTGTAGAAAGTAGACATAAAATTTATGCCAAATTTAAATTTAAAAGAAAAATTTTATAAGATGTTACACAGATGGTATATGACCCCAGAAAGACTACAAAAATTAACTAAAAATGGGGATGCGAAGTGCTGGAAATGTGATGAAAAGGTGGACTCTTTCTTTCATAAGTCGTAGACTTGTCAGATGGCAAGGAAATTTTGGAAGGGGATACATTATGAAATTCAAAGAATTTGTAATGTGAATTTTGAAATGATACCAGAATTTTACTTATTAAATATGATAGGTCAAAAAAGAGGTTTGCAGTTTAGGAAGGCATCTTGAGGCCCCTTCCTAAATTGCAAACCGCAGATTCCATAGGATGTTGACAGCAGAATAATAGCACTATAACAGTCTAGTGTAGAAATGGCCTTAGACTCTAGGAGACCAGGATTTGAGTCCCCATTAGGTCATGGAAACCCACTGGGTGACCTTGGGCAAGTCACATGTTGCCAGTCTCAGAGGAATGCAGTGACAAACCGCCTCTGAACAACTCTTGCCAAGAAAACCTGAGAGAGATTCACTATAAGGTTTCGATAAGCCAGAAATGACTTAAAAGAATACAACAGCTCTTTCAGACTGGGAGCTAGTTGCTCATCTTTTGCTTTTTACAAATATATTATACAAAATAATATCAAATAAATCTAACAAAAAAGACAGATTTAACTTCATCTTTTTAAATAGGAAAACTGAATTATTTTCTGCATTCAAGATCCAAAAGATAACGATCACAGAATTATTGTTTCTGGTTCATTTTTTCCAATTTTTTTTTCTTTCTTTCCAGTGGGAAGTCAGGAAATGAGATAAAGTGTAATTTGAACTGAGGTCTGTATCAAAGCTGGGAACACACCCAACTGAGGTATTCAGTCTATAGCAGAAAGCTGGGGGTGGGAGTAGAAACAGGTTGAGACTGCAGAGTGATCAAAAAGATTCCAAAATCAAGAGATTGCTTTTAATTGGGTTCTTACAGAGCTTAGGAAGATAATCCTTTTCAGAAGCTAGCTTCTATGAAATTACATGTGGGAAACTTCTAAGTGCTGTGGAATACAACAAAACTTTACCAGCACCCGGGACAATTAAAATCAGACCACCATTTGCTAAACACTGCGTAGGTGGTCTGCTTACAACTCCTTTGTACTCCTCCCAAATAATGCAACTGTCTTTTTCCCTTTTTCTTTTCTTTTTCCTCTTACAGTAAATTGTGCAGCCTGGAAAGAATAGTACTGTCCCCCACTGCTAGGGAATCATGTGAATGGATGGTCTTTTCTACCCCAAAAATGAGAAGCTGTTAAATGTAAAGTATTTAATACATTATTCCTCCAGGGCAGGGAAGACAACCCCTCTGTACGCTCCCAGCACATCGGTTGTGCCATGGCAAAAGACTGTCATGCCCATTACAGTCATGTTAGGAAATCAAAGTTGTCATTCTTATGCAGATTTGACATTGTTGCCATCAAAGCAAAAGTAAGATGTCAAATGCCACCCACAAAATTTCCCATTATAGAGTCTTGGAAGTGTCATTGGAGTTAGTTATAAACTATATTTTGATATGATGTAATAAAATACAAATTAGTTGGTCTCATTGGGTCAGGCTCCTGGCTCACAGCAAGCAAATAGTAAGAAACATTTTAGCCATACTGTCTACCAGATAAATTACTGAGTTAGTCACCTTTAATTCTGTTTCTTATTATATTAAAGAATTTGGGTTTTGCTCCTAAATCTGAGGAGTTTTCAGCTGGACATCTGTATTTCTGTCCCATTTTTGTTCATATAGCATTTTTTATTCACAAAGTGCTTTATAAGGTATGTGTGACTATGTATGTGTTGGGCTGCACTGGCTTGCAGTTATTCTCATTGTGCCGTTAGAGTAGCCCCTCCAGATTCCGGAGGGTTCGGGACACAGAACCCTCACAAAAATGGGAAAACCATGAATAACTCTTCTCCTGCAATTTCCCTCCTATTCCCCTCTGGAGCTTCCCCCTTCTATGCCTCTGGCTCTGGCCTTTTGTTGGGAGATGTGGGGGAAGACTGCCTAAAAGGCTTACTGGTACATTCCCTTAAGATATAGGCCATTTCTGCACTAGAGTGTTATAGCGGTATGATTCCACTTTCAACATCCTATGGAATCCTAGAGTTTGCAGTTTAGGGAGCGGCTGGCCCCTCCCTAAACTGCAAACCCCAGGATTCCATAGGATGTTGAAAGTGGAATCATAGCGCTATAACACTCTAGTGCAGAAATGGAGAAAAAAAGGAGCTCTGGAATTCTAATTACTTCTGGCCATCTTGAAAAAGGAGGAGCAAAGAGGGCATCTGACTAACCAAAGCCAATACATAGCGGAATGTGCAGTCACATGGCAAAGAGGACATGCCTTCAGCTGTGGGAGGGGGCTTTGCTCATTCAAAAGTAAAAAAAGTCCATTTTAAACACAAGCCGCAAAGCCTGGGGTGAAGAATGCCAGAGATGGGAGGAGGAAAATGGGAGGGCGGAGGCAAGCACATGCCTCACAAATGATCAAATTCATGAAGGTCAAACCTGTGAATGTGAAGGGAGGCTTGTACTAATGCAGGAAACCACATTTGGGCAGGAAAAAAATCAAATGCACAGATATGAGATACTTGAATGTCATCTGGCTTGAGAGCAGTATTTCTGGAAAAGATCCAGAGGTCTTAAATGAACACATCAATGGCTAAACAACAAAAATGAAAAACCAAAATTCCCATAAAATTCAAGGCTACATCAACAGAATGATAGCATCTAGAACTAGGGAAGTAATAGTACCACTCCATTCTACTCAGACCTGCTCATCTGAAATCATGTGTCCAATTCTGGCCACACAGTTTAAGAAGAATATTGACAAAATAGAACGTATTTAGAGGAAGAAAATCAAGATGGTAAAGAGTTTGAAATCCATGAAGAATGTTTGAAGGTGCTGGGTAAGTTTAGTCTGAAGAGGTGATATGATAGGTATCAAAATATCTGAGCTGCCACATGGAAAATGGAAAGATCTTGTTTTCTGCTGTTCCTGAGGACAGGGCCCAAACTATTAGATTTGTTTTACAAGAAAGGCGATTCTGGTAAACATTAGGAAGAATTTCCTGACAACTATTGCTGCTGGACTATCTGAAAAAGTCTCCTTCACTGAACGTTTTTGAACAGCATCTAGAGGGCCACCTCTCCACAATACTTAGAATTCTCAGCCAAAGACCTCTTTGGCCTTAGTAAACTACAAACCCCAGAATTACATAGGATGTTGAAAGCGGAATAATAGCATTATAACAGTGTAGGGCAGCAATGCCCTAAGAAAAGTTTCTGTCTGAAACCCTGGAGAGACGCTGATGTCAGTAAGTAGTGGCAACACTCCATACGAGGGATGAAGAATCTGACTCAGTTGGAGGCACCTTCATACAAAGAACTGTATTCTAATAGCTCTTCAGAGGGAAAGTTGTCTCCTGTGAAATAAAACTCATGGCCACCATTGGACTTTGTAAGTTCTATCTCCCTGGTGAAGAACAATTCTCAGTTAAAAGGGCAGTAGTAAGTCTTGTCCTCCAGTGCGGTTATTCCTCCCCCTGCCTCTGGGTGTAGCACGGAACTGAGGATGGGATCCCCAAAGCTGAAGGCAGATTGCTAACATCCTATTTGCTCATCCCTGCTTGTTTCAGTTCTATACCTGAAAAGGATGTGGAATTACTTGTGTAAGGCCCCGCTTTGAGGGTTGCCGATATCAGTATGGTTTGGATGGGCACCATACCTAATTGGCACCATATTGGATTGGAAACTGTATTAATTGGCTCTGATATCAAAATCAAGTCTGAGAGGTGACTGAGAGGTCAAACCAAGCAAGGGAAGAAACCCAACTGTAAACACCCCCCAGGTAAGACTAAGTCATTTGTCAGGCAAATAAATGCCATTCCTGTGGATAATAGGCTTAAGCAGAAGCTGGAGTTTTTCCAGGGAATGCAATTGGGAAAAGCCCACCAGGACACTGATTGACAGATACCCATCCCCTGTGCATCTGGACTCCTTCCTTATTCCTCATAGCATCCACAATAGACAGTTATTACAACACACATTACATCTTTGTCATCCAAACACTACAAACATTAGTGGGTTGATAGTCCATTGTCTGTGCTGCAACTCCCATTGTCTTGCACATATCTTCCACTGCCACAGGCTATTTTTGGGGTACAAATACCCATGATTTCAGGATGCCCAGTGCAGTCTCTCGAAGGTCTACCCATCACTCTGTTTGTCTGGCTGCTGAAGGAGAACTGCCCTTAGGTTCTACCTAAGCAAACCACATTTCAGCTCTTCACTACTCTTCTGGACTAGTAATTATAAATCCCCAAAAGACCCTCAGCATCTCTATCCATAATTTTTTTTCCTCCCTTTCTCTTTCAGTTAGCTCTTGTGTGAATGTTTGACTGTGTGTATCTTGTGCATGTGCATGAGTGAATTCCCCTCAATAAAACACTTTTTTAGTTTATTTTTTAATCTCTGGCTGGTTCTTTTCCTGTGTGAGCCTGTAAATATTGGTAGAAAAAGTCTCATTAAGTTATCCCCCTCTCACAAGCTTCCTCTTTGAGCTAATTCATTCCCCACTTTTGCAAACAGGTATTGACATCACGGTGTGACCCTTGTAGCACCTATGTTTTGGGGTAACACTTGAGTTCTTTATATAGATAATGGAAGCCCTTAAGGTCTTCAAATATAAAACAGCATATAAATATTGGAATAAAAATAGTCATATTTTTAGAAAGTAACAGCCATTTTGAATTTTAATCCAACAGCCATTGATGCCTTATTTCTGATTCAAACAGTACTCAGGCACAGTGCAATAAATAAGGCCATTTCTGCCCTAATCTTTTGTAACATTGCCCTTTGCTGCTATTTTTGGTAGACTTCTTAGGGTCAAAACATTGCCTACATTGGGAAGATTGGAGGCATGGCTTGCAGATTTCGTTAAGTGTTTCTCTGTTCTACATTTCTGCTCTTGTATTATTAGAGCACTGGACAGAAATGTTCCAGTAACATTTTGGAATCAAAATTCTGCAGCTTGCACAAAAAAGTGAAAGATATCAAATGTTAGCTGGAAGTAAATGATGGAAATATGGGAGAAGCTCCAAACAAAACAAGGCCAACCATTAATGGAATTGCCAAATGAATGGTTGGACAATGATTGAAACCTGAGGTTTCATATATGTGGAGTGTGTATGTGTATGCATGTGCACGCACCTCCAGGTTGCCTGTTGTCTTATGACAACCTCATGAACTTCATAGGCTTTTCTTATGCCAGGAATATTCAGAGGGGTTTTTTTTTCCAGTTCTTTCCTCTGAAATGTAACCTACAGTATCTGGTACTCATTGGTGGTTTGCCTTCCAAGTACTAATCAGGACTGACCCTGCTTCTTCCAAGATCAGACAGGATCTGGTGCCTTTAAGGCAGGGTTGTGATATTCACTTTATTTAGGCAGAATGAAGTGTTCTTAGTAGCTCACCTCAACTTGTAAACAGTTTACTGGGCATAAGTTTCCTCCCTGACTCATGCTGTATAAACATAACCTATCAGAACCATTTCCAAGGGAATAAGGCTCTCATTGCCTGCAAAAAACAGTTCATATGATCATTTTTAAGTGAGAAGAAATCTGAGCTGAGTGGATGCGGATCTGCCAGCTTAGCCATTGCTAAAGAATGCTGGAAGTTATAGACCTATTACAGTTGTGTTCTGGTATTGGCGAATGGAACATAAAGTTCCACCTAGGCAGGTCTATTTCCTCTCTCACCCCTCTCAAAGTCCACCTGTCTTACCCCCCCCCCCCGACATGGCCATTTAGTGGCCAATGGACAGCAAGGGGTGGTGAGGGAACATCCAGGTATGTCTCTACGTACAATACTGTATGTATGGTCTGTATGGTCATACAATACTGTATGGTCATACAATACTGTAACAGCATCATTCTCCAGGACTTATGGAGGGCCCATGGGTGATCCTAGATGTTGTCTTTATCATTATACATCTGACTATGGGGACATAGCCAGACGCTACTGAGATGCCTCTTATTCTCCACTAGCCAATATGTGGTGAGAAACAAGTGATTTCAAGGGATGGGAGTCATTGCTTGAAGGAGTTAGTAAATTCCTCTTTCCTCAGTGCCCCCCAAAAGAGATACACCAACATGACACTGCCATACGCTGCTCACAAGATGCCAGTCAACATCTGAATGGCTGCATGATTGTCACCCCTGGCCTAGTGGAAGAACTAGCCCCACTACCTCCTGAGGCCACAAAAATGGAGTTCTTCTAGAGCTGCACATGAGGAAACAGGGATGGGGGGAGAGGATTAAAGAACGAGGGGAAATAACATAAAATATGTTTTCCCTGTATGCACACAGGGTCTGCACAGCCATTCATATGCCATCCCCACCTACCTTTGTGTATTTATGTTCAGAGGTCTAAACAATTGAACCTGAACAGCAACAGGATCACAGATATGTGCAACAAAGGAGAAACAAGCCCATAGAGACACTGCTAAGGAAAAAAATAACCTCCATTGATTTGTTTTCCCCTCCTTTGTTTTCTTTCTTGGATGTGCCCATGCTTTAAAAGAGGTAAATGCACACAATATGGATGTGCCACTTTGCTTTAAAAGAGGTAAATGCACACAATATGCTTGGCTTACTGATTTACACACAGGAGTGATTTCGGGGGGAGTGATGGGGACTTTTGTTTAAAAAAACCCTCTTAGGTTCTTGTTTGCTTGGAGTGCTACAAAATGGTAAGTAATTTGTGGTGTATGAGAGAGAGAGACAGAAGGGAAAATTGAGAGAGAGAGAACAAGTATAATCACCAACATAGGAAAGGACTGCTGGGATTAAAAAGCATTGGACCACCGAGGCATCAGACGAGACTTTGTAGCCTTCCATCAAATCAATAGGAATCACTAAGGCAGAGGGGAAGCAGAGTTGTTGTTGTTGTTGTTATTGTTATTATTACACATCTCCATCCTTGTAATTGTTTTGTTGGCAGGTTATCATTCTTTAAGACACCAAGGAAAATAGGCAAGGGTGTCAACTACACTAGGATGGCCAACTGTATGGGGGCCAGGGGGCAATTTCACTCTCGACCCTCCTGCAGGCCACACAGAAAGTCCAAATCACTCTGTTTTCCTCTGCAATCCCACTCAGAATGACAATGGGGAGTGACATCCCATCGCTTCATGTCACCATTTTGAGAAGGATTCAGAAAAAAATTAAGATATCTGGGATAGGATGGGTTTCTGGGGTACTTGTAAGGGTGGGGGTATTCTTCCATTTTTTCATGTTTCTGAGGGCCTTTCTCTGTGTTTTGGGATAAAAAAATCACCCCCAAATAATACTATTTTTAAAAAAATTGGCAGGACTAGGTTTTGGGAAGTCCAGTGGAAGATTTCAGGTGCCACAAAATGGAATCCAATGGTCATATGATCTAGGAGCCATGTTTTGCCTACCCTTGAGCTATGATGATCTAACAAATCCACACCTTAAAACAAAAATTCAAATGTCACATTATGTGCTTACCTAGAATATTGGAACAATTGCAGCTAAAAGAAAAGTGGGGTGTGTGTGGAGAAACCTTCTTGTCTGACAAGCAGGTTAATTGGGGTGATACTTTCATACTGAAATAAATGGCCATGATGTGATAGTTTTCACAGTGTGCAAATGTGCACACAAACAAATGCAGCAGCTTGCCATCACATGGAGCAATGAAGATGACTCATCTTCACACAAAAAGGTGGCCCTTCAAGTAAGTTGAGCCTGCCCAACATGTAGACACAATGTACACAACAGCTGCAACCCTGTCAGAAATTATAAAACCCATAGCCAGTGTGCTTGAGTCATACAGCTGCATTCCATAAATCTTGCCTATTTCCAGACCTAAGTATCTCTTACCAAAAAGCTGTTTCTCCTCTTCTTCTTAAAATATGAAGTCAGCTAACCTGTATATTCATTTGGAAGTAAATACCACTGAACTTCTTCATCAACCTGTGAATTCTTCTTTTTTGCAAAAACTGATACAAGAATCGCAACTTTAAATGCATCTATAATGTAATTTTCACAAAGGTTGAATATTTTCTCTTGAAGCATCCATTTTTGAACATGCTTTATCCTAAAATTTGTTTTTATACATCTTTCCATATTCTATCCAAGCTAAGATCTGCCTCACAAGTTTGTAGAGATGGAAAAAATGTTCAAAAATGTTTGAAAAAGAGCTTTTAGAGAAATGTATCTTGAAGAATGCAGGTAGTCTTCAAAAACCGTGTCATTTTCAAAGATTTTCTTGTAGCAAGAAAAAGACTGCTAAAATTTCCCATTGCTTCCTTAAAGAACAAAATTAGCAAAAATTCAACATTCAAAATCTAAAGGATATCTATAATTCCATTCTACACATAAGTTCAGCAGAGCAGGTTAATGTGCTTTGAAATCTGCAGACCAAACAAAATCTTTGAGTACCCTTGCTAAATGTTATCCAATTAATTTGAGGTTTATTTTCATCACTTGGTGGTGCTACAAGATTATTTATCATGCTCTTCTTTCAATACCGAAATTTTGTTTGCTCTTTCTCCAACACAAGGAAAGCTGGATTTTATTGGCTCCTGTTTTCCCATAAGGACAGCATTTATTATTGCATGTCAAAATGAAAAACAAATAGAAATTGCAGTTTGTCTGTTCCAAAAATGTGAAGAGTGAGCATAATGTTCAAGTGATGACATAAATGTACTAGGGTTAGCATCAGTTCAGAAAATCCTATTTTGCCCCTTCTTGGAATGAATTTTTATAAATGTTGATGGTAGACTTTTTTTCTCCATCTCCCCTACTTCAGCTCAGGATAGAGGGAAAAGCTGTCATCCTGTTAGTGACATACACAGTCTATGTTTCTTTTTTGATCATGGGAGATGGGAGACTTCAACACCTCCATCTGCTGTCACTCCCTCCCTAAATCACTTTCTTGTTTTCTGGCTGCCCCCTTCTCAGCCATTCAGTGACCAGAGGAAGACAGGAGGAGGCTGAGGGCAACCAAACAGACAGACAGGAAAGATCAGTTCCTGCAGCCATCTACAGAATGATCAGGACATCACCCTGGACATTGAGGGGGTTCAGAAGGATAACCATTTCTTCCTGCTGCCAGCTACAGGATCAGAACCACCCAACTGCAATGCTTCCTGTCACCTTGTCCCATTGCTTCCCTGGCCATTGAAAGGCTGGGAGGGGCACCCAGTTGGAAAACAGGTAAGTCAAGTGAGTGGAGAAGGATGATGAGATTTAATTATATCTGAAAGATTTATAAAAATCTGCCAATGGGATGGAGGAACTCTCAGCCAACGTTCCACACCACCAAAGAATCAGGAAACAATTTAACTCATTCTCAGGCATTTTGAGCTAAATCGGTCCCCATTGCCATATAAACTTCCCTTCCTCAACTGCTTCTTGTGAAGTTTTGACCTTCTCCCACCCTCTTGCAAGCTCATTTATTTCATTCCAGTGAAACACAAGTGTTTCAATTCTCACCTCAAATTTAGGTAAGCATTTGAAATCATCGAAACTTACAAAGCTAAAGAACGTTGTGTTATTTCTAGCTGTAAACCTGCTCTTTGATTATGTACAAAGAAGGGCAGTCAGCAGCTTCCATGTTAGCAACATGAAGTGTCTGTTTTGGGCTATATACCACATTTTAGAACAGGTATGCAAGGTGCTGAAGCCTATCCTCAAAGTAGATTCAGCACCATGGACAAAATTGTGTTGTGGATGAAAACCCAGAATAGATTTACCACATCACTGATATGGAAGTTTCCAGTTCCCTCTATATGCAGTGAAGATAGTTCTCTTGCTTGAAGCTACCTACAGCTACAGGAATTTGTGTCATGACTCAATGGATATAGCAGTTTAAATCTACCCTATCTGAAAGTTGGCAAGAAGCCATTTTAGGTGATGTATGCTATTGCTTTTCAAGACTGAGCCCTACTTTAGAGTGTAGGTGCTTCACCTTTCTGTGATTGGCATATATATATTTGTAAATAGCCAGTTACTAAAGCAGGCTGTTTCTCAAGAATGTTCCTTAAAAGGAAACTGGTTTTGCCCTTCCTAGAACACCTTATTACTTAGGAAAGCAAGGAATATTTGAATAGTAGACAAGTTCTCTCTGTTATTTACCAAGAACCTAATTTCATCATTTTGCAACCTCAGTTCATGCAAAGAGAGTATATTTTCCTGGTCCTGGGCCAGTTAGTGGAAGTTCAGAAGCACTTTGTTTGTTGGTCATCACAGAGTCTGAAGTATATAAAGGTAGTAACAAAACACCTTCCAAGTAACAGGACAAACAAGTCCTAAAATTAACTTTACAACCTACTATAGGATAGTCATCAGACCCATGACCACGATCCAGTCCCTTGGGTGACCATAGTTATGACAACCATTTCATTTTTCTAAGATGCATTGCATCAGTTCTGATTCTTAGTGGCCATGCTTTTGTGGTAACTATGGCCATGTTTCTTCAAACCTTCAGTTTACCAGAAGTAGAACTTCTGAGAGATCACATTTTTGGAAAATTAAAATGGCATCCTGTAGAATCAGGGATTCAAATGCAGTTTGACATCCACCAGAGATTTACCATCAGCATGGATCCAGCATTTGTCTATTCATGCAATGCAGTAGCATCAAATTTTGACAAAGGGATAAAAAGAATATTCAAAAATAGGGTGTGTTTTTTTTAAAAAAAAGTGTTAAACATGTTTCTTGAAAACTGAGAAACCTGAAAAAGGGAATTATCTTAGTTTGTGACTTATTCTGCACAAATTGCTTCTGACCCTTTTTTTCTCCACAGAAAACAGCATTTTTCTGCAAAATAAACAGCACTTTCTTCAAGAAAAATAAAATTTCTGTCCAGAAAAGGATCTTTTTTCCACCAATCAATTTTTGCTACTTGTGTATATTTTTTGCACCAAAAAAGAGTCATGTGAGTTTTACACAGAATAAATCCTGAATTTTGAATAGTCTTTGCAAGTAGTGCAGTTTTCAAAAACTTTCTCAGAGTAGGAAGAAAAATTGCTAAAATTACTCATTGATTCTTTCAAAAATGAAATTAGCAATAAAGACAATAAGATAAGACAATAAAAGGAACCAAAATAAAGGGAGATGAATACAAATTAAAGGCATATGCAGACGATTTAGTTATTTTTCTTGAAGATCCAGAAACAAGTGTGCCGAATTTCTTGGAGATCTGCGATGAATTTGGAGAGTTAGCTGGGTTTAGAATAAATAAGGAGAAAATGAAATTTTTGACCAAAAATATGCGAAGGGAAGAAATAGAGTTAATGGAATGAAGAACTGGGCTTAAAGGGGTGAAAAAGGTCAATTATCTGGGAATAGTGATTTCTAAACAAAATAATACTTTATTTGAGAACAATTACAATACAAAATGGAGGGAGATCAAGAAGGACTTACAAAATTGAACAAAATTAAATCTTTCACTAATGGGTAGAATGGCTACTATTAAAATGATGGTTCTTCCTAAGATGAATTATCTATTTCAGAATTTACCTGTTACCACAAACTTTAGTTATTTTCAGGAATGGAGGCAGGATTTGTCAAAATTCATCTGGGCCGGGAAAAAACTGAGAATTAAGTGGAAAACATTGATTGACAGGAAGGAAAGAGGTGGTTGTAGCTTACCAGATTTAAGACTGTATTTTGTTGCAAATAGAATGACATGGATTAGAGATTGGATTGAATTAAAAAATGATAGAATTCTAAATTTAGAAGGAGCTGATCTATGATTTGGGTGGCATGGCTACCTTTGGTACGATAAGACAAAAGTTGATAAAAAATTTTGAATCATTACATAAGAAAGCCATTATTTGGAATATGGAAAACCTGGAAAAGGAAAATATATTCAAGAATACCGTTATGGGTT
The DNA here is from genome assembly GCA_948472985.1 of Iguana delicatissima. Taxonomy (NCBI): domain Eukaryota; kingdom Metazoa; phylum Chordata; class Lepidosauria; order Squamata; family Iguanidae; genus Iguana; species Iguana delicatissima. The sequence continues at coordinate 5,439 of CAOKZL010000841.1, read as the reverse complement.
TCTCCCCAAAAAGCCCTGATGGGAAGATCAAAGGAACCATTTAAAAGATGGCTTACATATAGAGATTTGGTTATTACAGACTTAAAAGGTGGTCAACGAATTAAATCAAGAGAGGAATTAGTGGAAGAAGGTTGGAACTGTCAATGGTTTTTGCATATACAATTAAAAGAAAGATTGAAAATGGATCTTAGATTAGAGGGAATAGAAACAAACTCCCAATTAAATGAATGGGGGAAAATAGTGTTTGAGAAAAAAGAGCATTTAACATCACAATTTTACAAGTATCTATTGGATAGGGAACTGGAAACAGAGACAATTAAAGAAACAATGACAATTTGGGCACAAAATATTGGACATGCGATAGAATTGGTTCATTGGGCAAAAGTTGGGCTAATACACAGAAATTTACTTTAGCTCAAAATCTTAAAGAAAATCATTTAAAAATGGTTCATAGATGCTACCTAGACCTGGTGAAATTAGGTAATATATATAAATTGAAAAATAAAACATGTTGGAAATGTTCTCAAGAGAATGGGACTTCTATCACATGTGGTGGCAGTGTAGTAAAGCTAAAGGATATTGGAAGAGGGTACACAGGATAATGACTGATATTTTACAAATAGAGTTGCCCATGACACCAGAAATTTTCTTATTAAATATGTTACATCAGTTAGATAAAAAATACAAAGGATATGAAAGTATAATCTTGTACATGATAACCACTGCTAGGATTCTATACGCGAGATACTGGAAAAGAGAGGAAACACCAACAATGCAAGAGTGGTTACAAAAGGTTTTGGAATTTGTTATGTTAGAAGACCTTACTTGTAGTCTGAAAGATGATAAGCGGGAGAAAAAAGTTAAAGATTTGAGATCCATAAAAAAATTAATTGAGGAGAATTGGATTAAGATATGTAATGAGGAAGATAATTGAAGGAGATTGAAAATGAAACAGTTAATAGAAAAGATGTTCATGGTATACCATGATACAACAATTTAATGGGGCAAGTTTTCAAAGAGATTATAGGTAGATAAGGAGATCACAATGAGATTACCTGTATGAGGCTCAAACAAGAGGTGAGAGGAAGTTAAATTTGAGATGGATGTAATACAAGTAACTTGTTTCATAAGCGTGTTTTTATAATTGTGAAATGTATTATAGTGTAATTGCAAATATTTTGTTGTGAATATTAATTGAATTTAATTTAAAAAATGGAAAAACAAAAAAAACAAAAATGAAATTAGCAAAGAAGTGCATCCATAATTTTAATCAAGGGAGGATCTCTGTGATGAAATATCGGACATGGACCAATGTGGGTCTTTGGCCTGAGAAAGCTAGTCCCACTGCAGTTTTGTATAACAGAATTGTGTTCTAGAAACCATCAGATGCTTGGAAACATGAGGCTTAGTGACATGTTTCAAGGAGGATTTTGACTATCTACTCATTTGTTGCTGTGCATCTTCAAGTACTTTCCAATCTATGATGAACCTAAGGCAAACCTATCATGGAGTTTTCTTGGGCTGAGAGTGTGTGATATGCCCAAGGTTACTCGGTTTCCATGGCCATGGTCTCCAGGTTTGTAATCTAATGCTCACCATGCTGTTCTCAGTACTCAATATTCTCATTTTTAGCATCAGATTCACAATTCTATAGTATACTATAGGCTATGGAAAAGAGCCTCAAAACATTGTCATATTGCAAAGGACTCAGCAAAACTACAAGATGGTACAGACTAGAAAGCAACAACTGCTAGAACAGGCTGACGGAACTCAACATTGGTGAAAAGTTCATTAAAAGATTGGACCATCACTGTAGAGCAGTGAATCTATTCTCAGTTTTCCAGCTTCTCCTCTCACAATGGCTCTGGCTTATATGGGAGTTCTCCCAATGATAAACATCTGTCAGGAGTAGAATCCAGTACTTGCATGACCCCATATACCTTGAAAAGCTGTGGGAAAAGCAACTGTAAAACTGAGACCATTTCTGCACTAGACTGTTATAGTGCTATTATTCTACTTTCAACACCCTTATAGAATACTGGGGTTTGCAGTGTAGAGAGGGGCATTTAGAATTCTCAGCCAGAGGGCTCTTTGGCTTCAGTAAACTACAAATCCCAGGATTCCACAGGATGCTGAAACTAGAATAATAGCACTATAACAGTGTAGGGTAGAAATGGCCTCAAGGTGGATACACCACCCTCACAGCAACAGATGAACTGCCACTGCTGTTTCAAAGAGGGGGCAAGCTGAGAGTTTTTAAATATTTGTCAATACCTTGAAAAGAAACAGGGAAAGAGCCAGCCATATATTCTTTCTGTACCATTGATAGAAAAAAATGAGGGTGGGGTTAAGTAAGAAGGTTTACATCTATCACTTTATGACATACCTTAGAGAAGTCCTTTGTTCTCAAGTTAAAACTCTCTACTTACCCGAAGAATCAGTTCTCATTTATCCTGAAAGGCTACCATATATTGGGTAGCAACCTGTTGGTTAGTCCTGGTTTGAGAAGACCCATTTAATCAATTCTTAAACGGTAAGTCAACACATAGGAAAATCCCATTGATTGAATGGGTTTGCTCTAGTCAAGACTAACAATAGAATTAAAGCCACTGATTTGGTTGATGGCCAATATCATCCACTAACATTCTCATCAGGGGTGAGGAATGTGTGGGCTTCCAGGTATTGAGAGCCAGTGATGGGAGATGTTTCAAGTCACAGCCCAACAAGTTCTGGAGGGCAACACATTCTCATCATATAGTCTATACTGGCTGGAAAAGGCTTTCCCAAGTCTCAGACATAACTCCTCAGTGGTAATTTGTACAAGAACCTTTGCTGTAACTATTAATTAATTATGTGAGAACTTTTGCATGCACAGAATGCACAGTCTGTCACAGAATTTCAGTACTTTAGCTGTTCTCTCCAAAACCGCAGTTCAGAGCAATGATAGATGATGGCTTAGAAAAAAATTATGGAAGAATCATGTTTTCTGTGATAGCTAGGCTGCTATTTGCTAAAAATTGGAAGTTGGAGGTAATACCAACAATAGAGGCATGATATTAAAGGTAATGGATATGGCAGCTATGGATAAATTGACAGTCTTGATAAGAGAGAGTTCTATAGATAAATACTTAAAAACTTGGGAACTGTTGATTAATTATCTCAGAAACATTTTTTCTGGATCAACAGTACCTGGCAATGATGTAGACTTGAGTCAACTGACGTGGACTCAAGTCAGACTTAAGACACTTGAGTGAGTAGACTTGTACTTGACCTGGCAAGAATTACACACTGACTCAACTTGACTTGAGACTTGCATATTTTCAGTGATTGACTTGCTACCCTTGGTTCAGTAACATAACACATTCATCTCGAAACCTTACAACCTACTAAGTCACATGACACATTTCTCAGAGGGAACAGCAAATGGGTTAGGCAACGGGCTTGAGGTGGGGTTGAGGTCTGCTCAGCAGCCTGTCCCTGCTACATATAGGAGCAGCTTTCTAAAACTTTTCCCAAGAGCAGAAGGCAAGACTGGTGCCCAGAGTGCAGGGCGCATATCTTAGAGGGGAACAGAAAATGTGTTAGGTAATGGGCTTGAGGAGGAAGGATCCTTCCTTCTAAAGATCTTGAATCTTCAGTAATGGGGAATAAGGAGTATCCTATTCCTCACTTCTGGAAAATGTCTCCAGCTTTACCAGTGGAAAGTAAGAAGGCTCCTATTCCCCACTTCTGAAGCTGCAGATGGCAAAATCACAAAAGTGGAGGGCTGACTCTGCTTAAATCATGAAAAATGACTTTATTCAACTCTGGGATATAAAGTTGGCTCACAGACTTGAGACTTGACTTGAAAGTATCTTGCAAGGACTTGAGACTCAACTTGATATATGAAGGGAAAGACTTGAGACTTGACTTGAGACTTGGAGTAAAAGACTTAAATACGTCAGTGGTAGCTGGTTTTTCAGATTAAAGGTTAATTCTTTTTGAATATTATATAAAGATATGGTTAAAATAGACTTATGTTAGAATTAGACAAGTAACTTAAAAATTGTTAAAAATCTATACTTATATATGTAATAGAATAACCTAACACTAAGGAGGAAGTTTTTATTTTATTTTATTTTTCTTACATGTATGAATGCAAGCAATTATTATCAATTCTCTCTCCCTTTTTTCTTTTTTCACAATATAGGTATCTTTTACTTCTGTAATTATTTTAAAAAATAATAATGAAAAAAAACACAGTTCATAACACACACACACCCAAAAAAAGACAGTCTGATTTCATTGCTTTCCTTCAGGGCTTTCAAGAAAAGTTCAGATAAGTAGCTACTTAAGGAAGCTTTATGTTGATGTCCCTTTTGCCAGTGAGGAGGTTCAGCTGCATCATCCACTGGCGGTTCTCCAATTCTATCTTTCTATGAGTAACCCTTCACTCATTCACTTCCTGACTCTCCCAATGCTGCACAATTAGCATGCTTTGAAGTTTGATGATCCCAAACCAAAAATACTCTGGCAAAGCTCTTTTGACTAGCTCTTCAATCATGTCATTCAGATGCCCTTTGGTAACCTACCATACAGGGGGTTTGTAAGCACTAATTAGTCTAAAACTGCCTGTGTGTGGGCTTAAGTGTCACTCTTCCAGCTCACTTCAGTGGTAACAGGCTTCGTCTACTTAATTACTGAGTTTATTCACTTGTTCTAAGAATTATATATTATTATGGGTGCTTGCATTGTACATCTTTTATCCTTGTTTATGAAGAAAGCCAGTATTAAGTGTACAACTGAACTGCCATTGGGTGGCTTTGTGCCCATTCACAAACACTGTAAGAAATGGGGAGAGGAGGGTAAAAGAAACTTCAGAAACATCATTGCTTGTAGTGTTCAGCTATTTTCTTTTTCCTGAAAAGCCCGTTTTATAGTTTTATACCACCTCTATACTGAACTGAAAATATCCCATCAGTATTTAGAAACTTGAGCATGGACTGTGATGTGTCACTATAAATGCATTTCTCAAAAATGGTTCTGTGGGAGTCACTTGTCACTTTTACGGAACCTAACATGTCTTATCAGAGACTGGAAAATATTCTGAATGTCTGAGGGATGTGGAGAGTTGTAGACTCCAAAATAACTTGTCTCAGCTCTGTTCATTATTGCTGTTGACATATACTATTGGTGTGGCAGTTCCATGTACAAATTAGAACCTGGAAGAATTTTGTTGAAAAAGTGAGATTTGCTAAGCTACAGCTCTGAATTGGCTTATTTGCGGCTTCATAAGAGAGGTCATAATCTGAAATTACTTTTACAGCAGCATCTGTAACTACTTTTCAATGGCATATTTGATTCCGTTTTGAAAATGAAGATATGCTATTGGAAGACTCTTTCCATCTGAAATCTAGTTGTCTCATTTGTTCATGTTCTATTTGCTCACATTGCTACTGT